>CM042836.1:101872432-103072432 GCA_023653725.1 Bungarus multicinctus | reverse complement strand
TTGTTCTTCAGTTGCCTGATAAACAGAGACTCTCTTCTCAGAGAAGGTTAAACCAGATTAGGATTTTTCAAAAATCAACACCTATGTATCTTCTGATATAAGCAGAGCAATTGCCTATCTTTAATGAATATGTTCTTTCATTCAATCTGCAAAGCTGTTTTCTGCTGCCAGTGAAAGTTTACCAGTAGTAAGCAGGATTATGCTACACGAAAAAATTCACTGTGCTTTTAAATATTATTTTATTCATGATGAAATCACTTGCTACATACATAAAATGGTAACGCTGCTATTGCTATTGTATAATCAGAATATATGGATGTTCATAGAATAACCTGTTTAAAGCCAATGCCAAAAATTTATTATTCAAGTTCTAAATGAAACAGAAAGAAGAAGAAATAAAAGAATGCAGAAGATATTAAAATGTTCAAGGTGGCCTTTTCAATACATTCACAATATTCAACTGAGCTGTACTAGTAAGGGAAGATAAGAGTCTCTGTTTCTGTAGTCTAAAAGTAAATCTCCATAATTAACTTCTACAATTGTAATCGATCCTCCTTTTTTTCTGACAGATAGGATATGTACGCAATAGCACAAGAATAAATTTATTGCCATAAGTCACATTTAAATTTTATCCAAGGCTAGGAAAAGAATGTGAATTCAGAATTAGGAAATACTGTTGCACCATTTGAGGGTACACATGGATAATGTGTTTTGTGCAATAGCACAATAATGTTGATTTGAGAATGAGATATATGTTTAATTATTTTTCTGTTATTGGTGTATAAAATATCCAGACCCTATACAGGTACCCATAAGCCTGTCAAATACTGGAAAATTAGAGATGGGCATCCTAGTGATAGTGTATTTAAAATTCTAATTTTAGAAAAAGCATTATGCGTCAATATGTTTTGATTTTCTGCAGAATTAAATTATACTTCCAGGAAAAGGATTCAACATCTTTCCTCCAAAGCTCTTGCATTGAAGAGGTCATAACAGACTACTCTGCATCCATCTTGGAGAAGCCTACAGCTTTCTGCACTGCTCAAAAATGCTCACAAAATACTATTCCAGTTTCATTACATGGAGATGCCACAAAATGGAAGGATTTAACCTGAGCATCAAATCTAATATATTTGAGTTTCAAATTAATTTAGAAAAACCATACTGCACGTATGGGATCATGTAATGACTTTTTACCTTTTCTTTTTCAAGATCTCATCAACTCCATCCAATAACAACTTTCGCCTCCCCTTCCTCTCAGCCCATTCACTTATGCCATCTCCTCCTTACGATCTGATTCTCATTCATTCTCTCTATATGATCAAACCTCCATTCCTTCAGGTCATTCATTTCTTTGGTATTCAGTGAAGATTCACTCAACAATTATATTTTCTTTCCCTCTCCTTGCTCCTTGCTCAACACACCCAATTTAAGGATGCAATTCAAATGGCTACTTGTATTTTTCCTGACATTCCCAAGTTGCACTTCCAAGTGAAGCTGACCCAAGTTCCTCTATACTGTTGTTTTTGCTTCTTTCAGCAAACGTTTATCCTTTTCAAAGTATCACATTATCTACTCAAAACATTCTACCAACATTTTCCAACATCTTAGAAGTTCAGTTTCCCCATTTTAGTAAATATTTAGTAAAAATTCATCTACTTGCTCTAGTTTTTTTGTTAGCATGATTTGAGATTTTTCAACCAGGATAAAAATTGCTAACTCCTCACGAGGCAACAGCTACAGTACAGAGATGGAGTATCTCTACACAGATGTCCCCATTTTGCAGGAGAAACTGCATTTTATAACTGTGTATTGCAATGAAAACGTTTGAAAATTATATCTCTCTTAACCACATAAATAATTGAGTAATTTTTCTCTCGGAATCAAACTGGCACTAAAGATATTTCAAGGTTTCCTCAATAACTTAATCTAATAAAGAGAGAGAAAGTTAGGAGACATGAGATAAGGAAGAGGTGATTTTTCTTTTCAAATCCAAAGTTTAATGAAAACATGCAGGAATAAAAGGCAGGCCTACTCATCTTTCAATGTAGAATTCCAGGGGTTTTTTTTGCATATTTTACAAATAATTATTAGCATATAGAATAACTGTGAATTCTAGTTGTGGTTGCTGCTTTCTTCTATAATTTCTCCCAAACCTTTACATAAACAACCAGATGCACCTTCAGGATATGCTTATTCTCCAGTATGTCTATTCCAACATATTTCTTCAAATACCTGAATCTATACTTCTGCATCACTTGCAGAATATGGAACTAGCTCCCATAAATCACTCCCGCTAATCAAGATCAACAAGATCAAATAAACAAATAATAAATGCTTGTGACATTATGAAAGTGCTAAAAGTGAGGACATAAAAATAAAGAGACACCAAGTGGTCACCAAATAACATGGCAATTGGTTATTCTAACGATGCAGTATTACACAAAAGGCAAAATGGAAAAGAAACATCACTGTGAAAGATCCTTTGCAAATTGTATTTAATCTACACTATGTCTAACCTAGACTGTTCAAAAACATCCTAAAATCAAACCCATACCTTTTCTATACATCCTTAATAAAATAAAAATGAAATGTTTGTTTTATTATATGTTTCACTTATCAAGAGTAAGGCTGGATGCAGATTAGTCATTCTTATATTAAATTAGACTCCTGGAAATCTACTGGAGTTTAAATTAGGTATTATGAACTTATTTCCTATCATTGCATGGATTTAATCTAAGCAAAACTCATTCTGATTTTAACCCTCTGGACTCATATTGTGCATCTTCCTGACAGACATACGAGATTTCGCAACCTGCAATAATTGTGCATATGGATTTTTAGTTTTATATCTGATAAATGTCTATTGAAAATGGAATATGATCAGAACTTTTCAACAATGCCTTGGCCATTGAAATCAATGGAAATCAGATTGTTATGCACTCAATCCTAGGAAACAGACAATGGCAAACCACTTCTGAAATCTTGCCAAGAAAACTGCAGGACATGTCCATACAAGTCACCAGAAGTCAACAAGGACTTGAAGACACAAATTTTAAAAAACTACACTAGTTTCTAAAGGCTTCAAAAAAGGCTAACAATATTGCATGAAAATAAAAGTTGTATAAAGCAGTTCCATGTAAACAGAAATCTAAGGAGTGAATTGCTTCTCAAAGCATAGATAAAAAAGGGGAATGAGTATACTGTTAAAGAAGTGATAAAGAAGGTGGCTACATATGTTTTACTATTTTATTATACCATTGCTCCTTCAGAACTGATGAAGGAATATGCCTGATGTTTCAAACAGACTCTGTATGGTACCTAATAACAACAGATAGCCATGGCTGCTTCTTATTTCTGGTTTAATTTCTCAATACACTAGTAAAAGCTGCCTATTAAATCCAATTTTGCACTTAGAAGGGGGCTACCTTTCAGAATCATCCCAGACAAACATAATCCCAAGTGACTCACTTTGTTCTCCTGTGTGACAATTGTGCTTGCACCACCCGGCTTCAAAGGCACTTCTTCCATTGCTCCAAATACATCAGTTTCCACAGAGAAGGTCAGTTCTAACCCCAAGTCATTGATATCATTGTCTAGAATCCACTGCAAGTTCTTTGCATACTCTGGATCAATAGATGCCACATCCTGATAGTTTACAGGAATACCTTGGAGACAATGCAAACAAAATTCAGTTTGTCTAAGACCCCGTTCTACTAAAATGGTTTCATTCGTGATCAACGTCTGCCCTCTACAGACTTTCTGAAATAACACAGGGTGAAAGAAGAAAGGGAACTGATACGGCTGCTTAAAACACAGATTACCTTCAGGAAAGTGATTTATTACAAGCTCTTCTGTTGCCATGAAATTATTGGTAACTGGTTAACAACTAAAGCTATATATGCTAGTGCTGTGGCTAAGAGCAAGAACACAGGAAAATGCCTCTTGTAAATCCTTCCTAAGTATTTACTAAAAATGGAGCTTTTGTAGTTAGCCTGCCACTTTCAGCTTCCAAGCCCACTTGTAATATATCCATGACATTAGCTAACTAGCCCTAACCACTGTAATATCTATATAAATATTTTTTACAGGAAAAGCATTTATAAAATCACTACATTAATGATAATTGGTATATCAGATGCCTAGCTACCATTATAGTTATATTGAAGCTTAAAGCTTTATATACATATATTATTGCTTTTATAGTAATGCTGCAGCTCTCATTAAGCACAGTAATAGAGCATGGAAGAAGCTTAAATAACATAATACAATTAACTTTTAGAAGTCCTTATTATCCACTAGACATCTCAACAAAATCATTAATATCTTAATAGAATCATACCAAGAATATGCTTGTAAAATGATCTTGTGAAGTAAATGTTGACTAGTTGTCTGTGATTAAGAGCTAAACCCAAGATTTGTCCAGCAAATCTAAAATAGTTCAAGTGATCAGGATTCACAGAAGAGTTGCTATTGGGCTGGAAAGTGGTTCCTTTAAAAAAATAATAAATTCAATTTATGGTTTATAAAACATCAGCCATTTTATATTACAAATTTTTGTTTTGTTTTGTTTTGTTTGAGATTCGGAATAATGTATAAAATGAATGATAAAAAATACACTTTTCTCTAGAATGAAAAAATACAATAAAGAAGAAAACAAAATATATTTCAGATGTACAGTCCTGGTTTCAAACAAGAATTAATTTTCATCATTGGATTTCTAATCATCCCAGTTTAACTCTGTCGCAATAAAAACAAAGTTAAAAAGCATAGTGAACAATTTTGTGGACAAGAATTCCCTCATTATACACCTAGACCAGGGGTGTAAAACTCCCAGCCTACGGCCGGATGCATCATGTGCTGGCCCCACCCAGTTTAGCGACGGGGGAAAGTCCCAATACATCACGTGATGCTGCCATGACAACGCAAGTTTGATACCCCTGACATAGACGGTCATTCTCAGTGACAGATACATATCTGGACAATGTTAATAGATAAATGGGATACAAAATATATATCTCATAGTAGATGACTAAGTTTAAAATATATAACACAATTAGGAAGAATTCATGAATCAACACTGATAAACATTATGACATAATGTTCAGCACATTCCGCCTGAGACAGAATCTTAAAATTCAAAATTTTAAGGCACCACAGACTTTGTTGATTTTCTAATTTCATTTGTCACTATACAAATTACAATTGCCCCATTTCAACATCCTAACAGTAGCAGACGTAAATGTGGCTTGCCTTCTCTGCCAAAACTACCTTAACTCAAAAGGGAAGTATTCCTTTAAAATATACAATGTTTTGATTTTCTAAGCAAAAATAACATGATTTTGTCAATATTCGGATTAATGAAGGACCATTCAATAAATTTTAATAGTTTGGCAAAAGTTTAGGATGGCAACTTGATTCTGAAACTAAAAGCCTGAAAGCAGTTGTACGGGTAGTCCTCGACTTCATCATTTGAAATTACAATCATTTGAAGTTACAACCATTTTTCACACTTAGGACTGTTGCAGCATCCACATGATCACATGATCAAAATTCAGATGTTTGGCAACTGACTCATATTTATGAGGTTGCAGTATCCTGGAGTCATGTGATCACCTTTTATAATCTTCTGATAAGCAAAGATAATGAGGAAACAAGATTCACTTAATAACTCTGTTACCAACTTACCAACTGCAATGGTTCACTATTCATTTTATTCATGCAACAGTTAAAAATCACAGAACTATGTCAGTGTATATAGTTCATGAACTGGAATAGACATGGCAACACATCAGCCGATGGGACTGTTTGAATAGACATAGATCAACCAATGGGGACTGTCCAGATTAGATATGGCAACACATCAGCCAATGGGGATTGTCTGGATTAGACATGACAACAGGTCAGCCAATGGGGGCTGCTTGGAAACTGAAACGTAGTATTTGTTTTGTATGGGGCTGTAAGAGACAGTTCGGAGTCTGGGTGTGGCTTTAACGTGCTGAACTGTATATAAGAGTTGGTCTGTCCTCTGTAAATCTAGGCCTCTGGGCCTCTGGATCTCTCTACTCTGCAATGACTTGCTTCTGTGAATATTGCTTCTGTATTCCTGAATTTGTATGCTGACTTCTGCTGTATGGTATTGGATATCTTATGGTACATAAATCCTGCAGAATTATTTACTTGTGTGCTAGTCGGATATGTTGCAAAAACTCTGACAAAATTAGCCACTAGAATGCATTTAAAACTTTTTTTGCATCAGGATTGGATCTTGTAAATAAGAAAATCTAGAGCAAAAATATATTTCTGGGGAGAGATTAAGTTTGCTATCTTAGATGAACTATAAGTATTGTAACCTAGAGAGACACCAACATACCATCAGCTGATTGAGTAAAAAGGGCATAATCTGGGTTAACAATCTCATTGGAAAGGATATCAAACCACTCACGTACCACACCTTGACCCTAGAAGCAAAAATATATATAGTATTACATATGCATAATTTGAAATGTACTAAGATGTTCATTATCAGTATAAAATGGATTGTATTTCGGGTGCTTGGCAACCAGCTCATATTTATGACCAGTCATGGACACATGATTGCAATTTACGTTTTTTGCTAATTTCTAGCCAAAAAAAAAAAAAACCATTCAAAAGAATGGATTCAATTAACAATCACATGGTTCACTTAATGAATGCAGTAACTCGATTTATGACTGTTGTAAAAACGTACATAAAATCAAGTCCAGTCACCTGGTACCTTGACTTACAACTGCAACTGCTTATGGCCAAAATTCTGGGCTCCATTATGGTTGCAATGGGCCTTTGATAACGAGGGATAGATCTAGAGCTGCTATGGAGGTTATGAACTTCTGATCCCTCTTAAGCAGGAGTGTCAAATCTGATTGCATCACAGGCCATATCGTGACATATTGTGATTTTTTTTTTTACCCTTGTGGGGCCAGGGTGGGTGTGGCCTGTGTAGGCTGCATCCAGCCCGTGGGCTGCATGTTTGACATGCCTGCTCTTAAGTTATGGGTCAAACCTGATTAACAACTACATTTTTCTACCCAGTGCTTTGGAATAAGAAACAAGCACTGGCACCAGATACAGCACTTTAGTAGCTCAGAAGTAACACAAAATTCTATTATTAATCTTTGCTTTCAGAAATATTTGTTTTGAAATATGTGCTTCAAGCCGATTTCAATAGCCAAGGAGTATTTTCTTTCATTTAACACAAATTTTCTAATTTTTGAAACAACTTTTATCGTAAGGAAACTATACTCCTAAAAACTAAATTTTACAGTTATTATTCAGTATATAACTTTACTCACCATGCCTTCTTCACCATGGAAACGTACAGCAATTCCTTGCTTCAACTTTACACAATTTGCTTTAGATACAACTTCACAGCTGCTCCTAAAAATAGAATCTAAATATGAAAAACATTAATTTCTCACTTGTGTTCAATATGTAAGTATTCAATTCAGAGAATATTATACACAGGATGATTGTGAACTTCCCTACCTCTATGAACCAACAGAATATCACTTTCACTGACAGGCCTATGAACCATGTCAGAATCCGGTTGTCCAGAATGTAAGTGCTCATAAAACCATTCACAGCGATCTTTAAATGGCTAAGGAGAATAGGCAAAACAAATATTTGATTTATGAGACAGGGTAGAATTAGAAGTAGGAACACTAAGACATAGAAGAGTATGAATTCCATTCAAAAATTCAGCATAATGTTTGCTTTTTAGAAGAGATTCTAACAGCATATACAAAATATTTTGAAAGACTCCCATCATTTGGAAGGATGCATTTCATAATGCCTAATGCTGTTTTGTAAGATATAAAAGTCCAAAACTATCTTGGACACAGGGAATTAGAATGGTTTTGTTGATTCATCTCATCGATAAAACAGCAGGCAACTTTTTCAGAGGAAACTGAAAGAAACTGGGAGAATCAAAGGCTGCAAAGTGAGTTACGCCGCATCATACAAATAGCTCTGCATGGTTTAGAAAGGTCTTTGAGCAGAATCTTGGGGTTTTTTCCCTCTGTGATATGACAATTTTAAAATCTGTGGTACATTTCCAACTTGTTCCATTTTCTACAATCTCAATCAGAGAGATCCCAAAAGCTGCAAGGTGGGGGAAGTAATTCCCAGTCTTGAGAATATAGATTGTCCCTCTCCTGCTTAAAATCTTTGCCTAGGTGACAAATTATCCCTTGTCATTTGGAAGAAATTAAATCTAGCCCAGCTACATTTTCTTCCTTAATATTTCTAAATTTGGCATTTCGACCTTCAACTAGAGGCAGTATATTTTACTTACATCTTCTTACAATTTCAAACTAATAATCAAACTCATTAATCTCCTTTTTTTCTGTATCAGTGTTTAAAGCATAAACCTGGATAATCTTCACAAAGGATTATCCAAGAATTCTAACCGATATTATTCCATCAGCAACTGAATTTTAGTTTCTTGCTAAACCATTCCTAACTGAAATCACTGCCACTTTGTTTTTCATGCCCTGAGAAATAAACTATGTGCTCTTCTGACTGAAAGCATCCAATTCCAGTCCATATCAACCCACTGATAGCTAAGATGTCAGTGAGTAATAGATACATTTCATCTTTCATTGTGTTAAGCTTTCCCATGCTCATGCTTCTTGTATTCCATATTCCCACTTTGATTTTATCTTTGCAGCTTCATATTTTCTTTACTCAGCTAACAAGCATTACAAAGGCTTTCATCTACCTGTGAAATAAATACCACCTCAGTAGCATGTTGAGTGCCATCATGTTGAGAGGCACATCATCCGGCACTATATCATCAATCATTTTATATTTTCTACCCATGTGGTTTTCTTGACAAAAATACAGGAGTGGTTTATCACTGCCGTCTCAATTCAACTCAGTATGAATTGATGCCTTTGCCATTGTCACTAAAATGATTTTCTGCTTTAAACATATTTGAATTTATAGCTGCTGCCCGATATTGGTGCTTGCTTCCTTTAGCTGGGCAGCTGGGATTACCTTTATTCCTTCAATCACCCTCCTAGGAGTATACAGTCTTGACATGAATATGGCATATACTGTACTAATGACATTCTTCATTCATCCCTCCCAAGATAACCTCCACCACAATGAGGCTAAGCTACACAGCAGGGCTCAGATGAAGAGGGGAAATTTAAATTAGGCTTTGAATATTTACCTGTGCTTTTATAATATGCATAAATCTGGACATAAGTTCAGGACACTCAAGAAGGAAATGGAAGTGATCGAATATAATTTCAGGATTTCTGGAAAAAAGAGCAAAATGGAACGTAGTCACTAAATCAGGAAGAACAGGGATAAACTCAGGAGACATTAGCTGCTTTAAACAAGACAACAATTACAGCGAACTTCAATATTTAAGTCTAAGAAGGAGCATGCTTAAAATAGAAAACCTGCTTCAAACTCAAAATTAAACAGCTCAGTTGACAAAAGGTTCTGTTGTAACATTCTAATTTGACTGATTCTAATAGAGCAACACTTGGAATCACTCAAGTTTTCCACTTACCTAAAACAACAGTAACTCAGAACAAGTGTCAGGGCTCCAGCATCCACCCCCATTTAAATAATGAGTCTCTAGCCGCATCTCTCAGAGTTTAAAGAAGATTTATTAGGAGTGAACATGCTGGTGCTACCTGGGTGTAGCTGACTCTGAGACACATTATTCATTTCACTCTTGACCCTGGTCTTCCCCCACCTCCTGGATGTATATTCTCCAATGGGACACATCCATAGCCGAGAGTCATCAATC
This sequence comes from Bungarus multicinctus, assembly GCA_023653725.1. Lineage (NCBI taxonomy): Eukaryota > Metazoa > Chordata > Lepidosauria > Squamata > Elapidae > Bungarus > Bungarus multicinctus. Next base: position 103,062,627 of record CM042836.1, on the reverse strand, counting down.
ATGCTCTCCAGTAATAATCTTAGTTGGCAACTCTAAAAGACCAGAGAAATATTTTTGAGTTGACAACAAGCTTATTTCCCAAACTTTTCTCCCAAGAGCTGGGAAATGGGACAGTAATCCTCACTGGCTATTTTGCTACCTAATCTATATTGGATCATCAGATGATTTTTAAGATCCCTCTCAGAGTCATTTTAGAAAAATTTTAAAAGAATAAAAATGTTTCCAGACTTTTACTAAGAAGCATTCCAACCAGATACTACAACTACATTCACCGAGCTACATGCAACTTATGAAGCATGTGAATTTCTGGCGACATACCGGTTTACAAAGCATTTAAGAACATTGTCATGTCTGCAGACAAATTCTATGAAGCGAGGAGATGTCATTCTGCAACAAAAGTTCAAAGTATCCAATGTAAAAATAATAATTCATTGCAATTTTCCAAGATATTAAAAAAACCTACTCTTGAAGCAGCTTCATTAAGATTATCTGCTCTATATTAAACATTTTATTCAAAAAAGTTTTTAAAATGATAATTTAAAAAATATGCACAAACTTTTATCCTAATAAAGTAGATGTGGGGAAGGGGAAGTTATAAAAACACTCAGCTTTAGAAGTGTAAAAACACTCCCAGAGGAAGATTCAAACATTTTCAATGATCTAATAATCTAATTTGAATACTTATTATACCACGTTATTTTAAAATAGAGCCTAGCACACAATTACATATGTGTGTGTGTGTGTGTGTATACATACATACATACATATATATAACATATTACATATTATCACTGTGATAATACAAAGATTGAGATGATATACTGCACTTGCCCATAATTTGTTGTTATGATCCACTGTGTTGCATGAACATCAATATGGTGTATACACAAAGTATAGTTAAACAACCATGACTTAATGGCATGTGAACCTATTCATGAGGTCATAAGAATTCTTTAGGGGAACCCTAATTGTGTATAATCTTCGTGACATCCCTCTACTGGCTATGATGTTCAGAGTGTCTTATTAATTTCCCTCATTCTTCATAGTTTTCCTCTTTTACCTGCCTCCTGATAATTATGTGCATTCTTAAATAAATAAATGAGAAATTATAAATTCCTTTTTGTATTAAAATTTACTTCTGATAATTCTCTTGAATTCTGCTGGGAACATATATGGGTTCTGGTCACAGGACAGAAATAGAGATCTCAGTATTCACAGATTATTTAACTACTGTACAGGTCAGCCTTGAATTACAGTGGCAACTGGAACCAGGACTGCAGTTGTTAAGCATTGCAATAGTAAAGTATGGCATAACATGACCGCATCATTTAGCAACAGCAATCCAGGCAGTCCTGGTTATCACTGCAACCTCAAGACATGTGGGTCATTAAGTGGGAAGCAGAGAAGAGAAAATCTCAGGTTTTGAATGATCTGGAAGAAGGAAATGAAAAGGTCTGAAACTTACCCCTGAGGCATCTGACAAGAGCAACACATATAAAATGCTTGAATGACAGCACTCAGCCGGTTTGCTGTCACAGAAATAACATCTTGGCAGTCCACATAAGTTTCCTGGGCACTGCCAACTTCATACATTTTAGATTCCTCTTTTTCTACAGAAAGTGTACTTGTTTCAGTTGAAGCAACTTCAAAGGTGGGTGTAGAAATGCTATCTTCTTGCTGATTGGGTCCTTTTGGCTTCAGCAGGATAGAAGAGATGTTGGTTTTATCCTTCATTAATTCTGCAGATATTAGGGCTAGCCATTCATCTAATGAATGCCACAGTAATTCCAAAGGCTATCAAATATAAGATAAGGGGATAGGTTTTAGGTGAATGTACAATAGTTCATTATATGTATTGTATTTACTGATATGAACACTGAAAATATTACAATTCTAATGTATTCTTTTTTATTATCTTTTTTAATTAAACAAGTAGGGAAGCCATTTCTCTGGCATATCTGTCCATAAGAAAATAAGCATTTCCTGATAACTGATAAATTATATTAAAATAAAACATTAAAAATAAAAAAATGAGAACCGGTATGGTGTAGAGGTTAAGTTGCTGGCTTAGAAATCAGGAGACTATGAGTTCAAGTCCCACCTTAGGCATGAAAACTGGCTGGGTGACTTTGTATCAGTCACTCCCTCTTGGCCAGGGTTCATATCAGGCATGTGACAATACTATACCGTGTTTCTTATATAATAAGGCCGGGTCTTATTTTTTTTGAGCCCTGAAAAAACAGCTAGGCCGTCTTTTCGGGGGTGAATTAATTTCTCCCCCCCGGTGCACTCTCGTCTAGAGCACCCCGCGGGCAGCCACGCCTCGCCATCAGCCATCCCTAATGACCGATCATGGCGGAGAGGTCCTTACCCCCATAAGCGCCTTTGCTGCAGACCCGGGTATGGTGTTGGTTGCAGGCCGGGTCAGCAGGTGAGCGGTGGCGGTGTGGATGTCGGCCTTGGCAGGGCACTTTAAATTGCAAGACTTTCGGTGCCCGCAGCCACTGCTTCCTCTGCTGCTCTTGCTTTCCCTTCGCATTCCTCCACCAGCAGCGTTTCAGCTGCTTCTTGGGCGGGGGAGCTGCCTCCATAGCTTCCACTGTTCCCACCGGCACTGGCGAGAGAACAGTGGCAGCGCCGGCGGGAACCATGGAAGCATTTCAGCTGCTTCTCAGGCGGGGGAGCCGCCTCCGTAGCTTCCATAGTTTCTGCCGGCATTGGCGAGAGAACAGCGGCAGCGCTGGCGGGAACCGTGGAAGCGTTTCAGCTGCTTCTCGGGTGGGGGAGCCGCCTCTGTGGCTTCCACTGTTCCCGCCGGCGCTGGCAAGAGAACAACGGCAGCACTGGCAGGAACTGTGGAAGCTACAGAGGCGGTTCCCCCACTCGAGAAGCGGCTGAAACGCTTCCACGGTTCCCACTGGCGCTGCTGCTGTTCTCTCACCAGCGCCGGCGGGAACTGTGGAAGCTACGGAGGCGGCTCCCCCACCCGAGAAGCGGCTGAAACGTTGCCGGTGAAGGAATGCAAAGGGAAAGCAAGAGCGGCGGAGGAAGCAGCAGCAGCGGGCGCCAGAGGTCTCACGATTTAAAGTGCCCTGCTAAAGCTGACATCCAAGCGCCGCCACCCGCCTGCTGACCCAGCCTGCAACCAGGATCTGCAGCAAAGGCGCTTGGCAGGGGTAGGAAGCACTCCACGCTCGGCCATGATCAGCCATTAGGAGCGGCTGGTGACGAGGTGTGGCTGCCCGCAGGGCACTCCTAAAGGCAAGTTCCCCCCTGCCCTCCACCCCCAATTTCGCATGTTTTAAAATAGGCCTAAATTTGAGGGGAGGGACTTAATTTCATTTTATCCCTAGAAAACTTGCTGGGTCTTCCTATGGGGGGGCGTATTGTTGGAGAAACATGGTAGGTAAGGAGTAAAAACATAACTTCAGGAAGAAAGTATTAAAACCCACTAGGCAATAAAGCCACAAATAAGTGGAATAATTATTTAATTGCAAAAAGTGTCACAGCATTAGACAAATGAGAAACAGTCGACTTGCCTTTAGTAAGTAACATTTTTTAGTAAAAAATGTTTGTATATGTATTAGAAGATAATAGTCATGGAAATAATGTGCAAAGGGAAAATAATTAATAATTAACTAGAAACTATAAATATTAAGTCTTACACCAGGACCTATATGTAAGATATCTACTGCTTCATACATAAGACAGAGATTTTCAAAAAAATAATAAAATATATAAAATTCTAACCTTGTTTCCAAAAGCCCAGATATTCTGCCAGGTAAATTTGGGTAAAGTAATTAAACTAATCAACTAAAGATATGCAATCTGCATAAACTTATTAACATCTTAAATAGGATAAACTTAGACACATAAATAGAAAACAGTAATGATTACAGGGGGAGAGAAAAATCAAGGTGGGCCAACTTAAATAGGTATCAACCAAATTTATTTTTTTCTCATATGGATTAACATACATATACATAATAACATTCCTCTTTGCATTATCTATTTTTCTGCTAATATGTAGTAGCATTACTTTTCTGACCTTGAACACTTGACTTCTTGGAGTTTTATTTCCATTGTAGCCCATATCATTTCCATTATTGGGAGTGGAGGGGCCAAGACGAAAGACATGGCAAAAAATCCTCACTATCCTCAACAGACTCTTCATTTGTGCTTCATAATTACTTGACAAACTAAAATAAAGCACATGCAATTGTTTTAATTAACAAAATGTACATAGGGAAATTATACTGCAGCAATGAAATAACTCTAAGCCAGAGATGTCAAACTGGCGGCCCGCAGGCCAAATGCGTCATGTGCTAGCCACACCCACCCCAGCTCCGCAAATGGGGAAGACGACAGAAATGTCACGATAGCAACGTGACATGGCGAGTTTGACATGGGTGTTCTAAGCAGTCATATAATAAAGACTGAAGGCCCCACTCTCCTTAAACTTACATGATTAGCCATATCTAAACATCAAAATATACATGAATCATTTCACAAATCTTTTTACTTTCTGACAGAGACTTTAAATAATATAGATAAGCCATCCAATCAATCACTATGTTACATTCCAGCAGTTCTCAACTTTTTCTTCATCACAGATCCTCTTTAAATAAGACTTACCTCAAGATTTAAATCATAACATTTCTTCATTCACAGACACCCTGTAACAATACTGCAACCCTCCAGGGCTCCCTGAATTACAGGTTGAGAACCACTGGCATATTCTATTTGCTCTATGAAGAAAATGCTACTTCTGTAATCTATCTCTTGTATCTTGTGAAACTAATCCAAGCATGTGAATGGCACGTGTTGCTTATCCTTTATCAACATAAATATCACTAAATTACTTTCACGTTCAACCCCTTGGCTTTACTTCCTTTTCTCTGTAAACAAGGCCCTTGTGACTGTTCAGAAAAATCTAGCTGCTTTGCTATTATCTTTGAATCTATGTAAATTCAGCCTGAATGGCAATCAGCATATCCCATCGCAGGAAGAAGAGAAGGATGAATAACAATAACTCTGTTACCTAAGCAATTTATGGCCATTCGTAGTAGCTACTTCAGCAAGACTCGTTAAGATTTTAAGGTACTGGTTTTCATTTTGCTGAGATAAGTGTTCTAGGACTTGGCGTAACTGGATATGAAAAGAGAAGTCATTAAGATGTATTATCACATTAGTTAACATGTAAGACTTACCATTTCTACTACTAATAAGAGTAAGTTTATGTATGCATATCTATACTGATATCAACTCCACTGAGTTTAAAGGTGGTTACTTTCTGCAGTTTATTTATTTATTTACTTACTTACTTATTTATTAGATTTGTATTGCCACCTATTCACCATGGCGACTCAAGACAGCTTACCACATATAAAACCACAATTTAAAACAATAAAATCAATCAATAAAAACATAAAATCAAATAAATTAATATAGTAAAATCACTCCCCACCTCTCCTCCCCAATGGCAGCAGATTACACGAGCCATTTAAATGGGCTTCATCCCGCTCTGGGTTCCCCAGGCCCGCTGTCAGAACCAGGTCTTCAATGTCTTCTGGAAGAGAATCAGAGTGGGGGCTAGTCTAATCTCTGGGGTATTCCAGAGGGAGAGAGCCACCACGGAGAAGGCCTTTCTTCTGGGTCCCACCAAGTATATCTCCCTCAAGGATGGGACTCGCAACATTCCCTGCCTCCCTGCTCCGATGGGTTGGGTAGATGTGACCGGCAAAGACGGTCCCTCAGATAGCCTGATCCCAAACCATGAAGGGCTTTAAAGGTGACAACCAGCACCTTGAATTGCATCTGGAAGCAAATCGGCAACCAATGTAGCTCCCGTAGGAGAGGTGATACATATGCACACCAGGGTCTTCACAAAATCATGCGGGCCACTGCATTTTGCACCAACTGGAGTCTCCGGATGCTCTTCAAGGGCAGATAGAGTGTGTTACAATAGTCAAGACGGGAAGTGACTAAGGTATGAGTGACTGTGAGTAGGATTGTTGGTCCGGGAATGGATGTAACTGGTGCACAACCCACTCTCCTGGCCATGACTGTCATCTACTCTTTGAGCAGGAGTCCTGAGTCCAGGAGAACCCCCAGATTATGCACAGGGTCTGTTTGCAGAGTGCCACCCCATCCAGGACCAAAGATGGCAATTCTCCCTTAGCCAACAAATCCCAAACCCAGAGCCACTTGGTCTTGCCAGGGTTTAGTTTCAACTAGTTGTAATCTCTTTTAATACTTGTTTTACATTTTAATTAGAGCCATATTATATTCAGTCTTTTAAATTTTAATATTATTATGTTGTCTCTTGTATTTGTACTCTGTATATGTGTTTTTATTGGCTATTCACCGCCCCGAGTCCCTTCGGGGAGAGGGGGGCGATATATAAATCGAATAAATAATAAATAATAATAACTAGTTGCCCCCCTTCCAACCCCTAATAGCCTCCAGATGCAAATGATGCGAGAGGCATCACTTAACTCACCATGGGCCAAGACATGCAGCTGAGTATCATGAGCATATTGGTGATACCTCAGCCCATGGTGACGGATGAGCTTACCCAGCAGCTTCCTATAAATGTTGAACAGGAGTGGAGAGAGCATCCTGCGGAACCCCGTAAAGCAGTGGGCGAGGGTTGGATCTCTCCCCTCCTATCAGCACTGACTGAAAGCGGCCGCAGAGGAAGGAAGTGAACCAGGATAGCACAAGGCCTCCCACTCCCATCCCCCAAAGCCGCTCCAGAAGAATATCACGGTCGATGGTATTGAAAGCTACTGAGAGGTCAAGCAAGGATGGATGCACTACCTCCACCCCACTCCCACCAGGGATCATTCAAGAGTGCGACCAATGCAGTTTCTGTCCCAAAACCATGTCTGAATCCTGACTGGTAGAGACATAATCCGTTCATCCAGAAACCTCTGGAGCTGCCAGGCAACCACCTTCTCAACAACTTTCCCCAAAAAGGGCAGATCGAAAATTGTCCAACTGGGTGGAGTCCAGCGAAGGCTTCTTAAGAAGAGGGCAGACCACAGCCTCCTTAAAGTGCTGGGGCACCGCCTCCTCCTGTAGGGAAGCATTAATCACCGCCAGAGTCCACCCGCCTGACACCTCCAGGGAAGCTTGGGACACCTCCACAAGCCAGGAGGGATATAGGTCTAAAACACAGGTGCTTGCGTGCATACTCCCTAGGATCCTGTCCATTTCCTCGGGAACAACAAGGTCAAACTGTTCCCAGATAATTGCGCAAGAGCCTGCCTCATGGGTTTCCACCAGACAAACAACCATGCTGGCATCTAACTGGGAATGGAGTCGAGCGATTTTGTCTTCCAGAAAACCCGCAAATTCCTCAGCGCATCCTTTCAGGCGGACTCAATCTCCTCCTTCCCCAGGAGGTTATCAGGATAACACTACGAAAATTATACTTACATTAGAATAAAATTCACTGAGATGCCTTTGCAGATAAACATATATAGAATCTGACTATAAGCATGATTCATTTAGAATTTCGTAGAAGAAAAAATACATTTACTTAAAGGAAGCACCTACACATCAATTTACCATGGAAATTGGAAAACTGAATTTACCATGTTTTCTCTAAGATCTTCATTTTGTGTCATTTGAATAATTGTTTGAAAAAGTCTAGGATGATGTTGTATTAGAACTTCACAGGTCTCTCCATAACCACCCTGAAAGAAAACTATGTTTTCATATAAGCAGACATTTTTTCACCTTCACAAACTGTTTCTTAAATATTAAAGATAACTGAGATATTTGATGAGATTACACACAGGTGCAAATTTAAAAGGATCCATTGCTAGGGAGGCAAGGCCATGTTTTTCAAAAACGTAGAACTCATTGTCATGAAAGTGTTTTAGCTCACATTTAAAAATAAAAAAATATTGTTTTCAATTTTTAAAGAAAGATATATTACCCTACACCACAATAACAAATACTAAAAACTATTTTACAATATATAAGAGAGTACCAATATTATGCCAATTCAAGTCAAATCACTGGAAGGAATGACTGTGAATTTATGACCGGGCCTGGGGTCCCAAGTGTGTGAAGGGCTTCATTTCCTGGTTATGCTAATAATATATTAGGACTATAATATTTCTCAGCTGCTATATGTATTTAATTCTTTTTGTACTATGTTTTAATTGACTTTATTAAATGTTATCATTATTTGCTGCCCAGACTTGTTTGAAATGAATGCCATACAAATTGAACGAATGAAGGAATGAATAGATGAAAGAACAAATGATATGCCTAAAATATCTTATGGAATTTCACCCTTTTTTAATATTATTTTAGTTTAATATCTTGCAGTTACTAGCAAGTTTTTGGAGGTGATATCCAAACTATGTCTTGTGGGCACCATGTTGGCAGCCTGTATAGCAATCGTTCTTACATCTATCTATCAACACAATGCTAAATAGAATGCTAAACACCTGATGTTATTGTGCTAAGTGTTAAGCATTGTATTGTGCTAATGCACAATACAATGCTAAACACCTGTATTTAAACGATTGCTGATTACAATGGCAATGAATGGATACATTTAAATTGTCCATATAAAATTGAAACCAAATTATACCTGTACACAAAGATCAAGTGGGGTGACTCCATTTTTATCTGGCAAGTATTTGGCGCCTCTCATCAGAAGAATCTGTGCAGTGTCTCTTTGACCATGGCTATATAAAATATAAAAACCTGGTAAGAACTGGTTAATAGAGGCTCTCCTGTTACCTATTCTCTTCTACAATCCACGAAACATTTGATAAATAATGTGCATCCTTCTAAGGAAGTCTGACTGAGAACTGGTTAGGATATCCTTCACACAGAGGTTAGAAGAAAACATCTATTGTACTTGCATTACTGATAAAATCACAGATGAACTTAATTATATTACAATTATTACATAATCAATTTCATATAAATAGTTAATGAAGCAAACAGAAAAGCCGCTATGAGGAAAGCATTTTCACTCAATTATTTGCATGGGCCTACTGTGAACAATTGGTCTAATTTGGCACAAGACACTTTCTTAAGTCTAAGAATGCAGTTAGGCCAAGAAAGGTGATGCAGTTGATTAAGAACAGGGGTGAGGGGTACAAAGCTAGCCAGGGGTGGGATTCAATTTTTTAACAACTGGTTCTGTGGGCATGGCTTAGGTGGTGGTCATGTGACTGGGTGGACATGGCTTGGTGGTCATGTTATTGGTTGGGTGTGGCCAACTCAATATCATTCACATCGAGGCACGCATCTCCTCCTCTGGCCTCTCATAACTGTGGGGATGCTGCAACAGTCGTAAGTGTGAAAAATGGTCATAAGTCACTTTTTTCAGTGCCATTGTAACTTTGAATGGTCACTCCACACAAACAAAGTACCAGCAAAGGAGGGGAAAAAACTCCAGAGATGTTCCAGAGACAGGAAGTCTAGTCCTGCCGAGAATGTAATAAGGGTTAATGGAGAAGCAGTTTCTGTAAGCAACACCAGAATGTTTCCTTCCTGCCTTCCTTACAGGATTAGGCCAGTCATTTCTTCTAACAACCGCTTAGAATGTTAACAACCGGTTCTAGCAAATAGGTGCAAACTGGTAAAATCCCACCCCTGAAGCTAGCCTTATACCCACTTTGCCACTTGGTGATTGCAATTTTAACATGGAACATATTTCATGTAATATTTTAAACTGTAGAATAAGTCATACCTGCAAGCAAAGTACAGAGAAGTTGCTCCCGAAACATTGGGCCTGTTAATATCAGCACCGCTATCTAAAAGACACTGAACGGTCTTTGGGAAAGAAAAAATAGTAATGAATACATTGATAAATATGATTTAAGCTTCAATCCTATACCCACTCACTTTGAGACCCAGCTTTACTAAACTCAATGGAACTTATTTCCATTGCATGCAGACATCTACAAGATTATGTTTCTATAATACCAAAAATATGTTCTCCCAATTAAAAAAAGCCTTATATTCTGAAATTAAAATTAAAACTTAATTTATCACATAATTGTCAGAGTCACTGAGAGGGATGACATAAATTTAGTAATAAATAAAAATAAAAATAATCTTCATTAAAATTGAGAGATCAGTTAAGATTACTAAGAATTAAACAATATATTTCCAATAAATTAAACCTCTTGTAAATAAGTATGTGTATAAATACTGTAAAGTATTTTAACTAAAGCTAAGAATACATAAGCCTTATTAGTACAGTGTACCAGATTTCAAGTATATGTTGTCTCTAAAGATGATAGACAGATTATAGACATATGAGAGAGAGACAGAGAGAGGGGGATCAACACCACAAATCATCAACAAGTGTAACCAATGCTGTCATTGTTCCAGCCTAAAGCCTGACTGAAACAGCTAACTGTCTAAAACTGATGTCCAACCTTAGCAACTTTTAGACTTATGGACTTCAACACCCAGAATTCCCTTGGTGGCTATGGAATTCTGGATGTTGAAGTCCACAAGTATGAAAGTTGTCAAGTTAGAGACACCCCTGATCTAAAACATCTAAGAGTTTTAACTTTATGCTGAACTGAAGAGTTTGTCATTTTCAAAATCAGCAGGTATTTTTTAACAATGTTACCTGCTGAGAGTCAATAAATAATCTTAGGATTTCCTAGGATTGGGATCCTTGCATATAAAATGTCTAATCTAAAGCCAGAGAATTCAGGATCAAGCTATCTTCCTCAACTTACCGTCTTATGGCCATTTTGACAAGCAACGTGAAGGGCTGTCTGCCCCATTGCATCTTCAACGTCTACGTTGGAAACGTGCTGTACAAGATCATGAAGCAATTCTGTCCGTCCATTAACAGCAAGCCAATGGATCTGGGTCAAAAGATAAGGGAGCATGCATTCAGCAAGGAAATTACAACTTGCTCCAACACATTTCATTGCCAAATGACGATCTAATGTTCATGGAAACAGAATATTTATGTCATGTCCCTGTCTGAGTCTGAATCCGAGGACAAAAACGAACAGTTGACAGGGAGTGGGAGTGTGGTTCCATTGCCAGTGGAGGAAACTGGGGAAGTCAAAGTCCAGCTGGGCAGAGCAGGAGAGATAGAACAAGGGAGAGGGAGTTCAGAGGAACACCCAGGCCCACCCCTCTTCATCCTAGGGCACGAAGGGAGGAACATGAGTTACAGGGTAGGAAAGGGGCCTGATTCCCTTCATTAGCCACACCTGGGGAAAAAAATGTTTAAAAGAGATGCATGCTGAGTGCTGGGAACAAATGTGAGTTTATCTTGTGTTGAGTTTGGTTATCTGTGTTCCTGGCATCCTCCCAACCGTGTTGATTTATGGCCGTTCCTTCACGTCTGGAATTCCTTCTCCTGCCCTGCCAGACTAATTACCTCATCTTGCCTTGATTGGACTTATAAAGTTTTTGTTGATCACATTTTGGACTTGATTCTCTGCAACCAAAGGCTGATCCTGGAAGAGTTTTTCTCCAGCCAGAAGATAACCAGGACATTGGGGGGAAAAGTTGGAGCTACCTACTGATTATCTGAGTGTGTTGGCTTTGTGCCACGACCTGGGACATCACAACTTAAGATCTTTCCATTAACTTAGAATTTTTTGAAAATTATATAAAAGTACAGCTAGTCCTTGACTGATGACCAGTCACTTAACAAACGTTCAAAGTTACAACAGTCTCAGAGGGGGGGGGGAAAGTTACTTACTACCCATCCTCAAAGTTACAACTGCTGCACCACCACCCCAGTCACGTGATCTTTTGAGCACTTGGAAACCAGTGCATATTTACAACTGGTTGCAGCATCCCATGGTCAGGTGAATGGCAAGAATAAAAGTATAGCACTTACAGCTGTCAGACCTTCATTGTTACAAATGTTGACATCAGCACTGTACTCCAATAGCTTGCTCATACACTTTTTCTGGCTGCATAGAAAAATAAATTAAATATCAGTCATATGGCCAATATCCTTTTTTGTTTTATTCATTTATGAACTTATATACCCCCTCAATCCAACTGGATGCTAGGAGATTTATAACCTAACAAAATACAGTAACTGTTAGTTATTAGTATTCAGTAAAGAAGAGGAAACAACAGGTGCTTAATGATTACATCAAAGCAAGTAAAGAAAGTTTATTGAAAGAATCTCTGAAATAAGAGCTATTTGTGAAAATAAAATTGATCTGTGACTTGTCCCAAAGGTGCTTTTTCAGAAGGCAGCTGGACTTTCTTGTTTTTTCTTTGAAGACATTTCACTTCTCATCCAAGAAGCTTCTTCAACTCTGACAGGATAGTGTGGGATGGAAGGATATCCTGAAGAAAGCTGAAGAAGCTTCTTGGATAAGAAGCTAAACGTCTTCAAAGAAAAAACAAGAAAGTCCAGCTGCCTCCTGAAAAAGTACCTTTGGGACAACCCCTGACCTGGATGACTAAGAATCTCTACAGACTTTTGATCTATGACTGTACAAAATGATCTTGAAATCAGATTAGAAAACAGGAAACCAAAGTATTCCATGGATATTTTGGAAAACTACTGGAGGGAAACCAGGCAACATCAGAACATGGCAATAGTTTATGAATAATACATTCAAAAAGGAAAGAGATGAAATGCAATTTGCTAACCAGGAACAACCACTACATATAAGTGACATCAAGGCAAAAATACAAGAGATCTGTTTGGATAGTAAATATTGGCTTTTCTGAAATAAGAATGGAACACTGGCCATGTAATAAGTGGATTATAAAAACATAGTATGATTAAATTGGGAAGACATCACACCAACATTTATGTAAAAAGTATGTTTAAATATTACTGGAAACATGATATCATTGATAGTATCATTGAAAATGGCATAGCAAATATGTTATGGAATTTTAAAATCCAGACTGACGCTATGAACGTAATATACATCAGATATTACTGTTATTTCCAATCCTTGTTGAAGACAAGGAATTGGAAAAGATTACAAAATACTGAGATTTGCAAATAAACATCACAAAAATTTGGAAGAAGCTAACAGTGGTAAACAATTGTTATTGGAGTGCTAGGTACAATACCGAAAGGACTTAGATTATCTAAATTTGAAACAATTTTCACTAAATCCAGCTATTCGTGATCAAATTGTTGGACACCTCATACATGTTATCTTTACAATTCCCAATAACAGAATGTTCCCTTGGCCACACGTCCAATTATGAAGAAAAGTAAATAACATTGGCTATGACACACAACTACTAAGGCTGGAATAGAAATGTTGTAATATAAACTATAAACCGGTATAATAGTGTAAAATTACTTCTTTAATTCCCTAATGTCTAACAAAAGGCATTCTTAATGTTGGAATTTCCCTCTGTATAATGTAGCGTGCAAATATTCCTCCACCTCACACATGTAATGATCTGTGCCTGTGGAACCTGAGTCATATCTTTAAATAGAAAATTAATAAAGTCATTAAGTCTATACTTTGCACTCTGTATTGAGCATTTGCTGCACATATTCTGATGTGTACTTTTAAGAACAGACATGTATTTCTCTCTCTTCTTCTTTTTAAAGATGAGCCAAGCCTAAAACTTAAATCAGAGTGGGCAACATACAGCCCCCCTGAAATTACATAGACAAAATTATGCTCAGTTTCTGTCCATGCATTTTTTTAAATAAATAAAATTGGAAAAAAAAAAGAGACCTCTGGGAGGCAAATCACCTGCACTGCAGCCCCCACCTCCAAAATGTGTCCAAATCAAGTGATAGATAATTAATCATTTTGCTGCCATATTTAGTGAAACAAAAAAATAATTGTCTCAAATCTTTAAAATGGACTAGCACATAGAAACTAACTATGTAAATATATTAAAAATTACTTGATAACACTGTAACCATATTCTCAGTTCAGTTGGACTGAAAATGAAATACTTAGCTAAACATGTTACAAACTTTATTATATTTAAAGATAAAGCATATTATATTTAAAGATAAAGCATAAAGATAAGCATATTCCTAATTTCAAAAAAAAAAGACATTAGATATAATTAAAATTAAACCTAAAAAACATCGCTATATTATTTGAACATTTTTAATGCAGGTTATGCATTTCCTTGGATTTAAACAGAATATCATTTTGCATGCACACATTAAATCTCAAAATATGGAACATAATTTGGCAATATTTGCATCTATCACATGTAGCGAATGAACAAAAATATAGATTCTCATAGGTCTTAAGTATTATTCTGCAGCCTGAACAATCCTCAAATCTGACTAATATACAGCATCACTGTATTTCAACAAAGATTCTGTTAGGTTTCTTAAAAATGTTTGCTAAAAGATCAAAGACTGTACACTGCTTAGCTATTTTTATTACAGCTACTATTCAAATAGTTAACGGTGATTACTACAACTTACCCATTCCGAGCAGCTAAATGAAGTGGAGTGCACCCAGAAATATCCTGGTAATTAGGGTTTGCACCTTTTTTTAGCAACAGAATTAGACATTCAACTGATCCACAGCTATGGAAGAAAGTTTAGAAACATCTTAACAAAAAAAATCGGTAGAAAAGGATAATATTCACAAATAAACAAACAACATGATATTACATTAAATTTGAAAGTTATGACTTTCATTTCAACTTAACTGAGTTGAAAATTAAGATGATCAGCCAGAATAAAAAAAATTGTTTACTACATTTACTAAAAATTGTTAAATACTGAAACTGAAGGCAAAGCTGACTATGTTAAATAAGTTATCAAGTACTTAAGTTAGGGGTTCTTTTAGTCTGAAATATGGAATACGACACAAAAACTTGTCCTCCTGTAAAAGAACTTTCAGTATTTCAACTTGTTGCTCAAAAACAGAAATTGCCTCAAAGAATGGGCAAATCCTATAGACTTCTCAACATACTATTAATACATTCTATGCCTCAAAACCATCTGAGTTATTTTGATACTTAATGAAATATATGAGATTAATAAAACCTGTAGTGCACCTCAATCAAAAGCTCAATAATATTTTTAAAAGTGACATTTTTGGGATATTTCAAACATGTAAATCACAAACTAGAATTTCCATAAAGCCACATTTATGGCTTCATTGAATATTCCTTAAGAAGTTTAAATGATATTTGAAATTAATCAAAAAATTAAATTTGCGGTGTATTGGAAAGAATACATTCAAAGAATGTATTTGAAAGGATGGACATCAACTTTTCTTATGCAGAGGTGCAAAGCCTTTTCAGGACTCACTGACCCGTATGATATGGACAGGTGATTATTTAGCATATGTGGAATAATGTATTAATGTCTACTAATAGATTTATAGGGAAATGTTTAAATGGTAAAGATGTTAATGTGATACTGAATTACTGTATATACTAAAGTTTTGGAATTTCACTGTTTATCAGGAATGGTAGTTGTACACAGCAAGCAGCACACTGAAGAAAAGAAATATATTAAAAAATTGGAAAATTAATATTATTCAATTGGTCAAGGAATGGTTGTTGAAATTTTATGATTTATCTGTTTTAGAAAAGACAATATTCTCTACTAATCAAAAAATGCTCTCTCGCTCCCTCTCTCTCTCTCCCTCTGTGTGTGTGTGTGTGTGTGTGTGTGTGTGTCTATGTGTGTGTGTTTATGAAAGCCAGTGTGTTGTAGTGTTTAAGACACCAGACTAGAAACATGGAGATGTTGAGTTCTAGTCCTGCCTTAGATACAAAACAAACTGAATAATTTTGTGCCGGTCACTCCTAGAAAGGAAGCAATAATGAACCACTCTGAAATTTTGCCAATAAAACTGCAGGCAATTGCCAAGAGCCAACTGGAAGACACTCACTCGAAGATTCTTATTTTCAGCTTACATTTTTATTTTTTACATTTTCTTTTTCCTTTAAGATTAATGATTGTTTTATTTTAAAAAATGAAAAACATTTAAAAATGTAATCATTGCACAAATTAAAAAAATAATTAAAATAAAAATAGAATTCAGAGAATTGGAGCATATAATGAAAGATTATTAACACATTTCACAACCTTCTGAGGACTGTCTTACTTAGCTGCAATATGAAGCAAGCTCCTCTTCACACGTCCAAATGCATAATTGACATCAAATTTTGAATTTGACAACAACTCTGAAACAGATCTAAGACATATTTTAGTTAGTGAGAGAGCTGTATTTTCAGCTACTTTTAATAGGGACCAGATGGCTGTTGTGTATGACACATCACTGTAAGTCAAAGAAAACAAGAACCCCACCTTACTGCTCAGTTTAAAATTGAATACCCAGCTGAATATTAATTGCATCAGTGGAATATTTAAAAACAGGATGTGCAAGTGTTCCTTTAATTGTTCCACAGCAAATTTTAAGAGGCGTTGATTGCTGTGAAATATACCCACCTACTTAATTATTCTCAGCCCACCCTGTAATCCAGACAGCCTCAATATTTTCAGAAATTGTGGCACACACCATTAGTTATTAGTATTAAATATATAGTTAGAGGAGGTATTCCAACAAGGTATAACCTTATGAATAGGTTATAAGATCACAGCATAAGATCAATGTAAGGAACATATGCAGTATACTTAAGTGACTATGAATCTAAGAAATAATGAGAGGAGATAAAGGATATCATGAAAACCCAAGGAGAAAAAAAACTCCCCAAATTTCACGTAAGATTGAGGTCATCTTCAGAATAAGCTATCATAACAGCCAGAATAAAAAGAAAAAGAAAAAAAGAAAGCACAATGGAATATAGATTTTCAATAGCAGTGAAGAAAGGACAAAACAGACCTCTTAATCAACAAAAGGAAGAATATAACAAAAAGAGAGAGACATCTTTTAAGAACATCGTAAAAACCATAAGAACCATAGGTTTTGAATGAATACTCAAGAATAATCGCAGAAGAGAATGGGCAACTGCACGTTTAAAGGAAGATAGAGCACTTTAATTAAAAATCCTTTTAAAAAAGATTATAGAATGATGTGTCGATAGACAATATATTTGGGAAGTGATTTAACTGTACAGGAAAAAGAACAGCTAGCAAGAGAAAAGCACAGACATAGTTAAAATCCCACTGAACTGTTTAAGGACTTCAGAGGCAGCACCGGATGTACTAACATTTTATGTTAATAAATACAGAACAAGACTGTGGCCAGAAAATTTAAAGACCAGCCAATATACCTGTACTGGAAAAACAAATGCAAGAGAATGTATGGATTATTGAAGTCATTAAAAAATATAAGGTTTTGTTTAAGATATTAAAAAAGACGAATAAAGCCAAACATGGAAAGAAAAATGCCAAATGAACATGTGTGTCATGTTAACAAAAGATGAACTAGAAAAATGTGATTGTACTGGGCAAGGCTGAAGAAGTAGAAGAGAAAGAAAATAGATAAGGTAGATAAGATTCAAAGGTGTTATGGGAATAATGTACACCATTGGAGATAGGGTGATAGAGCAAGCATTTATTCATGCAGTCACTAGGAAATGAACCCAACATAGTTACAAAATATTTTTCATTCATTTTCCTCTCTCTGTTTCACTAACAGTGCTTAAAACAGTTCGACAAATTTTCTACTTTATATAGGAAACATCACTCTAAAAGTTCTAGTTTAAATGTATTCATGGGAAAGATTACTACACCCGAAACAATAGTATGTTTTTTTATAAAATCTACCCAGTTTAAAATGTATGTATACATTGAGAAAATAAGAGCAATGTGGTTCTAGCTTGCTTACCAGCAACATTATTAGGTTATCACCTTCAAATAACCAGTTGTGAATAATTGCTTCATTTTAAATGAGAAAATATAATTTATTCAACACTGACATTTTCTTCAAATTTGGCTCTAAAGTTCTTGTAACGCTTTCTGGATCGCAAGCAAGAAACATTTAAAAACTATCACTTTTGTCAACTCTATCGTGATTAGGATGGAAACATTTCATAATTCTAAAAGTAAAAAATGACATCAAACAAAAAACAGCATTAGACACAAATATTACACCTCCATTGTATTAAATAACAGTTCTTCCTGTGATATGCCTGAACAATTTTTCTTAAAGAGTTGCTTGTGAAGACTCACCTGTGTTGATCAGCCATAACCATTGGCATTAACGTGTAAACAGCAGTTTCACTATCTGTGTAGAAAATAAATTATAGCTATAATACATGTTGAAGCATAAAATGACCTTACTGCTTTGACAATATTGTAGAAGCAAGGAGGAAGTTTTGTCTGTACAAGTTTCCTTGTTACAGTCAGTAAACATAAATGTTTATGATAACATAAAATGTGTTAATCAGTATGGTGTATACAGGATATTTGCACATTCTTCATTACATAGCATTTGTCAAACAAGTGGAGCTTCTTTCCCATTAGGTACCCAGGGAATTCTTTAAATAGCATTAATACATTTGAAACTACTTCACTCAGCAACTAAACAACATCCTCATCTCGAAATACTGTATTTCTGAAGAAGCAGTAGATAAAATGATAGTATTAACAAAAAATAGAAGCAAATGTGCTTCAACTATTTATCAACACAAATAATCTGAGCATAAACAGTGCAGTAACAATAACATTATTCCCTGGTAAGGAATGTCTTTTAAAAAAAATAAAATGAAAATTACACAGAAAGAGGATGTAAGGTTGACTCAGCCTTCCATCCTTCCAAGGTCGGTAAAATGAGCAAGTTGTATATAGATCTAAATGCTATTGCTATGTAAATTGCAAGTTAAAATGACTAGTGAATACAGAAAAATAATAATAAACTGAACTATCTAGACCTGTTGATGGCTCTCTGGGCCTGGGAGAAACGATTTTCAGTCATGTCCTCTGCACATTTTAAAGGCAGCTAGCATGCTTGCTGCTGACCTTCAGAAATGATTTAATATTGATTTATCCCAGAGGCATTTGGGAAATGATGCAATCCCCATACTGCTTATGGTAGTATTGGTTTTATATTTAGTGCCCATTTGCAATTATCTACTGTGTACATTCATTTTCTATTATGAACACTGAGAATTGCTTGGAATAAAAATACAACAAATAAAATTCTGATATGGTGTTATCTGCTGTATCTCTGTCTTGTGCCATTAAATATAATGACCAGCATTTTCAGCTGGGCCCAGAAGCCTCCTGCTAACCAGTGCAGCAACTATAACAATGGTGAAATTCTACATGGATCAAATTGTCCTACCCATAATCTGATCACCGTATTTGTACCAGCTGCAATTTCCAAGCCCTCTGCAAAACGCATGACAGTATCCATATGAGAAGTGATCAGGGCTTAAGTTACCATTGCCACGGCATCTTGGACCAAGTAAGGGCATAAATAGAACATATACAAAGTGCATTCTGGCCAGTTTCCACCCACTGCTTGGGCAGCAGCCAAGAGTCCAAGTCACAAGCCATCTCCTTCAGGAGAAGTTCAACCCTGTCCAAGGTGCCAGGACAAAAGTTATTGAATTGTCTTTAAGCTACCAAATAAGCTTATCTTGGTTGACTTGAATGTGATCCTGTTTCACTCCTATCAGATCTTCACAGGCTTTAGATACTGGCACAGGATTTCCACACCATTTCTGGCTTGGTCCAGAGTGACAAAGCCTAACTAGGGGTCAACAGCATATTGATGACACTCACTGCAAACTCATGAATGATCACACCTAGTAACCCCTTTAAATTTGCAAATTAGACTAAGGAGAAACATGATAGCATATTGTCCTGACATTTAAATGCTTGCAAGAAGGGGCACAGCTCTGTAGAAAGAGAATAGAAATGAAGAGCAGGACAAAGGGGAAGAGGTTGAAATTTGAAGTAACATTCAAGCATCATATCAGAAATGGCCTGAAAATTAAGTCAGTATAGTAATAGCTACTTAAATGAGCAAATGAATTCCCATGGCTTGAGGTGTAAGGAGATCCAGATAGCTACTAGCTTGAATAATTAGTAGAATAATTAGTAGATTCCCACTGCAAGCAAAGCTTCAGGCTACATAACCATAAAGAAGATCCTTTCAATTCATTTATTCTTTGACACAAGTTCTGAACTTAACGTCTATGGAGATTCTCAGTCATTCAGGTCACGGTTGTCCCAAAGATGCTTTTTCAAGAGGCAACTGGACTTTCTCGGTTTTTCTTTGAAGACGTTTGGCTTCGTCATCCAAGAAGCTTCTTCAGCTCTGACTGGATGGTGGGGAAGGGATGAAGAAGTTTCTTGGATGAGAAGCGAAACGTCTTCAAAGAAAAACCAGAAAACTCTCTTGAAAAAGCACCTTTGGGACAAGTTTCCAAACTTCAGCACACTTCGTTCTGACTTTGCCTGGCTGAGAAGGAATTCCTGATCAGCAAGTGGAAGAAAAGGAAAGGAAAAAGCTTCAGGTCAAACACTTCCCTTCAAAAAAAGCTTTTTGCAACACTTGAGTAAATTAAGGCGTCTCTAGTTTTAGAAGGAAGTACTTTTCCTCCTAGATCTTTCCACCCACCCACCTTTCCTTTTCACTTCTTCCTCCTTCCTGCGATCCTCGACCTGCAAGCCACAGCAGAGCAATCTCGCATCCACTGTCCCCGTAAGCGCGCGCTCTTACCCTCCGGCAGCTCGATAGTGCGGGCGCGACGCAGGGACCTGGTGAGACGGTTCAGCTGCTCCATGGCTCTCTCCATCCTCGGAGCCAGGCCTCCTCCAACGCCGTAGCTGCGGCCGCCTTATGCCCGGCCTCTCATGCTGAAATCACGGAGCCCGTCAAGCTCAGCCCATGGCCGGCGGTGCCACGAAGGCTAAACACAACCACGCTCGCCCGCCGCCGGTTCCTGGAACTCGAGCGCCTCTCGTCTTCGTAATACGCATGCGCCGAACGCCTACAGCAGGGACGCCATAGAGCTAAGTCAAAATAAACGGGACCGCTCCGGAGAGGCGCATGCTCAGATAAGATCAAGGGGGTGAGGAAAGCTTCCGCCCTCAGTTCGTCCCAATCTTTCTAAAGTCTTGGGAGGGACATGTTACATCGTGACGTGTATATATAGGTAGAGTGATCCAACCGATGCTACGGAAACCATAATTTACTAAAGGAATCATCATAATTGCAGCGTGTATTAAAACAGTATTTTTCAAACTTGGCAACTTTATGTGGACTTTGACCTTCAAATTTCTCAGCTACTTGGCTTTATGCAAGATTCTCCGCTAGAGTTATCTGACCTATAGAGAACAAGTAGAGGGCAGCTAAGAGTTAGGAGTTTCCGTATGATTTTGTTGTCATCTAGTGGTGGTCCAGATTTTTGCAGCCACATTCACTGTGTGAGAGAGAGAAGTTTGTTTTTTCAGAAATTACAGCAGGACAAACTAGCCTTAGAAAAGAATACACTGTATTTATCTCATAAACGTTGCTTGACCTTAAAGCTGCATGTAGGAACGAAGGGATGAGAGGCCCTTGGTATGTTCAAAAACTGGTTTTAGCTAGAATTTGTTGTAAACTAGAGACAAATCCTAGAAACTAATAGTTATTAGAGATAAATTGTAAATAGAGCAGGAGGAAATTTATTTTTAGGCATCTTCGATAGACTTTGACGGACTGAGTACTTAGCCAATGAGGAAAGGTTAGGAGGTAAAACTGTGAAGGTTATAGGGAATAAAAAGAAAGTATATCGATGGCTTAAGGTGTGTCCACTGTACCTGCGTGTACATAATACACTCTTTTTGCAAAATAGTGAAATAAAAATTACCATTGTTTTCTTTTATAAGTTTTGGCTCGTAATCATTTCAAAACCTAGACAATGAATCCCACAATTGTCTGCTTCAAGTTCTTACGATGATGTAAGGCGACTTACAAATAAATTTGTAAATTTGATACACCTAAGCTAAAACTATTTAAATCACATAAAGTCGTAGCATGATTTAGGCAATACTATACAAGTCACTTAGAGCACTAAAAAACAACAACTTTTTCAACTGGATTAAAAATATGTATGGAAGGCAATACTACAGGTATAATGCCAGTCACATGATCCAAGTACTTGGCCTTAAGAAAGATCTATTCTGCAGCATCACTAGAACAAGGGAAATGCCTAGCATTTGATCACTGTTTTTTGTGTCAACAATTTCACTTGCAAAAGAAGGGAATGTTGGAGTTATCTTATTTCCAAGGTAAACATTTCAGTTTTTCTTTTTGAAATAATTCATTATAAGGAATAGGCTAACTGCCCTTTTTGCATGACACATCAGCGAAGAAGTGTTATTGTAGAAAATGGCTACTTCTCCTTTCATGTCCTGTAGTTCATGCTACCATATTTACTGTTTTATCCTAAAAATTAAACAGCATGGCATTTCACACTGTCTGAGGCTTTTTTTTAAATAATGTACTGATTTTTTAACTGTGATATATACACCCTCTAATTAATTTGTCTTCAGTTATATTTACTGAATGTTTAGAAATAAAAGGATAATATTTTTGTAGGTGTAGGTCATTAAATAACCTTTAAAAAAAGCATCAGTGACTGATTTAATTCAACAAGTAATCCTATTGTACAGTTTTCTCAAAATGATGAGGAAAATAATGTCAAGAAAGTAATAATGCTTGAACTTGTTTTACAGATAAGAAAATAAGAATTCTGCTAGATCAGATCAAAAGCAGTTCTAGTCCATTTTGTCCCCAAGCATATTAGAAGCTCATCAGGAACAAAATAAGGATACAAAGGCAATTTTTCTTCAGGTTTCCCAGCACTTGATGTTACTAGTAAAGCAGGGATCGCCAACCTTTTGGACCTCAGAGACCACCAAACTCATAATTTTAGATCTCAGAGACCACTAACTGGTTCTGTGGGCGTGGCCTAATTTGTGGATGTGGCTTGGTAGTCATATGACTGGCTGTGCATGGCTTGTAAGTAAATATTATAAATATTTATATAAATATTGAATTTTTTTATAAAAAAAGAGCAACTTTTACCCAAAATCAGGCAAAGCAGGCAGGCAGATTGAGTTGCTCACAGAATCACAGATTCATTCGGAAATCTATCATTCTGTCATCGACTAGCTCAGTCTGTCACATAAAATTTTCTAGCAAGCAAACTCACAAAATTAACTCACAACATACCATGTATGTAAATATTGAAATTTTTTATAAAAAAAGAGCAACTTTTACCCAAAATCAGGCAAAGCAGGCAGATTGAGATGCTCACAGAATCATTCAGTGATCTATCTATCTGCCATCGGCTACCTCAGTCTCTCAAATTTGCTTGCCGTGAGTCCGCACTGAATTTGCTTGCAAGCAAACCTTCAGTCCTAAGGGAGGTTTGACTGTACTTAAAAGCAGAGCCGAAGATCTAAAGGCTAGCTAGAAAGTAAGAAATCCAATCATTTCCTGCTTCCTAGCTAATCTAAATCTCCCAGCACAGCAGAACAGATGATGGTTGGAAAAAGGAAAAATAGCAATTTAGCAGGCAAGTTTGCCGGGTAAGGAATGAGTGGACGGGGAGGGTTCCCACGGGCCATGTGGGTGGTGCAGCCTTGTGTTCCTGCACAGCCTGGATTAATTGCTTTGGGAGGGTGCTCGGGGGTAAGATTTCTCTGCGGCCCACCAAAAATTTTCTCATGGCCCACCAGTGCACCACAGCCCACCAGTTAGCGACCACTGTAGGAAAGAACATTGATCAGTTCACACATGGTGCTAAGCCATGGTTAAGCTCATGCAACATGGTAAGGTTGGATTATCACTGATTCTAATATTGTAGAAGAGAATGCTTGATTATGTATCATCAAATTGGTGTTGATTCTTAACAATAATATACATTAACTTTTTCTATGACCGGCTGACCTTAACAAGGTCTTTCAACAGTGCCTTCTCGCTGTAATTGAGTCCATCCATTTTGCTGTTGGTCGTCCCTTTTTTTCTTTCCTTCCAGCTTTCTAGCATTAGATTCTTCTTCACAGAGCTATATTCACAAAATCTGTCTGAAGTAAATATACTGTAAGTTAAGAACCATGACTGGATTGATTGGTTGATTTGTTTATTTATTTATTTTTGACTACTCATTATATTCTCCAACACCAAAGTTCAGCTGGCAATTCTCTTTCTATCCTGCTTCTTCAAAGTCCAATTTCACTTCCATAGAGGAAGTCATTGCTTGCACAATCTGATCTTTTATCGGTAGACATATCACAGCATCTCATGTTTTCCAAGGTCTTTGTTTCTTTCCTACCAAGTGGCACATTTCTGGCCTCCTAGTTCATTTACTGTTGATACTGTAGTAGTAAAAATAGAAACTGTCCATCATTTCAGTATCTACACTGTAAACATGTCCCCTTATTTCCTTTTTATATAATCCCCAAATACAACATATTTTTATCAAAAAGAAGCAGCTCTCTATTTCTGTTAACATTTTGGCACATTTTCATGCTATACAATATCAATATTACTTGCAAGTTAATTCTAAAATATTCTCTTTCTTTTTGTTGTTTAAGCCTATCTCATCTAAGAGCCAGAAAATACCCCCTTTATTTTACAACAAAGCACATAATGAAAGGAAATCTGGTACATGTATTATGCAGCTATAATGACAAATTGGAATGTACGATTGCACACTGAATGTGTAATAGCAGGTGATTTTTCTAGATACAGTAGAGACTTATTTGCAAGCACTCAAGGGAACAATGAATCCACTTTATAGCAGACTTTAAGGTTAGTCCTAGTAGTTAATAAAAATTAAATATTTCTACTTTTAGCTTGTTGCGATTTAATTTTAAAAATCAATGTTTCAAATCAATGAATAAGTATCTTTTCTCTAAACCTATTTGGAATCCACTCCTTGTTAATTGAAAACCATATTAGTATTCAGCTTTCAGAAGAACAATTTACTAATACTTAGGTAAGATTTTTCTTTTTTTATAAAGAACTTGATTTTTTTAAAAAAATAGTATGCAAAAAAAAACCTTATTTTTTTGAGCAGAAGTATTAAAGGGGTATTAAAATGCATTAGAAATACATATCAGTTTGAAATGAAGAACATATTGGCATAGGGTAAATAGCTTGAGAACTACACTGCACAAGCTAAGAAGAAACAAAAGATGTTTAAAGGATTAAGATTTTAAAATGTGAGCAGAAGACATCAGAGGAACCATATTGAGAGGACTTAAACTACTGAAGACATGCTAAAACACTTTAAAGTTATATTACCGGTAGTAATTTATTTATTTATTTAAAAATAGAAAAATATATTACCTGTAAAGTCTACGAGCCTTAAGCGCTGTAGAAAGGAAGACCAGTCCATTCCCTCTTAATAATATGGCTAGGAAATAAGGCAGCTCGTAAGTACCGTATATAGCAAGTTATTAATATGTTTTACATTGTCGCTAGTGGCACTAGCATGCTATTCATTCAATTTCCATGGGTATCATATAAGGGACGTGATGGCTCAGTGGCTAAGACACTGAGCTTGTCGATCGAAAGGTCAGCAGTTCAGCGGTTCAAATTGTCACTGCGTTTATTTTGGTTTGTCTGAGGAGCTTCCAAAGAAGTTTACAGAATGAGCTGGACTGGTTATCACGTTTCCATAGTAACAATATACGAGTGTCTTGTGATGTTTGGTTTACTGTGCATGTGTGCAGGGGAGGAGTTTTACTTCTACTTCATCTTTCATTATTGGCTTTTCTTTCGCTTGCTTATTAGAATGGTACTGCTGTTGCTTTTGTTTCTTAGTTATTTTGTAAATAAAGTATGCTGGCAACAGAAAAACACGATTCATTTCCTCTAATTTACAAAACTGAATGTTTTCGTTTTGACAAATGGTAGCAGAGGATGGTTTATTTTGATTCGTTAGCTCTGAGGAATTTGTGAGTAACTTTGATAAACACTACAATGCCACGAAAGAAAGGAAAAGGAAAGCGGAGAGCTCAGTCGGAAGGTTTATTATCATTTTCTGAAATACCTAATGAGGAGGTAAGAAGTTTGCAGATGCCGCTGGCTACCGCTACTCATCTGGAAGAAGCTGCTGTGGGAGGACAAGATAGCAGGTCTGTACCAAGTTTTATTTATGATGCATGCTATGAAACTCAGCCTGAGAAGCCAGAAGCCCAAGAATTTGAGAAGCTTGGTGCTAACTCTGAAGTAATGCAGACAGCTGATAGTTTTTCACCAAAAGAGAAAGGTGAAATTTATTATTCTCAATTGAGTCCTGAGATGCAGGATTATATGCAACAGATTGTATTTTATGAACAAAGCCTACAGCAAGTTAAGGCCTATGCACTGTCTTTCCAGTGAGATAAAGGTGTGATTAGAGTTCCTGAGTCCTCCATCTTGCCTTCTTCATTGAAGCCAAGGGTCCACCCACAAATTGGTCACATGGGAGTAGTGTCAGACCAATCAGAGCAGAGAGCTATGCCTACATCACAGATACCTCATCATGCTGATTCAGTTAAAACAGAAAGACCTTCTGCCATTTCTAATGTTGCAGCACCGTCTGCTGGTGATTTGCATGAAATACAGGAACATTTACAAAATTTGCAAAACGCTTTTACAAAATTGTCAATGAGTCAGTCTGCTGTAAAGATGTATCCAGCAAGCCAGCCAATGCCAGCATTCATGCATGCCACGCCACATTTGAGGGGACCACCTGCATTGTGAGCTCCAGATACAAGGCATAATTTCTGAGGAAAAGCCTTCGTTCCAAGGATGCCAAGATGCTATGCCTGTGGTCATCTGGGACATATCGTCCGTGATTGTCCCCAGGGATCTCCAGCACCTGTCACGTACCAGCCCAGAGGAACAGATTCCAGAAGCAAGGACAGAGGTGAAAGACAAGGTCATCGTGATTCCAGGCGTGATCTACAAGCTCCACATATCACATTGGCGTTAACCAATGAAGGAAGTCCGGATTATGATAGAAGACATCTCTGGACTTTGGATAGTAGAGCAGCAGTGCATGTTACCTACAGAAGAGATCTTTTCACAGAGATGCACGAGCCTGAACCTGATATGTGTGAACTGTACACTTTTTCCAATAATACTGTTGAGGTCAAGGGAAAAGGAACTGTTTATATTGAAGAGCTAGATGCTTTTATTCCTGATGTTTATTATATTCCAACAGCAACCAGCAGTTTGCTTAGTCAGAATCATTTGTCGAGAGTATCCAAGTACCAGGTTCACCATTTTGAAAAAGCAAGTTATGTGATGAAAGAAGGTAATATTGTTGCTGAAACCATATTGATTGGTGGTGTTTATTACCTAAAGCCGAAGTCTACTTCCCAAGCACAGGCAAGTATACCTGTTCCAATAAGAGGGAACACAGGCCTAGAGAGAGATGTTCCAGAGAGAGAGATCCTGTTGCTATCCCAAAGGTTCCTAGAACCAACAGAAGTCAGAAACAACTTGCTCGAAGCAAGCCTAAGGTTTCAAATATGAATGTTGTGAATTCACTAACTGGTAAACTTTTGCATTCCAGGCGTATCCATAAGTGGCATAGAAGATTGGGGCATGCCAGTTTTCGTGTTCTTAGCAAGATGCCAGAATTCATAAAAGATTTGGATCTGAAGGGGTGTAAGGTGTTTTTGGACTGTGCTGTCTGCAAGAAAGCCAAATCCAAGGCAGCAGCCGTTCCAAAACACGCTACACGCCTGTCAACACACATTTTTGATTTGATACATATTGACATATTAGGTCCATTTGCACCAACACTTGGTGGTAGAAAATATTTCTTAACAATTGTTGACAATTATTCTAGATATGGATTTGGGTTTCCTACGAAAGAAAAATCTGAGACCTTTCAGATGTTTAAAGATTTTGCAACTTATGTCAACATTCAACATGGTGTTCACATCGCTAGAATTCAAAGTGATCGCGGTGCTGAATTCATGTCCCAGCGTTTTCAGGACTGGATGTGTAAGAATGGAATTCTGCACCAGACCTCAGCTCCTTACGTTCCTGCGAAAAATGGAGTGGCGGAACGCGGAAATGGAGTACTGCAAACAATGATGTGTTGTTTCCTAGAAGATGCTAATCTGAGTTTCCCATACAGGGGTGAAGCAATTAAATATGCAAACTACATCATTAATCGTATCTGGAGCAATGTAATTAATCAGACACCTTTCTTCATCTTATATGGACATAAACCCGATTTGAGAAATATCCATATTTTTGGTTCCTATGCTATGGTGAATATTCCATTAACTCAAAGAAAGAAAGGAGGTCCAGCAGCAAAAAGACTGAGATTTATGGGTATGGATGACAATTCCAGATGCAACAAGTTTGTTGACTCCAGAAACTTCTTTTGAAGAAGATGCTGACTGGTCCAGAATTCACTCCAATGTTCCCGGAGTTTATTTTCCTAGAGATGATGTTACGCATCTGATGATCAAGATTATCAGGTGGATGTTCCATCAACTAGTTCTTCTCAACCAGAGGTCTTCGCAGGCCGTCGATGCTGAGGCCAGTGACAAAGAAGAAGACGAGGACGAAATGGAAGAAGAATGGACCGTTGTTCCAAGACGTTCCGAGAGGGTCAATAAGGGGATCCCTCCGCAGCCATTTTCATGGCAATTGACAAAAGCAATCTTAGCTTGGCATAAGGAAACGCAGGCTGAAATGGACAATCTAAAGCAGCTCACGGTGTGTACGCCTGCAATTCCTAATGGATGAAGAAAAGGTTTTCCAGGGTTCCAGAAGCAAGAAGGGAATACCTGGCTCTTAAACAAAAGTCTTTATGGTCTGAAACAGTCTGGTTTAATGTGATATCTATGTCTTACTGACAAACTAAATTTAATGGGTTTTATTATACCCAAAACTGAGGAATGCATGTTCACAAAAAGATCTGAGAATGCATATGAGATAATTTTTTTATGTTGATGATATTGTTTATATTGGTCCAAATAAGCAAATGAATGAGAGTTTTGCTAACACCTGGCAGAAATATTTTATATTGCAGTTTTTAGGTTACATCAACAGACCACTTGCAGCTACTCAGCATGAATACCTGCGTGAGAAGATGTGCCTTATCTGATGTCAGCTCATCAGACAAAGAAGGGGGTGTAACTGCGTTTATTTTGGTTTGTCTGAGGAGCTTCCAAAGAAGTTTACAGAATGAGCTGGACTGGTTATCAAGTTTCC
This sequence comes from Bungarus multicinctus, assembly GCA_023653725.1. Classification (NCBI taxonomy): domain Eukaryota; kingdom Metazoa; phylum Chordata; class Lepidosauria; order Squamata; family Elapidae; genus Bungarus; species Bungarus multicinctus. Next base: position 103,033,543 of record CM042836.1, on the reverse strand, counting down.
ATAGTAACAATATTAGTGGCGTGTAACAGGATGAGCTCCCATTACTTGTTTCAGCTTCTACCAACCTAGCAGTTCGGAAGCATGTAAAAAATGCAAGTAGAAAAATAGGGACCACCTTTGGTGGGAAGTAACAGCGCTCCATGCGCCTTTGGCATTTAGTCATGCTGGCCACGTGACCATGGAGACAATTTTAGACAGTGCTGGCTCTTCAGCTTTGAAATGGAGATGAGCACCATCCCCTAGAGCCGGAAACGACTAGTATCTATGTGCGAGGGAAACCTTTACTTTTATAATATATTCTTTGTGTTATGTTTTCAGTGGTAGTTTTCTAATGCTTAGGAATAGACTACAACATTTTATTTATTTATCTATCTATCAATTTATTTGCTACCCATCTCGCAGTTCAGGCAACTCTGAGTGGCTTGCATCAAGATAAAACAACATGTAATAACAGTTATAAATATCAAATGGATTAAAATTACAAAAATTAAATTAAAAACAAGGGTTGGGAAGAGAGATGGGGTACTTTTTCTGTTATTGTACCAACCACATCCAGCCAGCAGCTTCTCCTTCAGGATGCCAGGCCAGCCAGCATAACCAGATTTTAAGAATTTTCCTGAAGACTAAAAAGGAGGGAGTGGATCTCACTTCCTGAGGTAAGGTGTTTGAAAGCCATGGCAGGAGGCGCTCTTCTCCTGCATCCCCACCAGCCAAAATTCCTTGAGTGATGAAGTTTGCAGTAGGCCCCTTGTACCAGCACAAGTGAGACTAGGCCAATCTCATTAGAGGAAAATGCTTCCACAGATAATCTAGACTGATGCCATAAAAGGATCTTTAAATATAACCAGCACCTTGAATTGCACCCAAAAGCAGATTGGCAGCCAGTGCAGTTCACATAATAGTGTTACATGGGCAACCCTAGGGGCCTCTGAAACTCTGCACTATTGCATTCTATACCAACTGTAGCTTCTGAATAGGATAGCCCCTTGTACAGCATATTGCCATAATCTAGGCAGGAGATGACCTGAATGAGTGCAGAGTGTTATGATCTAGAAAAGGGTGCAATTGGCACACCACATATGATGAAGATATACAAAGCCACAACTGCCACATGCTCTTTGAGCATGAGTTGTGACTATTGGGTATTGGGTCGGTCTAGGGTGGAATTCTACCAATTTGGACCATTTCAGGTGAATCCCTTGCTTCGAAGATCAGCTGTCAGCGAACCAGTTCGCTGCGACGAGCATGTGGGCCCTCCCGCTCCTCCTCTTTCCTGTGCTTTATTCCCTTTTGTGAGAGCATAGCTGATTCGTGTGGCACAGCAGTTTGCCGTGCCTCAGCTGTTTTGGTCTCAGGTAAAATATTTTAGGTAACTAAAATATTGTAGAAGGTAAGTATAAAAACTTTTTTGAAATGCAGACCGCACGTGATCACTGAATCGGTTGTTATACCAGTGGAATCCCACCCCTGCTCAGATTCCAACCGCAAAGAAAGTATGGTTAACCTGGATTGATCTGTACTTGAATAGACCATGAGGAATTTCCAGAGTTGTAAGCTATACTGAGGAGTGAAAAAAAGACCTCCCTAAGAGACAGTGGTGATACAACTGCATGGATGTGGCTGCAAAGTTACCAAGCTTTCAACTCCACTCAAGAGCTTCTTTATCTTTTCACTTAATATTACTACAGCCTAACACTGTTCTGTATCACCTTGGCCCCAATGTGCATATCTGAAGACTCTATCTTCCCATCCAATTTTACTTGTACAGACATGGACTCGAGATCAATCATATTTTATTTTCTCCTTCTTTCTTTCTTTTTAGTAACTTGCCCAAAGAAAGTTTTGAAACTCAAAACCTTGCAGTGGTTTTTTTTATAACATCGGTTGGAATAACAAAATTATTGACTCCAAAGATTTTGGATGTTTTTTCCCTCATAGTCGGCCATATAGCTTTTTTTGCTTTTAATGTTCCCATATTCTATAAACTTAATAAAATGGCCTAGCATGGATTTATTTGTTCTTCCAGCTTTGGGTTTTCATTTCTTTTTAAAAATGGCTTATAATATTGCAGCCAAAACACAGATCATCTGAAAAATGCAAGTTTGGGCCTTTTTCTTTGTTTTGCTTAGTTTACTGATTTAAAAAAAAAAAAACTGACTTGAAATACTATCAATACAATTTCACAATGATGTCAGTGGGACCTTTGTATGCAATTATTTATTTATTTATTTATTTGATCATATTTCTATACCGCTCCCTCTCCGAAAAGGGACTCGGGGCAGTGTACAGCCTAGTAAATACATTAAAATACAAAAGTACAAGATTAAATAGAATTTAAAACCGAATTAAACATAAATATAGCTGTATCCCGAAAGTTTAAAAATGGAGTTAAAATTTTAAAAACCCTATTAACTTAAAACCCCTTTAACCCTTACTGGGCCAGGCCAGCCTGTTTAAAAAATAGGGTCTTAACTGCGCGCCGGAAGGAGAGGATATCTGTCATGGCTCGTATCTCCGGGGGGAGATCATTCCACAGGGAGGGGGCTCCCACAGAGAAAGCACGCACCCTCGGGGCCGCCAGCCGACAGCGATCAGGTGGCGGTACCCCAAGTAGGGCGACCCTGTGGGAGCGTACTGGGCGGCGGGAGGTTGTTGATGGCAGCAGGCGGTCCCGTAAGTACCCAGGTCCCGAGCCATGGAGCACTTTAAATACCGTCAGTACCACCTTGAATCGAATCCGGAAGGCCACAGGAAGCCAGTGCAGCCTGCGGAGAAGTGGTGTTACGTGCGCGCCCCGAGGGGCGCCCACGATCACCCGCGCGGCTGCATTCTGAATTAACTGCAGGGGAGTCTTCAAGGGGAGCCCCATGTAGAGAGCATTGCAATAATCCAAGCGGGAGATAACGAGGGCAGAAGTGACTGTGCGAAGTGCGCCCAGATCCAGAAAGGGCCGCAACTGGTAAATCAGACGAATCTGATGAAAAGCCCCCCTGGTGACGGCTGCAATATGTTCTTCCAAAGACAGCCGCACATCCAGGAGGACACCCAAGTTGCGTGCCCTTTCCACGGGGGTCAAAACCTCTCCCCCCACGGCCAGCGAAGGAGTAAGCTGGCTGTATCTGGGCGCAGGAAACCACAGCCACTCGGTTTTGGCCGGGTTGAGACGAAGCCTGTTACGACCCATCCAACCCCGCACGGCCTCCAGGCACCGGGACATCACTTCGACGGCTTTGTTGGGGTGGCCCGGGGTGGAGATGTACAGCTGAGTATCATCAGCGTACTGATGGAACTCCACCCCAAAGCCACGGATAATCTCACCCAGCGGCTTTACATAAATGTTGAACAGAAGGGGCGAGAGCACCGACCCCTGAGGCACCCCACAAAGCAGGGGCCTCGAGGCCGATCTCTGCCCCCCCGTCAACACAAATTGCGAGCGGTCGGAGAGGAAGGAGGAGAACCACCGCAACACGGTGCCTCCAACCCCCAACCCCTCCAACCGCTGCAATAAGATACTGTGGTCGACAGTATCAAAAGCCGCCGAGAGATCTAACAGGACCAGGACAGAGGAACAACCTCTGTCCCGAGCCCTCCAGAGATCATCAACCAACGCGACCAACGCCGTCTCCGTGCTGTGCCCGGGCCTGAAGCCCGATTGGAGGGGGTCAAGATAACTCGCTTCATCCAGGTGCCGAGGGAGCTGTCGTGCCACCACACTCTCAACAACCTTCGCCACGAAGCGAAGGTTGGAGACCGGACGATAATTCGACAATAGTGTTGGATCCAGGGATGGTTTCTTGAGGAGGGGCCTCACCACCGCCTCTTTCAAGGCAGCGGGTAAAAGCCCCTCTCTCAAGGAAGCATTAATAATCCCCTGGAACCAACCTCGTGTCACCTCCCGAGTGGCCAAAACCAGCCAGGAGGGACACGGATCCAATAAACATGTGGTGGCATTAAGCCCGCCCAGAATCCTGTCCACGTCTTCCAGGGTCACAGGGTCGAACTCAACCCACATGACCTCACCGACATCCACCCCCGCCCCCCCCCCTGCCCAGAGATGCCCAATTAGAGTCCAGCCCATCCCGGATCTGAGTGATTTTGTCCTGAAGGGGGGAAATGCTCAGATTATCTCTTCTTTCCCCAATAACTACCTAAACCTCCAATTGAAATTCTTGCATTGACTAAAAATTTAAAAAGAAAGAAAAAAATATTTGTTATATTTTTATTTAGCATTTTATAGCATGTTTTATATTTTATAAAATATTTTAAAAATATTTTATATATTATATTCTATATTTTAAAATATATTTTATATTTTTCTATTCTTCTTTGCCACATTGAGAAGATGTTTTATAAAAGAATATTACCTCAAAGTTAAAAAGGGGGGGGGAATCACAAAGGACTCAGAATATATGAAGAGAGAAAGATTAGACTTTTTCTCCTCAGCTGTATCTTCCCTCTTCACAGAGCAATGACTCTTACAGGAAAATGTTTTTCTTAGTATCAGTGGAGCCTGTTTTCTTTGCTAGGTCCAATTTCATAGAAATAATGAAAAGAGAGAAAAAGGGATGTGGAAAAAAGTTTTTTTTAAAAAATGAGGTTTTTTTCCCCGCTGATAAAAAAAGGAGTCTTAGAAAGAAAGTCCTTTCCAAGAATACACTATTCTGCTTTTTTGCTTATTTTATTTCATGTGCTGGGCTAAGCTTAAATAGGATGTCCTTGTTGATGTGTTAATGTGTTTTGCACACTGAGTCACTATGACATGAAGGAGTTTTAGACATAAACATTTAGTCATGTAGACATTGTGATTAAACCACTGCCTTCTTTAGGATGTTTTTCTTTTCAGTTTTCCAGACAAGCCTAAAGGCTGTCCTGTTTATGAAATCTGTGTTGTGATGGTTATATATCAGGTGTTCTTGTGTATGTATTCAATATTACTATGAATGTATTGGATTATTCTAGGCCCAGAGAATAGATGAAGTGGAGATTGTGGATATAATGCTTTGAGACTATTACTTGTCAGCAGTGTTGCCATGGACACAAGGGGCATGCCTATCAAGATTCCTTTGTTGTTTGAAGCAATCATTTTCATTTTCTGCTGGAAAACTCAGCTAAGCTACACTTATTTGGTACTGATTTAAGATGACTGTCATAAAGTGCTTTCCATATAAGCTTCCTGATTACGTTAGTTCCTAACCAGTACATAATTCGCATTTTGTTTATGATTAAATTTTCTTCCCTAAAGACAAATAAAGCAAATACTTCAGACTCCATGAACACAAGCATTCTCCTGGTGCCTATTTGCTAAAATGAAGATGTAGTCTTTATGCTAGAAATTAATTTCAGGTTTCATAGAGAAGAGGCAATATCACTGAGGCTTTTTCCACCCACTTACCACAAGAGGTCAGCCGTGCTATGGTTTCCATTCAAAAAAAATCTATCCACAATAATTTTAGAAATTAGAATTCTTGTTTTATATTAGTATTATATATTATAAATTAGAAGTAGATGATGACGATGGTGATGGTGATGATGATGATGGTGATGATGAGAGTATTTTTTTAACTTCAGTTTGAAATGAATAATAAGTAAGCAGGAGAACCAGATTCAACCCCATTAAGCTATATAGATAGTCTTCAACTTATAATAGTTCATTTAGTGACCATTTAAAGTTACATAACAGCACTGAAAAAGTGACTTACGGCTGTTTTTCACATTTACAACCATTGCAGCATCCCCATGGTCATGTGAACAAAATTCAAACATTTGGGAACTGACTCATATTTATGACGGTTGCAGTATCCCAGGATCATGTCATCACCTTTTGTGACCTTCTGACAAGCAAAATCAATGGAGAAGTTAGATTCACTTAACAAATATATTACTAACTTAACAACTGCAGTAATTCACTTAACAACCATGGCAAGAAAAGTCATAAAATTCACTTAACAATTGTCTCACTTAGCCACAGAAATATTGGGCTCAATTATGGTCATAAGTTGAGGACTATCTGTATTTCGGTAAATACACATACATTTCTTATTGTGGATTCCCTAATTTGTTGTTTAGACATGTATACTTTCAAAGTACAGAGTCCTACCATGTTCTGCCAAATCTGCTTTTCCTGATGACCCAGAATTTTGTTAATGCTGGAAAAATTTGGCTTTTCTGATAAGATTCCCACCCCAAAAAATGTAAAGCCTACCTGGAATATAGAAAGCAAATAGTTGTAGAATTAAATGCTGTGTTAGGTACTATGCACCTCACCCAATCTTTCTGGCCTCAGAAATGGAGGAGGATGAGACTCCTCACCCAATTTATGCACCTCACCCAATCTTTCTGGCCTCAAAAATGAAGGAGGATGAGACTTTTTATAGATCATTTCTTAATTGCTAGAATTAGAGCAAGGATGCTGCTACAAACTAGACTAGTAAAAACTAGTAAAAAGGAAACATTTAAACTAGTAAAAGTGAAATATCTCAAAAGGAGGAGGCACTGGCAAACTGTTTTCGTCTTGCTAACAAAGGCTGTACATCACCAGGAATGATATTAGATTGATATTAGTTTGACTTCATGCAATTACTTCAGAGTTGGCACTTATAACATTACCCTCTCCAATTTTTTCCCTACAACAGATCTGGAAGGTAGACTTGCTCAAAGTGACCAGATGAACTTCCCTGGCTAAAGGTGGGCTTAAATCTGGATCTCTATAGGTTCCAGTTCAATCCCATTTTATTAACTTCTCACATTTATGTGGCCATCCACCTCATAAAAAATGACTCTGGGTGGTATAAAACAAACAAACCATGAACTGCTACTCATTAACTTGAAAAAGAATTTATGCTTTATGCCTTAGTATTAGTTATCCTATCCTCCCACCAAGGTACGTTGGATGCCATTCTTATCATTTCCAGTTAGAATAGCAACTATTTCAACAGGATGGATGAAAATTGTGGGATTATATTTCAACACATTTAGAGCAGTGTTTCTCAACCTTGCAGTTTTTAGATGGGTGGATTTCAACATCCAAAATTCCCCAGCCAGCTGACTGGGGAATTCTGGGAGTTGAAGTCCATCCATCTGAAAGTTTCCAAGGGTGAGAAACACAGTATTAGAGAGAACAAGGCTAAGAAAAATAGGGCTTTGTTGTTAATACAGATCATGGATACTGTAAAGATATTGGCGAATAGGGCAGTGCTATCATAGGGTATGAAACTGTGTTCCTTTGCTAGCTATTTGTTTCTTAAGTTTGTCCTTTCTCCATTCTTTTTTCTTTTTTTCAGGAGAAATGGAAAAGAGCAATTATTTCACAGAAGCAATACATGAATTGGTCAGTAAGAAAAAAAATTCTGCGTGCAAATATAGCTACTGACTTTAATTTCTCTTTACACAAGAAGAAAGTGCTTTATGACTGCAATCCTAAGCACATTTATCATGTACAGTAAAGGAGCAAGTAATAATTATTCAATTATGCAGTGAAATGGCATAGGCTTATGACCTGAATAAGGACGAACTATTTCTGACTATGGATAATATGTACTTTCATACATTTTTCTCCTTATCTGACTGCATCTATATATTCTGTTAGAAGTTTAGCATGACTATCCCAATGTATTAGAAGAATTTATGCATGAATAGCTTTAATGCTTCATACTAAGGAAAGATAACATAGATGCATCAGTGGTGGGCTCGATTAAAACTGTACAGTCCACAAAAGTGTTGATTGCTATTTAAAGAGAATGCTTTGGACACATCCTGAGAACCAGTTTAATCTGCTTTCTTCCTGTCTGGGAGATGATCCAAAAGTGTGTCAGCATTATTTACTCTGTCTGCATAGCCAGCCTCTACTGTACTCTGTCTCATTAATGAGGGCAGTAAGTGGTGCTGCCCTAGCAGTTTATTGCAGGACAAACCAAGGCAAAGTGCTTGCTGAATTTCCTATTGGCAGGAATCCTTCCACAAATCGCCACAAATCTTCCGCAAATCTGGTGGAAAAAGCAAATTTTGACTGAAAGCTTCATTCCATGCTTTGGCTCCTTAAAATGATATTCAGCTAATGGTTTCTGTCAGACCTGAGTGCCCTTTTTCATTTCTTTCATTTAAATTTCCTGCTTCCTTTATATTAGGTCTTGTTCTTTTGGAATTGTTCTTACCTGTCCTGGCTCTTATCATATCTGTCCATTTTCTTCACACCTTTTCTTCCTCCATTCAGTGACGGCAGGTTGTGGTGGGGTGGCACTGCTTGTATAGTGTGCTGATGGATTACATAGAGTTGGAAGCAAAGAGGGAAGCAGGAATTGGTGGCCCCAGATGCAATAACAAACTTGGGGAACCATCACAACCTGCTGATGTATATGCCAGTTCATTGGGCAGTATATTTGGGAGAGGAAAATATGGCTTCAAAATTCATACTTTCTCCACACAGAATCAAGACATGGCCCAAATTGAAGGGATAGATAGCATCCCAAGGAGCAAAGTTAGTTTTAGCCCAAATCCAGAAAGGCTGTACTGTATAGGTCAGTGGTGGCTAACCTTTTTGGGCTCCTATGCCAAAAATTGTGTGCATGCTTGCATGCTTGCGCTCACGGGCCAGCATCCAGAAGGCAATGTGCGTGCCTCCGTGCCCCTTACGCATGCATGCACAATCTACCCACCCCCTGCTGCCCCCTTACCTGCACTGCACCTCACAGCTGATTTTTGGCTTCCCAAAGGCTTGAGGAAGGCTTCTGCAAGCTTTGCAGGCTGAAAACTAGCCCCATTTCTTCACTTCCTATTTTTCTGAAAATACCGTAAGTGATGAAACAGGGCTAGTTTTTGGCCTACAAAGCTCGCTGAAGCCTGCAGAAGCCTTCCTCAAGCCTTTGGGAGGCCTAAAAAGGCCTCAAACCAGCCAAAAATCAGCTGTGACGCGCACATATGCGTAGTGAGGTAAGTTTGCCTGCAGCTTGCATGCCAGCACAAATGGCACAGGTGGCAAGCATGCCATAAGTTCGCCATCATGTGTATAGGTCATCGTTACTATAGGTATCCTCCACTTACAACCATAAGTGAGTCCAAAATTTCTGTTGCTAAACAAAAGTTGTTAAATGAGTTTTGCCCCATTTATTTAGCATCCGCACGGAGACGGCTTTGGTCGTGTTGGTTGATGATCTCTGGAGGGCTCGGGACAGGGGTTGTTCCTCTGTCCTGGTCCTATTAGATCTCTCAGCGGCTTTTGATACTGTCGACCACAGTATCTTATTGCGGCGGTTGGAGGGGTTAGGAGTGGGGGGCACCATGTTGCGGTGGTTCACCTCCTTCCTCTCCGACGGTTCACAATCTGTGTTGACAGGGGGGCAGAGGTCGGCCCCGAGGCCCCTACTGTGTGGGGTGCCTCAGGGGTCGGTGCTCTCGCCCCTGCTGTTCAACATTTATGTGAAGCCGCTGGGCGAGATCATCCGTGGCTTCGGGGTGGAGTTCCATCAGTACGCTGATGATACACAGCTGTACATCTCCACCCCGGGCCATCCCAACGAAGCTGTCGAAGTGATGTCCCGGTGCCTGGAGGCCGTGCGGAGTTGGATGGGTCGTAACAGGCTCCGTCTCAACCCGGCCAAAACCGAGTGGCTGTTGTTTCCTGCGCCCAGATACAGCCAGCTGGTTCCTTCGCTGGCCGTGGGGGGAGAGGTTTTGACCCCCGTAGAAAGGGCGCGCAATCTGGGCATCCTCCTGGATGTACGGCTGTCTTTAGAAGAGCACATTGCAGCCGTCGCCAGGGAGGCTTTTTATCAGATACGTCTGATTTACCAGTTGCGGCCCTTTCTGGATCTGGGCGCACTTCGCACAGTCACGTCCGCCCTCGTTATTTCCCGCCTGGATTATTGCAATGCTCTCTACATGGGGCTCCCCTTGAAGAGTCTCTGGAGGTTACAGTTGGTCCAGCATGCAGCCGCGCGGGTGATTGTGGGTGCCCCTCGGAGCTCCCACGTTACACCGCTTCTCCGCAGGCTGCACTGGCTTCCTGTGGCCTACCGGATTCAATTCAAGGTGGTACTGATGGTATTTAAAGCGCTCCATGGCTCGGGACCTGGGTACTTACGGGACCGCCTACTGCCATCGTCAACCTCCCGCCGCCCAGTACGCTCCCACAGGGTTGCCCTACTTGGGGTCTCGCCGCCTGGCCGCTGTCGGCTGACGGCCCCGAGAGTTCGGGCTTTCTCTGTGGGAGCTCCCTCCCTATGGAATGATCTCCCCCCGGAGATACGGGCTATGACGGATATTCTGACCTTCCGGCGCGCAGTGAAAACCCTATTTTTTAAACAGGCCGGCCTGGCCCAGTAACTGTGTTTGTGGTTTTAACTAATTTTAATTGGGGTTTTATTAGCTTTTAATTTTTAATTGAATTTTGAATAGACAGCCGGATCAAATTATTTAATCTATTTTTAATCGTATTTATTGTATATTTATTGTATGTTTTTTAGTAGGCTGTACACCGCCCCAAGTCCCTTTTTGGGAGAGGGAGCGGTATAAAAGTTTGATTAAATAAATAAATAAATAAATTATGACTTTTCTTGCCACAGTTAAGTGAATTACTGCTGCTGTTCTTAATAACATGGTTTTTAAGTGAATCTGGCTTTCTCATTGACTTTGCTTGTCAGATTGCAAAAGGTGACCACATAATCCCAGGACACTGTAACTGTCATAAATATGAATCACATGCCGAGTGTCTAAATTTTGATCATGTGACCATGGGGATGTTGCAACAGTTGTGAGTGTGAAAATGGTGATAAGTCACTTTTTTCACTGCCCTTGTAACTTCAAACAGTCACTAAACAATTGGTTGTAAATATTTTCAGTTCTACTCAGAAACCTATTGCCAAGAAAGTGGACAAGCTCAGCTGTTAGTTCAGCCATTTGTATATAAGATCCATGCTCTTCCTGGCTTATTAAAGTTGTGCAGGGAAGACATGTAATTGGATCTGGGCAGTGGTTAATTCTGTGAAAAAGGATGTAGTTTCACCAGCTCTTAAAGAAATACCATGTTTCTCATATAATAAGGCCGGGTCTTTTTTTTTTTTTTTGAGCCCCCAAAAAACGGCTAGGCTGTCTTTTCGGGGATGAATTAGTTTCTTCCCCCCCCCCCAGCACACCCTCGCCTAGAGCACCCCATGGGCAGCCACGCCTCGCCACCAGCCACTCCTAATGGCCAATCATGGCCGAGCGCGGAGTGCTTCCTACCCCTGCCAAGCGTCTTTGCTGCAGACCCAGGTATGGTACTGGTTGCAGGCCGAGTCAGCAGGCAGGTGGCGGTGCGTGGATGTCGGCCTCGTCAGGGTACTTTAAATTGTGAGAACTTGGTGCCTGCCACTCCTGCTTCCTCTGCCGCTCTTGCTTTCCCTTCGCATTCCTTCACCAGCAGCGTTTCAGCCGCTTCTCGGGTGGGGGAGCTGCCTCCATAGCTTTCACAGTTCCTGCTGGCACAGGCGAGAGAACAGCAGCAGTGTTGGCAGGAACCGTGGAAGCATTTCAGCTGCTTCTCGGGCAGGGGAGCCGCCTCTCTGGCTTCCACTGTTCCCGTGAGCTGCCGTGAAGGAATGCGAAGGGAAAGCAAGAGTGGCATAGGAAGCAGCAGCAGCGGGCGCCAAAGTTCTCAACGATTTAAAGTGCCCTGCCGAGGCCAACATCTACGTGTCACCATCCGCCTGCTGACCCAGCCTGCAACAAGCACCATACCTGGATCTGCAGCAAAGCCGCTTGGCAGGGGTAGGAAACACTCCGTGCTCAGCCATGATCGGCCCTTACAAGCAACTGGTGATGAGGCTTGGCTGCCCATGGGGCATTCTTAAAGGCAAGTTCTCCCCCGCCCCCCCAATTTCACATGTTTTAAAATAGGCCTAAATTTGGGGGGAAGGGCTTAATTTCATTTTATCCCTAGAAAACATGCTGGGTCTTCCTATTGGGGGGGGCATATTGTTGGAGAAACACGGTAGGAATATTGTTTCAAAGGAATATTGTTCAACCCAACCAAGCTTGGCAGTTTTCACCCAGTTTCCAAATTTCCTTTCTTAGAGAAGATTGTGGAGAAAGTGGATAAGGATAGGATTAGGATAGGGTTAGGGTTAGGGAGCTATAGAGGACCTTGGATGAAGAGGATTATCCAGACGTTTTTCGATCAGGATTTGGGAGTGAGATGGCATTGATCACACTTATGGGTGACCTCTGGCAGGAGGTGTATCCCTCTTGACTCTTCTTGATCTCTCAGCAGCATTTGATACCATTGATCATGGTATTTTTCTGGGCTGGCTCCAAGAAGTGGGATATGGGGTAGATTGGCACCATGTTATGCTGGTTTTCCTATTTCTTTAGGGTTCATTTTCAGTTGGTATTGATAGACGGGGAGAGATCCAGGTTGTGGTCCCTACTTTGTGGAACACCTCAGGGCAGTTCTCTGTCCTCTCCTATTTAGCATCCACATGGCACCATTCTGTGAGGTGATCTGTTACACTGGGGTGAGATATCATCAATACGCAGATGACAACCAACATTATATCTCTATTTCAGGCCCCTTGAGAGATGTCGGGTGTTTCTATCCCAGTGTCTGGAGGTTGTTCGGTTCTGAATGAGGCGAAACAGGCTCCGACTCAATCCAGCAAGCCAAAGTGGCTGTGGGTATTTGAATCTTCTGGAGACAAAGTTATTCCATTTCTAGTTCTGAATGGGGTGGCACTAAGATGGTTTTTTTCTGCTATAGCCCCTGCCTTACAGAATATTCTCCCCTTGGAAATTAGATGGCCCCAAACCAATTGCTTTTGCAAAGTTTTAGAAATTTGTGTATGTACCCAGGTCTGGGGCTCGGAATGTGTTAAATGCCCCATCTAGCTGATTAATCATCATGGCTATTTGTACTCACTGGTATTTATTTTGTGGATATTTTTATTATTTATTTGATGAGCCACGGTGGCACAGTGGTTAGAGTACAGCACTGCAGGCTACTTCTGCTGACTGTCGGCTGCCTGCAATTTGGCAGTTCAAATCTCAACAGGCTCAAGGCTGACTCAGCTTTCCATCCTTCCAATGTGGATAAAATGAGGACCCAAATCGTTGGGAGTAATATACTGACTCTGTAAACCGCTTAGAGAGGGCTGTAAAGCATTGTGAAGTGGTATATGAGTCTAAGTGCTATTGCTATTTTACTATTTTAACTTTTTTAATAATTTTAGAATTCTAAGCCTCTAAATCACTTAATTAATTTGGGGTGGCTATATAAACTGAATAAATAAATATTAGTCTCAATGACATCTCATGCTGCTGAAATACCTAATAAGTTCAGGAGAGCCATACTCACTCCATTCAGGTCACAGTAGAGTAGCTAAAGTTTTAGGTCCTGAAAGCCACTGGTAGCATAGAATGGGGCAAGGTTGATGTTGGTTATTCTTTGTTCTCACCTGTCTTGTCAATGTCAGTGGGATTAGTTGCTGGTATGAAACCAACACAAACTCCTTTGATGGGAGGAAACACATCCACAGGGGAAGTAGATGAGGCCTCTCCTTACACGGCACAGTAAGAACCAACCAACCAACCAACATGATGGCATATGGTTGCATGCATAAACCATCTTTTAACAGAGTTGGAAGGGATCTTGTAGGTCTTCTAGTCTAGTGGTGGCTAACCTTTTTTGGTTCCCGTGCCAATTATTGCGTGTGCGCTCGTGCGCTCACGTACCAGTATCCAGAATACAATACGCACTGGGCCCCCCCACAACCCTGCGCATGCATGTGCGATCCCTCACCACGTGCTGTGCATCTGCGCATGCACATGTAATTCCCCCACTGTGTGTTGCACGCCTGCACCTGTAATTCCCCCGCTGCACGTCATGCATCTGCTTATCTCCGTGCATGTGTGTGCAATCACCCCAGTGTATTTATCTCTGCATGCCTGCGCAATCCCCCTGCATGCCATGCATCTCTGCACATGCGCACCTGTCTCCCACACACACACCCTGCGCATGCACAACAGATACCCGACAATCATCTATTGGGAGGTGGCAGAGCATACACATGTGCAGTAGGGCTCTTCCAGGTGGCTCTCACATGCCGGCAGAAGTGACTCAGCATGCCACTTCCAGCACGTGTGCCATAGGTTCACCAATATGGTTCTAGTCCAATCCCCTGCCCAAGCAGGAGACCCTACACCAAGAGTCTTCAAACTTGGCAAGATTTAAGACTCGTGGACTTCAACTCCCAGAATTCCTGAGCTAAAATCACTGGAAGAGGAATTCTGGGAATTGAAGTCCACAAGTCTTAAAGCTGACAAGTTTGAAGACCCCTACCCTACACCATTTCTGACAAATGGCAGTCCCGTCTCTTCTTGAAAGCTTCCCGTAATGAAGCTCCCACAACTTCTGAAGGCAAGCTGTTCCATTGGTTGATTGTTCTCACATGTGGTACAATTTACTCCGTGAAGCAAGCGATGGAGATTTCAAGTCAAGGGGTGGCTGCTGCACAGAAATATCACCTTTAACCAAAGCTATCCCTAATATAATCCTGGTTCAGCGGATTCAAGGCTGTGCGAGCTGCGGGTCTAACCCCAACAATTAACTGTTGTGGGGCGGGCTCAAAGCGTGCTGCAGCCAGAAGACCGGGGAGAGGGGCGAAGGCGGCCGTTATTTTCCTGGCAAGGAACGAAGGGCGGGGGGTGGAATATCCAAATTCACTGGAGTTTATTCAATTATCTCCACCTTCTGGATTCTCGCCTGACAGACCGCCTGGGTTTACGACCAGCACGAGTGAAGCTCGCGCTTCGGTACTCGGCGCGAACGCAAGCCGGCGGCAAGCCCTCCTCAGGGGTTAAAAAGCAGCCTTCGAGGAGGCGTGGTCTGAGAGAAAAGAGAAGGGGGGAAAAAGAAGCCGAGAAGATGCGCGGAGAATCCCAGCCGAACAGCCGGCATCGGAGGAGGCCTCTTTCCCGGCCGGGACCAATGCGGCACGCGGGCGAGAGACCTTATTAAGCAGGTGTTGTCCAAGCGGGTGGCTGGACTGCGGCTCTGCTCAAGCCCAGTTCAAGCTTCCCCGGCCAGCGAAGCCTTCCCACCCACCCCTCAACCCTCTATCTGCCCATCTTCCCGCCACCGCCTCCTTCCCTCCTCAGTATTTTGCTCCCTTTCTTTGGCAAACCCCGAACCTGCTCGGCCTTGGAGTGACCATGGCGCGCGCGAGGTAAGCAAAGCCTTTCCCGCGGCCAAAGGGAGGGGCGTGGGGGGAGGGGGCGCTCAAAGCGTGCTGCAACCAGAAGATCTGAGCAGAGGAACCGAGAGGCGTGTGTTATATTTCTGGCAAAAAGGGGGAGAGACAAAAAAATTGCCGGTGGTCTACTTCCGGGTGTGCACCTTTATTTCCCTCCCTGCTGCCAGCGGCTGGAAGCTGACGGCCGAGTCTCTCCTTTTTTGCTCGCCTTTCACGGCGGGCGAAGTTTTCAGCCCCCCCCCCACCTTTTTTTTTAAGCCGAGCTTTTTAGGTGTTAAAAGGACAAGATTGGAACCGATCGCCCCTTCCTTTCGCAGTGCGGCCGCCAGGGGGCGCCTTGTCTGTCGCTCTTGTGCCTTCGCCGCCTTGATCCGCATGTGCGGTTTCTGGTTTGAACGTGTGAAAAGCCGGCGAAGGGATAAGGCTACGGTGATGGGAGGGGAGGGAGGGGGAGGACAGGGTGTTCAGGAAAGGCCATCCAAAACTTAGAGGAGAGTGCGAGGAAACTGCAGCTTAAAGGGTCATGTACGTGGGAAGCCCGAATATGAGAAGTGAAATAGTTTACGTTTGCGCTGAGAAGGCGCGGTGCTTGTATTGATGGCGAGTGCAAAGGATGGAATTAGTCTTTTGTTAAAGAGACTCTTATTTTTTTTTAAAAAAATGCACTTCCTTTGGGTTTCTGGGGGGGGGGGGGGAGAATGGGAAGGAGAAGCCTATCATTGTTTACGATCTTGTGTATAAATCGGGGTCCTCTGAATGGGATTTTAAAACGTAAGTAATGGGACGCCATCTTGGACTATTTCATGCATTAGAAAATGAACTCCGAGATCTTGCTTGCTGCTTTTTACATTTTTTGCTCTTCCCTGCTCCGACAGAACATTATTTTTTTTTTAATTGCTCCCAAAGTTGCTATATATACACCGTAGTTTGCTTCATGCAGGTTATTTTGCAATTACTATGTAGCGAGAAGTAATTCCTTGTGAAACAATGTATTTCGGATGTCTTGGAATGAAAGGGAAAAATAAAGTACCTTCAGCATATATTGTAAATCTCTGTCGTCTCTTTTGTAATCATGGCAGAAATCTAGTTAGATTAATTTGACAGAAGTATCACCACAAGGTTCTTAAAAGAGATTATGGTGGGATTCTGTGTATGATTTTTTTAAAACAGAGAAAATGTTTCCTAGTTTACAGATAAATTCAAATTTATCCTGGAATACATTGTAGTGCATTTAGTTGACTTGGTGTCTTTTCTCAGTTGTAAATTTCCCAAAAGATTACTATTTTTATTTCTGGCCAATAGATTATTATAGACAACAACCAAATTAAATAACCTCAGAAAAGAGAATGAAACCAGTTATCTTAAATATAGTTTTGCTAACAATGTGCAAGACATTAGGCATAGAACATCCAGTATAGAGATATATTCTAAGGATCAATATATTCAGTTAAAATAATGGGCATGTGAGGGCACATGCTGCCTTCCAATAACCTTAACTATAGCTTAAAGGCAAAAATGCTTAATAAAAGAAATATTGGCACTGTAATAATTATAAAATATCATTTTTCCAAACATATTATTTACAATAAATACTATTAGAAAAACTACACATGCATGAACATAAGTCTAATCATCCTAGATGCTTTTAAGATTTTTCTTCCATCTGGAATACCAAATTATGTCTTTAATACAGAGCCGGATTTATTAAATAAGAAGGTTTTTTGTAATTTTTTCCTACAAAATGTAATAAATGAATAAATATAATAAATAAAAAATATCATAATTTAACCAAGGCAATGTATGAAAACTATCTGGTCATTTATAAACTATCTCAAAATGCAATGTTCGGAATCTTTTTTTAAAGAATATATATTTTGAAATATGTCTAAGTATAAACTGGGGAATAGGGAAGAACAATAATCCTTGTCAAAATTTATGCTTCATTCTTTAGATGCTGATAAAAATATCTTGAACAGAAAAATGAATTGCAAGTATTAGCAGCAATATTTTTTCTGTTATTTTATTCTAAATCATGTTATATTCCTTACTTTTAAAAGAAATTATTTTGTTGGGTTGAATGTATACCAAAGGAACTTGTTGCTTACAATATTTATTTAAAGTAAGAATACAGCTTCTGAAGTGATTTATAATACTCATTTCAAAGCTCACTGTCATAAACACTTGATGGAAGAATTGACAGCTATATTATAACTTTTCAAATAAATTCAGTGTTATAGTTTAGCTATATAGAAGATATAGAGAAGCATATGTATTTGCATAATAGCCCTTCCTACTAAGGATGCTGTATCTATGAAGTCGCTGGCCAAAGTGCTGAAGCAAGACAGCCATTTTGATCATTATTATGTCCAATTGAAAACATTCTAAATTTTAGAAGTTTTCCACTTAACTCCCTTTTTTATTTTTACATTTTCAACATGGTTTCATTTTTGTAAAAGGCAGATTTAGTTGCATGCCACATCGTATTTTATACCTTGATGCTAAACAAAGTGCTCAAACCTCTTCTGGTTTTACATTAATTTGTAGAAATGGAAATATTTTGTTTATTTTGATACATCCAACCTAAATCCTCCTGTAAAAAGAGACTTTAGGCATGAACAATAACTTTTTGGATGTTGAGATTTTGAAAGGCATCATGAAAGTTGATGTTGAGACTTCTAATAACGGGTAAAGAGTTTGCATAAAACTTATATTAAAGTTTCAAGCAAATCACATCTAAAATAATATTGAAGAACTTAAAATATGGTGAGTAATTTTGTTTAACAGTACTAATTAAACAAAAATGTTGTCTGAAAGCAGATCTGTACTAGTTCACTTTAATTTACCACTTTAGTTTTTAACACAGGATTGTTTAAAATCTTGTTTCTAAAAATAGAATAAATTGATCCTGAATTTTTGAATTTTCAGATTAAAGGCAAAATGTGACAAACTGGAATAAAATCACACAGCTTATCTTAAAACAATTTTATTTTTTTGCCAAAACAAATTTGGAAAACAGTAATCTATATATTATAAAGGAGCCTAATAAATATCTGTATATTTTTTTCTAATAAGTATTAATTAGTATTAGCATAACATCTTCCAATTTATAAAATCAAAGGTGGAAATTCAATTTTCTAAAACTAGATTCAAAATCACACAAATGTAAGCTTCCAAAATAAATTTTCAAGTACTGCATGTTTTGTAAATTTTCAAGTACTGCATGTTTTGTTTTGCTATAGTAGATCAAAACCTGCATGCCTCTGAAAGTTAATATTTTCCTTCAGTCAAACAAAAGTTGCAAATATTAATGGTTTTTAATCTGTTATCCTGAGTCATATATTAATTTTTTAAGTTAATTACATCTGAAAAAATGCTAACATTTAATTTCCGGAGATGAAGTTTTTACCAACAATTTCTTTATATATCTATGTGAAAATATTTTAAATTCTGCAACTGCTTCATTAACTCAGGAAAAAAAATCATTACATGAGGTATGATCTTTTAAACCAATGTTTTTCATAGAGTAAAACTAATAAATTTTAGGTTCCTAAAAGCAAAATTGCTTGCAGAAAATGAATAACTTAATACTGTGGACCTAATTTTAATCTTTCATTTTATATGAGAGTAGATAGAATTAAAGCCTAGTATCCTGCATTTATACAGTATTATTATATTTACATAAGTGTCATAACTATAATTAAAATATTACTACTGTTTATGAATTTGGGACTATTTTTCTCTTCAATAAAATATTAATGCTTGAAACAATAGATGAATATAAATATTCTATGGGATTGTTTTTGTAACTGAAAATGTAAGATAAATAAACTTTATGTAATTTAACCTGAGTTTGGGTTTAAAGTCCTTATTTTATATTTTTATTTACTTTATTTATATTTATATTTCATATTTCTTAACCATCCATCTCCCTCAGAGGGGTGCATAGTAAAAATAGTGTAACAGAAATTAGAATAAATCATTTACTTAAAAATATGACTTCTATCAAAAATGAAATATACCGTTTCTGATAAAATATAACTTTACCATATAGCTTATTTCTAGGCATGTAATTAATCTTTTTGATTTTGCAATGATCATTCAGATAAGTGCCTCTGAACTCAGTTGGGCTTACTACAAAAATTTGAGTATTGCTTTAGGTCCTTTTAGGAGGCAAACTGAAAAGTATCTGCATTTAAACATTTTTTAATGTTCATACATACTGCATTTTGGTAAAAAATAATGTAATTTGACACTGTCTCAAAGACATTAATATTTTTGACATAGATAATAAAGGACACAACAATGATTTAGATGTTAGTATAAACAATATATAAATAGTATAACATTAAGATATTATCTTCTTAAACTTGGTCATTTGTTTCTCTGAATTAAAAGAAAAATGTAGTTATGTTTCTTTTAGAAACAATGAGATAAAAACTTAAATTCAATTAATAGAACATGTTATTGAATATTCTAAAATATCTTGAATGTGTTTCTCTCTGTGTGTGTATTATGTTACATTACATTAATTATGAAGAATTGTAGATAGGGAAATTAAATTTTTCCAGTTTAAATAGTGGAAAAATTGGGAATAAAGTATTTGATTATTATGTTCAGGTTAAAAGTATGAACTGCATTTTTGACTCTGAAAATAAAGCTACTCAACTGAGCAGTAGTACTTTGTTAAGAGAATATTCAATGATTGCATTAAATGAAAACAGAGAACTATACATAGAATAACAAATATGAAAAGGAGCATTGTTTTTAGAAAACATTCAGAAAACATCCTAGCAGCAGTGACATGATTTCACTGACAATCATCACTATGATAAAGACAGCTATTTGGCCATCACTATGAAAAATTATTGGACATTTATTGAAAGTAATGGATCTTATGGTGAATTGATATTTTTTAAATCATAAATTCACAATATTTCATTTGGATTAATCTGCTTTAATGACTTTGATAACAACATAAGAGATGATCATTCTCAGTTCTAATACATACTAAAAGGAAGAAAGTTAAAGAAGCATACTATAACTGAAAAAGTAACACTAAAGATTGCAATCTGGCTAAGCAGAAGTATGTTATAAAATCTATTTCATGAAAAATGTTAAGAATATACATAAGTCTTAATGTTCCATCCTGGTGTGAAAATCAAGTTAAATTTGGCATTGTATATTAAATCATTTAAATAACTCAATTGTCTTGAAATGGAAAAAAAGCTATTATTTTCTTTATTTTTTTATACTACTAAAAACAAATTTTTAGTATCAATATCTGGCAGTTGAGAACAATTCTAGATTAGTTGAATTGTGTTTTGTTTACAAAATAAATAAAATATTAGACTGAATTTACTTGCTTGGGAAATATATTTCAAATAGTCCTAATATTTCACTCTCTTATAAGAGTTATGTTAATTCAAATAATAAAAAGAATAATTGCTATAATGAAAGATATTTTAAGTAGGTGACCATTTTAACACAGAAGTGGGGGGAAATAGACAAATGGCAGAATATTGCTATAGTGTTTTATTTATTACAAAATTTTCAAATATTGCTGAAGTTATATTTCTTATGTCTTAGATTTTCCCATAATTCTATTATTTATTTATCATCTCACTTCAATGTGTGTATGATTTCAGTAAAGTTGATTTTTATTTATTTGAATTTAAACAGTAATTTTCCATTTGTAATTGATGTTTCAGGTAGTTAACAAATTTAAGCATAATTAAGATAGATCAAGGAATTATAATTGGAAATGTAATGGTATTTAAAACATCATGATGCTGAATGAAATATTAGGACTGGACACTCCAAATACCTCCAAAATGACTCAAGAATCGTCTAATTTTACAACTGCCTTTTGAGTATTGGAAGAATATTATAATCAGGATTATTTTATAAACATTACCATGCCAACCAGTGCAATTTCAATTAACAAAGGCTTTAAACATAACCTTATTTGAGGTTGTACTTAATTGTTCAATATTATTCTTTGATGAAATAACCAATTGAATAGTGCTGTGCTAAAGACAGTGCAGACTTAATAGTGGAATAAAGCAAGTCATATATGGTTTATGACAACTGCTATATTTTGTGGAGCAGATAGACATGTACATAGAGAAAAAGAGAGAGACAAAATGCAAAGAATATTTAATAAATGCCTTCTGAATATTTTCTTATTTTACTTCCTTCGCTATTTATTTAGATTCTGCTATAGTTCTGCAAAATGATTAATATGCAGGCAACATGCTGATGATTTGCTTTGCCCAATAATGCAATCAGGATTTTGACTTCATTATTCTTCCTAGTGTCTGATCTAGTGTAATTCCACTCAAACACCAAATAAAACAAAGTGCTAGAATGTTCCAAACATTATTTTTATCTCTCTTTTTTTTTAGTAACCTTGGTAGTATTTGCTCTAGGCCAAATTTTATAAATATCTGCTATTTGGACAATTTTTGTCTCTTGATCTTTGGCTTCCTTTTATGTATCAAAAAATAAACTTTAACCTGCCAAATGAAACTGAGCTGTTTCGTGGGAAATAGGACCTAGTTTTGAATTATTCAGGACAGAGTCTGAGTACTGTATATTTGCTATGTCAATTATATACAAGGAAGCGATGCTGACCCTTTCTAACTGCAATTTAATTATATTTTTCTTAATTCTTTCTAAAAAAGGAAAATACTGATACCTTGAAGAAATTCATTTTGTAACATCAAACATTTTCCTTATTGAAATAAAGGAATTCTGTTTCCTTATAACTATTACACACCTGAAACATATCCCAGTATCATTGTTTGTCTTCCTATGATTAATTTTTTTTTTGTTTATACTATTCAAGTTCAGTTTTAAGTTTGGATGAAAATTTCTGTATGTTACCATTGTTTAATTCAAGACAGAATTGTTGATTTATAAATTCAATCTATAATTTATAGAATATAAAGCCTAGTGGAAAGATTTACAAAATAATTAAGCTTAGTTTCACACCATCTTTCATTTGCAAAGTAATTGAATGGAAGGAGGTAGCTGGGAGATACTTTAAAAAAAACAGAACAACCCAGTGGCTTGTGAATGTCAAAATATATTTGCTCCATTTTTGATATATTGACATTTCTTAAATATGCAGGGCACAATAAGCAAACAAGCCCCATTAAGTAATGGAGTAATATAATTAACTTCACCTAAATATTATTGCTTCTTATAAATCTCAAAAGAGTTTGAATAAAGATACATGGAAAGATTTATTTATTACCTATGTCACCTGTCTAAAAAGTATGTTCCTATTGCCTTTTGCTCATATTTGATCAAAGTGAATGCCATCCATTTCATGTATGTTTGTTGATCTGACTAAAATATTTGCAGCATGGTACAATTAGTATATGATAAATTCCACAATTAAAAAAGACTTTCCACTTCTTCTGCAGTCGTTCAATTATTTTCATTAAAAGGTGAATGACTTCTCTGGTGTTGCTTTAATGAGAACACCACCTATTACATTTGTTGGTTGTAATGAGTTAGGTAAGTCTCAACCTGTTAAAAACTTTATAGGTCACTTCATAGAGTCAACAGCTGGCATTTTACAGCCTTCTAATGAGTTGTTAAACTAGAGAAGGGAGAATTAAAGTGAGTGCTCTGCTGGAATTAACATGGTAGTGACTGCAGCTCTCTGATTCCTAGGTCCTTCAGAAGACTATGAAATCCTTCTGGAAAGTTTCTTCAAATCCAGGTTAGTTCTTATTTCACCTCACCCCTTTTTCCATTCTGATTGTGTGCTTGTCTTAGCTGTTTGTTATGAAGTTGAAATAGATACAGTAAACGAACTATAGCTTCCCTGTGAAAGAAAGAAACCAAAAATACAACAATGCCTTAAGATTTGATTGCATCCTTCTTGAACTTTGAAAATGTGTGAAGCTGAAGAACCTTTCTGTGTAAGTGAAGGCTGTAAATTATGTAGCTTGGAATAATGATCTGGAAGCTAATCATTGTTCCTATTTAAGATGATTCCCATTTCTGCCAATCTCACTTTCCCCATGTACATTCATTCTTTTCCAGGGCACTAGATATCCTGCTAGAACAGTACAGCAGTTGATTTTCTTACAAGTCAAATGTTATGAGCACTTATTTTTCTATTTAGAGAAAGGAAGGTTAAAAGATTTTCCTGTAAGACATTTTGATATATGTAATGCAACATTAAATGAAACCTCCAGGGTTTTGTTGAGCTACATAAAACACCTAAATGGAAGAGTTTTTATCTAGATAAGGTGCCCTCTTTTAAACGATTTAAATGTATTTGGAGAAGCCATCCAAGCAGTATAAGTTCCTATATTTACTCAGGAGGATGTTTATATCCGGCAGATTATCTCCCTTATTGGTCTTCTCTCTCTCCCCTTCCCTCCCCCAATGATCTGAGCATTTTGATCCAAGTTGAGTTATCAACTCTTGGGTGAAAGAGGAGCCGTTTTCGTTCTTTTCTTCTTTCTTCTCCATTCCAAGAGATGCATTTCTGGCTCAGCTGGCTGTGCTTCAGGCTCCAAGGCTGCCCCTTGGTTAACCGTTGCTGAAGATGACTTTCCTGCTCCCTGCATGATGCCCTCACCCGGACGTGGGAGGAGGGCCGCGAAGTTTCAATAGCGCATGCGCCCTGAACCTCTGAAGGTGTATGTTTTATCCCCCAAGATTTTACAGGGAAGAATGAGCCCCCTCCCCGCCACATGAATTAAACGCGTTAAAACTAAAGTTTTAAATTTACTTTGTCGAAATTTAAACACCGTAAAACTAGTCTCTCCCTTTCCACCATCTGGCCCCTTTTCCAGGCAAGAAGTTTCCAATTCTTTTCCTTTCTACGTGGACCTCGCCCGTAAAGGAACCGGTGCAAGGCAAAACAAAAAACAATACCTGAGAGCACAAAGCCCGGAGCAAGAATTAAGACAGAGCGAGCTCTAAGCGTCCTTATGCGAGGTATCTCCGTCTGCCTTTATGGGGAGACGCTCATAACTCCCTCGGTCCTTTAATTGCCTCCTGCCTACCGGTTCGAAGAATCCGACTTGGTCTCGCACACCTCTGTTCGCGACTGATCGGCTACCAAGAGTTGGCAATCTCGACGCCTGGGCCGCCAACTCTTTCTTGCAGGGAAGGAGACGGTGCCAGGGGATAAATTTAAGATTTTCTGAGGTGTTTCCAGGTTCTTCTCTTCCCCGCTTCTCCTCGGACGGACTGTGAAATGAAGTTTTCCGTCCTTTGGCTGAGCCAAGCGCCCCACGAAATCGGTCTGGGACTGCAGCCTGCTTGCCTGCCTCTCTTTCCCGAAAGAGCTTCTGCCCTCTTTGTCGCAAAGCCACCAGTAGGAAGTGGCCGCCGGACACGAGCCACCTCTGATCGGCTTCCCTCTAGTTTTCCCCAGGGTCCAAACGCCCAGGAGTTTATCCCCCCCCCCCCCCCCCCCCCCCCCCCAGCCTTTGGAAAGCGACCGGCTGTAGTTGCCCCTTCGCAAAACACTGGTCGAACTGGGCGAGTTTTTTGGCAAGGGAAGGTTTTACGATTTTTTTTTATTAAAAAAAAACATATTTACATTAAATATAGGGTTGGGTGGCACGATCTCTATTAAACCCTTTTTCCCCTTAACTGCGAGGTCCTGAATATAATTGCTGGGCAACAAGTTACAGGGAATTCGCGGTGAGGGTAAGGCCTAGTTATGCCGGGTTTAAGATTTCTGTTTATAGAATCCACTGGTTTTCTTCTTCCTCGAAAAGCTACAAGGCTTCTAAAACGAAGCGTTTCTTCCAGATCCTGTCCCAGAGAATGAATGAAATGCGGTTTTCATTTAAATTTTGCACGATAACCGTACTCAGTTTGGGTTTTTTTAAAAAATAGTCCGATGAATAAACATGAACCGTAAAGGAGTCCTGCTTTCTTACCTAGATCCATACATTTAGGCAGGAGGCGGACGCTCGCATGGCTTTGCATCTTTCTTTAGCAAGAAATCTCCCTGGGCGGGGAAAAGGCGTCAGCTGATTTACAAAGCAGTTTCTCTGCCGCCCTTTCCTGTTCCTTCTCCGCCTCCTTCTCGCGATCCTGAAATTCATCCTTCGCCAGTAAGGTTCCCAGGCTCTAAGGATGGCAATCGATTCTTGCATAACGGGAGCCCCGAGTTTCCACAACGCTGCACTTGCTCTCGTGGGCTCTCGCCCTACCAAAAGTTTTGGCCTGCCATTCAGTTTCCCCGCATCCATCGATTGCGGCTTAATTTCAGGTGCCTCCCCCTCCCCCCGGAATCACAACTAGGATATCACAACACTTTTTCGAGATGAGATTTTAATACCAGTAGTAAGCAAAGAGGAAAAAAAAAAACAAGAACCCACTCGTGTAACTTTCAACCTTTTGCTGAAACTTCCCGCGGTTTAAATTAACAGAAGTAGGAGTAGCGGGGAACGTGTTAGGGATCTTTAGAAGACTGGTCCTGGAGGTCTTAACTAGTTAGTATCTAATCACACGAAATTCTGGGGCGCTACTCCCATTGCAGCTACGTTTTAGCAAGCTACAAAGAGGCTCCACTCTCTGGATCGCGTGAAGGGACCAGTCGCACCCGGAATTTTAGCGTAGTTCCTCAATACACTGAAGCGGGCCAGAGGGGGAAATGGTTGGCTAGAAGAAATGCCTTCATCTCTGCACACTCGATCCAATAACGGATTGGTTTATATCGAAGTATAAGGAAATGCTCAAAACCATGGAACAGTTACAGAGTGCTTTAGTTTTTTTAAAAAACGAAGGAGCCCTGTGAGTGATCTGCCTATAAGGTCACACGTTCTCCTAAGCCTCGCATTCCAGGCAACTGGTAGTTCAAGCGGCGGGCGAAAGTTGGATGAGGAAGATTATCACGATTTTTGTCTTAAAATGTGTCGTTTACTAAGAACCCAAAACTCCCTTCCCCTCCATTATTTAATAAGGAAAAAAACTGGATATAATTAAGCAAAAACTGCCCCGGAACTGCATAATGTATACCAGTCATCAACCATATGAAACGCCTGCTTTTAAATCGAGGGTTGAGACTCGAGTTAATAAAGTTGGATTTTCTCGTCACGGCCGCATTTTACTTTTGAAATGTGCCTTGGCATTTGTAAAACAGCCGGAAAAAATCTTCTCAAGGGTGTTTAAGGCGTCTTCTCTGGCCACCGTCCTTAGTGAAGTGAGCCGATTGTCTTTTCTGGATTAGAACCGCTGCCGCTACTCTCCGTTTCGGAAAAGAAGGCTTTCCAAAGTCTGCAACAAAAGTCGCAAATGTATCCATACGCGCCCCCCTCGCCCCCCCCCCTAAAAACGGCTATTTATCAAACAAACACACTATGAAAACAGAGATAACTTCAATAAGACTTTTGTTCGGTGTTATATATATTAGGTTATGGATGAGTGAAGACAAAGAGGTATGAGATAGATAGATAGATAGATAGATAGATAGATAGATAGATAGATAGATAGATAGATAGATAGATAGATAGATAGATAGATAGATAGATAAGATAAAGATGATAGACAAGATAGATAAGGAAGATAGAGTAAATGATAGATAGATAGAGAAGGTAGAGAAATAAATAGATAGATAAGTAGAGAGAGAGAGGCGGACGGCAGAAATACTATAAGCCGGCACTATGTGGTTGGTGCCTAAAATAGAGATTCTATATAGAGAAGCTGCAGGAAATTCCAATGACAGTGGGGGTGAGAGGGTTGGGAGGGAGGGAGAGAGAAGATGTTCCTCTTAATTAAGACTTTGTCTATTGACAAATAGTGAAAACGGTAGTTTATCCAGAAGAGGTGAAAAATACAGACCCGTAAGGTTTCTCTGACGGCGCCTCTTTCTTTTTTCTTTTTTTTTCTTTCCGTTTCCAATCTACCAAAGATCAGGTAGTTCCTTCTGGGGAAGGTGGCCTGAAGGAGGCTCTGCTGAAGTAAAAGGTACCCGGAAGTCCTTCTCAGGGAAAGAGAGGTCGGAGCTGTACCTGGGAACCAACTAGTATAAGATTCTAAGACCCCACACACATAACCCCTCCTGTCTTAAGCCCCTGGAGCTTGAAGGACACAGCGATTGTTCCCTCCGTGATCGTTCCTGCTGCCGGCCCTTCCAGAGGAATACCGTAAAATCCCAGGCGACCGCTAGATGGCAGCCAATAGTTACAGCTTTCTGTATTTCTTCGCGACCGCTTAATCGTCCTTTCGTCCTAGTATTGGAATCACACCGATCCCAAACCACCAACCTACTTCCCAAAATCCACCCCCACAGCAGGTGCGGCTGTCGCCGTCGGGAAAAAAAAAATAATATCACAATCGCGCCGAGCCGTCGTTTCTCAAGTCGAGCTTCAGGGTTTCGCCCCGATTGTTCGAAATAAGCGCTTTGCCTGGGAAGCAGAAGGGGGGGCGTCGGAAACTTCACGCCTGAAGGGGGGGCGTCGGAAACTTCACGCCTGAAATGCCGACTTTGTGAAGGAAGGAAACTGCGTTCTTCTTATCGTTCAGATCCTCAAGTCAGGGCAGCGCTTTTGGAGGTATTGATTTTATCGCCACTTTCCTGCACGTACGCTCTGAGTTTGTGGCTAGGAGGGGGCGGCCCGTGATGTTGTGCAGGACAGGAATAGATGCGCCGAAAAAAATCTGACTCTTGGGCCGTTGGCCCCGACTTTAATTCTGCTAGTACTGGAGGCTTTCAAATTTCCAGGCTGGTGGGCAGTCATTTGAAAACCCGCGGTTTTTTGAATACTGTACAACCCGCCTGCAACTTGTTCTTCCCTAGCGACTTTCATATAGAACAACGCCTTCAATACTGTAATTGCATTTATGGCGTTCCTCAACTACAAAAACAAAATAAAATAAAAAGATCCAAGCCTCTGCAAAAGATCCAAGATCCAAGCCTCTGCAAAACCCAACGATAAGCTCTGAACCAAAGGTCACATATCTTTGGAACCGGATGGAGCTATCGGGTTCATTTCGCCTTAAGACTTTCACTTACTACCTCGTCGACTCGGGCGTTGCGTTTCTAACGTCCTCCCCTGCCTATAAATTCTTATGGACAGGCGTATTAATAGAACGGTATGCACAGCTTCCAAGTTTTGCCAGTTTTTTTTCCTCAATGGTGTTTTTAGACGTATAAAAAGATACTATGCACATTGACATTTTTATAAACTTCAGTTGCTAAGGAATACTGTACTTTGTGTTATGACGGTGCTTTTGTTGTCTCGGCTTTTAGAGGGCGAGGAAAAATCTGCACAAAGTAACGCGCAGAACTGATTGCCACACTAGGTGAACAGGCAAAACCTCAAAAGAGAGGGATCCAGGCATGTAGCCTCTCCATAACGTAAGCAGTCAAACTTGCGACTCCATTTTATCGGGGAAGGAGGGAAATGAGTCTTCGTTCTGAAAAGATAGCAGCCAAATACTGTTTTCGGGGCGCAAGGTTCAGGGTTAGAGTTTCTTAAACCGAACAGAAGCCAAAACTGCCCGAGCTGCAGCAAGAAACAGTCTCGTCTTTGGACGGCCTGCATCCCTCAAAAGCACGTTCCATCAGCCGGTAATTTTTTAAGTTCTCCCAAATCCTTTGAAGGCTCTTTATTCTCATTGGCAAAGAAAGGTGCAGACGTTCTTCTTATCTAGTTTCACCATCCAGCCCCTGGTAACAGGAAGGCATTTAATTAGCCACCTCGGTCCTCTAGTTCTGCTAAGTAAAAAGCGTTTTAGGTTTTTGATCTCTCCGCCTCATCTTTTTAGGAAAATCTTTTAGGAAAAAATCTAATAAACCTTTAAACTCTTGGAAAAGCCGCGCACTTTCTTCCTTCGAATTAAAGGTTCGCTTCTTTTCGAGCTGATTTGGAAGGAAGTCCCGTTGAATTCAGAGAGCATTTCTTTCTAAGCAAACGTTCCCGAGGCTGGGCTGAGACCTGCATCCCGATCCTCAGAAAGGGATTCTGCGCCATTTAACTCTCCCCGCTCCCGCTTCCCTGCGCGCTATTTGGTTTCGTGAAAAGCTGCGCCGAAGGGGAAGCGAGGAGGGCGGGAGGAGGAGGAGCGAGAGCTGAAGGCGACCTCCAGCACCGAAATCATCGATGGGGAGCTGACGGTTGAAGCTGCCAGAGGAATGCCGCCGTAGAGAACGTCAAGCCCTCTTTCTACACTTAAAACGAGAACAATCCTGGCATCGCTATGATTTAACGTGTGGTGATGTTCTCATGGCCGGAAGGTACCCTGTCCACTTCAAACGGGGAGCAAGGAAAAAAGATTTGCACCTTTTGTCTCCCTGAAACAAACCCTTACGCAGTAACCCGGCAGTAAATAGGCCCCTCTGGTTAGTCTGGAGGTCCTTTCACTGTTTGTTCAGACTGTCCGTCGCCAGAGTTTAAACCAACAACGGACAACCTTGTGATTTCATTAGTGGAAAAAAAAAAACCCCGAACATTCAGGACAAATTAGAGCACGGCGAGAGGGCGGGAAGTGGGTGACAGAACCTGTCTGGATCTTACAGATAATTATAGATAATCAGAGTTGGAAGGGACCTTGTAGGTCATGTAGTCCAACCCCCCGCCCCCCAAGCAGGAGATTCTACACCATTTCTGACAAATGTCAGTCCAACCTCTTGAAAGTCTCAAGTGATCTAGCTTGAGAAACGGGCGGTGGGTATTTTGAGGGGAGGCCAAAGGAATTCGAGATTTCGGGATTAATCCTGTTCGTATCCATTCCAATGGAGTGCCGTACACGTGTGGTTTTTTTTATAAGTGCATACGCAGCTGCGTGGCAGAAAGCGAGCGATCCCAAGCGCAATGCCAACCAGCGGGACTCCTAAGGAAACGGTCTTCAAAAGAGGTCCTGTTGTTGGCTCTTCAAAGGATCGGAGGTCACTTCGGCAGGGGAAAAGGAAGGGAAAAGCTCGCGTGGAAAAGTAAGACTCGCTGGGCTGCCTTCGAAGTGAACGCGCCCAAGACAGGGCTGCCCGCATTCCCGGGAGCCTCCGACCCGTCATAGAGGCAGAGGCGTGCACTTGTCATTAAAACCCGATCCCTCCACCCCTTCCTTTGCCTCTGTGTTGGCCTGAGAATTCCGCTGAATTTGGAGCTCTTTGGGGAGATAGATGGCTTCTCCCCCGTGTAATTCGTGTACGGGGTCTATTAAAATGTTACTTCCACTGTAGGGCGACGGGACTCGCGGGTAAAGCTTGGACTAGATAACATTCCCGTCGGCTGTCTAGAAGGGGTCCGTTTCAACAGCAATTTCTGCCCCCGCTTCATCCTTCCAGTCTTTTTGTTTTCCGCCTGTCCTCCTGCCGGCCACTCCGGAGTTTCCTCTTCACTGGCGAAATCTCGTTTCGCCTTTCCAGTCTCTCTCTCTCTCACTCACTCACCCACCCCGCCTCGAGAACGATCGGTTGCCGAGGGAGGTTCGTTGGACGCTGAGCTTGCAAACTGACCTCTTATTTAGGAAGTCATTAATCACATCCCCTCCCCCGGAACGAGACGGCGGTGGAACCTGTGAAGCGCCATCCCGCTCCCTCCACCACCAATCAACCCCCGCGCGCGTAGTACCGCTTCCCTAAATGCTTTGAAACGCTTGACTACCTCGCATCCTGAACCGAATTGAGATGACACCGCGTTTCCGGTGGGGCTTCCCTAATGGACGAGGTACAAGGCGACTTTGGTCCAGAACAGGCTTGATTGACCGAGTCTACACAAGGCAGACCTGCCATAAGCACCTTCAAACTATCAGATAGATCGAATTCTTTATTAGCCAAGTGTGATTGGACACACAAGGAATTTGTCTTGGTGCAAATGGCTCTCAGTGTACATAAAAGGAAAGATACATTCAAGAATCAAGAATCATCAGGTACAACACTTAATAATAGTCATAGGGTACAACAAGCAATCAAATCATAGTCGGAAACAGTCAATATAAATCATAAGGATACAAGAGACAAAGTTACATTCATAGTTCTGCGAAGTATGCAACGTGTATTTTATTGCTCGTCTATCGTTCGAGCAGTTGATGTGTTTTAGCAATGTAAACCCTGTTATCAAAAGAGGCTTCGCTGCTATGATTTATTTTCTGATGATATTCCACAGATTTTTTTAAAAAAATCCCTTCCGACAAGACGCACGACCAAGAGGGGAATAAAATGGCAGCACTGCAATGTGGCTATTATAAAAAAAGCGGGACCCCAATAATAGATCTACGTCTCAGGAAAGCAAATTCCGAATTAAAATGGGGTGGGGGGGAAGGGATAATTAAACTGTGGGTTCTTATTCACGAGATGTATCACCAATCGTTCGTCTGAGACGGTTTAATTTGCATTCCTACACCGAGTGGGCTTGATCTTAAGTGATGGATTCATGACCAATTCTGTTAAAGGTTACAGTCATACGGCACATACACTTAAATAGCAATAAGACCCATGAAGTTCAGGTAGCTTTACTTCGGGAATAAGCGCAGGCCTCCGCGGCCCAAATTCTGCGCGCGGTCAGTGGAAAGGAAGGCGGCTTACTTCCAGGTAAATGTGTGCACAGGAAGAAGCAAGACTGCGCCCCCTATTTCTTCCCGTCACCAATTCCAACGGGACTGCGACCAGCACGCTCGTACAACGATCCAAAGCCCACCTCCCACCCAAGTTTACATGCAGAAACCATTCCCAAGTTAAATTAAAGCCACCGGTTGCCATTTAGGTAAAAAAAATAAAGCTCTTATCGCCCGATTTGTGGATCAGCTTCCGAACTCTTTCCCGGCGGCGCTTCCCAACCTCCCGGGTTCCGCCGCCGTTACGAAAGCTGTGCGGAGCGAAGGGCGATTTCTTTGCACGCGTGTCCTCAAAAAGAGAGAAAGAAAAAAAAAAAAGGCTTTCGCTCCAGAGAGCGCGCTACGCTTGGCTCGCGCGAGGCAGGCGGGCCGGCGGGCTTGCGTCCCGACAAAGAATTCCCCACCCTTAACTAGCGTCACACGGATCTACGTAAAGAAACGTGCCAACTCGTGGCACGGGGAGCGGATTTTCAAATTTCGTTGTTGGTTTCATAAATTATTCCGGCCTGTCAGGGCCGTTGGAAGCGCCGATTGGTTATTCCCCCCCCCTTTTTTTTTTGCCAACTTCCCTTCCCCCCTCCCCAAATCCCCTCAACTCGGAAGACCCGAGATGAAATTAGTAGTAAGAAAGCATGTAATTGAGCGAGTCACGTGCAACGGGGCCCCAGAATCGCAGCCAGAGCATGGACGGCACTTGGCCTGGGAGGTGGGGGCGGGGCAGCCGCAAGCTCCCCCCCCCCCCCCCAAAAAAAGAGCAGGGACCTAGATAAGCAAAGCGGGGAAAATCGCTCAAAATCAAGACGTTAAGCTAATTCCAGAGACCGCTTCTCCTGACCTGGAAGGGAAGGGGGGGTACTTTTCCGCCTCGCTACTTTGGAAGAGAAGGCCTGTAAAGCAACATGGCCGAAGGTTATCCCCCTTCTTTTCCTGGGTTGCTTTTCTCCCCCCCCCCTCCTTTGAATCGTCGCCTCGCTTTCCTTCAATCTCCCGTCCTCTTTTTTTTATTTTTTAAAGGAAAGCCCTTTAACTTTCGCTTTAAAGGAAAGGACAGTTTAAAGGCCAGTTCGTTTTAAAGGAAAAGCACGACAAACAACGGCCCCGAAATGGGAGATGGTGTGTGTGTGTGGTGGTGGGAGAAGAATCCTATTGTGGCCGAGATCTCCTCTGTTGCTCTGCGCCGCCCACCGCCGATTCATCCGAGTTGAAAAGCCTTCGGAGGGACCATTGTTCCTGTGTGATTGAGCAAGCAATCGCTGAAGGCAGAAAGGGAAGGGGAAAGTTTTATACACCTGCCCCCCCTATACACACACAGCCATTCCATTCGGCTCTAATAAGAGTCGTTCCAGCGTACAAGAAAGAGGAGGGGGAGGTTGCCAGAGGAAGAGCACGAGAGAAATGAGCCCAGTTGGAAAATAACACCCGGCGCTCGCGGCCGCTGGATGGGCTGTTCCAAGCGGTTGTGCAATCGCCTTCTCCCTCAGCTCAGTCGCCCCCCTCCCTCCCCGCCCCTCCTCTCTCGCTCCCTCCCTCCCTCGCCAGCCAAGACTCATTCGCCTGCGAATTCCTCTGGGGAGGGATGGGATCGGTGCTCAACCAGCAGTATCCAAGTAAAGTATCGTTTTCTGGGGTGGTTTATGTGGCTGAAAGATGGAGTTAAAGGGCAGGATCGCACGTATGTACAGAACAACGTGGGGTGGGCTGGACTGCTGCTGCCGCTGTTGCCGCTGCTACTACTACTACTACTGCTATGTGTGCGAGTGGCGGGGAGTGTATGAAAAATAGAGCCTGAGTCACAGCAGATGCTGCTGCCTTTCCCTCGGAGATGCCCTTCAGCGTTGCATTATTATTTTTTCTTTCGAAATGCGGTTTATTTCCTCCTACCAGATCCGGGCGTGGGTGTGCTTGAAATGTTGGTGCGCTTTAAATTTTTTGTATGTGTGTGTGGGTCGGAAGGGAAGGAAAAATAGCTCGATTTCGTAACGTTGAACGTGCGTGTATGTATGCTTTCCGTCCTTTTCTGTAGCAATCGTTCTTGTGCGGCCGCCAAGGAGATGTTATTAGAATTTAATGTTCTGCCTGTGTGTAAGAGAGAGGGTGTGCGAGTGTGTGTGTTCGCGTGTGTACTTACGTAGTTTCTTGGTTTTTTTTTTTCCGCCATCCCTCTCCAAATCAGCGGGGGCGCGTAAAAGTGGAGATGAACCCGGGAAATTACCGGAACAAGAAGAGGAAGAAGAAGAGGAGGAGGAGGAGGAATCCCAGGTTTTGCACGGAGCAGGCCATTGCAAGTGGTTTAATGTGAGAATGGGATTCGGATTTATTTCCATGCTCAACCGCGAGGGAAGCCCTTTGGAGTCTCCGGTTGATGTCTTTGTACACCAAGTAAGCACTTTTTGTTACTTGAATTCTCACCTCGTTCCCGTTTGCTAAAAATAAGCGATCCTAGTTCCGTTTAAGATTGCTTTTGTTTCATATGACCCAAACAGTATTTGCATAAATATATATTGTGCCTGTTCTGTTAGGAACTAATTTCAGGTAGCAACAGCAAAAATTCCAATGAAATCAGTATATTGAGAAAATACCCTATTTTCTCAATAAAAGCAAATAAATACTTTCCCAATACAAATTGTAGTAGGAAGCCTTGGTTGTGTTTTTGTTTTGCTTCCAGTGTAATTCTAGAGGAATCTTGTAATCTATTAGTCATCTGATAATTACCTTTTACTGAAATTGGAGCAAGAGAAAATCAGGTGTAAACCCTGCAATTTTGTGCATGTTGATTTGAACTTAAAGAATCCGCACACAAAACATAGAACTTACTTAAAAAAGAAACATTAAACAATGTTACTTTTTGTGATAATACAATGAAGTATAAATAGTACTTGCTTTGCTATTTGGAAACAAAAGGATCTCAAATTGTAGAATATGACATATCAAAGCCTAATTTATATTCAGATATGTATCAGTAGGTATCTGTGAGAGGAAAATATCTTTTATAGAGCAACAAGGCTGCTCAGTCTTTAAGGCCTCCAAGTTTAGAAGTAATAAAAAGGTGATATTATCATACATATTTATGTTCAAATAAAGGTGTGATTCCTTTTGCATGTAAAGATCCATTATGACTGTAAAAACAACAGCATAAAACTGATAATTCAGTTAACTATGTTTGACACATGTGTGCCTTTCACTTTCTCTTCTGTCCTTGATTATCTAAATCCTAAAAATCAGGAATTAAATTTCGAATTGTAATATCCCATAGTTAGTCCAGAAGGGGAATGAAATGCATACACATTCCTGAAATTCCTGTGCACAGTTGTTAAATTCCTTTTTATTTTATTTTAAAATCCTTCATTGAATGTAGGAAGACCTGGGTTTTTGATGGGGTATATCTACAAAATTTCAGTAATATTTCATGTAAATACATCTGTAATTACCTGTACGTATTTCCTAGAGAACTGAGATATTTTTTTCTGTGTCAAGTTTGCTGTCTTTCTTTGTTTCTGGTTTGAGCAAATTTTAAGATGATCCATTGTATGTGGTTTTTATTATAATTTGGGTGATGGGGGATGAAATTCATTTGCAATAGAACAAGGTAATAAAAACCAGTAATTTCAGGTATCAAAATATTTTCTGAGGCAATACTTTCATTGAATTCAGTGAAATGTTCTGGAATAAGTGGTGAAAGAATTGCTGTTGCTGCTACTCAGAATATTTATTTTGCTTTTCCCATGTTGTTAAAAATTAATATCACTTTAATGAATTGTAAATGTGGCATCTTGAAACAAAATTAATATTAATTTAAATATAAATATGGAGAATAAATGTGAAATGAAATATTTTATTTTTTATTTACATGAATTTGTTTATTTGATTTAATCTGCAATCCTCATAGTTTTCAGTGCTGATTTTTAATGGCATCTGGCTTCTAAATTTTTCTCCCCTCCCTTTTTAAAGTCCTTCATGTATATTTGTATATATGGAGGAACTGAATGTATATGTGAAGTCATATTATGCCTGAAAATCAAACTCCCCAAAATCTGTTAAAATAACGTTTATGTAAAAGACACCTGTAGTTTGATTACTCAGACGTTGTCACATTGTAAGGTGCTGTATATCTTGTTAGGCTTTTGACATCTTGTGTTTATATGTTCACAAATTTTAAAAAAGTAAAACCAAAATATTGTGGGGAGAGTTGATTGCAATGGTAGTCTGGAGAACAAACTTTCTCAGTCTGTTCCATGCACACTTGCATCAGTCAGTGTGGTTATTGATAGGTTGCAATAATTAAATGAAAGCTATGTAATGATGTAGAGTTGGATTTTTTTTAAAGCTTGATTTCTATATTCCTCTTTCATCTATAAGTCTCTGGGCAAGTACTATTTTTTAATCTAAAATAAATGTGTACAAATCATGATCAATCCTGTTTTACAGATTTGGACTGTAGAACTATAGCAGGTTAGATAGTTTTCTGTACGTATGTATTTTGCCATTTCCTAGTTGAAACAACTCTTGACTTTATAAGTGGCCTTTATAAACATTCCAGTCAGAATTCTTCGCAGAAGTTGGACTTTCGTGTGTACCAGATTGAAATTTAATGTTCTGTCTTGTCTACTAAGCTGTTATAGAGTATGAAGAGTAAAGAGAGAGTAAAGAAAGCTAATAATTCTGTAACAGACAAAATTAATCCATGAGTTTGAAACATCTCTATAGAATTCAGTAAGCAACAAAAATAATCTACATAGAAGAAAAGTGAAGTGTATATGGGCGTTACTAATATACTGTATTTAGATAATTTGAAAAAAAGCATTTTAGGAATACTTCCATATATGTGTGTGTTTGTTTGTGTGTACACACACACACACACACACACACACACACACACACACACATTTGCAAATAAGTATAATGAATTCTTCCTGATAAAACATTGAATGAAAAGTGGGTTTTATGATAAAAAATTGAACTTTTTTCATTATTGGGTTATAAATATCTGGAAGAATTCATGATTTTGCAATAATCTGGGTGACTTAGAGATTGGTTAAGCTTTTTGCCTCCTTGAAGCAAAGTATTCCTCCAGCATTGATTAAATCTTGACTTGCAGAAAGAGTGTAAGTGTGCTCTGGGGAGCTGCTCTTCCGGTTTCCGGCACTCCCACATGCGCAAAGATCAGCTGTCTGGCACACACCGGAACATGAAAGAACAGCTCCTAGCACACGCATGCGTACCAGTCACTTGGTTTCCAATTTCTAACGCGCATGCACACATGAAGACCAGCTGGCTGGCATGCATGCATGTACTGGAACCCAGAAGGGCAATGGCTGACATGCCCAGAGAGATGGCTCTGCGTGCCACCTCTGGCACATGTGGCATAGGTTCACCATCACAGATCTACATTACAGATCTCTCTTTTGAATGCCAAGCCAATTGCTGGTAAAATATATTCAAATCACCATTTAATGGAGACTGGTAACTTCAATCTGGTATGTATAATGGAGACTTAACTCCATGTAAAATTGCCTCTGCCAGATGGGGGGCATAGGAGTTTAATAATAATAAATAAATTGAAGATAGAGAGAGCACTTCATCTTGCTTGTTTTATAGATGTTTTATATATCTGCCATGTGTTCTGAAACATCTGTTTTGAAAAATTTACAAAGTTCTGAAAGGTTGTCCTAGATTTCCTGGTTGGACAATTTAATGGTCCAGAATTCTGATCAGTCAAGGGATATCCGGAAATTCTTGCCCACCTAGGTAGTCCTCAATTTACAACAGTTCATTTAGTGACCTTTTGAAGTTACAGTGGCACTGAAAAAAGTGACTTACGACTGTTTTTCACACTTATGACCATTGCAGCATCCCCACGTGATTTACATTCAGATGCTTGACAACTGACTCATATTTATGACGGTTGCAGTGTCCTATAGACATATGATCCCCTTTTGCAGCCTTCTGACAAGCAAAGTCAATGGGGAAACCATAATCACTTAACAACCGTGTTACTAATTGAACAACTGCAGTGATTCATTTTAACAAACGTGGCAAGGAAAGTCATAAAATTGGGCAAAACTCACTTAACAAATTTCTTACTTAGCAACATATATTTTGGCTCAATTGTGATCGTAAGTCGAGCACTACCTGTATATGTCCCAGTTAATATCTGCTCTCTTGTCAGTCCACAATTAAAACAGCCTCAATTTGGATTTAAGAATTGGGGTATGATGAATACGATCCAACCAATTATTTTAGCTTTTTTTCTATTTGGGGATCTTGAGGTTGTAGACAACTAACTCTCTGGCAAGATGCCCTCCTCTCTTCTCCTTCTCCCATTATAAACTGGCCAGGATGCGCTTGCCCTGTGGAAGGGGGAAGAGAATGGAGGCTTTCTTGTAGAAAGTAGATGCTCCTTCCTATTTAAAATGAGGTGGTTAGAAATCTGTTATTTAAAAAACCCTTCTCTTGATTTGGGAATTGGGAATTGATTGATTGACCTCACATCTACTAAGAGGATGATCTCAAAGTACAGAAGACAACTGGGAGATCTGGACTTATTTCTGTCTGTTTCTGGTTGGGTTTGGGTCATCTTAGTAAATGATCTCTGCCTGAAAATGGATGGAAAGAAATGGGTATTTATTCACATAAACATTATAGTGGATTTCATTAACCATACATATGATTTACTAGTAATCATTTACTGTTTGCAATTATTCTAATCCTTTTAGTTGGATATATTCAGGGGATATTGCCGGGAACTACTGTTTACATATGATGTGTTGATCTGTGGTGTCTCATGGAATTATGCCTTGTCTTCTTAGTTGCCAGACATCTGTGCATAACCTCTAGAAATACTGAAGTGAGTACCATTTATGTGCTGATGATGGACAGCTTATGTTGTTGTCTTCCAGCTCCAGAAAACAATTGACATCATTTGATTCCTTCCTAAGTTCAGTTGTAGAATGAACAAACTGCAGTTAAAGCCAGATGAGACAGAAGTGCTATTGGTCAGTTAATCTTAGGAATTTGGGATCAGGGTTTTTTTTTGGGGAATCATGTATATGGATCTTGGGTTTTATATTATTTTTTCCCATTGTAAATGTTGAGACTATTTTAATCTTTAGTCAACTGAGCACATAGTTGACAAGGACTAAAAAGTAAAAAGGTCAAAGGCTGAAAGTGCCCATTCCAGACAGTTTA
The DNA here is from genome assembly GCA_023653725.1 of Bungarus multicinctus. Taxonomy (NCBI): domain Eukaryota; kingdom Metazoa; phylum Chordata; class Lepidosauria; order Squamata; family Elapidae; genus Bungarus; species Bungarus multicinctus. The sequence goes on along the minus strand of CM042836.1, from coordinate 102,994,598 downwards.
AGTAGAAATCAAATTGAGTGCTACTTATCTTAGGGTTTTTTTTTTAATGTATGAATGTATAAAATGCCTCAGTGAAGTTGATATTTAAGTAGCTTAGAAAAGCAACACCCAATGCAACAATAACAATAAAATACCAATATAGGAAACAAAAGCAATACAAAATTCAATTCCAGTTAAAAGTAACAATTCATATAACATTCCTGGAACCAAGCTTTAGAATAATTTCAGTTTAGATAAGTAACATATGAAGAGGAACTTATGGAAGGAACTTACATCTACCGTTTGTGGTGGTTTTCAATCGTCTTTTAAAATATGCTGGAAGTGAGGCAAGAAATAAAGACAATACAATTTATCTGAGCTTCTTCTTTCACAACTGTTTGTAATAGGTAAATGCTCCCAAGATAATTTCCACACATAAATTCAATCTCAATATTAATGATCAAAATTCTAATTTATTTGCTTTTGATATCAGGAAAATATCTACCTCAGACTCCTAAAACCGACTGGCTGGCTGGCTGTATAACTATCAACTAGTGTTTGTGTGTACACACACATGCACACATACACATAGTTATATCTATTATGTGTGAGAGAGATATAGATATACATACACACACGTATGTACATACATACATACAGAGTGTGTGTTTATATATAAATATATATACAATGTGTGTGTGTTGTTTTTCTATTTGTTTTTAATTTTATGTTAGCTGTCCAGAATTGTTGTGAGATGGGTGGTTATATAAATTAACATAAACAAATTCAATATTCAAAATCTGCTTTACGCAAACCTATAAACAGCATACAATTTATTCAATTGCAACATTCTCTCTTTTCTTTAACTTTCTGGCCTGTGGGGTGGGATGGGGGTCCCACCTATTGTTTTTCAGTTTACTTCAGTAAATTATGGGTTATGTAATATATTAACACATTACTAGGTCATGATGTGGTTTGTTTTGCAAAGTTATACATTTCCATTTCCCAGGAATGTATCCCATGACAATTGTCTTTCCATAGCTCCATGCTTTCCATCTGCAGTTTTGCTATGACTCTTTATTAAATGCATGTATAAAACAGCAGTTAAATCAATAACCCCCTGGAATCAAAACACAGGGCAACTTTCTAATAACATTGAGTAGGTTGTCTCTTTTTACAGTTTTCTTTTGTTGCAACTCTTTGCAGTTTGCTAATACAATATTCATGCTCTTTATATCCCCTGAAGTTATGTTTTAGTCCATGTTTCTAATTAAACCAAGGTGATAAATATTAATGTGATCAAAACACTAAATTTTCTCAGACTGAAATTCTAAACTTCACTCTTGTATGTTGCAATAAAAGCAATTTGCTTATGCCTTAATTAGATGATCAAATAACAGAAGTCTCTCTAGAGTAACAAATTCCCTCTAATAATCTGCTGTGGCATTCTTTAAACAAGTGGTTGTATACAGTTGGCCATCCTGAATCTAATGATGGAGTGGGCCATTTGCAGTCCCCACATTTTCTTTTTGTGACCTACAAGCCACCTATAATCTTGATTTCTGAAAACTGACCGAAGATTCCGATTTATCTGAGGTAGGAAGCAGATAAAAAACTATACTGTAAGTTTCTAGGGAGGTTTGATGTTTTCCTAAAATGAACCCTGTGAAATTTCCAACAATAAGCAGCCTTGCTAACATTTATGATGTGGCCCTTTCTTTAGCGTCCTGACCTGCACTCTGAAAAGTTAAGTGTGACTTTTGTTCATCAAAGCATAAAGTAATATTGCAGAATATTCTAAATCAGACTTGGTTGTTTTGCTCTATTTCACTGAATTAATTATTTTTCTATTTTTAATGCAGTTTCAAATAGTAACTGTGATATTTTGGCTGCATATTGCATGATTGGTTCTAAGTTTTAATGTTCAAAATTTAACTGATTTTAACTGAAACTGATGTGTTAAGTAAAGGATAGAACAAAAGTCTTGTTTATATTATTTATTTTGTAAAAAGGAAGTTGCATATTGATATGCATTGCATCATCAATAGTATATATAGGAAGGCAATGAATTTTACCACAATAAGAGAATTGTGGTCTTAATTATTTACAAATAATAATTGTTTTTAGTTGTGTTTAATTAAAAATTTTAGTGGTTTTATAATGTTTTAATTGTTTATTATATGCTATCCCAAGTCATTTTGTGTGAGATTGACAACCATATACATTTAATAGATAAATAAATAAGATGTATAGCCAGATTGTTGTAGGATATTTAACCATATTTAAATAAGATCATTTATATATATATAAGATTATGTAGTTTTGATCCCAAAGCAGTCAAAATCAAGCTGTCATGAAATAAGTCTTACTTATTTCTAATTGTGTGATTTTGCAGATTTTTCAGAAATCTTTTGCAGTTTTATTGTCTTATTTTATCAGTAGTCATGTGGCTTATATACTGAAATATTTACCATGCTACAAATTAACAATGGACTACAGGCTATAGGCATGAAGGTTTACATTTTATTGATTGTAATAGGCTGCTTGAATGATGTTCTAATTTTCAACATAATTATTTCAGCATTTTAAGTGTAAACCTCTGAATATAAATTGGTGATCAGTGATATGTTGAGCAACATTTCCCATCTTTAGCTATTTCATAATGCTTAGAATGGGACATAGATCCCAGCGGACCTGTCTTTCCTTTGAAGAAATCTCTCTTACTAATGGGTCCAAACCCCATCACCAGATAGAGCTCTCATGTTTGAGATTCTAGACTAGACCAGCGGTCACCAACCAGTGGGCTGCTAGAAAATTTTGGTGGGCCGCAGAGAAATGTCACTCCCAGAGCACCCTCCAAAGCAATTAATCCAGGCTGCGCAGGAACACAAGGCTGCGCTGCCCACATAGCCTGCAGGAACCCTCCCCTCCCATTCATTCCTTACCTGGTACACTTGCCTGCTAAATTGCTATTTTTCCAACAATCAACTGTGAGATTTAGATTAGCTAGGAAGCAGTAAATGGTTGGATTTCTTGCTTTCTAGCTAGTCTTTAGATCTTTGGCTCTGCTTTTAAACACAGCCAAACCTCCCTTAGGACTGAAGGTTCTATTACTCAGTGCAGACTCACGGCAAGCAAATTGTATGTGACAGACTGAGCTAGCCGATGACAGATAGATCACTGAATGATTCTGTGAGCAACTCAATCTGCCTGCCTGCTTTGCCTGATTTTGGGTAAAAGTTGCTCTTTTTTAAATAAAAAATTCAATATTTACATACATGGTATGTTATGAGTTAATTTTGTGAGTTTGCTTGCAAGCAAATTTTATGTGACAGACTGAGCTAGCTGATGGCAGATAAATTAGATCTCTGAATGAATCTGTGATTCTGTGAGCAACTCAAGCTGCCTGCTTGCTTTGCCTGATTTTGAGTAAAAGTTGCTCTTTTTTATAAAATCAATATTTATGCCCACCAAGCCACATCCACAAATTAGGCATGCCCACAGAACCTGTTAGTCATTCCTGGGATTTAAAATTATGAGTTTGGTAGTCCCCAAGGTCCAAAAGGTTGACGACCCCTGCACTAGACCATTCTGGAGTTGGTGGATTTCTTCTCCATCAGTTGGAGTTGAGGAAAAAAGTTGGGTAAGAAGCAGAAAATGAACATCCATGTATTCATTTCTTGGCTGATATCTATAGACAAGGCTGTGAATATCCTATGTTCACCTCCCTCTTTCTATTTTCCCACAGTAACAACCCTGTGAGGTGGGTTGGGGTGAGAGAGAGTGACTCAGCTGGCTTTCACGGCTATGGTAGGATTTGAATTCACAATCCCTTGCTTTCAAATATCTCATCCTGTAGATCAAACTTCTCCCTCCCTCCCCCACCTTTCTTTTTTAGACCTCTCTTCCCAATGTATTTTGGAAAGGGACCATAAATATATCTTGCATTTATGTACAAGTTCATTTACACTTAACCAGTGGATGCTCTGCTCATAAGTTCTCGCAATTATTGAAAATTAAAAACAAGTATGGGAAGCAAATCCTTGTCTTATGCTTCTGGGATTTGTTTGTTTTGTTTGTCTTCTTTTATATACTTCGTTGGGTTTTGCTTGCCTTGGTATCAATGTTGACACCTGGTGACTGTGTGGATGAGTCCTTGCTGTTTTATTGGCAAGATTTTGCAGAAGTGGTTGCCTCTTTCCTAGGGCTGAGAGAGAGTGACTCATCTAAGGTGACCCAGCTGGGTTCATGCTTAGGCAGGGACTAGAACGCACAGTCTCCTGGTTTCTACATTACTACACCAAACTGACTCCAGTATTTCTGCTAATTGACCAAAATTACCTCAAATATAATGGGTGAAAAATTAAAATAATGGCTGCTTCATCCATTATAGATAGAATAAGAATTTAATATTCTTTTTATTCTTTCCAAGCTTTCGGGGGGGGGGGGGGATTAAGTTTGACCAACTTTATGCAATCAGTCTATGCATTTGCCACAAGAAAATATTGTTTATTATGTTTCATTTTTACTTAATGTGGTAAATTTCCTGCATAATAAAAGGTTCTTTTTTGCCTTAACATTCAAAAAGTGTGTGCAAAAAAAGAGAACCGCCAAGATCATTGCAAAATTCACAAATATGATTCTCTGAGATCTTACATGGTAGCTCAAAGACTAGCACCAGCATTTCTTCCATGAATGAATCTGTGGTCCAAAGCAATTGTTTAATGCATTGATGATGATGCTATCTGAGGAGATATTTGGTACTAGAAAAAAAGACTAGGTACATATGCACATATTTTTAGAATTTAAATGGGAAAAATATAAGTGTTTGGTTTGAAGTTAATATGTATGATACTATTTTAGATTCAGGCTTAGTTGTCAAGGTTCTTCTCCATTCACATATTGGGCCAAGTCTTGCAATGCTACCATTATCTAAAACTGAGGAATACCCCAATCCCTAGAAAATGGTATTCAAAATCAAAGTGGCAAGAATGCAGACTTGTTTCATTGTAGAAAAATACTGTAAAAGAGAAATCCAAACTATTGTCTCTATTTTGGACTATATTATTTATGGACTGCTTCCCAATTGCAGCTAGGTCCTTAGTCAATATCCTAACATCTGATCACTTGCTTGCTAATTAGGTTAGTAAATTAAGTTGCACGGGAAAAGTGTTCCTCTCAGGAAAAGGTGTAAAAGTAAAACCCAATAAGGATACTTTCAAGTTTATTGATCTGAAGTCAGATTAGTGGGCTTCAGAACTCTTTAAAGACAATTGGGACTTCAAAGTATTGTCAGTTTAGCCAATTCTTTCTTAAAACATCAATTCAATAAATAGTGGGAATTTTTGTAAGTAACTCAGTTTAATCAAAGTTGACCAGGAAGTGAATATGTATTTCTTTCTGGGTTATCTCCCAAAGCTTGGAATTTTGGAACATGAGAATCTTCTTCATGCAAAAAGTCAAACTATTGATCCATTTATAGTTCAGAATTATCAGTACTATTTTTTCTTCTTCTTGGGCTGCATCTAGCATTATAAAAGATTGACCATGGGGGGGGGGGGTCTGCCAGTGGTGGATAAAGGCTCACTTGGTGCCCTAAGCATTGACAAATCTTGGTGCCCCCCTCCTTTGTACATATTGTACAAACAAAGTCAAGCTTAAGCTACATAAAAGTTTTTGTGGTGCCCCCTTTGGGCCTGGTGCCCTAATCATGTGCTTAGTCTGCTTAATATACCACTGGGGTCTGCCATTAAGCAGTGGCCACTTTCAGGATTTATAACTGGCTTCAGTATCTATTGAGAAGTATGTAAAGGAGGAGGAGGAAGTCTGCAGGAGCTGTAATGAAACTAAATACTGTACATTCCCAGCCATGCTGTAGAGATTTGGGAGAAGTCAACAGCAGAATAGATGGCTACATCCTCTTTTGGCAAACTGAAGTACAGTTATCTTTCTGTCCAAAAATAGCTATCAAGTCTAAGAGATTCAGAATTAAATCTATACATTCTCTCTCTCTCCCTCTCTCTCTCTCTCTCCCTCTCTCTCTCTCTCTCTCACACACACACACACAGACACACACACATTTGGACAACTGGAATCCCCACACATACAGATATTCTTATTTATTTATTTATTAGTTTTATATACCGCCCCTCTGCCCGCAGGGACTCGGAGCGGTGTACAGCCAAAGTTAAAACATAATGCAAATACAATATTTAAAAACAATTTTAAAAAGATTAAATAAGGTGGCTAAAAAGGTAAAAACTCAATCGAGAATATAAAAACTAAAACCAATTTAAAACCCAAGGCCAGACCAGCTTGATAAAATAGGTATGTTTTCAACGCGCGCCAGAAGGTCAAAAGGTCAGGGATGGTCCTCATCTCCGGGGACAATTCGTTCCAGAGGGAGGGTGCCCCCAAGGAGAAGGCCCGCACCCTCGGGATCGCCAGCCATCCAGCCGGTGGCACCCCAAGGAGGCCCACCCTATGGGAGCGCACTGGGCAATGGGGGATTGATGACGGCAGTAGGCGGTCCCATAAGTACCCAGGTCCCAAGCCATGGAGCGCTTTAAAGATGGTCACTAACACCTTGAAACGCACCCAGAAGGCCACCGGGAGCCAATGCAGCTCGCGCAAGAGTGGTGTAACATGGGAACTCTGAGAAGCCCCCAAAACCGTGTCCCTTTTTGGGAGAGGGGGCGGTATAGAAATTTAAATAAATAAATAAATAAAACCACCCACGCAGCTGCATTTTGCACCAACTGGAGCCTCCGGGTGCTCTTCAAGGGGAGCCCCATGTAGAGAGCATTGGTGTAGTCTAGGTGGGAGATAACGAGGGCAGATGTGACCATGCAAGTGCACCCCGATCCAGAAAGGGCCGCAACTGGTAGATCCTACGGACCTGACAAAAAGCCCCCCTGGCGACGGTCGCTATATGATCTTCTAACAACAGCCATATGTCCAGGAGGACACTCAGATTGCGCACCCTCTCCATGGGGGCAAGAATTTCCCCTCCCACAGCCAGTGATGGAACTAACTGGCTGTATCAGGGTGCCGGAAAGCACAGTCACTCGGTCTTGGCCGGGTTGAGCTGAAGCCTGTTTCGCCCCATCCAACCCCGCACAGCCTCCAGGCACTGGGTTATCACTTCCATGGCTTTGCTGGGGTGGCCTGGGGTAGAAATGTACAGCTGAGTATCATCAGCGTACTGATGAAACTCCACCCCAAAGCCACAGATGATCTCACCCAGTGGCTTCATATAAATGTTGAACCGTAGGGGCAAGAGCACCGACCCCTGAGAAACCCCACAAATCAGGGGCCTCGGGGTCGATCTCTGCCCCCCTGCCAACACAAATTGTGAATGGTCGGAGAGGAAGGAGGAGAACCACTGTAAAACAGTGCCTCCCAGCCCCCCCAACCGCCGCAATAGGATACTGTGGTCAACAGTATCAAAAGCCGCCGAGAGATCTAACAGGACCAGGACAGAGGAGTAACCTCTGTCACGGCCCTCCAGAGATCATCCACCAACGCGACCAAAGCCGTCTCCATGCTGTACCCGGGCCTGAAGCCTGATTGGCGTGGATCTAGAAAAACAGCTTCATCCAGGTGTCGGGAGCTGTCGTGCCACCACACTCTCAACAGCCTTCACCACAAAGCGAAGGTTGGAAACCGTTCGATAGTTAGATAACAGAGTTGGGTCAAGGGATGGTTTCTTGAGGAGGGGTCTCACTACTGCCTCTTTCAAGGCGGCAGGCAGAAACCCCTCACTCAAGGAAGCGTTAATAATACCATGGAACCAACCTCATGTCACCTCCCAAGTGGCCAATACCAGCCAGGAGGGACACGGATCCAATAAATATGTGATAGCATTAAGCCCACCCAGCATCCTGTCCATGTCCTCAGGGGACACAAGATCAAACTCCCCCCAAATGACCTCACCGAACTCTGCCCCCAATCCCCCATCCAGAGTTGCCCAGTCAGAGTCCAACCCATCCCGGATCTGAGCGATTTTGTCCATCAGAAAATTCGAAAAATCCTCAGCCCGCCCCCGCAAAGGATCCTCCTGCACTCCCATTTCTAAGAGGGAGCGGGTCACCCTAAAGAGGGTGGCTGGGTGATTTCCTGCAGACACGATAAGGGTGGAAATGTGAGAACACTTTGCCATCCTTATTGCCACTAAATAGGTCCTAATATAGGACCGCAATAATGTTTGGTCAGATCCGGAACGGGTGGCCCTCCAGCTGCTCTCTAAGCGTCTTTTCCAATGCTTCATCTCCCTCAGCTCCTCAGAAAACCATGGAGCCGAGTGGGATCAGCATCGGGTCAGAGACTACAAGGGCACAACCCCGTCAAGGGCCCCAGCCGCCGCCCTATCCCAGGCGGCCACTAGGTTCTCAACCGAGTCATATGTTCGAACACATATGTTCGAAACAGCCCAAGCTCCATCAGGAACCTGTCCAGGTCCATCAGGCACCTGGGGCGGAACCATCGTGTCGGCTCCACCTCCCTGCAACGAGGGATGAAGCTTGGAAGTCCAGCCTAAGGAGCAAATGATCAGACCATGACGGGCTCAATAGCAATGTACCGTATACCTAGATCATCCAGCCACTGTCCAGAGACAAACAAGATCCAAGATGTGACCCCCAGTGTGAGTGGGGTCCCTAATTAGTTGGATCAGGCCCAAGGGCTATAAACCCCTCCCTCAGATTTCGGTATGCAAATGAAACATTATTGCAGGCTCCATATATTTTAAATGGATTCCCTATAGCATCCTGATTTTTTTTTACTGCCAGCTTCTGGAAATCTTACTTGACACCAGGGGTGGGATTCTACTGGTTCAGACCGGTTCAATAGTACAGGTTATTATGATTTTGCGCAATTCAGAGAACTGGCAAATCGTGCCCCTGGCTGGTCCCACCCGTCTCTGCCCACCCCTCCGCTTCCTGCCTAATCACTCCTTATCATGCATGTGCAACATCGCATGCATGCTCGACATCATTGACTGCATTCTCCCTGCCCAGTCACTCCTTAAGGTAATTTTTTTAACTCCTAATGGTCAGCTATTCTGACAATATGCTGTGCCTTGCTGTCTTACTGCTTCACCCAGGAGGCTTCTCTGAGGCCTAGGGGGTAAAAGGGGGCATGGGTGATGGTGTTGCGACCCCCCTGTGCTCCATTTTTTACCTCTTAGGCCTCACGGAAGCCTCTTGGAACAAAAACGCTTTTTTGCCTCCTGGGCCTCAGGAGGAGCACCGGGGGGGGGGGGAGGGGGCGGTGAGGTGCTGCAAAAAAGAAAGAAAATGAAGAAGCCACCCCCACCCAGTCACATAGCCATGCCCACCTAGCCACACCCACAGAACCAGTAGTAAAAATATTTTCATCCCATCCCTGCTCGACATGCCTCTCACTTCTGTATCAGGCATTTTTCTATCCATTTCATAGACATGCCTTTTCGAGGAAAAAGTATTACAAACTTTATATCCCATATCCACAGTTTTGCTATTAAGTATTGTAGGTCAACAGAACTGTCTTCCACAGGCTAAAAGTTTGCAATATTGAGTAAAAGTGGTTGTTACATGAGTTTTTCAGTATAAACCTTCCAGGAACAACTGTCATGTGTTCTGCACTTCCTTAATTGATGATGGAACTAGGAAGGGAGAGTGTTTTTTTCCCTCTTCTGTCTAGAAATCCTTTAAATGAGCCACAAAAGTTTCAGAGACTCCAGAACAGATTTTATAGGATATTAGATGCTGCAGAAAATTCCATTGCCTGAATGCTTTAACACATTTTATTTCTAGATATACACAATCCACAAACAACTAGAAAATATTTTCATGCATGTTTTTGAACCCTTGGCCGTTATTCCAAATCCTATGGTTCCTTTTAGCCAAGATAAATATTTACAAATCCTCCCATAAATTACTAGAGCCCATCAAACTAGATTTTTTTCTATCCCCAAATGTAAGTCCAATTATACTTCGGAGTTCTGCTAACTATCAGATTTTCAAAAATTCTGTGAAGCTTATACAGTAAATCTTCTTTAGAAAACTTTCGTTCTGGATTAATCCATGAAACAATCAATTAAATTGATAACTCACCATTCTTTAACAAAGTCACATCTCATTTATTGAAAGGTTGGATAGAAAATCACTGTTTAAACTATATTATTTCACACCTGATTATAAAAGCTACATTAGGAGAACAAAATTACTCTCCATGATCTTTTATTCTGCTTCTGTTTTGTATCTGTAAGGCTTAGTTGAGATTAAAAAGGTAAAGCTTTCCCTGTCCAGTCGTGGCCAATTCTAGGGCGCAGTGCTCATCTCCGTTTCTTGGCCAGCATTGTCCGAAGACATTTTCTGTGGTCATGTGGCCAGCATGACTTAACAAAGGTGTATGGAACACTGTTATCTTACCACTGAAGCGGTACCTATTTATCTATTTACATTTGAATGCTTTTGAACTGCTAGGTGGGCAGGAACAGTAATAGGAGCTAACCCCATTGCACAGAGCTTGGGTCTCAAATCCAAGTTGTCAGTTTTCCAGTTGACAAGCTCAGTGTCTTTAGGTATGGCTACGCCATCGCTCCCCCTTAGTTGAGAGTAAATGAATATTTTAGAGGTAGTTGATATTAGCTCAACAATATTCATTTTGACATAAATGAAGGCATTGAGAGCTATTTTAATTGTGCCTGCATTGTAGCCCACAGGATTCAGGGAGCAAGTCCTGGGAAGGCTTCTTTGGTGCAGCCATCCAGGTTGCATTCCACAACCACAACAGTTTGTCACAAAAAGGAAATGACCATACACAAACTGATGCCCTCCAGATTTCTCCCAACCCACATTCACTCCTTTTTGAACATTTCTTTTTGTATGTCTTGTTACTTTTGGTTCTGTCCTTTTTTTCTTGAAGGTAGGACTTGGGTTTTAGATTGTTTACTGTCTACTGCTATGAAAGCTGTAGATAATGTGCTTTATGGACTGCAAATTTACTAGGAATTTCATTGAATCAATGAAGCATTTAAAGGCCATTCAGTAATTATGTTATTGACCACTTTTATTCAACTCATGGTTTGTTTTTATCATATTTATAGATCACCCATCTCCCTCATAGAGTAACAATCCGATGTTGTCTGATATATATATATATATTTCTGATTATAATCCTTTTAACCAGTGGTGGGATTAAATTTTTTTTACTACCGGTTCTGTGGGCGTGACTTGGTGGGTGTGGCCATGTGGATGGGTGGGCGTGGCTTTTTTTGCAGCTCCCACCCATTTTGGGGAGCTTCCTAGTCACAGAGGAGCCTCTGGGGGTTCGTTTTTGCTCTCCTAAAGCTCCTCTCGGGCTCTGGAAGAAAAGGAACAGAGCATGGGAGGGGCGCGCAGCACCCCTCCAAGCTCCATTTTGGGAGCTTCCTAGCCTCAGAGAAGCCTCTGGGGGGGCTCCATGTTTAAACTAGCCTCAGCAAGGGAAATCCCGGCACAGCTGATCTTATCTACAGCTGATTGTTGGGAGGGAAAAAGAAAGAAAGAAATACCTTAGGTGAATATCAGGCAGGCGGGCAGGGTGAACGAGCATCAGGTGGGAGGGCAACATGGTGGGGGGCGTGGCCAGCCAGAACTTACTACTGGTTCAACGACCCATGCCAAATTCTTGCTACCGGTTCGCCCGATGTGGTGCGAACCGGCTGAATAACATCACTACTTTTAACTATGGTCAGAAGTGAATATTCTTAAGTATCATATAATTAGATCATTCTGTTTTGTCCTGCAGTATTTTGAGCAATTGAAATAAATAAGGACTGGCCTGCTACTAAAATAACCTACAACTGATTTCATTAATTTTATGAGTGTCTTGTAGATTGAGTGATTTGATCAATCTTTGAAATACATTATAATAGGTGGAATTTATATATAGGGTGAAAAGTGGTATAGTTCATGATGTATCTTTGTTTATTGCAGTCATTTGTTTTGCCTGCAAATTCTAACTGATTCAGATTGAACTTGTGGATAAAGTGTTTATTTGACTATAGACTAAAGAAGGTTGTTTGGGAACATGATAGATTGGTTTATCTAGAACTCTTTTCCAAGTTTGTTTAGACCTGCACATTTGATTCAGGTCAGGCCTTGTGCTATGCCATGGAATCTATTGAATAAACCATATTAAGCAGGGTTTACATGGCATTTATGTTCAGATAATGATAGTTGGTTTAGCTTGCCCTCTTTTTGTTGTTTTCATGCAGCATTATTTAGGTTGCAAACATCCAGTAAGGCTCCTTGCCATGTTTACTACTTTTCCATAACAGGAACTCTCAATTTTTCCCTTTTTTAGGCTGGTTGAAGTGGTTTCCCCATTTGTATAAAACCTTTGGTGCCAAAGGCACTTCCTCATAGTTCCATTTCCACTCCCCCCCTTCAAAGCAATTTGAAATGAATCTGCTGATTGGCTTATTTTATTTTCCACAATCTAAGCAACCTTTAACTAACCAACCAGAGCCTGCAAAAAATGCAGTTCAACCCAAGTAATTGCAAGCTACTACAGATCCTGCAGGCAATAAAAATTCCCTTGTCTCCATCCTAAACAAAAAAATTGAAACAAAATAATAATAATAATGTATCCTGACCCCAAGCCACACCTTCTTTTTGCACAAGAAGGAATTCCACGCCTATACTCTCTATTTTCACCTATACTCTACTAAAGTAAAAAAATCTTCGCTTGCTCTTTCACAAAAGAGCAAGGCATGAAATAAAGCTAAGCTGCCTAGCAGTTTGTCTGCCTGCTTGTCCCCTGCCTGCCATGGAGAAAACAGGCAGAAAACCTCTCAATTTCAAACTTAGGACCCACCAATGTTTGCCAAGGCAATTGAAACTTGGGAACCAGGAAGAGGGCTGAGGCAAAGATTATGTTCAGTGAGGAAATGAGCAATTCCTCATCTCTGCTAGTTTCAGTACAAAAAAGGGGTGAAAGTGAACTAAGGGCAATTTGAGTAACACCTCAGCTGAGTCAGACATAAATTAGCTCATCTGCCAAACTATTGTCTAGAGATGAGAAGCTGAAGCTAATATCTTTTATCTCCAGATTGCAACAGATTGCAAGTTTTGTGCACTGCTTCTAAGAGTCTTTCCTCATCTATTGCACAGAGAGATTTATGCTGAACTGCAGCTACCATGTGTCCAATCGAAGCATACATTTAAAAAACAGTAAAGATGGCCCATTATAAAACCCGTTCTTCTGTAGTTTTTCATTCATCTTAATTGATTTACTGTAAAAATTTCAAATCTGAAAAAAACTATTCAAGCATCCCTTAAAAGTAAAGATTCCCCCACACATGCGTGCTAGTAATTTCTGGCTCTAGGGACGGTGCTTATCTCCATTTCTAAGCCAAAAAGCCAGCACTGTCTGAAGACATCACCACAGAAGTCGCGCGGAGCACTGTTACCTTCCCACCAAGTTGATCCCTATTTTTCTATTTGCATTTTTAAAGTGCTTTCGAACTGCTGGTTAGCAGAAGCTGGGACAAGTAACAGGAGCTCACTCTGTTACATGACGCTAGGGATTCGAACCGCTGAACTACCAACCTCCTGATCGACAAGCTCAGCATCTTGGCACCACATCCCCCTAAGCATCCCTAAATAAGCATTAAAATGAACACTGTCCATGCTGTCCGTTTAATCGTTTTTTTCTCACTCATTCCAGTTTTGCACTCCAACTGCAAATTTTCTTGATCAAACCAGGGAAGTGATAGTTTATAACCCACTGTTTTCCTACACATTAAAACGTTGCTGTTAATTATTGTTTGTCAGTTAATGTGATTATTTTTATGAAACCACAATTTATTAAGTTATTTTTATGAAGCCCTAATTTATTATGTTATTAATGGGATAGCAAATGCTTCTAAAATAAGTAGTATACTTTTTTTATACTTCAGCTTAAGCCCTGGGTCTTTTGCAGGTAATTGTGTGAAATGTACAGTTTTTCATAGGGTCATAATGAATAGCATTTGAAACATCCTTTTCAGTCAGGTCTTGTAAAAAATAATTCCAAGATATCTTGTCAGGAACTATCTTTGCAATGAATGTATTTTGCCTGGGACTTGGTTTATTGTGAATAATGTGGGAATAATTGTCTATCAAGTAAGTGTATAGAATGGCCAGAAATTTATATAACACTGGGATGGTGAAGCACAGGACTATTGTTAGCTGTTTCTGCCAACTACTGTAAAACATTTTGCAAATTAAAAGGTTGAATCCAATGCTGTCATGCTTAAAATAAATCCACTGGAATTAGCGGGACTTATGTTAATCACGAGTCTGCTCTATGTTTGTTTAAATCTAAATTCAACCCTTAGTATTGTATCAAGTCTAAGCAATCCCAGAAATGTAGGATTGCCCCTTTATGTAGGGAATATTAAGTTTATCAGTACCAGCATAATACAGCAAGTTAAATTATCTTTTGAAATCCCTTTTAGTTTCAGGAGACATTTATTTGATAGTCTTAAAATCAAAAGATAATTTTGACAGGAAGACTGTGTTAGCGAACCTTAATGCTGCCTCTCTCTTTTCTTCTTAATATTTATTTTGTCACATAAATTCAGATAAAACATACTCTACGAAAGCCACAAAATAGTTTTAATCAAACCGCTGATGAAAACAAATGCCTTATCTCTGCACCCCAAACACACAGCCTTGGAGAAAAATCTTTTGGGTCACATGTCCTTCTGGTTATCTGAGCTATCAGATACTACTATTTATTCAAGAAGCCTTTGAAGTGTACATAAGTTGGGAGGGGGAAGAGAGGTGGTTGTGGTGTATATCTCTTTCTCTCTGTGTATGTGTTCCTTTTTTAAAAAATGGCAGCGCAAGTTGAGGTGATTCAAAAGCAAAGAGGCTGTTTTGTTTGGAAATGATGAATTGATGTCCCAACTGAAATCTTTGATTGTAGCGCTGGGGTTAGATAAAATGCCTGAATAATTACTCTGGCTATGGCCTGGAGAAGATGCAGTTTTATATGTTTGAAAGATGGATGCATTTGAAAGATTGAAGTGGGCCTCTTGGTCAGATTAACTTGCAGCCCCATTATACTGGCCCAAGTCACAAATAGTGCAGAGCTGTGCTAATACTGGGCCTTTGTTTCTTTTACTGGCCAGGAGTTTTTGAAATGCCCTCTCCCTTCTTACCCCGACCCTCCCCCCCAAAAAAGAAGGAAAGAAAACCTGCTCTTTTCCTTTCAGGGCCTTGGATCACATGACTTCCCCCTCTCTCTCTCCCCCCCCCAAAAGTTGAGGGGTTGAATCAGAGGCTGATTCAGGGATCAGAAATCCTATTTTGACATTCCAAACAAATCTGTCTGAAATGGCTGGTAATTGAATTCATAACACAGGATGCAAGACACTCGCCTACCTTAATGGATGTTTATCTTGAAATCCTAGCACATTCTCTCCAAGAGGAGAAAAGAGTATCTTGCCTTCTTTTTCAGCCAAGGCTTAAGCTGCAGAACTCAATAAGATTGTTCAAAGGAGGGAGGGAGGGCAGGGGGAGAGTGAAACCCCAGCCAAATCACTACCCTTCTTTCAAGTATGTGCATTTAGGGTGGGGGATGGTGGAGGGAGGCATATGGAGAAATGTTTCCTGTTCTGGTACCTTTGTGATTAGTGAATTTTGTTCAGAATGTGCCTGACTGTGCGTGTATGGAGAAGGGGGAGGGCATTGACATTCCCACCCACATGTGGCTTTTGTGGGGGAAATTGGCAATGCTTTTTCTATCAGACTGGAATCTGATGATACAGGTAAACACATTTTTGAACAATAGCCTTTTGGGTCCTGCCGTTTGCTTTTTTTATGAAACACAAAAATGCAATACATTGGGTGATGTATTTTTTTTAAAAGATCAATGCTCAAGCCAAGTTATTTCCTGCATAATTACACTATTTTTTTTTAAAAAAAAGATGCTTTGTGTAACCATTTACAATCCTAGTTAGTCTCTTGCCTCCAGTGATTTGGGCCATATTTCACTTAGAAGGATCTTAACAATGTCCTGTTATTTTTGTTTGTCCTTTATGTTGACATTTGTTTTCTGAAGGTCATAGATAATAAAATTAATTAGATTGATAAATGATTTGGCAGCATGATTGTTTAAACATTTCATTCACTTCATTCCGTCTGATTTAGAGTTGTGGCGTACAATAAATTTAGATGAAAGTCTGTTATAGATTATCTAGCAAAGATTAATTATACATAATGTACATGTTTCATCTCTGGCTTTTGTGTGCATCACAGCACACAGGTGGTTGGTGCTATTGGTTCATATTTGAGATGGGATAGAGCCAAAGATCATGAGTAGCATTTATCTATATCTAGTGTTCCTTTGCTAGCTGCTGAGAAATAATATCTTTGCATGCTGTCTTCTGACTGTAGGTTCCGCTTTCAGGAGAGGCATATATGAAACAAAACAACTTTCCTCACTTACAATAAGAGAATTGTGATCCTTGTAACTAGTTCCAAATAATAATTGCATTTTTATGTATAGTTATTTGTTTAAGTGGTTTTACAATATGCTTTGTTTGTTTTATTGTACACCATCCAAAGCCATCTCCTGTGAGGTGGTCGGCTATATAAGTTTAATAAATAAATAAAAACAAAATGTTTCATTTGGAACAAACTAACCCCATTTAGAATGTTCTGCCAGTTCAACACTCTGATGAGAAAAAACACAAAGTACGTTCTACTTTCTTTTTTTAAAGAATAAAATGCTTCAATTATTTTGTCATTGTGGACAATGGGAAGTTGAAAGAACCTTGCTAATTTTTCATCATCACCACAAAAGAATGTGGGGTGGCAACCTATACAAAATACTGTCTTCCTCTCAGCATACAAAGTGGTGAAGAGAGTGGTTTAAACTAGCCTCAGCAAACAACATAGATCCTATTAAGCATATTTCTTGTGCCCTGGTTTGCCTCAACCACAATGAATGAACACATTCCAAACCTTTGGACAACATAACAACAACAAAAATACATTTCTCTGGCAGAAATGTATTTTGCAGAACAAGCAAAGCAACATCTTTTTTAAATTTGCAGTCTTACACTATAATGGCACACCAGTATTCCAAATGTACATTTGAATTGGCAGAGCTCCACAATGCAACATACTTTCTGTATTTGCAATCCTAAAGCATAGCTCACGCTGGACCCACCACAACATGGTTATTTCTAATCCATGAACTATTAACAACTCCCCCCCCCCCCCCCCCCCAGGATAAAAACAACAAAAAGTTAAATCAGTAAATTTTCTTACTAGCCAGGCAGAAATCTTTTCTTTGGGCTCAAAATGGTTCTCAGTCTCTGAACATGTGCTGAACTGACTCCTCTGTAATTTCCATCTTCCCCCAATTAACTCTAGCCAAGAATTAGACCTTTGCTTTTTTTTAAATTAGCTAATGTGTGTTTAGAGAATCTCAAGGATTTTGAAGGAAAACATACCAATCGCGGAATATCAGGTCAAAACAAAGGGCTCCATTTTATCCAGAACTAGGGATGAGTGTTCAGAATCTTAAGTACAATATTTAATTATTTTGGTAACACTGCAAAAGCACTGTCAATATCATATTTGACTTTGGTGTTTGTGCTAGCTATCTACATGGAAGATTAGAAGCTTTAGGTTTACAATAACAATTACTACATTTTATAATAATTATAATTATAATACATAGGAGCATTTGTTTTATGTAATAGTGAACGATTCCAGCCTACACTTTTTAGAATTGAAGCTGGCTTTTAGGGAGATAAAAGGTTTGCTCAGAGTTTACTATATAAATCAGGCTAATTTATTTGTTTATTTCATATATCATGTAAATCAGATAATCAGATAACATTAGAAGGATCTACAATAAAGGGAAACTTTACCAAACAAATACAAAGATATACAATCAGTTTTCAGGTCAGCATTCAAGTAATTTTCTTTTAAAATGTGGTGTATTTCTTATAATTCTAGTTTGAAAAATGTTGCAGTGTAGTTTTAAAACAATTACAGTATTTTTTTTAGGCCAAATGTAAGATCACAAAAAGGCTAGGTTGAAGAACATCAGATCTCATAGATTAAAAAAAAACATAGCTTTACTAGTTAATATGTAGGGAGGGGGGTGGGAGTTGGTTTTTGATTTTTTGTTTTTTGTTTCATTTTTTTGTTTTCCCAAATTTTGTTCTATTGTACTTTACTAATTTATTTGATTCTTTTTGTTAGTTTTTATTGTTTTTATTCTTATTTTTTGTTTTAAATATAGTTTTACATTGTGTAAGCCGCCTCGAGTCGCCATGGGCAAATAGGCGGCAATATAAATTAAATAAATAAATAATTTGCTTATATACTCAAGCATGATGATGGAATGTAGAAGTATGTACTTTAAAAACAGACAGATCAAAACAAATTGTTTAATTTATTAGATGAAGGCAGTTCCAAAAATACATTTCTAATTTCAGTGATAAATAGCATTCTTTTTTTAGTGCCTAGAATTCTACATATTTTGGAAAGTCTTAGCTGGCCCAATAAGTCTTTTGACTTATTTTAATGGCTAGTGCAATTTATTTTTTTATCATTATCCTTGCAACAGTCTGAGTACTTCTTTTTAATCTGTTGAACTGCAGTCCCAACATCCTCAGTCAGCATGGCTGGTGGCCAGGAATGGATGAAGTTGTAGTTCAACACAAACAAAGTCACTAGGTTTAGAAAGGTTGAGATAGTGCCTTCTTTTATAAATTTCAGTGATAAATAGCATTCTTTTTCTAATGCCTAGAATTCTACATATTTTTTGGAAAGTCTTAGCTGGCCCAATAAGTCTTTTGACTTATTTTAATGGCTAGTGCAATTTATTTTTTTATCATTATCCTTGCAACAGTCTGAGTACTTTTTTTTAATCTATTGAACTGCAGTCCCAACATCTTCAGTCAGCATGGCTGGTGGCCAGGAATGGATGAAGTTGTAGTTCAACACAAACAAAGTCACTAGGTTTAGAAAGGTTGAGATAGTGCCTTCTTTTATAGACTAGATGGCTAAGTTTTTTTTTTTCCTCTCTCTCTCCTTACTTTCCTTGTAGAGTTTTGTTATGGGGGAAAAACAGAAGACAGTATTGTATGGGCTTCCTTGATCTCATTTTAAAAAATTAAGTTTATCATAATATAAAATACAAATGAAAATAGAGATAGTAGGGAAATGGAAAAGGAACAGAAAGGGGAAGGAGCCAGGTAGGATAAAGTGGAGAAAAAAAAAACTTTTAATCAGAGGAAAAAATATATCAAGCTTTGTTTTTACTTCTTGAGTTTGTTTGAGATATGAAAAAGAAATACTAACTGGGATTTGCTGATTAGATCAGTTTATTGTTACAGAAATCATTCTTTTTCTTTCCTCTTTCCCTTTCTCCTTTCCTGTCCCTTCTTGCAATGCTCAAATGCAAAAGGGGAAACATTTTCTTTTTGTTTTGTTTTTAGTTTACTTTACTAGGCCTCGGCCAGCAAAAGGGAGCTTGGGGGTCCACATGGACCCTCTCGGGCCCCATTTTCAGCTGTGTCGGCCTCCTGCAGTCCTCTGCCAGGAAAAATTGGGCCCCTGTTTTTGCTGGAAGATAGCTACAGAAGGTTGTGGTGGACAAAAATGGATCCTGGGAAGGCTGCATATGCCCTGCCCGAGCTTTGTTTTCTCTGGTAAAGGCACCGTGGGCCAGGCAACCCCATGGGCCAGATCTAAGCATCCTTAGATGGCCTTGAATTTCACACCCCTTGTCTAAGGTTTGCAAAGTCATTCTTACCTGATATGTTTTTTACTCCTAGCTACAGAGGAGATTAATGGGATTTTGAAAACATTTATATTTGGCTACTGCTTACTAATGTTTTCAAATAAAACTGAATGTGTCTTTTTTAGGATCAATTTAGTATAAGGTGTTTTTTTTTTAATCTGGTAGAAGCCCCAGTGAACTCAGCAGAATGGGTATTCAACTCTGTTTGAATCGATCTGCACTGGTGTTTGATCAAACTTTGATGAAACCTGTTCATTGGTGTTCAACATCAATTTGTGGGGTGGAAATGCATGTATATATCACAGATATATAAGGGCTTCCCCTCTGCCCTTAACGCTTTATTTGGTTCTATTCTCTACTTTCTGGGCCATCTGTTTTCTAATTGCTATTTTGCCAATTTTGCTGGTTCTTCCATCATATTTGCCTTTGGACCTGCGAAACTATGGTAGTAGCAATTTAGTTTCAAACAGCCAATCCCATTTCGCAGGATTATTATAGGGCAGTGGTGGCTAACCTTGTTGGGCTCCTGTGCCAAAAAATTGTATGCACACTTGCACGCTCGCGCTTTTGTGCCAGCACCCCAAAGGCAATGCGTGACCCCCATGCCCCGCCAACGCATGCATGCGCAATCCCTCACTGCCTGCTTACCTGCACTGTGTCTCATAGCTGATTTTTGGCTGGTTTGAGGCCTTTGGCTTTGCAGGCCGAAAACTAGCCCCATTTTGTCTCTTCGGGGGTATTGTCGGAAAAACAGGAAGTGACAAAACAGGGCTAGTTTTCTGCCTGCAAAACGCCTGCAAAAGCCTTCCTCAAGCCTCTGGGAGGCCAAAAAAGGCCTCAAACCCACCGAAAATCAGCTGTGAGGTGCACGCATGCGCAGTAAGGTAAATTTGCCTGCAGCTCGCGTGCCAGCACAAATGGCTCTGCGTGCCACCTGTGGCATGCATGCCATAGGTTTGCCATCACGGTTACAGGGAAAGTAGGAGGACAGAGGTATATTACGTTTGCAGTTTTGAGTTGTTTGTAAAAAGATAATAAAGGCAGATTATATATAAAACCTTATCTACAGATAAGGGCTGATCAATCTTGGGCACCCAAAGAATTGTGCGTATAAGATCTCTGCTGGGTGAGCTGTATTGCATACCAGTTTGCTTCTAAGTGCAATTCATGATGTTAGTTATGACTTTTAAAGCCCTACAATGGCACAGGGCCAGGTTGTCCCATTACATCAGCCTATTCAATTCTGTCAAATAATTTCCACTGGGGAGGTCTAGAAAGAGAGCCTTCTCTGCCATTGCCTTGACCCTGTGGAACAATTCCCCGCCCCCACTCTCCTGGCTTTTCAGAAATGACTAAAAATTCTGCCATCTTGCTTGGGGCTCACAGAGGAGCACACAGCCATAAGACTAGTTAGCATTCTGAAGATTGTTCCCATCCTTTTAATTCAATTTTAATAGAAATGGCACTTAGACTTATATATCACTTCACAGTGCTTTACAGCCTTCTCCTAAGCAATTTACAGAGTCAGCATATTGCCCCCAACAATCTGGGTCCTCATTTTACCAAACTCAGAAAAAGGGAAGGCTGAGTCAACCTTGAGCCGGTCAGAATCGAACTGCTGGCAGCCGGCGGTCAGCCAAAGTAGCCTGCATAACTGCATTCTAACCTCTGCGCCAGCATGGCTCATAATGCTGAATTTTAACTATTCTTGCCCCTTATTTAAATTTTTATAGTCATTTTTTATATTTTTAACATTATATTTATGTATCACCAGAGTCCCTCTGTGAGGGAAATCGCCAGTTTCAAAATTTGATAGATAAATAAAATAAATACCCACTCAGCCCAATCTTATTGGATGGAGAGAACTATCAGATTTAGTCAATCTCCCAAATGCCATGAAGGACTTTATAGGTAATATAAGAGCTATAAATAAGGGGCTGCTTCTCCCCCTCAACCAAAACTATCCAAGGTAGAAAGGGGAGAATCATTATAAAAATCTACTAATAGGACAATAGTCATCGATTTTGCAACTTTTGGGGCAATAAACTACAAGTGCAACTAGATTCAATTTTACCCCAAACTCACTCTGTTCCATACTAATGCAGTCTCAAATCCCTGAGACTCCCTTGCAAACCAATATGTTGGCTTGCTGTCTGTTTTTAGTTTTGGACTGTATTCTTTACCCCCAGCATGGGCTGTTGTCTTTAATTGTTGAGTTGTGTGCCACCCAGAGACATTCCATTGAGTGGCCATGTAAATTATTTATAAAGAAATTTTAAAAAAATACTGTTTCCAGCATCTGACCAACTTGGAGGTACAGTATATGCAGTGTACTGAAATACACTGAGGATACTGTTTAATGGTGCACTGATATTAACAATGCTGTTAATGAATTTTACATACTGCTTATTATTCTCTGTCATGACAAATGGTAAATAATAGTTTTAGAAAAGTAATTAAAGTTTTAGCTCTCGGTATGTGAGTTGACAAATATAAACAACAGTCTTGAAGATCAGAAATCCATGAATTACTGCATATTTTATTTTCTAGAATAGTCTTTTTATTTATCTTTCTGACTTAGTAAAGGTTTTGTTTCAGATGATTTTTTCCCATTTATGGTCAATGACAAGGTTTTCATTGAGATAGAAATTTTAGAGCATCGTTTTGAGATTAAGAGATATAAACAATTTCAAGTCAGGTTGAACAACTTGCTGTATTTACTGTGTTGATAAACTATTTAAAAACCAGATGGAAAAGATTTTATTTTGTTTTTGCCTAGCGTGAAAAACTAACAGAAATGGGGATTCTAAATCTGTGTGTTTGTTTGTTTGTTTGTTTGTTTGTTTAAAGGAGGAAGTAATTTTTTTCCCTGATTTTTTTGTGTATGAGTATTTGCAAACCCTAAGATATGAGAAGTTTCCCTCATTTGTAAAATTCTAGCCCTAATATCTGCATGAGAGGAAAGCATAATAACATTAAACCCACAGTTTTAAAATGGCAACCTCAGATCTTCATTTGTTACCATATTGCCTTCTCTGGTACAGCAAAGCAATAAATATCTGCTTAATTCAATCAGCAATTTATGGAGTTCTTTGCTAGTGAGTAACTTAGAAAGTAACCAGCCATTGCTCCTTCTAGTCTTTGCGAAAGAGGTTTTAAGGTCAGTGGTTCAAATCTGGTTTATGTCAGGAAATGTTAAGTATACATGTGTTTTTCATTCTTTCAACTTTGCCTGTAGAAAAAAAAACCCTGGATTTTTCAAAGTTCAGCTGTAATAGGTCTTTTAAAATGTATATTGATTGCGTGTGTGCATGTGCAACTGAAATATGTAATCTTTGGTTTTCACACACTCAGTCAGTTGTAAAATATGTTGACTTGTCAGTAGTGTGTTAGATGTACAATTATGAGGGTGAGGATTGAGGCCCCTACAGAAAAATCAGGGCAGTGTCTGGAATCAGTTCTTCCATATGCAATTAAAATGTATAGAAACTGAGAATGAGATGTACTGAAAACCTTTTGCTGAGTATATACACATTTTGTTTATTTGTAGGTTTTTTGGTAATAATTTCACTGACAGTATAAAACTGATTATTTTTACTGTTTGGTTGAAATATTGCAGGTGGGACAGAATGGAGGAGCCTGGGATTGTGCAAACATATTGATATACATTTCCTAAAATGTTTTAGGAAATAATATCTGGATTCTATTTTTTTTTCAGATTGTGTTTTTTGTTTTATTGCATTCAGTTTACTTGGTTAAATACACTAACAATTGTCATCCAAAAACATTTGAGTTTTGATCAGAAATACTAATATAACAATAATAGTGTTTGTTATTTTTATGTGGTATGTATATCAGTGTTGTAGAAAAACAATGGACCCATATGACAATACACTTACAATTTAAAGGTTAGGACTGAAGGAAAAGTGTAAAGAAAAGAATAGTGAAGTGATTAAGGACAGGGATGGGATTCAATCGGTGTTACTACTGGTTTGGTGACTACGTTTTGTGTGCAAAAAACCTTAAGCTGTGCTGCATGGACAGCTGAAAAGCACAGCACGCAGGTGCGCAGTGTTTGAAAAGCCACTTTTTTCCTGTGTCGCACAAAGCAGCTGAGGTTGAAAAAGCAGGAAATAAAGGACAGGTAAGAGCCCGGGCGGGCATGTGGGCCAAACAACAGCAAACACAGAAGTGGTTCGGTATCTGCTGCTCTTCAGAGTTACCGGTTCTATAGAACCAGGCAGAACCGATAGCATCCTACCCCTGATTAAGGAAAAATACCAGAACCAAAAGCCAGTATTTTAAATGCATGGTTACAACTGGGAAAGAGGAGAGGATTTTGTAACAAAAAGAAAAGAGAGAAAGAGATCTTTATTTTTAGGCAACCAAGCCATTAAAAGGAGACACTGAGGTTGACAATTGCAAAAAAAAAAAAAAATGCAGTGCAATACAAAATTTAGGTTTGAATCTTAACAACTAACTTTATGCAATAATGTGTTAGTCTTTAAGGCTAACTCAATAGAATTGTTGTTTTTGGATGCAAGTGGAAATTTTAAAGTGGATCTACTGGATTAAAAAGATTAAGAAAGACTGATAATGTGTGCACCCCCCCCCCCCCCCCCGAGTTAAAAATGCAGAGAATGAAATGAATTTAAACGAATGGAATTAAAACATTTGAAGCAAAAAGGACTATTAATCAGTCCAAATACAAACACAAATAAAAGAATGAGATTAAAATATATATGTATGAATAAAACCATAAATTAAGTGAAATTAATTAATTAGAGTTCAAAAGGACAGGCAAGGGCTTTCTTGGTGGATAAGAGTAATTAAAGGAAATGTGAAATGATAGAAATGGAAAAAAAATAGAAGTTATTAGGGAAATTAATGGAATTACCTGTGTGAAAAAGTTGTTAATTAAACCCAGATTAATAAAAAAGGAAAGCTAAAGTGGGGAGGGGAGCAAAGATTTCAAAATTTAGCCTCCCCCCCCCCCCACAAAAAAAAAAAAGACCAGATATCCAATGTCTCTTGTAAAGTAAGCATGTAATGATCATGGAGAAAGACAATATGAACAGAGTGAACTTTAAGACCCCACAGAGCTGGGAAGCTTTTATCTCCTGACTTTCACTACCTCTGTTACTGAATAACGCTTTGGTTTCCACATGGCAATGTGTTGGGATTTTCATACCCGTGCCAAAGAAGACTCTTGGCTGTCTTAACGTAGAGTTTGGAGGGGTGGTGAAATGGAGGCAATGAACTGAAGCATCCAAGGACTTGTGGAGTTAAAATCTGTTAGATAGCAGGCTCAGTTTCCAAACTAATTCTTTGTTACATGTGAGCAACATTGATACACAAAAAAGTCAGGATTTGTCTGCATTGCAGATGCTGATCTCCTCTTACACATGTTTCTGGTAGGACCTGTCCGGATATACGTTCCCATCCTGTGGAACATCATCCACCACCACCCCATTCCAGATGAGTCTGGCTCCTTTAACATCCTTCGACCCTTAAAATTTAGCAATAACTACAGGCTTGGGGAGGTCTTGCAGAAATGGGGATTTAATGAGTTGGGCTTCCCTTTGACTGCAACATCCATGCTGTCCCTATCCTTTTTAGGATTTTTTTTTATAATAGTAAAATTTATATTTTACAATTTTTAAATTTTATTGGTTTTTTTAATGGTTTTATTGGATGCTGACCAGAATCACATTTCTGTGAGCTGAGTGGCATATTGATTAGATGGATGGATGGATGGATGGATGGATGGATGGATGGATGGATGGATGGATGGATGGATGGATAGGTTGGTTGGTAGGTAGGTAGGTAGGTAGGTAGGTAAGTTGGTTGGTTGTGTTCTGACTAAGATTCCAAACCACAATTACACACATATGTCATTTAAAAACAAGGCTTATTTTATTGCAATGCTGGATATTGTTTTAATTCCCAGCCGGAATTAATCTCAGTCCCCCGAAAGAAGCACACACCTTTCAGTTCTGTGAAGTGCTGTCAAAAACAGAAGTATCAAATGAACTAGAAAAGAAACCAACCGAAGTACAAAAAAACCTAACAGAAGTACTTAGAGCTTCAAGAATGACTCTGAACCGATCAAACTACTTTGCTTCCTGCAAAGGTATCGTCATCTTGGCCTGACTTTTATACCTTATGGGAAGGACAATCACCTCCCAGTCTTACTCCTGAGTCGCCCCTTTTGTTTCAGCTGCTCTCACCTTCTAGCAGCTCTGAGCACACGCATACTGGGAAAAGGCTCCCCTAGGTCCTTTGCTTGCTGCTGCCAGACTCCGAAGGCTCTGAAGGCAGCACCCCGCTCCCAGATGGTCCTGGCTCTATCTCTGCATCAGATGCAGGACGCTCATCCAAGTCCTCTTCAGACTCCCTGACTGGTCCCCGTTCTTCCCCCCTGTCCGATTCCACTGCCGGCTGCACCGGCTGCCAGCGAACCACAAAAGGATGGTTGGTTGGTTTTTCATTTAAATGTGATTTATTATAGCAGCTTAGAAATTTGCATTAAAATAAGTCAGGTTCTTTGATTTATCCAGCTAAGTTGAAGGATACCAAGAAACAAAAGCAACCAGCAGTGTGATCGAGAGATCGCTAGAACTGGACCACAGGCAGCATTAACACCCAGCAGGATTTCTCAGTTGTGTAGCTGGATGCTAGTTCTGCCTGCAGGCTGATTGTGGTGACTTATCAGTTGTATTTTAAGAGGCCAGGGCTGCCTCTAGATGACTTCCCGGAATTGGATAAATCCTGAGTGTTTTATCCAATGAGATGGTCGAGAGACCTATTCCTCCAGCAAGACTATGAAAGAGCCTCATGTGATGGGAATGAAACATGAGCCACGTGGCATGAGCCGAGCAACTCCCCTCATCCCCAACCCTTTGAGAGGCACTCAGGAGTAGAAGGATGCTAAATTCAAAAATGGCACGCAAAAACAGGTTCAGTACATTGGGCAGATGACCCTGTGTACTCTTTTATAATGGCGAGGATCGTGATTGATCTAAGTGTAGGTGCCATTTCATCATAAAAACCAAGGGTTTATTCATTGCACACACACAAAAAAAGCAAAAAGCATATGGGAAATTTGGTAGAGCATAGTTTTTTGTAACCAAATAAATGCCTTACAAAATGAGAAAGAGCAAAACATAGTAATTCCCATTAATGAAAGCAGTCTTAATTGAAATGAGTCAGATGATGTCTCAATGGAAATAGTTCTCTGTGGACCTGCAACTGTCCCTTCCCCTCCCCTCCCAAAAAGCATCAAGTTCCATTTTGGAACATTTTCATAACTCTCTATACGTAATAGGATATTACTAAAGCTGGAAAGGAAGAACTATAATTCTGCCCATGCGTCTCTGCCTTGTACTGTGTGGTCTTTTGGCATAGGAAAGAGAACAGTCACTTTTCCAGCATTTCCTAGAAATGCTGTTACTAGCCGTACCATCCAACATGTTGCCCTATAGCCTTTCTTCCCTCTTAGTTTCCTGCCTATGCTTTGTGCTGCCTGAACGGACCCCTTCCAAGTAGCTCCGCATCCCCCTTGCCATTAAACAAATTCCTTGTGTGTCCAATCACACTTGGGTATAAAGAATTCTATTCTATTTTGTCATGCTGCAACATGTATGGGACATTTTTAGTCATGGTTTAGTTTTGTTCATGCTTCAGATTAGATATTTTAGGGAAGAGTATTTAAGGGACTTCCATGCAAAATACTGATTTTGCTCATGGAACACTCATAGTTCCATAGAAGTATCTTTAACTCTGGCTGCTAAACATTCCCTCCAGCTAGTCATGGGGAGCATGGATGCCTGCCTTTTAGCTAATGCTTTCCACTCTCCTGTTTTCATTGCTATGTATTACATTGAACTAGGCTGATGTTTTGCAATATGTTCTGTGAAAGTTACTTATGACGGTCATCAGAAGAAAACCAAGGTGAGTGAAATGTCAATATAGGAATGCAGATCAGTTTCCTGCATAAGTTAATGGAAAGTGAATAGCTGCTCCGTACCAATTTAATTTTAACTACTAAAAAAGCTGGCTGAGTCATTGCAAAAAAATGCACACTGCTGCTCAGATTTCTTACGTTATAGTTTTTATAACATTTATACATTAATTCCAGTTCAACTATTCATATCCTGTTATGTAGAATTACTCTTACAGTAGTCACTATTGTGAGTTCTCTTGTTCAGGTACCTGTTATATGTTTAAGCAATGTCATTTTAAAGAAGCCAAAATACAAATTAGATTATTCCTGTTACCTCTGGCAAATTTTCAAAGGAATACTTTTGGCAATTTGTGTAGTGATTTAACCAGTTTCTGAAATTTTGTTGCAGCCACTGATCAAATGGTCAATCCTTTTTACTACAACTAAGACAACACTTAACTGTTGTTTATTAATATGATGAATTTTCACTTTCATGCAATTAGTCAGCAAAACCTATTTCTTTCTTTAATGCACCTTATGTTAACTAGATCCATGTGGAGTTTTGCAGGCCTTACATTTTTCAAGCATTGACCACACATTGGCTTGGTATTCCAATTAACAAATTGGTTTTCAATAGTTTACTTCTAATTTTTACTTTTAAGCTTTCCTTGATTGACTTCCATCAATAAAGGTGACTGACTTCTTTCAATAAAGGTTCTTCATTTTTATTAATGCAGTCATTCAAGCCATGTCCCAAAGATCCTCCCCCCCCCCGCATTTCAGGGGGCAACTGGACTTTCTTGATTTTTCCTTGAAGATATTTTGCTTCTCATCCAAGAAGTTTCTTTAGCTCTGACAGGAGAGTGGAGAATGGAAGGATTTATATTTAATAAATCCTTCCATTACATCTCCAACAGGCCGGTGCGTTCCCACAGAGAGGGTCTGCTCCGGGTGCCGTCGGCCGCTATGTGTCGTCTGGCGGCGCCGAGGAGTAGAGCCTTCTCTGTGGGTGCCCCCGCCCTCTGGAATACTCTGCCACCGGAGCTCCGTACCGGCATGGACCTGAGGGCCTTCAGGCGTGCGTTGAAGACCTGGCTCTTTGAGCAGGCCGGCCTGGGCTGAGATAATGGTTTTAATTTGGTCTCCATATTTAATTTTAAATTGGGGTTTTAAGGGGGGGGGTCTTTTTAGTCTCAGTAATCAGCCAATTAATTTAATAGTTTTTTAATTTTTGTATACTTGTGGGTTTTAGATAGGCTGTACACCGCCCTGAGTCCCTTGGGAGAAGGGCGGTATATAAATTTAAATAATAAATAAATAAATAAATATTCCTTGCAGACAGCTGGTTATTTGCATCCTTTTGAGAGCAGAGGTCCCCAAACTTGTTAACTTTAAGACTTGTGGACTTCAACTCCCAGAATTCTCCTGCCAGTGCTGGCTGGGGAATTCTGGGAGTTGAAGTCCACAAGTCTTAAAGTTGCCAAGTTTGGGGACCTGTTTTACAGGGTCCTTGAAGCACTTGGAGGTTTATCTGTGTCCTCAGAGTCATTTGAGTAGTGCTCCTGATTCCTGCAGTCTGCAGGTTTTTTTCCCTCTGGAAATCCATTCCTACTCCCATACCATTCAAAGGCTGTTCATTCTAAAATTGTTAGCTAAAAGTCTGTAAAGATTCTCAGTCATCCAGCTCATGGTTGTCCCAATGGTGTTTTTTTTTTCTCTTTCAGGAGGCACCTGGACTTTCTTGAGTGGGGACTGGAAGTATAAATCCTTCCATTCCCCACCATCCAGTCAGGGTTGAAGAAGGTTCTTGGATGAGAAGTGAAATGTCTTCAAAGAAAAAAGAAGAAGAAAGTCCAGTTGTCTCCTGAAAGGAAAAAAAAGCACCATTGAAAAACCATGACCTGGATGACTGAGAATCTCTAAAGAATTTATGCCATGTTTTTCTTCCTTCACAGTTTGTTCCACCAGTAGGAGTTCTCAGCCCCCTACAGCTCTTAGCAAATACAGCTGATCGATATTGCTTTTTGGATTCGGAGCATGGTGTTTCGTTATTAGTTTTATTGTTTTCTGATCAAAGTTTCAAATTTCATCTAGGTCCAGTCAATTCTTGCTGCATCTTTGTATAATAGGGTTTATCTAGGTATTGATTGCATTGATTATGTTTCAACCCTTTAGCTTGGATTTCAAAAGTTTTTGAACTCATTTAATATATTTGGCAGAATTACTTCCTTTGACTTAATTCTGTAATAAATTGGTAGCTTTTAAAAGTCCCAAATATTTATAACCTTCCTCTGGTGCTACTGTCTTTATTAAGTTGTCAAGCTCTGTTCTATCATCTTCAACAGTTTTGCCTTCCATTATGGCTGCAGTTGAACACTTGTTGATCCCAGATTGCATTTCAGTATCTTTGTGGAATTTTCAGTGCTTTTTAGCAAACGATTCAGCTCAGCCTTCATTTTTCCAAATAGTTTTAAGTCATCCATATAGAGCAAATGCAAAATTTTTATTCCTTTTTTTTAACCTTACATTTAATGAATATCTCCCCAGTTTGCCTTGTTCAAAATTATTGTCAAAGGGTCCGTTGATAGTATAAAAGTAGTAGTCCCCAACCTTTCTAGGGGGCCGAGACAGGCAGTGGCAGGGCAGGGTGGGGATGACTTTGCATGTGCAATCTAATCTTGCAAATGAAGCTTTACATGCTTGCCCACTGCTTGCGCAGCCTGATTCCTAACAGGCTGTTGCCCAGTACTGGTTCATGGCCTGGGGGTTGGGGACAGTGGTGAGATTCAAAAAAATTTATTACCAGTTCTGTGGGTGTGGCTTGGTGGGTGTGGCAGGAGAAGGATACTATAAAATCTCCTGTCAGAGGCGGTATTTGCCGGTTCTCTGAACTACTCAAAATTTCCGCTACCGGTTCTCCAGAACTGGTCAGAACCTGCTGAATACCACCTCTGGTTGGGGACTTCTGTTACATAGAATAAAGATGATGATGAATCACATTGGAAAAATTCCATGTTTAATTTTTATTTCTTCTAATTCTTCCCAATCAGCCATCAGTTTTGTTTGCCAAAGTATCATTGCAATATTCATAAACTGCCAAATGTTTCTGCTGATTCCAAAAATTTTGAATCTTTTTCCAATCTAGCTATATGGAACAGAATTGAATGCCTTTTCGTAGTCTATCCAAGCCATAAACAAATTTATCCTTTTTAAAAAATTATTTAAAAAATCAACTTAACCAATCAATAACTGGTCTTCCATTCCCCTCCAATCTTTGTAGCATCCTTTTTGTTCTACTATTGTTATTTGCCAATACTGTCCTTAAACATTGAATTGCAAGCTTTGTACATTTCTTTAATATTAATGAAACGTAAGATAAACAACAACAATAATAATAATCAGACATCCTAAATGAATGTAATGCAAATGATGCTTATTTGATTCACTGTATTATGCTCCAATATTTATTATGATAACTTCAGTCTCTCTTTAAAGCAATACTAACTATGAAGCACATCCCAGTTACCAATTGCCTTACACTTTAACAAAAAACAAGGAGAATTTCATTCAACAGTATTATTTGGTAACCTTGTCAACATTTTTTTTTTTTGGCTCTATGCAAATCTGGGCTAAGAGAGCTTTAATTGACAAGAATCTTGTCAAGAGGATTTTAAAGCCGAATGGCAGCTGCTGCATAGGACCCGCAGATGTGGCCATATGCAGAACTGCTTTCTCTTGTTAAGGTCATGAAAAGACTTAGACTACAGAAGAAACCAAAGGGGAGTTTGTGACAGAAGCATTTCTTCCCACCCCAGCTCCAGGCTCTATCCCACACAACATTTACAATTCTTTTCGTATAACAGTTCAAACCTGAAGTCTTGGCTGTATTATGATTAAAGTGACTGACATGTTGCTTTCAAACACGACCCAGAATACTTCCTTAAGTTGTGTGTGGTAAATTGAGCTGTACTCTTAGAAGCTCGATTCAGAAATGTAATCTATGCCTTGTGATGCTAATGGTTTGGTGGTTCATTATGTTTGTATTAAGAGGGTTCTTACTTGTTGGCTGGAGAAACATTTCCTCAGCTAAGCTTTGTGGAATCATAAGTTCACTCACCCGGCTGGCAACTACAGTATTTTGGTTTCTTGTTTGAAAACACTAAATCCTTGGCTGGGATGTGTGTGGCAATGGGCAGGCCATGATAATCTGTATCCATCCAAATATGGAGTTAGTAAACAGGAACCTGACAGGCTGTGACTGTTAACAAGTCCATAGCTTCTGATGCCATGAATCCTCAACATGCTTGATTGCTTGTGGAGACAGAGAAGTTCTCCCCAAATTTAAATCATGGAACAGAATAAAACAGAATACATCTTTTGAAGATGCTCACTTTATGCTCAAAGTGTGCATTGACGATATTGTGAAATTGCTAAGCAAGCTTACTTAATAATATGATTTAGCTTCAGATCAATGAAATAAGAAATGGAGAAACGTATAGGATACAAAGACATTTCAAAGAAAAGTCCTCACTTTCCTTTCCATGCTAAACCAGCAGATGTTTAAATTTTGCCCACAAAAGAAAGGAAAGTCCGAATTAAGCCTCATTATTGGAGCCTTTTCTCTCTTCTGTGGGCACCTGCTAATAGGAGTGAAACACAAATACTAAGAAGAGAATAGGCTACAAGTGTGAGGCCCAATGTGATTTTCCTTCTTTCTGTGAATTTCAGTCAGATTCTGAAGAACCCCCTGACAGAAGTTCTCCTAAGCAAACATTCAAGTGACTTGGCAGACTTGGTGGAAAAGATCTTTGTTGATAGAAGGTGCTAGATGGCATTTACAGGAAAGAAGCAGATTTGGAGAGAGTTAGAAGAAGCTTTGAAGGTTTTGAGACACAAAACATTTTCAAAGAGAAAAAAAACAAGATAGTCCAGTTGTCTTTTGCAAAAAGCACCTTTGGGACACTCATTTTAAACCATGACTGGTTGGGATAATGAAAAAAGTGGGCATTACCACAATATTGTGAACTTGAATACATTTAATTTTAAGAAAACAAATAATTTGGGGGATATTTATGCATTGACAGTGAAATATTAGTCATGTTTATTCAGAAGGAAGTGCAACTAAGATGAGAGGGTCTTGCCTCCAAATAAATATGCATAAGATTATAGCCTTTA
Source organism: Bungarus multicinctus (assembly GCA_023653725.1). NCBI lineage: Eukaryota > Metazoa > Chordata > Lepidosauria > Squamata > Elapidae > Bungarus > Bungarus multicinctus. The sequence continues at coordinate 102,961,717 of CM042836.1, read as the reverse complement.
AACAATGATCTAGACCAGGAGTCGCCAGCCTTTTGGTCCTCAGGGACTACCAAACTCATAATTTTAAATCCTGCGGACCAGAGACCCTTGGAAAATCCCAAAAAATTATCTGCAGGAAAATTCCCCATCCATTTTCCTACTGATTGATCATTCTTTATTTGGGATTGCAGGGTACCGTCTCCACCTTCGTTCTCAGGGGGAGAGAGGGACTTTTGGCTTCATGCAAGGAAAGTAGCAGAAGCAGCAGAAGTCTTTCTTTCTCCCCCCCAAACTCCACCAGAAATGAGTCTTTGTGAGACTTGTTGCACTGGAGCAGCCTCTTGGAGCAGGATGCCTTGCAGGGTTACAAAGACTCATTTCTGGCAGGGTTTGGGGGAGAGAAAGAAAGACTTTTGCTGCTTTCTTTGCATGCAGCCAAAAGCAGAAGAAGAAAGAAGCAGCCAAGGGCAGGCAAGACGATTGGGGCAAGTTCCCCCTGTTAGGTTTCTTTAAGAACCTGAACTATATTGGTTTACCATGTATGGTTGCAAGTCATAATGACTCAGCACTTTACTGAAGCCACGATACTGATTGGCTATAAGAAGCAGGATTACTATATAGCAAGAAGCCAGAGAGCACATGTTAGTGGATGCTACTCGGCTACTGCTGCTTCTACTCAGCAAGTATCTTCATCATTTTGTAACTATATCTCTCCACTGCTGCATGGATATATTGAAGATGCTGTATTGCTGTTATGCCTTCTGACTATGATGGTTAGTTATGTACTCTATTGATTGATGAACTGTGTATGAATATTGGACTGGATCTCAGACTGTGCTTATATTCCTGTATATAAAACCCTTTATCCTTCAACCTCTGTGCTTGTGTGACTCTATACTCACTGCTACAATTTTGCACACTACTTCCGTTTGCTGCATACTTCTTAAAGACAAAGAAAACTCTGCTAATACTTATCACCCCCCTCCACCCTTTCCTCTCCTCCATTCACTACCTCGTATTGTTCGCAATGCAAACGACACAAGGCTTGTGTTCCCACGGGCCATGTGGGCGGCGCAGCCTTATGTTCCCATGCAGGCTCTATTAATTGGTTTGGGAGGTGCTTTGGGGTGACATTTCTCTGCGGACCACTAAATTTTTCTTACGGACCACAAGTGGTCCCTGGCCCACTGGTTGGCTTTATCTAGACTTTATTTTTTGTCAAATTGGTTTTATCATTTATTTATAACAAATAATTTTTGTTGATGCCATTGTTGTTTTGAATCAGATCAAGTTCAAAAAGCTGTTGTTAAATTGGTAATTTATTGATGCAACAGTAAAATATTAATCTATTAATCTACTGCATGCAAACATAGGCATTGTCACATTATAGTTAAACTTGTCCCTACATTTCTTTTAGCAGTTTTTATGTCTGTATTGTTTCTGAAGCAGAAAATCAGTTTATTTCCTTTCTGAACTTGAAAAGTATTTTTGATTTTGAATGTTTTTAGTAATTTTGATTTTTAATACATATACATGTAATATACTATACCTACCTACCTTTGTTTAGTATATATTAAACCCCTCTTGGAACTATAGTCATGTATCTTGTCTGTTTAAGAAGCACTCAATCATCATTGTGCTTTTATACAAATGGTGCTTTTTTTGATAATCCTTGCTCATAATGATGTACTGTATGATTACATAATCTGTCAAGTCAATTTTTGACTTACACAGAAATAAATGTAAAGTAAGTTTAGTCTTTTTGCAGAAGTCTGTAGAGATTCTTAATCATCCAGGTCATGGTTGTCCCAAAGGTGCTTTTTCAGAAGGCAACTGGACTTCCTTGTTCACTTGAAGACTTTTTGCTTCTCATCCAAGAAGCTTCTTCAGCTCTGACAGGATGGTGGGGAATCCTTTTGCAGAAGAAAAAGCTTCTTCTGACCGATAGCATGTGCAGAGAATAAATTCAGCTGACCATAAATTTCTGTCATAATTTTAAATTCAGAAAAATAAGTAAGAAATTTAAACACGCTTTGAACTTTTTTTGTAGGAAGCAAGTGAGTAAATTTCCTCATCAGCCTTTCCATAATGTATTTTTCCATTTTTTACCCTGTAATCTGTTAGATTTCACCACCAGCAAATCTGATATCAGAAATTAAATCTAATGTTTTTGCCTTGCTACAATCAAGCTATTTTAGTTCTTTCCAGTTCACCTATTTATAACTTTCTCTTTCCTCATTTCAATAGTTTACCTTCCCAAAGAGCTATACTGGTAGTCATTGATTTACAGTGAATTGTTTAGTGACTGTTCAAAGTTAAAACGGCACTGAAAAAAGTGGCTTATGATCGTTTTTCACAGTTATGACCATTCTAGCATCCCCTTCTGATCATGTGATCAAAATTCAGATGCTTGGCAACTGGTTCATAATTATGACTGTTGCTGGGTCCCAAGGTCATGTGATCACCTTTTGTGACCTTTTCACAAGCAAAGTCAGTGGTGAAGCCAGATTCACTTAACAACTGGGTAACTAACTTATCAACTACAGTGATTCACTTAGCAACTGAGGCAAGAAAGGTTGTAAAGTGGAGCAAGATTCACTTAACAGATGTCTCACTTAACAACAGAAATGTTGGGCTCAATTGTGATCGTAAGTCAAGGACTACCTGTGCTGCCTATGTCAATATTTTTGCTTCATTTTTTCACATGTTAGTTTGTCAAAGTGACTTCATCCTATTTTTAAGATCGTTATTCACCTAATAATAAGGCAAGGCCGTTTGTGGGTGTGTCTGGTTCTTTACCTTATATTTTAGGGTTTAAAGATTGCAACGGGGAAGGGTATGATTTTTCAAATGTAAGGAGCTAAGGAACTATTATTATAGGTTTTATTCAGGCATAAAGATTGAACTTTCTTAAATGTTTGACTTCAGATTGGAACTAAATCCTAGAATTTCATTGCTGGTGCTCTTTGTATGTCACGCTCCTAGTAAGAATATCTACTGTGGAAGTAGTCCTCAACTTAGAACATTTAGTGACTGCTGAAAATACACAATTGCACTGAAAAAAGTGACTCTTATTTTTCACAATTATGATTGTTTCAGCATCCTCAAGGTCACATGATTCAGATGTTTGTCATCTGGTTCATATTTATGATGGTTGTAGTGTCCTGGGATCATGTGAATAGCTTTTGTGATCTTCTGACAAGCAAAGTCAATGGGGAAACCAGATTCACTTAACAATTGGGTTATTAATTTAACAACTGCAATGAATCACTTAAAACTGTGGCATGAAAGGTTGTAAAATGGGGCAAAACTCATTTAATAAATGTCTCATTTAACAACTTAAATGAGTTCAATTGTGGTTGTAAGTTGAAAACCGCCCATATAGCTACAATGGGGTGGGGATCTAGAAACAGGAAACATTACATACAATGGTTTTATTTTTGGTAACATTCTATCTTCCATTTTTTAAAAATTATCACCTTTCCTTTGCCTTCATTCAAACATTCATTCAGCCTATGCAAGGTTTTTGGTGGTACTGGAGATATTGGTTACCTTCTTGTATGTTCCCCCCGCCCCTCAAATTCCCAGACTGGCCCAGATTTTTGGAATGCTCAGGTGTTTTGCCATACAAGTCCACTCCATAGCTGAACCTACTTAACTTCTGAGATCAGTCAGTTGGAGGGGCGCCACTAACTATGGAGACAAAAATGAAATAAATTCATTGCAGAACAAAAAGAAGAGTCTTCTTAGATCTTTCATTTTGGAAATCCTTTTGAATAAATGTGCTTGGGTATCCTATTTAGAAGAAGAAAGTATCTAAATATATTTACACAAAAGCTCATTTCCTGACTCCGAACAATGACAGCTAGTATGACACTATGGTTAGAAGGTTGGGAAAAATCGGGGAGACCAAATTGTAAAACTCTGGGTGATTTAGTGGCAGTTAGTATCTCTCCACCAAACCTTTACACAGTTGTTCAAAAGATTGGGCAGAATGATGACAGAATGATGGCAAGAAATCTTTTTTTCCTGGGGAAAAAAAGGAAAATAATAGGAAACATAAGTAATGATGCTTTCACTTCAGTACCTAGTCAGTTTTTCCATATCTAGTATAGTTCAGATGTACTGAGACTATTCCTCACAGAGTTTTGCAGCTGACACAGGCTTCAGTTTTGGAAGTTATAATCGCGTCTCATTAGATTGTGGAAGATTTATCTAATCTGAGGCTTTGGGGGTTTTCTTCTCAATTTGACCTTTTCATTTGAGAAGAAAAAAACTTGATGTTGCATAGCTGCAGAGATTTAGAATGCCAGCCTATGCAAGATTTAAATGACAATTGTATAACAGGGCTTTATTTAGGAAATCTCACATTCATTGTACATGGCAGGGGAAAGTATAATAGGTTTGGCTAATATAATCCTGTTTTGATTTTGACAGATTTTAGTATTTTGTTTTTCTAAGTCTATGGTAACTAAGAATATTTTTCCTATTCACAGAGCAAGCTTTTCATGGAAGGATTTAGAAGCCTAAAAGAAGGAGAACCAGTGGAATTTACTTTTAAGAAATCTTCCAAAGGCTTTGAATCAATACGGGTAACAGGTCCAGGTGGGAGTCCCTGTTTAGGAAGTGAGAGACGACCCAAAGGAAAAACAGTACAGAAAAGAAAGCCAAAGGGAGATAGGTAATGGAGTTACTAACTTTTTCTATATATGCACCTTTTTTGAACATGTTTATTTGTATTTCTTAATTATTTGTGAATAAACGTGCATCACATGTATCAGACCCAGTTGGTGATATTGTCAATCTAGATATGTGAATTGCTTGATTTCAAAGATGAAGACTGGGAAGTCTCTGGAATTTATATGCTTCTGAGTTTTTGATTCATCCCAGTGATGCAAGTTGACTTGCTTTAGGTGAGCAAAATTAGTTTTTCAGATGTTCAGAAGCACACTCTCCATAATTATGATTTTCCTGGTGTCGAAATTAAGTCCTTACAGTGCAAATGGTATTCAAATATGGGTTTATTCAGCATCCAGCTTTTATCAATCAGTTTTCCCATGTTGGCTGTGTACATGTGTAATATGTGTCTCAAAGCTTCTTTAGATGTTTGTAGAAAATAGGTTCTACATTCAGAAGAGATCAGGACAGGGCAGGAGAGAGAGAGAAAGAAAGACAGAATGTGTACATTTATGTATATATAGTGTGTATTTCTGAACATTTAATTGAAATTTGGTAATGATTTATACTCTGTGTTTATGGTTCTTTAATAATATCATAGGTCTACATGATGCCACAATGCTATAGAAACTGGAAGACCACAGTTTGCATATTATGACAAATATGTAGTTATTGATCTTTATGCTTGCTTGTTTCAGTTTAAAATTATCTTTTAATGCTAGGGCAACAGGGTAATCACAAAACTTGTGAGCGAAAGTCAAGAACAGATCTGCTGCCTTGGCCTTGCATGAATGAACAAGGCTTATACAAAAGGTAAAAATTTGAAGATGTTGAAGATAGACTGAACTACAAATGTAGAAACACAAAAGTATTATAAATTAAACATTCTTTTAAAGTAAAGAGACCCAGCGATGATACTAACTTATTTGCTTGAGATCTCATGCAGATATTTGCTAAACCCTTTTATGATTTTCTACACCACTTTCCTTTACAACACAATAACAATATGGTCTCTTGCAATAAGTAACTGTTCATATATTCTAAGACCAAAAAACATTTTGATTTAAGGAAAGAAAATTTCCAAGCTATCTACCATGCAAAAAAAAAAACATGGCCGCAGTTACATTTTTAAATGCTTTTACATTTTTTATTTATTTTTCACATTTATGAACTGCCCATCTCTCTCAAAAAGGGGCACTTAAATACTTAGTTCCAGTATTTACACTTTTGCACATTTGATCTTGAGCTGCAGAGCATAATCCTGTGTTTAAACAAAAATTATACAGCTACAGTATTCCGAATTCAGGGACCTCCTGAGTCCAATCTGTGATCAGACATGTCTTGTCTGAAAATCTGTTTTATATTATTGTGCTTTACCCTGAACTTGGGCCAATCCAGCAAACACTTCTAATGCATATTAAAAAAATGCAAAAGTTTCTTTCATTTTTCTCAAAGCCAATTGATGCAGTAGTTGATTGGTTGGAATATGTTAGAAGAGTTTCACTTTTAGATCCACCATCAGCCACTCATTGGGTATCTCATTGGGTATCTTTCAGCCACTGAATCTCTCCAGCCTGTCCTACTTTGAAAAGATCCCCAGGTGGGATATAAATTTAACAAGCAAAATAAATACATTTGTTGCTGAGCATTTTTTTTTTTTTTGCATTCATCTATCCACTTCTCTTTTTTTTTCCTGGTGGTCCAGCAGAATTTGCTGTGCTCCCTGGCACCATGGTTATCACAAAACAGAATTAATGGCCATTGAAATAGCACCTTTAGATGAGAAGGGATTATGAATATTGTATTTCTGCCCAGATGGGGTATGTGAAATTTTAGGAAAACATCATAACCAGTAGAGATACTTAATGTGTATGAATTCATCAATGCTGTCTATATATCATTAAATGTTCATTATCATGACATTTAACTTAGCAAAATAGTGCATCATATAGCAACATTTTTTGAACTAAGTATATCCCAATTGAATGAAATTTGGGGGTGTTGTGGCTGCTTTGGTGCTACTGAGTTACTCCTTTCACCATTTTAACATTCCATGACAGTTTCTCAGCCAATCTCACAATCCTCACTTCTTCCCTCCATACAGCAGCAGCCACTTATATCCCTGCTGGAAAGGGAAGGATACTCCTTACCAGGTTCCCATAAGGAAATGCAGTGAGGAAGCTCCTGCTTCCCTTTCTTTTTTGCCTACCATTGGTTATTCTATTCTATTCTATTTAGGTAAAGAAATATCTCTGAAACAATGATACAACAGGGCAGGGTTGTCTAGTTCCATATTGTTGCTACAATCACAGCAGGGATATATTCTTACAATCACCAGGAATCTAATTTGACACAAGGAAAAACTTTACTGGGTAAAGTGATTGGGAACACTCCATCCATTGAAATTGTGACTGTATACATTCTTGCCAGTGTGAGGCACAAAAACCCAGGCAAACTGAGGGCTGTGCAGCTTAACCTGTAAAGTCATTATAATACAAGAGACAGAACAAAACCTTTTCAGAATATAGGTTTGAATTTAAAATAGCTGTCTTAAATTACAGCTGAAATCAAGGATCTTAAACTCATTTAAGCCAAGGAAGTGTATACATTATAAAATTGTGTTTTGTGTGTAACAGTGGAGTGGGGAGAGTTTTTAAACTTCGTGAAGAAATATAGAGTGGAAAATCATGAATAAAACTGGGTGTGGATTACAGTTTCAGACACATGGTCTCCAAAGTTTTATTTATATATCCTTGGTTTCTGGAATTATGTTTTGATGATCTGTTCCCCCCCCCCCCCTTTTTTTTTTTTTTTTTAAATTCTTTTGTCCCCTTCTATATTTGGTTTACATGTGACTTTTTGTAAAAGGATTTTCTCAAATTGGGAAAGATTTTAGGAAGATTAAAATAGTACTGCAGAGAAGGTGAGATTTTTTTACAAGCTTCTAATTTGGTTAAGCTTGCCTGCTCATTGTAGAGAGAAAGATGTTAGAAAAAGTAGGTTGGGGGAAAGAAGAGGCTTTTTTTCCATTCAGCGTTATTACTACTTTACATCTGGAGCCTCTTTTCACAGTCTGTTTCTGTTGGTCATCTTTGAGTTGAATCAAAGTACTTTGCAGAGGACCAATGCATAATTCCTGGTTTATTTTGTCCATGCAAAATATGAAAAATGAGTAAATTGAACCTATCAATTTGTTCCCATTTAGCTTTATCTTCTGTATTAGGAGCAATGACACACACCATATTGTATTGTTGGGGGGTGGGGTTGTAACTTACTTGCAAACTTGTAATCCTACTTTATTTTCTCTTCACATTCCAGAATAAAAATCTCTACTGTATAACTTTGACTTTTTATAGATTCAGTTTCTGGTATGTATATAGCATTGAATAAGCCATCTGTTAAGCAGGCTGAGCAGCAGTTATTATATATCATTATATAGATACTAATTATACATATTAGTGCATTTTTGACTGTAAATCAGTATTCTTGGCAAACAAGATATTTAATTTTAATAGGTCTGAAAAGGTGATTTTGATGCTTAAAATAGCCACTCAAATGATGGATGATTTATGGTTTATAAGTAATGTTTATAGATTGCATTAATACAAAATGTGGACCTTGGTATGTCTAGTTATTACACTTTACATTTATATTTCACTTAATTATGCAAATGTGTACAATATTAATAATAAAGTTGACAGTGATTAGATCATTATCACCAACAATCCCTGTTTGAGGGAGATAGGCATTTTAAAAGTTAGATGATTGATAGATAGATAGATAGATAGATAGATAGATAGATAGATAGATAGATGATAGATAATGATAATGATAATAATGAGACAGAGGAAGAGAGATAGAGAGATGGAAGATGGAAAAGAAAGGAAATCAGCAATACCGCATTGATTTACAATTTCAGGATGATTGTCCCTGAGAAAAAGACAATAGAAATATGCACCTTCAAGAACATAAAGTTGAACAGATTTCTTAAACAACAAACAAACAACAACCATAATCCAGTCTTCTGAGAATAAAATATAGTACTGATTATGAACATCTTCCTTTAAAAATAATTTAATCAGTGATTTAAACAGTGCCTTATCTTTGGTCTCAATTTATATTTGTAAATTTGTTTTGGTTCTCAATGAATGCACCCTTTTTCAAATACTATACTTATGAAAAGGTTATTTAAATTTAGTTATTTTTAAAAGGGAATCACTTTATGTAATTTAGAATTGACTAGATATGGTTTTTAGCTTTGTCATTTTAAAGCCAGTTAATTCTCCATTGAGCTGCTCCGAGCATCTAGAGAGTGGGAGGTGTTTAGTCTCTGCTCGGATAGGCTGGGCTTAATTGATAGGATGCTGTTGCTCCTCCCTAGCATCCCCCAGTTTTAGCTCAGCCTTTGATGGAATAGGCAGTTTTCCTTGGTCGGAGCAGAACAAATTAAGGTGACTGGATTCTTTATATACAAATTGGCTTTCTTCAAATTTCTCTCCAAATTTTCCTCAGTAGCCCCAACTGCAATTAGAGAGAAGCAGTCGGAGCGATCACGGATCGCCACAGGCGTTCCGGACGCATTTGTGCCCATAATGGCAGAGGCTTACTTCCCTGCCGCTTTAATTCGGAAATAGTGCCTTTCCTTGTTCTTTTTTTCCTTGTGCCTCCCCTCCTTGTCATTGCCTTCCAAACTTTCGTGCCGTTTAGCAGAGAGCGTGTTTCTCTCTCAAACTTCGCCAGAGGCAATTCCTCCCCAAGGAGAACGCAGGGGTGGGGGTGTTGGAGCCCTGTTTCTCCCCTATCCGCCACTCATCATGGATTAGCAGTTCTCAAAATTAATTGAGCTTTCGCTGTGGTTTTTGGCGCCCAAAATAGGTCTGTGCCATTTTAATCCGGGGACTGTCCGCGATTTTGTGCGCTCACGTCCCAGGCCATAGGCCCAGATACCATGTTGCATCATGGGGTCTTTGCTGGCGTTCCTTTTACCAGCCTGCTGTTGAGAGGCTTTACTCCCTTCAAACTCTAAACAAAGAGACAAGGGGGCAGAAAAATTCTATTCCCTTTAACTGCGGTTTGGGAGATTATGTCATTAGTATTTGTTGGCTGCTCTCACAGTTCAAACAAGTATATACATAGATATATATAGTCAATCACAGCATAAACAGTCGGTACCAAAGCTGAGGCCTGTGGGGATGGTTGTTCAGGGCCCATTATTTGTAGCTAAGTGCCCTATCTGTTAGCGTTCTCAAATTTGGCTTATTTGATCTTCTCAGTATATTGAGGCATTAAGTATTTTTATTCAATCTATTAGATACATAATATATACAAATGATAATATTATTAATAATAATAATCATACTAGTAATAAATAATAACTGTAATATAGTAATAATAATACTTATATTAAAAAAGGGGGGGAGAGGAGTATTGATTGGGTCCCCTGTCCCAGCTGGGGTACAAGAGCCCGGACATGCCAACTGTCCAAATATATATATATATATATATATATTGTGAGAGAGAGTCATATTTAGATCTATATTTATAAACTCATATCTCTGAGGTGATTTAGAGAATTGCAATGGCAAGCTGAGATGGAGCTAAGGCACGAACCCAAGACAAGTCTAAAAGAACCAAGGGTCCTTCAAAAGCCGCAGAGTAAGATGCCACCTGACGCCAAAAGGCTTTGGAAAAGCAAATTGAAAGGCACACAAGAGAGATTGAGAGGATTTCCCAGCCTCCCACTCCATCTCCACAAACTCAGACTCAAGACACCCCTATACCTTTAGATTTATCTTTGCCATCTCGACCACCTGGTACCACAACATCAAGCCATTCAGAGACCTCGAGACGAGTCCCTGAAGCAACCTTCATGCCTATGGTGGCCGGGTTATGGCAGGAGGAGTTCCTTCCAGATGAGGTCCCAGAAACAATGAAGGCATGGATGGAGTTGGCGATCCGCAGGGGAATCGCAGCAGGGGTGCAACAATCCCTCAGGGCCAGATAAATACCAACGTCAGACTGCAACACTCAGTAAGATCTCTATGCAGAACTGACCTACATTATCCTCAGGTACCTCCCCAAGGGGAGCCTTCTTTGATTTCCCATAGACATTCACAACAAGTTCAGGAGGAGGGAGAAGGAGAGGATCAAATGGAACAAATATATGCTGTCTCTCTTCAGGATAGTGAAGCCCCCCTGGAGGAGGAGCCCCCAGAAAGAGGCATGTCAGATGACGAGGACATCAAGCCTGACCAACCTACTTTTATGGGTCTTTTTCGCCCGCAGCTGTTCAAATCTCCCCTATATAAGGCAAAAACCACAGCTCATCTTGATAAGTCTCCCTCTGCCCAACAACAAGAATCTCAGGAGCAGTCGGAAGATCTTGTTTTCTCTCAACCCATTAACAAGGTTGAGGTTATCCCGGTTCCACAAATGTTCTCAGATCTGCTCCAGAAGCAGTGGTCCTCAGCCGCAATGTACACGCCCCCCCCCAAGCTTTGATAAAAAATTCTTCAATTTAGCTTCTGATTTTTTCCGATTCCCTGAATACCCCTGAGGTGGATGATCCTATTGTGGCCTTGGCACCCTCCTCCACTATTCCCACTGAGGCAGAGGATGCTCTTAAAGCGGAGGAGAAGAAGGCCGAAATCACACTCAGAAAGACACACCAATCTGATGTGTGGGCCATAAGGGCAGCTACAGCCGCATCCTTCTTTACTAAGACCTCCCTCATATGGCTCCACCACCTGAGGGACACCATTCCAAATTCAAACTTTAGGGTGCATCAAGACATCGCCAAACTAATTGCAGCTGCAGAGTTCTCTGCAGATGCTACATTTAATTCGGTCAAATTTTTGGCTCGAGCCATGGCATCACAGATTATGGCCCGACGACTACTCTGGCTCAAACATTGGCAAGCTGACTCCAAACACAAATGGAAACTTGCTTCCTCCTCAATTTCAGGCAAAAAATTGTTTGGCGCTGCCTTAGATCCTCTGTTAATTGAGACCAGAAGCAAGAAGAAGGTTCTCCCCTCTCTCCGTCGTTCAGACACCAAAACCTATCAGCCCTTTCGGAGAGGCTCCTTTTGTCCCTATTATCAAGGTCTATTCTCCACTAGATTCCAGAGGATACCAGGGTATATGGGCTCCCAACAGTCAGATAGATCGGATTTCAACGACAGACCTTGTAGAGGAGGACAGGGGAAGAGACCTTTTAGAGGAACTGAGAACAGGGGTTTCTGTTGTCCAAGATAGTTCCAGGGAACTTACTCCGATTGGGGGATGATTGAGATTCTTCACAGACCGTTGGGACTCCTCTACATTGGATTCCTGGGTTTGTGACACCATCAGATTTGGCCTAGCTCTAGAGTTTCACTCCACACCCTCAAACTCTTTTATGCAATGTCCTCTCTCCAGGGATCCTATTAAAAGGAACCTGATGGAGACAGCATTTAATCACTTACTGGAAATTAAGGCCATCCAACCGGTAGCCCGGGATCAACAAGGCCAGGGTTTCTACTCTCTTCTTTTTGTAGACCCTAAGAGTTTGGGAGGATGGAGAGCAATACTAAATCTAAAATGACTCAACCGTATTCTAGTTTATCGCAAATTTAAAATGAGTACATTGCAATCCATCCTGCTTGGCATAAGGGAGGGCGACTTTTTATCTTCCATAGATCTGACAGAGGTCTACTTACATATACCAATTAGACCTTCTCACTCCAAATTTCTTAGATTCTGCTATAACAATCGACATTTTGAATACGTCGTCCTGCCTTTTGGGTTGTCATCCGCCCCAAGGACCTTTACAAAGGTTCTGGCGGCAGTAGCTGCACACCTGCGGCGTTTTCCTGTCAGACTCCAATGCTACTTGGATGACATTCTGATATTATCTTCCTCTCATAGACAGGCTGAATTGGATATGCAAATTACATTGCAAACCCTTCAACAACACGGTTTCTCCATTAAGTAAGCAAAGAGCCATTTGTCCCCCTCTAACTGCTTACCTTACCTGGGTTCAATAATAGACACAGTTCAAGGACGAGAGGCAGGAGAGCATCAAGAAATTAGTTCAAAATGTCAGAAAAATGAGTTCCTCTGGCCGATTTGTCAAAATTGCTGGGGAAAATGATTTCCTGTATTTCTATTATTCCTTGGGCTCAGTTCCATGCTAGATCACCCCAATGGTTCTTACTGCCTACCAAAGATCAGGGCGAAGCAATTCCAGGATCCAAGTATTGGTTCCAACAAGAGTCCTACTCTCTCTACATTGGTGGACTGTTCCAACCATCAACATAGGTTGTCTACTGAAAGAGCCCCACAGACTCACCATCACCACAGATGCCAGCCTGTTTGGATGGGGGGCACACTTCCAGTCCATCTCGGCACAAGGACATTGGTCAGCAACAGAACGATTGAACAGCATAAATTGGTTGGAGCTCAGGGCAGTTCATCTGGCCCTTCACAGTTTTCTTCCTCATATTCGCATGAGACACATCCTCATACTTACAGAAAATATCACAACAAAAGCACACATGAACAGACAAGGGGGTACGCACTCAAAACAACTCATGGAGGAAGCAGAGAGACTGTTCCATTGGGCAGAAAAGAATTTGGAGTCCATCACAGCGGAACACATTTCAGGACTGACAAACACAAAAGCAGACTGGTTGAGCAGGGCCACTGTCGATCAATCAGAATGGCACCTGCACCCAGATCTGTTTCAGGAGGTTCGGTCTGCCGGTTATAGATCTGTTCATCTCTCCCCAAAACTCGCAACTCCCCAGATTCATTTCAAGTTACTCATCTCGGGGTGGAGAACTTCAACGCCCTCCGTTGCCAGTGGTCCCAGGGACTCCTCTATGCTTTCCCACCTCTCCCACTATTACCCAAAGTGATCCAGAAGCTGTTAGACGAGAGAACAGAACTGATCTTGGTGGCACCACGCTGGCCCAGGAAGCCATGGTTCGTGGATCTCAGGAGCCTGTCCATTGAAGAACCATGGAAGATTCCACTGCACAAAGTTCAACTCACTCAGGGACCAGTCCAGCACCCCAACCCCCAATGGTTACAATTAGCCGCTTGGAGGTTGAGCGGAGACATCTAAGTCAGGAGAAATTCTCAACCACGGTGATTAACACCATTCAAGTGGCTTGGTGCCCTTCTACGAGCCGTATATATAATGCCACGTGGGCTATCTTCTATAAATGGTGCACCAAATCCAAGGTAGACCCTTTTTCACCATCAGCGGCACAAGTTTTAGAGTTTCTTCAAGACGGTCTGGACAGGGGTCTCTCTCCAAATACCTTAAGATGACAGGTGGCACTATTGCCTCGGTGGTGAGCTGGGAAGGCCTAGCATCTATCTCCCATCATCCACAGATAAAGAGTTTTCTTAGAAGTGCCACGAATTTATGTCCACCAATGATACATCGTTATCCCACCTGGGACCTAAATAAGGTACTCACAGCTCTCACTAGGGGTCCATTTGAACCCCTGAGAACTACTGGTCTCCATTTTCTTACATACAAGGTAGTGTTTCTCATAACTATTACATCAGCATGACATATCTCTGAAATAGCAGCTTTATCGGCCTGCAAGGACTTCTGTATCTTCCATGCTGACAGAGTAGTTCTTCGACCAGACCTCACGTTCACACCAAAAGTCAGTTCGACCTTCCACAGGGCACAGGAACCGATCCTCCCAAATTTTTGTCCCAGACCTTTTCAGGGCCTAGAGCATCAATGGCACCGACTGGATGTCTGCAAAGCTCTCCGTACGTACCTGCACCGAACGGTTCCTTTCAGGAAGATAGAAGCCCTTTTCGTATCCTTTCAGCCGACTACTCAGGGTCAGAAGGTATCTCCTTCGACCATCGGCAGATGGCTGAAGGCCATGATAGCCAAGGCATATGAGACTCACTCATTACCGGTGTCTAGAGGCATCATGGCACATTCAACTAGGAGCACGGCAACTTCAGCGGCCTGGGCCATGCAAGCTCCTATAACAGAAATCTGTAAGGCAGCGACATGGGTCTCCCCATCACCTTTCATTAGGCATTACAAAATTGATGTATTTGCTTCTGCTGAGGCCTCTGTTGGTAGGAGGGTGTTACAATGAGTCCATTCAGACAGGGAGGGGGTTCCAACACAGACAGAGACCCTCCCGTAGGACAAGCCAAGCTTTGGTATGACCCACTCTCTGGATGCTCAGAGCAGTTCAATGGAGAAATGGATACGCCCGTTCTCAATGAACTGCGACGAGCATCAAGCCCCACCCAATATCCATCAGGTGGGGTCCTCTTCCGGCCAACGATAAATCTCAATATAGATAGCAAACAACAAACAGCATGACAATGGAGAGGGCGGGGGTTGCATCACCTCGTCTTCGCCAAAACTGGGGGATGCTAGGGAAGAGCCAGGGAAGAGCAACAGCATCCTATCAATTAAGCCCAGCCTATCCAAGCAGAGACTAAGCACCTCCCACTCTTTGGATGCTCTCTGAGAACGGGTGTATCAGGTAAGTACCAACGCCCTTTTCCTTCAGTTCAGAGAATTTGGAAAACTATAACAAATCCACATATGCTTTCATTTCCTTGCTGATAATTAATGCCCAAGCTGCTTTACTTTCTAGTGTGATGAATTGCTGCTTAATTAATATGAGAGGGTTAAATTGCTTTGTGCATTGAACGCTTGATTTCATTCAGAAGAAACTTCTCTTTTCTCCTTGATATTAAGAGTTTAAAGAAGGGCATTTTTGTTAGCATGTGCGTCAGATAGACAACAATCCATCTCTCTTCAGCAACTGCAAAATGTATGTTAATATTGATCATTCTGTTTGGGATTTTTTATTTTTCTACTTGCATGTACGGTAGAACAGGCATCGCTCTAGAATCCGAGGGAGCAAGAAGGGAATTTTTCATTGGCTATGAGGAATAGAAGACTGCAAGTCATGCCTTCAGCTGTATTTCCTCCTTTGGGGAAAAATGTGTAGTAGAATAAAACAAATAATCATAACTTTGGGAAGCAGATCCCCAATTCCTGCATAATCAATCATTCCTCATGTCTGCAACTTAAGGATCATTAAAGGCTGCCTGGATATTGCCAATCGCCACCCCCAATTCAGCAATAGAGCTCAGTGGGTGGCCTAGATGGCAGTTCCCTATTTATCAAGCTGCTGGCTTACTTCAAAATGTTACACTCACATCACACTCCCTTCAGCTCCATAGGAGACAAACATAAGAGTAAATGCATTATTTCATAACTTTAAAGACACTAAGTTAATTTTTCAGATGATCTGTGAATCAATATATTGCTTAAAAATAAATAAATCTGGAAGTCTTTATCACTTTTTCTGAGACATTTTGGGATTGTGTTTCCTATGCTAGCCTTGTGTCTTGAAAAGATGCTTGTTTTTATGCCCGCAACCCTTAGGAAAGAGGGAGTATATTATTAAAGGTAGTTAAAAGGTTTTCCTATTCTTGGCAAGCTACATTGGCCTGCTACATGAATCTTGTTGGATCATTGCATATTTTTTAAAAAAGAAACCAATGTTTGGAAATTTACAGCATGGAAATTACCCGATCTATAGCTGAATACTTTAACATTATTGAGTGAAACAAAACTAATACAGTATATTATACTCTGGAAATAGTTTTAAAGATACATTTATGTATATACATGTGACCACTGTATCCTTCTAATGCTAATATAGCTAATGCTATAACTTAGAGAAACTAATGAGAATTGAAACTAATGTATCATTTTAAAAATTAAAAGGTAGCTTACAAAATAACTTAAATAATATAGACTAATGTTTCAAATTTTCTCCAACTTCTTTCCTCTCCAAAGGAGTTATTTGATGATAATTTTAATGAACAAATTATAGTACTATGCAAATTACTTTAAATATATTTAAAACTATGAATGGTTTGGGCACATTTCTGTAAATATAATGGGTTTGTTCTATCTTAAGACTTATTTGGTCAGATTTTTGAATTTGCTGTTTAGTAGCTTCTATTGTAGAAGAGAAATCTTTCAGGCATGAATTGGTAGTCCAGATATTCTCCAGCCTGTCTCTTCTAACCTCTGACCTCTGTTCCTACAAGGTCAACATTTTAGGGCAGGAGATTAGATAGTTTCAAGACTGGAATAGAGCTGCAGAGGAAAAAAAATAACACATTTCAGTTGGAAACAGTCTGCAAACAAATTTTTAATAAATAATTTAAGACTAATAAACTAATTGTAATGAATTTGTATACAAAATGAGATAAAGATGGAAGTAATTTATACTTTATTTAATTTATTAGCAGCATCATAAAGAGGATTTTGGGTGTACCGGGTGTGGGTGTGGGTGAAGCAATGGGCAATATAGCTAGGAATCTGGTCTTGCAACTTCTTGTTACCCAATTACTTTCCCTCTCATTAGCTGTAGCACTAACACTAGTCTACATTTCCAGAGTTCTTAAGATTGTGTGCTGTAATTGCATAAATGTCTAATAATTAAGCCAAGGTTTCTTGGTTTAATTATGCTGCCATACAGATGCTTTCTGTGTAATTCTGGTGTTTATAAGAAACATTTTTCATGAACAACATGGGGAAAAACAATACCTGCTTTTCTGTAAGAAATTTAAAAGTTAAAAATAATGGTTCAACCAGCAGCATAATTATGTTTTAAGACATTTTCAACAATTGTGTGTGTATGAATGCACATCAGCACACATGTGCATGTCAGAAGAGGTTGTAAAAATCAGATGCAAAAAATTAAGCTCCTTTTTACGCATCTTAAACATTAATAAAATATATTTTAGTTTTGCATAACTAAATAGGCAAATTATATGCAAAAATCTATCTTTTTTTCTATCTCTCAGAATTTGAGTGACATCATTATAGTGTACAGTGGCTTGCCTGCTGAAATATTTGTAAATGATTTTAAGTTACGTAAATTAAAGCTGATCTCTTGTGCACATTATATATCTCTGTTATAATCTTGCTAAATAGCCTTCGGGAAGCTGCTGTTTCCCTACAGACTTCCTGTTTCCGTCCAATTTGCAATATAGTGTGATGAAGACAGTTAGAATCCTTTCAAGAGAATTACAAGGATTAATGCAATAAGATACATAAAGTGGTCTGAATTCTTGGAATGTTCTTTACATTTCCTCTTTTGCTATAAGCAGAAATATTTGTGTTAGTCCCACCATGTGGTGAAAAGCCAATTAGAGTACATGGTAGAATGGGATAAGTCAGGTCTCATGGAATAAATACATTTTATAAATAATTGTAAACAACAGCCGTTTTAAAATTGCCAATTAAATCAAGCGTCAGTTTTTGTACATACCTTTCCTGAACTAATAGACATTACAGTAATTGTTTGCTGTAACAACAAATGTCTTTGTGGTTTTGCTAGTGGTCATAAACATTCATAATCTGATAGAAACATAAACTGCAGAGCTTCCATTGTTAAAAGGAATGAAAAAGAAGCACCAGAAGATTCTGAAGAAATACAGATTTATATTATAGAACCTAATGCCAATTACGCCATTCCTGGAGTCTAGAAAAAAGTGATCTCTCGTAGATAATAAATCATTGGTTGATAGTTAGGTCATATTTTTTTAAAAAAGAAAAAATTTCTTAGAAGTTGCTAATCATAAATAGGTCCTGGGTTTAGTTTAAAAGAAGTGCAGAATTTAATATGTTTGTGTTATATTTGGATTTAACTTTAAATCAAGGTATTTTTTTAAAGAAATCATTACAATAATTGAAGTATTGATTTTTCTGACAAACTTTCCACTATACGGTCCTCATGTCTTTAAAGAAGCTGGTTCAGTCAAGTTATCAAAATGAGGTTATACATTCCTCAAATATTTTCAACAATCTGGAGTGATGACTTGGTTTCGTTATGAGAGATACATGGAAAGTAAGAGATTAGCTAGATTTGACTGTATCTGTTTTGTGCAATGTTGATACCATTCCATTGAAGTTTATAAAAAGTTAAACTCTTGAAAATGCTTTCAGAAAGCTCTATAAGGAGGCTTAGGACTTAAAACTTAAAACCTAAGCCTTACAAAAATTGGCATTTGAAGAGTATTTATGAAATTGCAGAAGAATAGCTTAAATATATTTTCTTACAATATATACTGTAAATCTCAGTTTTTGATCCCCCCAACACATTATAACTGTATACCATTTCCAAAATGTCAATTTGTCTTTCTTATGCCACTTACTCTGGCATTTTAATTTAGGAAAAGTAAAACCATTTTGATTGATTTTGGTGAACCAGCACTTAATTTGGTTGTGTTTGATGATACAGCTCTTTTCCCTGTACAACTTAAAAATACAGGGAAGTATGATTCGTTATTGAAGGATTCATTCTTGAAAAAAAAATTTTTTACAGTAATATACATTTCTAAGCTAAATATAGCTGAGGTTTGTGAAAGCATGGAGCGATTCTCACTTATAATAGAAGCACATTGTGAAGAGCTATAGAAAAAAGTCTTAAGCCATTCTGAATCAAGAGTTTAAAGAAATTCTCTTTTTACTCAACAATATCTTCAATTAAAGATAGAAGAGTATTTTTGAAATCCAAATAATTACAAAAAGGATGGGTATTGCAGCAGAGAATTAATGAAAACTAGTGATTAAGTGTAAAATGTACTTTTAAAAATATTTCTAGTTGACTGCTAACCAATTAGGTTAAATCAAAGTAACATTTTGGGTATGCCCCACTTTATTTCTGTAATCAGTATCAATGAAACTAAAACTTATTTCTGCTGCATGCAAGCATAAGGCAAATAAACATATGGAGGGAAATACTGTGATCTATAGCATGCTAGTCATATACTTGCAGACTGTTCATTCCACATACAAATATATTTTTCCAAATTGAAATCTCTGCAACTGTCAAAAAAGCCTACTGAAATAGACACATTTAGAGTTGCAGAACTCATAATATAAAACTGTGAGAGAGAGAGAGATGGAAAATAGGAGCTCCTTTAGGGTTTTTCTCCCTTCCTTCATCCATACTGCTTAAATGTTCATCTACTGCCATTTTCATATAGTTCACATAATAATGAGCACATGACAGGGCAATTGTGTTGCTGGGTCAACAGAAGCTTTCATTTTTGAATTGTCTTCTCAAATGATTAAATACAGAATTTTTATCTTTTGATATCTTCACAACTAAATCAATTTTAGTATTATGTTGTGCATTGTATGTATATAATTTATTGATTAGTAGACAAATAAATTTAAAAAACCTGTTGAAAGTCTTTAAAATCTTTCGTTAAAATAAAATCATTTGAGAGATTGATTCAGTATGGAGAGCTATTTTTGATCTATTAGAACAACATAATTTCCCAAACATTTAGTATTTGCTACATTTTAAATGCAAAAATTCTAAATTCATGACTTTCAAATATGAAGAGAGAAAAAGATAATAGAAGTTGCATATAAGGGTTTGTTTCAATTTGATTTTTAGTATGTGCATATTTATTTATTACTATTATTTGCTCTCTAGGTTTTTTTGGTTGTGAAAGTCATTTATGAAAAGGATAATTAAGATCAGGAAATAATTTTCTCAGCAAGATTGAAGACCTGAGCATGGGGAGATGTAGATAAAGCATCATATAGATTTATAGGAGATGCTTAAAGGCAGCAGAGCTTGAAAAGAGCTTTGTTGTTGTGGTTGAATGTGGCTACAATATGAACTTCTGGTCACAGGCAAAATATGTAAATTTTTGGCTTCTTTTGGTAGGTAGGGGCAATACATGTTTCTCAAAAAAAAAAAGCAAGGCTGTTTATCACAATCCATACTTTCTAAATTGTTTCAGTTTAGAATTAAGAAGAAGAAGGCAATTGCTAATGGGTCACCATTGGCAAAACAGATCTTTCTCCTTTTCAACCTCCATTTGTTCTCACTGGCCAAACTGGGAGTTTGGGGCAGGGATGAAGGGTAAAAAGAGGGATGAAGAAGTCCTATTGTGCAAGGAAAAGTTTGGTTATAAGAAATGGGAGGAAACAGATTTTTAAAAACTAATATTAAACAAGGAAAACATTCTAATTTTTCACCCTATCTTCATTCTTATTATCTGTCCTTCATTCACATTTTAGTCTTGGAAAGTTAAAACTCAGATATTTAAAAAAAGTATTATTAAGCTTTTGAATTTCTTATAAAGAAAATGTATATAAAATATTTTATAGATAACACTTACCACCTGCTAGGTTAGCTAAAATGTTTAAAAATATGTCTAGCAAATGTTGGAAATGTAACCAAAAAACAGGCATGTATTATCATATGTGGTTGACTTGTTTTAAAGCAAAAAAAATTGGGGCAAAAATACATAAGTGATTAGAAAAGATGATAGGAAAACATGTAGATTTTAAACTTGAACTGTTTTTATTAGGTATAATATCAGAAAAACCTGATAAGCAAAGTATATACTTAATATTGCACGTCTTAACAGCAGCGAGGATTATATTTGCACAATGTTAGAAAAACGAAGAAACTCCACGAAATGAAGAAATAATTAGGAAAATAGTGGATTGTCCAGAAATTGACAGGCTTACACTGAAAATTAAACAAAAAGAACATACAGAATATTATCAAACATGGACTTTATCTTACCAGTGGTTGGAAAAAAAGAGATGGAGATTAAGAATGTAATATGTACTGTTAAGCAATTACACAAACTCAGACAACATGATGTTTATTAAGCACTAACAAAAGGTAAACAATAAAAAATCAATAAAATCTTTTTTAAAAATCTGCAGGATTGCCACTCTCTGAAGGTATCTGTATCTGCCCATTCCGCCAGATTAAATAGATTTGGCATGCTCCAGATCCCTTCCTTTAAAAATCAGCAGGATCTAGGAAGTATGTCTTTTCTTTTCTTTTTTTTTTCTTTTCTTATTTATTTATTTATTGTTAAGCATGCATTTGATAATATATATAAGTATAAATATGATTATTAATACATGAATTAAATATGAATAAAAGGGAACATTAAGACAGAAACAGTAAGCACGTTGGTGCACTTATACACACCCTTTAAAGACCTCTTAAGAATGGGGTGAGGTCAAAAGTAGACCGTCTGAGGTTAAAGTGTTTGGGGTTAGTGGAAGAAACCACAGAGTCAGGTAGAGTATTTCCAAGAATTTTCCATGGAAGCCCCTGCCCTATGAAATGTCATTTCTCTTGAGATCCGACAGGCTTCCACCTTCCCAACCTTTTTGAAGAGAGAGTTTGATGTAGTGGTTAAGGTACTAGGCTAGATGCTGGGAGATTATAGTTCTAGTCCTGCTTTAAGTGTGAAAGTTGGCTGAGTGACTTTGGGTCAGTCTTTCTTAGCTCATCCCAGCTCCCAGGATTGTTGTTATGGGGAAGATAAGAGGAGTATTAGGCATGTTCATCATTTTGAGTTATTTATAAAAATAATAAAGGCAGGAGATGTGCATGTGTGTGCTGAGAGTGTATTGGAATTTGAAGATTATAAAATAGTGGTATTGCTTGCAGGAAAGGTTATACACATTATACTGCAGGTTTAATTGCCTTTTTTAAAATGATGCTTGGTTTTAGACAACTGTTGTGAGCTGCTCAAATTGTGTTTCCTGAGACAAGAGGTCACAGAAGTCTTTTAAGTAAGTAAATAAGTACATATATACATACATACATACATACATGCATACATACATACATACATGTTGATAAGATCTGATGTCCTTAACAAACATCTACAACTATTTAGTTAAGTTGCCATATTCAGGTCAGTAAGGTTTAATAGCATTTTGCACAAAAAGCTAGTCATTGACCTGCAAATTTGATTACATATTCTATTTTTACTGGAATTACTATTTTTACTTTTAATAAAACAAAATTAAAAAAAAAAAGCTTTGTAGACATCAGTAGCCTTGGATCTACAATAGAAACAAAATCACAGCTATGAACTATAGGCAGGTATTCAAAATAAGAAACTACTAGCCTGGCTTACCAATAAACAGAAAAGAAGGTAGGAAAATAGATGCTAAATGAACATTTGTCATTAAAGCTTTTAACAAAGTCCAGTTACTCTGAGAGAAGAAAATAGGCAATTTTTTGGAGTCAAGCTTAACTTCTGAAGGCAAAATTGAAATCAAGGATAACGCTTCGTGGAAAGCAGAGTTATTAATGACAAATAAGGAGACAAGATGTGCCTTATTCAGATTTGGAGGTATTAAAAATGCAAGCAGATGATATGTTCTTGCAGAGGTTGCTTTGAATAATATATATATATATATATATATATATATATATATATATATATATATATATATATATTAATATTAGATTAAAGTAGATTGCAAGATTGCAAATAGGCGGTCCATGATGAACAGCAGTAGAACTCAATGTTAATAAAAGGGAAGGAATTCAGCCATGTAAAAATGCCATCAATTTCCTGTTACATCCAGCATCTTTCACTGGAGAGATCAGGATTTTGAAACAATGCAATTTCTACAATGCTTTTTCGGTTAGTAAGTACTGCAGTGTCCTTGCAATATGCTGGGTCAAGGACAGAAAGCTTAAAAATTACTGTGCAGATTCATTAGGAAATCATTGGTTCTTTTCCTAGTAGATTCTTGTCTCTTTTTTTTTTTTTGACTTACAGAGTAGCTGTTTGCTTTATCAGGAAGGAAATTTCTGCTCATGGGTCTCTTTGACATAATAGATGGCAGACCTAATAACATGAGTTTGGGTGTATTTATTTACTTATTTATGAAAAAATGTGAAAAAAAGAAACCTGGTTTTCAATGCTATCTTTTTATGACCTATTGTTTGAAAATGTTGACTGGTGGTTGTCAAGGTCAGTGGTTTACTGCAAAAACACCCAACAGTACAGTTTTGCTATAGATGATTTGACTGTTTTTCTCTCTTCCAAAAAACAACAATCTTTTGTACTATTTAGAGAGCAACTGCTTGCTGGGTCAGCTGAAACAGATGTTGTACAGTTGGGTAACCCACCATCAAACCAGTTAAAAGAAACAGCAGAAGACAGTCTGTCACAGATGTGGATATTTTTTAAAAAATTAACATGAATTTCTTGAAAAGGTGGAAGGGAGAGAGACAATGTGAAATGCTCAAATGGAATGTAGCAATAGAATAGAACAGAATAGAATAACAAGAGTTGGAAGGGACCATGGAGGACTTCTAATCCAACCCCCTGCTTAGGCAGGAAACCCTATACTATTTCAGACAAATAGTTGTCTAATCTCTTCTTTAAAACTTCCAGTGTTGGAGCATTCACAACTTCTGGAGACAAGTTGTTCCACTGGTTAATTGTTCTAACTGTCAGGAAATTTCTCCTTAGTTCTAGATTGCTTCTCTCCTTGCATTATAGAGTCAGTTCCTGCTACTAGCTGCTGTAGTAGCACATGGGTTCTAAAATGTGGAAAATAAGTACAGATAGACAATTGTTGAGTTGTGTCCTATTTTATGATCTTTTTGCCACAGTTGTTAAGCAAATCACTGCAGTTGTTAAGTGAATGTTAAGGGAATCTGGCTTCCCCATTGGCTTTGCTTGTCGGAAGCTTTTTGGCAAGGTCACAAATGGTGATTGCCTGACCTCAAGTATAATGCAACTGTTGTAAATACATCTCTGTTTCCAAATGCCTCAAATTTGATCATGCAACTGTGGAGATGCTGCAATGTTCATAAGTGGGAAAACCAATCATAATTCACTTTTTCCAGTGTTGATGTGACTTCGAATTGTCACTAAACAAATGGTTGTAAGTCAAGGACTAGTTGTATACATGACACAAGTAGTAAGTATGGCTTTTATTTCTTGTCCCTTTTCATCTTGGTTTTCTTCCTTTTTAAGTTAAAAATCCCATTCTATTGATTACATTTGGGAAAAGATAACAATGCCCATGGACTGATATATATATATTTTTCTAATAAGGGCAGGATAAAGATTTAATAAATAAAAACCTTGTACAGTTGTTATTTCTAGCATAATACTCTTCTTGTGGACCAAAGAAATGTACAACATTATACAAAGTTTTGTTCTTCTACATTTTCCAGAAAAGATGTTTATTTTTGATAGCAATAAGTAAAAACAGAAGCATTATTTTGGGAGAACTATTTTTCATTTTGTATAGCACTTTCTACTAAGCGGGAGGCCGAAAAATGGGCCTTCCGGAAATAGCAGAAGTGCCAAAATGATCCCATTTTCAGCCTCCCACTTAGTAGAAAGTTCTATATAAAATGAAAAATAGTTCTCCTCCCAAAATACTGTTTCTTGAGCATCCAGGAAGGTGAAAATGGCCTCCCCCAGGCTCCAGAGGCCCCCTGGAAACTGAAAATGGGCACTTCCAGTATAATATTGTTTTAAAAAGGCAGGGGAAAATATCAGATTAGGTCTGGTCAGACAGTACAGTCTCTTTAATGTTAATTTGACTGTTTTGTCACTAACCATGAACTACTTATGACTGCTGCAACATCCCTATGGTCACAAGATCAAAATTCACACACTTGGCAGTTGACTCGGTTGGATTGTCCCAGGGCATGTGATCACTTTTTGCGACCTTCTGACAAGCAAAATGAGGAAGCCAGATTCACTTAACAATTGCTACTAAATTAACAACTGCAGTGATTCACTTAATAACTATATTAAGAAAGGTCATAAAATGTAACAAAATTCACTTAACAATAGAAATTTGGAACTCAGTTGTGGTTGTAAGTCAAGGACTGTACTAAATATTTGGTGGAACTTCGTATCTTACCATCTATTCTGTAGTATCTTTTTTTTTGGAAGGCAATAACACAAAAGGTCGTCACCTGTTTTATCAATCATAAAATAACTATTTTAGTGCTCTACTACAACATTATGGATTTTTTAAGAGCAGAAATAACTTTTCCATGTCTTGAACATATTTTGTAAAGTATATCAAAAGTCATATTTAGGGTTTAGTGAGTATAATAAACTATAATATAATAGTTTAATATAGTATAATAGCTAAACACACTGAGAACTCTGCTGTTTTAAACCCTTTAATTTTCTAATTTGAATACATATTTTCACCTTCATGAATGGTACTTTGTTATTTTCAATATATTTGTGATGTTGTGTGCCTACAATTAGTTCTCTTCTTTTTAAGATCCTTAGGTTTCCAAGCAGTACATAAGCAGATGATGGATAACTAATATGTACTCATCTATATGTACAAAATGAGAAGCTCCCCTGGGCTAGCTGGCTTTTGGTCATTTGGGAAGGTAAAAAATTAAATTGAGTAACATACTGCCTACCCTAGTGACTTATTAAATGGATTTCTCTATGCCTGCTAACTGATCAGCTGATGAAGCCCTTTAGCCTACTTCACCACATTTAAAGAAAAATGTGTGGAGCAATACTTGTGCTTATATATATCTGTATGTAAGCCTAACAAAAATGAGCTGGCCTCATTTAAATTCTTATTGCTATGGCTTTGTTTTGTTGAACCTTGTATAGTTCTTCCTCCTGCTGAATAGAATTCATTTTTTAAAAAGGTAATATCACACACTGGTTTTTATTTTGTTCCATCAAGAAGCATAGCAAAACAGAATTATTTACTTAAATTGTCTTAACTGAGTATATATTTCATCTTGTTTTCATCAAACTAATCAGGTGAATGGAAGGGATGTCTTTAGGTGAACAGAGATGTAGAAAGCCAAAGTAATAAAGGTCTGATACTGACCTTTATATGGAAGGTACCCTATAGAGCAGGGGTGTCAAACACAATTTCATTGAGGGCCGCATCAAGGTTGTGGGGTGGGAGTGGCCAGTTCGACGTCACTTGTGTTGGGGGCACCTGTGATGGCCCAAGCACTTTACCAGCAAAAAGTTCCCGAGCTCTGTTTCACCTGCGACGGCCTCCTGCAACCCTCTGCCAGTGAAAACAGAGTTCGGAAGAGCCTCACGCAGCTCTGGGCCAGTCCTTCACTGTTTCCAGAATGGCCCCGCGGGCCAGATCTAAGCATCCCCGGGCTTGATCTAGCCCCTGGGTCTTGAGTTTGACACCCCTGCTATAGAGGTTGATAGATAGCCTGACTTCATTCTCCCCACTCCCCTATAGGGAAAACACCCAGAAGATATTTTCCTTAAGGCTTGGAGAGGAAACCAGTTTGAAAAATGGTTTATGCAGCAAGCTTGGCTGTTTGGCTATCTATTAGTTTTTCCTCTGTTTATCACAAAGGTTTTCATGAACATAGTTATTTTGGACAAAGGTTTATGCAACTGTGGAGTTGCACAGTTCCAGACTAGCACTGCTTTGGAATAGCGCTCAGCCTGTATTCACAATTAGCTCACAATCAGCTGATAGCCAGGCTTCCTTTGAAGAGGATCACAAAAAGTTGCTGATCCAGTCCTGATCATCAAACTTCATTTAAATTCATGGGATGCTTCTGTGTTATAGAAATATTTCCTATTTCTGTAATTAACTTTATGTTACATACTTATATACTGTTCAACACTCATCAGTCATAATAAAAATGGGGCTTGGTGTACCTCACTGGGTAGGGAAAACCTTTTGGGGAACTGCTCACCATACCTCTGATGGGACGGCACCAGGGGTGGGATACGACAGGGTTAACTACCAGTCCGGGATTTATGAGGTTTGCGCCTGTAAATCATCATCATCATGCTGCGTGCAGAGATGCAGCCTTTGAAACAGCGCTCTTTTCCTGCTTTTTTAACTGCAGCTGCGCCTTGTTCGGCAGCTGAAGTTGAAAAATCAGAAAATAAAGATCAGGTAAGAGCCTGGGTGGACAAAAACATCAGCAGACATAGAACCAGTTCTGTGTCTGCTGCTCTTCAGAGCTACCGGTTCTACAGAGGTGGACAGAAGCGGTAGAAACCCACCCTGGAGGGCACCCACTAAACATGAGCTTTTGGGGTCCTTGCAAGGAGGTATCCTACATCTCTCACTGTACCCTACATTCATAGGTATCCTATTCTATGAATTCCCTGCTAGGTTTAGACTAGAGGGAACTTCCCGACTTTTAATGGAGGCATGTTTTTATACATTCAAATCTTTCTGCTAAAATGGGACTGAAAAATAAATAAACTAAACTGAATGACTTAACCCAAAACAGCCCTTGGTGAAAATCACATCCCAGAAAAAATTGGGGAGGAACTTCAGGTCTCAACAAACCTTTGAAAGGAATCCTTTCTTGTAACCATAAAGCGCAACTAAACCAAACCTTCACCTAATAGTCATTCTAAAAAAATGAATAGACTATTACCAGGGCAAGTTTGGGTGAGAAATAAGATTAATTTAATCTATTGTTTCTATCTCTTGTTCATACAAAAATGTCTTTGGAAGACTACATTACAACCGTCTCCAGGGAGGCATTTCATCAGGTTCACCTGATCCGCCAGATGCGGCCCTTTCTGGATCGGGATGCCTTACGCACGGTCACTCATGCCCTGGTCACCTCCCGACTGGACTACTGTAACGCCCTCTACATGGGGCTCCCGAATGGGAGCATCCGGAAGCTTCAACTGGTACAGAATGCGGCTGCGCGGGTGGTTATGGGGGCATCAAGGTTCTCTCATGTGACGCCCCTCCTGTGTGAGCTGCATTGGTTGCCAGTGGCCTCTCGGCTGCGCTTTAAGATTTTAGTGTTAACTTTTAAAGCGCTCCATGGCATCAGACCAGGATATTTACAAGACTGCATTCTGCCATTTTCCTCTCACCGTCCGGTGCGCTCCCACAGGGAGAGTCTCTTGCCGGTCCCGTCGGCATCTATGTGCCGGCTCGTGACCCCGAGGAATAGGGCCTTCTCTGTAGGGGCATCCCTCTGGAATGGGTTGCCTCCAGAGTTACATACAGCCACGGACCTGGGGACCTTCAGGCGTGCCTTGAAAACCTGGCTCTTTGACCAGGCCGGCTTGGGCTGATTTTAGATTTGGGTATTTTAATTTTTATATCAAATTTTAGGGTTTAAGGGAGGGTTTTTAATTGCTTTCAGCCAGGGCCTTTAATTTAATTTAGTTTTAACTTTTATATATTTAATGTTTTAATTGTATGGCTGTGCACCGCTCCGAGTCCTTCGGGAGAGGAGCGGTATATAAATTATTATTATTGTTATTGTTGTTGTTGTTGTTGTTACCTAGTCATAGCTATATTGTGATATAGTTTCTTCCCATCCCATTAGTTTTGTAACTTTCAATGTAATGTTCTTTTATTATAAAAAATAGGCTAATCTGCAAACTCCATTGAAATGAATGGGAGGTGGGAAAGCTGCTTTTTGGAAAGCTCCTACTATTGCAATAGAATAGAATAGAATAGAATAGAATAGAATAGAATAGAATAGAATAGAATAGAATAGCTTTATTGGCCAAATGTGATTGGACACACAAGGAATTTGTCTTGGTGTAAATACTCTCAGTATACATAAAGAAAAGGAACATACGTTAAGAATCAAGAATCATAACGTACAACACTTAATGATAGTCATAGGTACAATCAACATCAAATCATTCTAGGAAACAGTCAATATAAATCGTGAGGATACAAGCAACAAATTTACAGTCACAAGTGGGAGGGGATGGGTGATAAGGAGTGATGAGAAGATTAACAGTAATGATAGTGTACACTTTGTAAATGTTGAACAGTAGTTGAACAGTGTTGAGGGAATTATTTGTTTAGCAGAGTGATGGCTTTCCGGAAAAAACTGTTCTTGTGTCTAGTTGTTCTGGTGTGCAGTGCTCTATAGCGTCGTTTTGAAGGAAGGAGTTGAAATAGTTTATGTCCAGGATGTGAGGGGTCTGTAAATATTTTCACAGCCCTCTTTTTGACTGGTACAGTATACAGGTCCTCAATTGAAGGCAGGTGGGTAGTAATTGTTTTTTCAAAAGCATTTGCTCAGTAATATTTGAAGACTTAAGAGTTCTTACAGGAGCATAAGCAATATGGGGCTGGTGCTTTCTGAGCTTGGTGTACCTACAGATATTTTATTGCCCAAATTAGGTAACATCATTAGTGCTGCTAAGGACTGGAGTTTGTTCTCAGTTTATGTTCCTAGTGTCAGTGTTGGTTGGGTTGGTCTTGGAGATTCTTTGGTTGGGCTGTTTATCTTTGGCTTGTTTGGCAGTTCCTTGATTGGGGTATCGTTTACTTCTTGATTGTTAGTTGGATGTTAATCTTGGAGTTAATTTGTGCTCATCTGAGTGCTGAGCTACAAATGATTTTCCTTTAGAGGGTGATATTTTTTTATTTCAAACTCCAATCTATAGTAGAAAAATATTGTTGGCTTGGAATTAAGATATCTTTAGATAGATAGATAGATAGATAGATAGATAGATAGATAGATAGATAGATAGATAGATAGATAGAGATACTTTAATGTATACAGTGTATAAGCATATTTCTTGAAAATATGATCTTGATCATACCTTTCTTCATCTTTAAAACTGTTGTTAAAATGACCTGGTTTCCTCTCTGACAATAATTTTTGAAATAACAGTTTAAAGCACTTCAAGGATGAGGGGAATTATCAGATGGTTGCTGCCCTCTAGTGGGGTATCCTGAAACAGATAAACATAAAATCAGACAAAATAATTATTTATTGGAAATATGTTTCTTTTATCTTCTTTTTTCTTATTTTTGACTTTTTCTTTCTGCATTGCATATATGGGTTTTACTTAGCACAGAGTTCCTTATCATGATAGTTGAGACATAGTACACAATGTCCCCAACTTACGATCAGTCGCTTAGTGCTTGTTCAAAGTTACAAAGGACCTTGAAAAAAGCTCCCTACAATCCAGATTTGATGTGCCAACATCCACATTCACCCTCTCTGGAAATGCAGAGAGGAGCAGGAGTCTTCCTGCCAACATTCTTGGCTCTAATGAGCTCTGATGAGGGATTCTGTAGAGATGCAAATCCATATCTGTTAATGCACAGATAATTGCTCAATGAATCACAGCAAACTGTCCTTCACATTGCCTTTCTCTCAGCAACTTATTCACAAGAAAATCATTTCCTTTATCTTGGTTTAGATATTTTCAAAACACACACAACCCTCACAGATTTGTCTTGAGTTCTATAAAGTTCTCACAGTAATACTTTTGCTGTGACTAATTTGCAAAAGAATTACCTTGGTATAATATACCTCAAAGCTGGGAAGCATTTGAGATTTCACAGGAGGTTCTCAAAAGTGTTCCTCCCTCTCCTTTGGGAAAACCTTTCTGTGAGATCTCAGTATCCCCAAACAAGGTATGATGATGTATTGGTGGTTCCAGCAAAGAGGGAAGGAATGAAAAGCATGAGAATGAGAACCAGTTGGGCCTAGTAGTTAAGACACCAGGATAGATAGCAGGAGGCTGTGAGGTCACATCCTGTGTTAGCCATGAAAGCCAGCTGCTAAGTGTCATTGGGCCAGTCACTCTCAGCTCAACCCACCTCACAGGGTTGTGGAGAAATAGGAAGAGAAAGGGGTGTTGGATGTGGTATGGCCTTGAGTTATTTGTAAAAATAATAAAGGCGGGATATAAATAAATTTAAAAAACTTCAAAATCCAATCCAAATCCAATTTCAACTATCTCAAAATCCAAGAGATGGCAATTGCAGGCTCTTGAGCTTTTAAACTTTTGCTTACAGGTTCTTCTTTTTTTAAACTTCTGTGAAACAAAAATCAGCAATGACAACAAATTGATGCATTTCTTTTAACTGATTTCCCTCCCCCCTCTTACCATGGTTATCCTTCATGACTATCTTTTGAGAAGCAATACAATTCATAATAATAGTCTCCAATAAACTTTCCAATATTTCTTGATATCGGTATTATTGTGCACCACATCCAGGATACTTTTTTCATATTTTACATCTCACAACTTGAGTGTTCTGAGTACATAAATTGACTATTGTTCATATTTTAAGAAACATTAAGTTTCTGTCATTTTTCCCAATCAATATTAGACTGTTATCTTATTACTTGTGGACTAAAGGAGACTGAAGAGAATGTGTAAATCTCCCAATACAGCACTGTTGTAGTTGATATGAGTGTATAGACTAAATTTATATAAATGGATGTTTGCCAGGCTGATTCAGTCAGTTTCTTAGGTGTTAAGTCTTTATCAATTGCTTTTGATGGTCATTTAGAAACAACAATGAAGTTCCATTATACTGCTTCTTTTCTTTTCATTTATACTTCAAAAAAAGACATACCCCTTACTAACAATGCTAAAGAAAAGACATTGTCAGCATTGGTGAGACTTCCTGGTTCTTATTCCAAAGTAGTTAGTCTTGTCAATTATTTTGAAATACCCTGGAATATTAGAAAGCAGCTTTCCAAAATAGTGTCAAAAAAGCATATTGTAATATAACAATCCTAAATTTGCACTGATGAAGTTACCTAATTGGGTAATGAAACTTCTGCAAACAAACAGCCGAACTCAGACAGCATCAAGGACTTTACGTTTCCAAATTTGGTGATAATGGTCTCCTTGCCTATTGCTATTATTTTAAAGTTGAGGATCAAACATTTCTCTTATGAGCCTATTCAATTAAGAATATATGTCTCCCTGTTTGTGTTTTGCAGATGCTACAATTGTGGTGGCTTCGATCATCATGCTAAGGAATGTATTCTACCTCCACAGCCAAAGAAGTGCCATTACTGTCAGAGCATCATGCACATGGTGGCAAACTGTCCGCTTAAAACTGTTCCACAGCAGCCCATGAGTTACCAGGGAAGATATGAAGCTGACACTCAGCCATCCACATCAGCCTTCCTGAGGGAAGGAGGAGGAGGAGGAGGAGCCTATGGCTACACTTCTCCATCCTATTCTCTGGAAGGAAGGCCAGATATTTTACAGCATTCAGGAAAGTCACCTCAAGAAGCTGCTTCAAGTAAGTTTTCTCCATCACCTGAAGAGCAAAGCCGGAAGGGACCATCAGTTCAAAAAAGAAAAAAGACTTAAAAAGCTTTGTCACCGCCTTTCATTACCTCTTGGGATGTCTACCTCATTCAAGCACAAGGAGAATAATCTCATGTATTATCCTGTAACAAACCTCAAATTTTAACTACTGTTGTGGACCAGAGGTCTTTTGAAAACAAAAAACCAAAGCAAACCAGTCACTCCAAGTAAATTTCAGATGAGTTTAATGGCTAATGGGTTTTTAAACTGGGCATCAAGATCTCATATGATTTTTAAACTTAGCCTAAATTGTTGTTGGGCATATATTCTTTGCTTCTTCCCCTCTTTTCCAGAGCAGCCCTATAGAATGATGGAAGATTATGCTTCCTTAGCAGCTTAAGTTCTCAGTGATTTATCTTAACCATATCTTGTTTGTGGGGAAAAACAGTTATAGTATTTGTTAATTCTAAACAGCAATTGATAAGAAATGGAAGTGAGTTTTTTTTTTTAATTTCTTCACAGCCATCCAGGGGCTGGGAAGCAGCACATACACCCGCTGTGCACAGAAACTCATTCCTGTCACAATAAACCATCTGATATTTTGATGTACAGACTAGCCCGTTGCCTGAATGTATACATTAAATACTATGTTTCTTGAATTCATGGGAAAGTAATAGTTTTGAGTTTTAAGTGGATTTTTTCTTTAATGATGCCTTTTTTAATTATAAAAGAGAAAGAAGGGGAGGGAAAGAATTGTAACCATACTTTCCTGAGTATATAGAGTCACCATAACCATGGTACTGAATAGATCAATACATCCTTGTAAGATTCAGGGAAATTGTAATTCCCTCAGCGGAAAAGATAGAAGAAAGTTTTTAGTCCTTAACTTGAAAGGGTAATGCCTTGGTTTAAAGATGCCTCAGAATTGCCACAAAGTTTTAAAGAATTAAAGGATCTTCCTCCTTTTTCCCTGCCCTCCCCTTAGACAATGAATGTGTTATCTGAAATACTGTATCAGCTCAATATGACTTATATACAGGTTAGGTGATTGCATGGGAAAATGTATATGTTAAAATAATGGTTTAAAGTGATATTGAGATGCCATTTGGACTCCCCTTTTGCAAAACTTGATTGCACTCATGTAGTGCAAATTTTGAGGATTATGAAAGCGGTGGTGGTGGCAGCAGTAGCATCTTCCAGTTTAGTGTTCATGTCACTGGACAGATTTCTATAGGTCTTTCTAAGAAATGGGTTTGGGACTTTTAAATTCCCAAATATCAATATTTGATATTTACAGTGCAATCCTGTTGAAAGATCTCAATGGCCTCAAACTCAAGAAAAATTAGTGTATAGGATTGCAGTCTTAAACTTATTTAATTGCTATATTATGTAACAGTAATTACAATCTGTGTACATACTGAATTATTTAAAAGCCTACAGAGTTGCCCAGATGCTTGGACTTTGAGGGATTTGTTTTTAGAAATGGAAATTAGAAAGCCAGGTAACTGGCATACAGTTTTAATTGTTTTTAAATATTGTATTGTTACTGCATTTCTAATTTGGCTGTACACCACCCCGAGTCCCACATGGAGAGGTATATAAACCTAATAATAATAATGATTTGTCCTGTCCTGCTTATATGCGCAGACACCACAAGGGTTTGAAGTCTTTATTGAGGCTTCATCAGCCCCGAATAGTATTCCCCAGGATTCACCTCACATAGGAACCAGCACAAAATCCAGTTAGTCCAATTTTCAGCTGCTTTTCCAGTCACTCTTCCAGCTTTCTTGGCTTTTCCTCCTGCTCTTGCCCATCCCTTCCTGATTCAGAGTCCCCTAGATCTCTCAGACTTTCCTCAGAGCCTCAATTTGAAGTTCCTGATGCCAGCTCTTCCTCATCATCTAAACAGCTTCTGAGGCATCCATTACACTATCCCCTCAGCATGGCCTGTCCCCCCTCGATCTCCATGGATTAGTTTCCATGGACACCAGAGGTGGAACTAGCAGACCAGATAGGGGGCATGCACAGACTCAGCATCTTCCGAGGATACGTCCTTAGGGCCAGTTCCAGTTGCTCAGGTACTACAACCAGTTCTGACACCATCTAGAGTTTATGATACAGGCCACCTCCCACTCTGGCTGGCCCTCTCTGAAGTTCCTGAAACTGGGTCTTCCTTGTTGTCCAAGTGACTTCTGGGCATCCATTACAATATTTGATCAGGATCAAATTGTCACAATTTTTCCACTCTCCCAAGAATGAGCTAGAATCAATTTCTTACCCATTTCACCAATTTTGGAGCAGCTGCTGCTGTTGATATCTTCAAAAGACATATGAGCTAGATGTTAATTAAGTCCTGTGGACCATTGCTTCTTTCTTTTAAAATTAATCTTGAAGAAATACTTTACCTCATTTTTTTGGCAAATTAATGTAAAAGCAAATATAAGTAAAGGAGATCTGATTTCATAACATAATTTGAACCAAATCTTCAGATTTTGTTCGATTAAGTCATGGGTGTACAACATTTTGGCTTGCCTGGGCTGCATTGAGGGAATTGTCTTTGGTCCCATATAAAATATATAGCTTAGTATATATTATATAAATCACATAATAAAGTTTACAATTTTGTGGGCTCGCATTACTTGCTGTCCAAGCCTGCATGTGGCCTGTGGGCCATGCATTGGACATACCTAGGTTAAGTTATTGAGAATCTCAGGACTTGTTTCTGTAGGCTCTGCTCAATCTGAGAGGACATTATTACCTGCAGAAAAAAAAAACCCTCTAAATATTGTTGCTTATACTGCTGTCACCACTATCCCACTTTCCTTCAGGAAAATGGCTCAGTGGCCTAAAGGTAGGCCTAACTCTGATGATGGAAATTTGCTTGGAATCCATGGCAGTGCTGAAGGGAAAGAAGAATCTTGGTTGTTATACAGATGTTTTCAGTGAACCTCAGTGCAAAATGGGGTGTTTTGGTTTTTTGGATTTTGTTTTGTTTTTGTTTTGACGATACTGAATGTGATGTATGTATAGAGAACTACTTCCTTGCCTTATGCAAGGATTGTAAACTTATTTAAGTTATGTAGACAAATCGAAGTGGCATTGCCTAATCTTTTCGTAGATATAATAACGGTTATAAAAACAGCAACAGCAAGGTAAAGTCATTTTGAAAATATAAACCAAAGTTTGTTGACCTTTATTTAGAGAGTAATATGGAAATAGTGGATTTGAAAACAGGCCATTTTTTGTTTAGCTACTTTAAAATTTCAGAACTACTTTTTTTTTGAGTGAAATAAGTAATTCCAGCAGCCACAGACTAAATTGCTAAGAGAGCCTAGCAGATCTATCTTATTATTAAAAGTTTACATTTTATTTTTGTATATTGGAGGATGGTCACTATTGCAAAATATCCTTCTCAGGACAAAGAACCTTGCTCAGGGAAAATGGCATGTAATTATTGTTTTTCTTTTACAGATTGCTTGCTTGTTCAGAACAAACAAAAAAGCTTTGATACTGCTACATACCATGCTATTATATACATATTATGTGCTAATGATAATAACTACCTCTGTTTACTAATGAGTTTCTTATGACTCAGATATCAACTTTTTGCATAATATTTTCCTTGTAGTGAACTGAACACATTACAAGCATGGCTAACTTTCAGGGTTGTGGGCAGGGCAATGTCTTCCCATTCCTGAATTTCTAAGCCACATTGTTAATATAGGGAAGAATATAATTATTTCTGTTTACAGCAAACAACTACCTCATACTTACCTCAGAAGCAATACCTGTGTGTTGCTCTGGCCTTAAATGTGGCTTTTAATTCTATGGTACATACCTCTACTTTAAAAAAAATTGCTTGTGCAACGTATACATATTACAATGATGTTCAGTTTTGAAAATGATGCATCTCTTTGAAATGATATAACAGTCTCTCTGGAAATTTAACTTTTTCTACCTTGTTGACAGAGAAAGAGGTGCTGTTGATATGCAAGTAGGATTTTTTTTCCCCTTTAAGAAAGAACCAACATGTGGGAATTAACTAATTATCTCATTATTCCTGGATGGCAAGAGAATTATTAGTTTTTTCCTTGCTCTCTGTTTATAAGATATAATTATCTGCTGAAAGTAAATGATCAGTTATATATAACAACCTAGCAGACTGCTAGTGAGAGCAATACTATATTTATTCCATTCAGTATGTTTGCCAGTTTCTAAGGAACAGAGAACAACCATGTTGTTCCAAAATAATGCACTCCTAGGTTTCATTGCTTTGATAATGGGCAGGCTCCAGCAAGAATTGGCTGCCCAGCCCTGAGTTTTTGTTTGGCCTAAATAATCCCGTGGCCAAATTAGGCAATCTCAGAGCAGAAAGAGCTTTGAGTTTCAGCATGCCTTCCACATTCCCCTCCTCAACTCTGTCTGCAGATCCAAACACAATGGAAGGGAAGTGTGATTTGTTAAATCAACATCCATTTCCAACTGGTGAACAGCAATTAGACTGCAGTCTTGTATGATGTCCGAATAAGGAGACTTGAAGTAATAAATCACAGTTGATGTCCGAATAAGGAGACTTGAAGTAATAAATCACAGTTGCCGTTTTTTTGACTGCAAGAGTGGGCTGATGCCCCAACTGCAACCATTCCTGCCTTTGCCACCCTGTATGTGATGTGAACAGGGAAGCATGATCTGTACACAGTGGCCTCCCATCAAGGCAGAGAAAGATAGTCAATGAGAGAGCCCAAGAAGAGTGCCTGGAGCAACTACTCTTCCCTCTTCCCATCTCTTTGCTTTCAGAGTCATGGTGAAGGTAACAGCCAAAAGGCCAAAATCCCCAAGATGCTGGGAGCACAACCCTACTTTCTCCTCTCAGGTGCAACTGCACAAGGTATAACTTCAGTCAGCTTTACCCAGCTTTGGTTTAAGGACCTGCAAGCTTTAAGGCAGGGGTGTCAAACTTGCATTGTCATGGCAGTGTCACATGATGTATCGTGATGTTTTTCCCCTTTGCTAAACTGGGTGTGGACTTGGCCACCATTTGACGCATCTGGCCCACAGGCCACGAGTTTGACAGCCCTGCTTTAAGGCATTTGTTTTGCTCTTTAACTTGCCCACCCTCAAAGTACACGTGCCAAGTCCTAAGAATTGTGAGCATCATTAAACAAATGCTAACGGTATGTGTGCAAATCCAGTTTGCACTTTTCAGCCCCTAGTATAAAGACATAATGGCCGAGTAAACCAACACTTAACGCTCTGAAAGTTACTAAGTGGATAATAAAAATAAAAATACATGAGCACAATTCATGCTTAAATGATAGATGCCAATCTTTAAAGCTTTTAGGATTTATAATTTTACTGCAAAATTAAAATATTTTATTTTAAATCACCTTGTTTAGGAATCACTGTTGCTTTCAACAGCATCCTGAACTCTTGTTGGCATCGAGCTTTATGAAACTTTTTGAACTTTCTATGTGACTAAGTCAAAACTTGAAACAGCAAGTCTGTCATATGAATCTCAATGGGACTCTCACTTGCACAAATGTTTTCTTTGTCTCCTAGCTCTAGAATTGAGGCTCTTGTGCTCCAGAACTGGTCTCATTTAGTGAAATCAGTAGGAGCTGTGCACACTTGAGTAGCAACTTTAAAAAAATCTCAGAGGGAAAAGAGGACAATTACTTACGTGTTGTTTGATTGTACAATTAGCTCTATAAGGATGTGATTCTTTTGCTAAATACCGGCTACTCAGTTAAAAAGATCTTAATTGTCTCAGTACTACCCCAAAGTTACTTCCTTTGTGTAATTTTGTGGATAGAGACCCATAAAAGTGTTATAGACCTGGTGACTTTTGTATGAAAAAATATAAAGTGGAAAGATCTCATTAAGTCTTAAACTAATTTAAATTAATTTATCTGTGAGAAATGTTTATCAAAAAGAATATATGTGTGTTTTTCTTCCCCTTTAGTTGTGATGGAAATGAATGTCACTGGGAAAAATGTGTGCGGATGTGCAGGATTTAATTTTGCTAGATGTCTTTAATGAGATTTGATGACTTTGTCTATGGTTGCTTTTAAAGACTTGTTAAATGTATCTTGTTCTGTTTTATATCATCAGCCTTTTGAAGATAGGCTAATAGTGTTATTCTGCCATCATGACCGGTTGGCAACAAGATGCTGACAAAGGGAGCTTCAACAATTTTTCACAATGCCCTGCATCAGGCCAAAGGTGTTGAAAATAAGCAAAGTGTGAATATAAATTCAGTCCTCTGATGCAGGTGGATCAGACCCCTGACTATATTGTGGTTGAGCAAATTCAAGGTTTTAAGGGTGTATTAATCTAAGCTCCATTTTCAACATCAATAGTTCCTGACTAATTATTTATAACCAGGGAAGTAAGCATCAAGCTTCTTTCCCAAGCACGCAGTTTGCTCATGTGGAGGTCCAATGTGACATCCATCACAAGAAAATGAGAATGAAATTGAATATAAGAAGAGTTAGGACATTTGCTCTAAACTATTGCTAATCTGCAGTGGCAAACTAAGAAAAACCATTACAATAGTGTCTACCTCTTTCAGTTTCCTACTTCTTAACAATAAGGCTGACAAGTATTATCATATTGACTTGAATTTGTATATTACTCTAGTGAATGAATTAAATAACCAGAGACCAAAGTGAACACAATATCTGTGTGTCTTGAATATTGTCTTTTTATCTAGTGTTTTTAAACCTGTCCTCCATAGAATATAGATTACCTCATGGTCCATTTTTAATTCATTATGTTGTTTACATATAATAAAAATAAGTCACTTGAATTTTGAGGTCTTTTAAAAGAGAAGACAGTGATGAGGGAGTTGGGAAAGATCATGTTTCTACCTGTTTACTGTCTCTGTCTTGTTGGAATGAAGCACTGATTGTCTTTCTATATATCCTGTATTTTATACCTTCATTTAATGCCTATTGCTGAATGTTTAGTTATGTCAATCATCATTTGTGACTGAGGTTTAAAAGGATTATGTGATGAAAAATAAAACACAACATTGGCATTTACCAACAATTTTTGAGAGTTTAAGTATATACTGAGTGAAAAAACATTGGGCACAGCCCTAAATGGTTTCTGTCCCATTTATAAATCATTCATTGGTGTGAATTCTTCATGTTTGAAATTGATTACGATGCTCACCCTTTTAATGTTTTCAATAAATTTACAATAGCCATAATCCTGTTTTAATCTACTTTTATTGTAATCATTTTTCTCATCTTATACATCGCACAGGTAACTGTTAAGCAAAAGGAGAAATCCAAGGAGATTATAGTCCCAATTCCATCAAGGATGGGCCCAAGAAAAATTATCTAGAGAGCCTTATTGCTTTATATATATGCAAGCTGCTTAGATAAACTTTTATCATTAGAATATAACATATTACAAGATGGATGGATTGTATAGCATCCAAATTAATCCAGTAAGTCACCACCAGATGGATTTGTAGCTGGCTGACAAACCGTACTCAATGAGTAGTCCTTAATAGTACTACATCCACATGGAGAGAAGTAAGCAATGAGCTACCACAAGGCTCCATCTTAGACCCAGTACTCTTCAATATCTTCATAAATAATGTAGAAGAGGGAATAGAAGGGGAATTTATCAAATTTACAGATGACATTAAACTAGCAGGAATAGCCAACACCCCAGAAGACAAGCTCAGGATCCAAAAAGACCTTGACAGACTTGAACAATGGGCCCTATCCAACAAAATGAAATTTAATGTGGAGAAAAGCAAAGTTTTACATTTAGGCAGGAAAAATCAAAGGTATAAGTACAAATTAGGTGAGACCTGGCTCAAAAACAGTAACTCTGAGTGGGACCTTGAAGTCCTAGTGGATGATCACTTGAATATGAGCCAGCAGCTTTGAACCAGATTTTTAAGAGTTCCAAAGGGCCAAGAGGTTCAATACCATCCAACTTCATGTAGACTGTTCACCTTGAAGGAGAAAGCACATCTAGATCCCCTAAAAGACCTGGTGTATGTTTACCCTGCCAAATTTGGCAGGATGGATGGAAACCATTTGAGAGAGGCAATTTCCAAAGTACCCATGAGCATGTGCAGCTAATCTGAGCATGTATAGTTAATAATCTGAGGTGAAAATCCAAAAACCTGTAGTATATATAGCCCATGAATAGTGATTTATGTAGATGTTCCATGGTGTGCCTTAATCTGCCGTCTGCCCAAGACAAAGTCCACATTTAAAGGATGGTGTGCTGCACTTTTCTCTAGAAAACAATTCTTGAGACCCAGTTTCTCATTAAAATAATTTTAGCCTTTTTACAAGACATTATCAAAATGTTTTCTTAATATTCACTTGAAATCTCGATTTAAATATAAGATGTAACTTAGATGTCCTAAAGCAGTAGAGAAACGGATGTCTTATCTCCATTAGTCCATTAATTTTGTTAATATAATAATGTGGGTTTAGTTGGCTTTTCTTTAAAAATAGTGGTCTCTTGGATGCAGTTACAGTATGTACAGGGGTCACCAACCTTTTGGACCTCAGGGACCACCAAACTCATAATTTAAAATCCCGTGGACCACTAATATGAATTTTGACTGACAATGGCTTGCTGACGTTGGTGGGAAAGTCGGTCCCAAATTCCAGAGCTGCAGGACTGGCCCTTTGGTCATCCTGGAGCAGCTGCTTCTCCACCCAGGTGCACTGGCCTGCCGTGGACTGGAGAAGCTACTCTGGGATGACCAAAGGGCCAGTGTTGTGACTACTGCAGCTCTGGAATATGGGACTAACTTTCCCACCAAAGTCAACAAGCCACCCCGGGGCGGATTTTCCTCTCCCACCATTGATCTTACCTTCCAGTTCCAGCTCGCATGTCTCTCCTCAAGGTAAGGTTTGCTCTTGGCCAAAGCGTGGGGGACAGCAGGTGGGAGAGCCATGTGGGCGGCACAGCCTTGTGTTCCCATGCAGCTTGGGTGGGTGCTTTGGGAGGGGACATTTCTCTGCAGACCACCAAAATTTTCTCACGAACCACCAGTAGTCCTCGGCCCACTGGTTGGCAACCACTGTATTAGTTTACCTGTTTACTATATTTGTACTGCTTTTTTGTCAAGGAAAGCTATCAGAAGATCAGCAGTGCTAATCTTTTAAAAGATTAGCACTGCTGTAAAATAACAAAATAACAGCAGCAAACCTTCAAAAATATTGCATTCCACCAAAGTTTCAGTAAAACAGCCCAGGTTTTGTTTAACTTCTAGCACTCATGGATAGAATTACCTGTATTTTCCATAAGATTGAGCAACTGCAACTGAAATCTGTTTCACTTTGTGCAATATGCTGCTCAGTAAGAAAACCAACTTCTTGTTGAGTTTACATGGAAGAAAGTAGTCTTTTATCTAAGCTGCCTCTGTCCTCCCATTGGCAAATCTGCCCTTTCAAGATATTGCTGAAATGCAGTTTTCAAAACCCCAACAAGCCTTTCCAGGATGAAGAGGTGCTATTCTGCATTGCCTAGCATCAGCCAGTCCTCAAGAGTCCAGATTTTCACAAGACTTGACAGTGAAGGTAGACATCTCAGAAGTAAGCATAAGGGCTGTGCTAAAGTGAGGCATGGGAATATAAATGGTAATGTATAAAAAGTTGTTCTCCAGGCTCCTCCTTTTTAAATGATAAATGATACGTTATCCCCATAATGTGACTTCTTAACATCAGAGATGGACTTAATCATTCTCTGAGTCGAAATTCCCATTGAGCTGCTGTGTTTGTCTAGCCCCCTTTCATTTGATGAAGAGCTGCAGACTGATTTATGGTTTTATGAGCTAACTCTGAGTAAATGACTTGATTTATGGCTGCTCAGTTCCACTCCCTGACGGAATCTCACTAAAGCGTGAAAAATGCCAATGAAGTAACTTTAAGTTGAAACATTGTCTGGCAACCTAGTCTGTGGATTGGACTCAGTTGGATGCCAGTCTTTTCTGGTAGCAAAGATAAAGGCTTTCCAATTGTGTCCAATTCT
Organism: Bungarus multicinctus; assembly: GCA_023653725.1. Taxonomy (NCBI): domain Eukaryota; kingdom Metazoa; phylum Chordata; class Lepidosauria; order Squamata; family Elapidae; genus Bungarus; species Bungarus multicinctus. Next base: position 102,919,181 of record CM042836.1, on the reverse strand, counting down.
AGAGCAGGATACTCATCTCCGTTTCTTAGTTTAGGGAACCAGCATTGTCTGAAAACAATTTCCGTGGTCCTATGGCCAGCATAGCTGTATATCAAAACCACATGGAATGCTGTTACCTTCCCACTGAAGTGGTACCTATTTATCTACTTGCATTTGCATGCTTTCGAGCTGCTAGGTGGACAGGAGGTAACAATTATTAAATACTTAAAGAAAACCTCACCCAAACCCTACTCTTCAAAATGCATACAAACACAAACTCTTCTGATTATTGGCTTCACCCATTCACTTGTGATTGGTTTTAGCCATGGTTTTTCAACCAAGCCAAATTGGCAAGATTCATTCTTCACACATACACACAAACCCATACTAATTGTTGGGATCATGTAGCTTGCTAAATCAAATATGTTCCAATCCAATTCAATCCCATTTGTTTTAGGGTTAGGGCTAGACAATTGGTGGATTTTATACAACAAAAGAAAACAGAAATATAACTCATACTGTGATGTTGACTGTAACTATAAGTGCCATTTGAGGCAAAAGTATTAAGGACAGAGGCAGACAAAAGGTGGGGTGCTTTTCTTTTTGTCTTGCTTGAAACACATTTTTGGATTACAATGGCAACAACCAATAAACTCAGGAAAAATGGAGGGGAGGTTCGCTACATCAGCCTGAAGAGGGAAAATTTTTGCCAGATTTCCATCAGGAAATGTTGGATCAACTGAGCTGTATCACTTGATACTAAATTGGCAATTTTTGAAAAAAGAATGGATGAAAGATATAAAGATGAGAGAGTAGATGAAAGAAGAACAACATGAAAAGCTCTGTAAAAATGTCTGGACATGTAAACCAAATTCATGATGGAGTGGAAATTTTGGGGAATAAGGCAAAAATTATAGACAGCTGGAAAGAAAACTAGAGAAGGAATTTTATTTGATTTAAAGTAATCTCAGAGGATTCTGGTGAAGATATTAAAAGAAAGATTGTTGAGGTTTTAGCCAACTTTTTGGATTGGAATGAGATGGATACAGAGGCAAACAAATATTAAAATATATAGAATACTAGATTTGCAAGAATGCAAAATGTTTCAAAGAATGTTTTAGTGTGCTTTAACAAAGAAGACAAAGGATCAAGTTTTGCAGCAGCATTTGAATACAAGACTGAAGATTGGTAATGCAGATATAGTTCTTAATTATTATTTTTTGACTGAGATATTAAATCAGAAAAACATTTCATTTCAATGAGGCAAATTGGAAGTTGTGATTTTTACTTTTAAACAGCAGAGGTTTTGACTGAATTGTGTCCAGAAGGGGAAGAAATTTTGAGAAAAATTTAAAGAGGAATCAGAAAAGATTCAAATGGAGGTGTCAGGAGAGTAAACAAAAAACTACAACAGGAAATGAAATTGTGTTTTGCAACATGCTGTTTAGTTTGGATGTATGAGTGAGTGCTGCTGAGAAATAAAAAGCTCTAGTTAGAACATCAACTCGGTTTTGAGTGTCATGGATATTTGAGTGATATAGCAAAGTCGTGGTTAACATGGCTATTAAAAACTAGTATCTTAGATGTGCCATAGAATAGATAAAATAAAGGTTGTACCCAAAAACATTCCTTGTGGGTCTCGGCACAAGAAGAATTTTACATCAAGGCAAGTACAAATAGTTAACTTATTGTCAGATGATAGAATTTTGTCAAGGAGAATATAAAAATCAAGAGGAAAAACTGGTGGATACAGATGTCAGTGGTTCTCTTATTTATATTAGTTATTGAAGTTCTCTTCAGATTTATGTAGGAAATATCAACAACAAGAAAGGACATTTCAGTATGTTTACTGGGTGTGTAAAAAAATTTTTGGATTCAAATACACATAAAATTGAATTCAAATACTCATACTGATGCAGAGAATGTTAAAGTGTTTTTCTTTGGGAGTTGAGGGATAAACAGTTGAAAAAAAATCATGGAATTTTGTTTTTATATTTGGTAACTGCAGCAAGATTATTGTATGCACAAAGATGGAAAGATTCAGCATTACCCACAATGGAAGAATGGTTGGTGAAGATGATGGGACTCAGATGATCAAATTGACTTCTTTGATTAGAGAAAAGACAATATTTCAGTGAATTGTTCACTGGAAACCCTTATGAGTGTAGATTTATGGTTTAGATTATTAGACAGGATAGATTATATAGAAAGAAAAACAGTATAAAGTTACCATAGTTTAGAGGTAAATTTATAATTGTACTTATAACTGCTGTAAAAAAGATTGGAAGCTACTATTTTTCTTTTACCTTTTTTCCCCTTTCTTCCGCTTCTTTCTCTTGTATTTCTTTCTATTTTTTCTTTTTGTTACTCTCTATTAGTTTGTATCATCTTTAAAAATTGATAATTTTTTAAAGATATTTGTGAAAAATCCCCCAGGCTTGCAATGTCTGAAATAAGGTAATAAACACAGTTGCAATTTCACTTAGTGACTGTTTCACTTAACAATTGAGTTGTGGCTGCTAAATAAGAATTACCTTTTTAATACACATTTAGGATTAACTGTACAACTGTTTTCTGTACTATGGGGCTTTAAAAAAAAAGAGACATTTTCTAAAAGTAAGAAAAGAGGATAGAGTTGATTTTGTATGGTCTTAAAGAGGGTTAAGAGAGAAATGAATAAGCTAAGACTATCACACCTACAAAACTCTGGGTACCCATTTGATGGCAACAAAGAAATCAAGAAAAGTCCAACCTTTCCTGCTACCACATGGCAGGCTTATCTGCAGTGAAGGTATAGTAAGTTTTTATCTAAGCATAAGAACTTTTTATCTAGTTTAATATGCCTGCCTTAATGGCATGTGTGAACCAGGCAGTAATATTGTAATATATTATTAATCATACAAGCACTATGGAATTCCAGGTAAGATTAATTGTAGTAATTATTCTGATTTCATATACTTATAGGACTGGGAAGGAACCTTGGAGGTCTTCTACTCCAACCCCATCAAAGGCAGGAGTCCTTATAAAATCCCAAATGGTTGTCCAATCTTTTCTTGAAAATCTCTGGCAATTTCAGTCTTCTGCTCTCAGTGGTTGATTAACAAATAATTCTAAACTTTCCTGTGTTTTGGTTTGGGGTTAGTATGTTATGTGAATGTAGCCATTATGACTCAGGGTTTCCTTCATCAACAAAATAGTAGTTAGAAGATCTTGTTTTAGTGATATATGTAAATGAACTCAATATTTCTTAGACTATATACTTACACGGTTGTGTTGAGGATAAAGGAATAAGGGGAATACTTAATTCTGAATCATGACTGAAACATGCAGCTCTACAAAATAGCCCATCTGGATAGCAATTAACTTTAGAAGATGTTTGTCTGGATATATGTGCATTATAAATACGCACACACTGTTCGTGATCCTACAAACATAAAGATTCTGTGGCTCAGAAATGTTTTGCCTGTTCAAACAGGTCATTCAGTGGGCATTTCTGCAAATGCATGTATTTCTTGTACATTTCGTTGAACGGGTTGAAAGGGAACATTGGATGGACAGCCAACCCTGACACAGCTCTTTTGTGCCGTAGATGGATTAATCATAGTTTCTCTTAAGTCAATACATAGCTGAAATGTCCATTCAGCATCCACTTTTACTACAGAGGATGAAGGGGAATTCATATCACAAAAGTGCTTTGAACAGGAAATCAAGATATGGCCTAAGTATATGATTAATCTCTAAGGGGGAAATGAAGGAGGAGCATTAGAAACTGAAGTGCAGTCAATTACTACAACCGGATGACATTCAACTCAACATGATCACAAGCCCTGTGGGCTAGGAAGGCCTCTTATATACATCTGCAGTCATCCTGTCTGCTGGACCCATTTGTCTCGGAGAAGACAAATGAGTTCTAGGACTATACGTGCCACCTTCTTAGGGGCATCTTCCAGAGCTCTAGTTATAAATGAAACAACAAAAAAAGATTTTTTTAAAAAAAGAAATACTTATTAATTTAATTCACTTTTAACTGAAATGCTTTCCATCAAATGTTCTTTGTTTTCAGAAAAAAAATCAAAGAAGCAAAACATCATACAAGATATACACTGTGTAAAAGTAGAGGAATACCTTCACTCTTAAGAGGGGAGGTTGGAAGTCTTGTAAAACCCCATGTATAAGGACATTAAATAATGTAACATCTTAGGCTCTTTGCTGTGAGAGGTTAAGGAATGCTGGATGGTGCATACACCATACTGTTGGCATCTATATAGCAATATAAATGCAATTTGAAAACTTCAGGACCTGCCTTCTACATGATCATCTAAAATGCAAAGACCCACAAGTTAAATTCTTGGTGGAAAGCTTGAACCCCATAAAACAATATTGGGCTATGTCTGACTCATCCAAAATAAGATAAAACAGCTCGTGTGGTGCCTGCTTCCTGGTGGTCAGTTTAATTGAGTTACCTATCAGCCTGACAGAAAAACGATATAGTCCTTGAATTTACAACCATAATTGAGCCTAAAAATTCCACTGCTAAGGAAGACAGTTAAGTGGCTTGAGCCCCATTTTACAATTTTTTAACTGGTTGCTAAGCATAGTTGATAAGTGAATCATAAAGTCATTAAGCAACGCCCATTGACTTTTCTTGTCAGAAGGTTCCTAAGGTTACAAATAACAATCCTGATGCTGCAATTATCATAAATACATGCTGATTGTCAAGCACCCAAAGTTTGATTACATGGTGATGGGATTGCCGCATAACTGTGAAAACTAGTCACAAGTCTTTTTTCAGTGCTATTGTAACTTTGAATGGATATTAAACAAAACTTTGTAAATCAAGGACTACCTATAACCTGGAAATTTTCACTTTGTCTATTCATCAACACGGGACTGGGTGAAGCTCAGATGCTGATCTTACTTTACAAGCTTCAATAAAGCAGAAAAAGAAAAAAAGGATCATCTGAGAACTTGATAAAAACAGCCAATCAAAAAGATACAAAATTGTTAAAAATGAAAGATTTAATAAAGATGAAACTGAAGATACCCAGAGAGGTGAAACAGGCACTAATTCTATATGTGCTCCAAAAGTTCTAAATTATATTAATAAAATACGTATTTCAGGACTTTGTGATAATCCTTAAGAGAGAGCTATGGGGATTAAACTGCCTAACATTTAAAAACAACTATAGCTGTTATAACTATATGTTAATAGTTACACACTATATGTTATAGCTGTTTTAAAACAAGGTGTCCCAAATTTTGATTGAACAGGCTAATGTTGGCAATGTCTTCCATTTCATACCTTCCACCCACATGTCTGCTAGGTAATGCTACTGTTTACAGAAATTAGAAAGACTAGGAAAAACTAAAATGGTTATGAAGACATTCACAAGAAATAAAGATTTAACAAATGCTTTCATAATCATCAGATTTGAAGCCAGCAGAGGGGTTCGCTATTCTTTTTTTAAAGAAACCAAAAACAGCTCAAATGGTACTATTGTCACAAAAAATGCAGATACTCCAATTCCTTTTAGAATCTGTAACTGAACTAACATTAAACCAAGACTATTTTTACTATTTATGCTAAAGAAATGTGGTTGACTGAATTATGATTCAGTGGTTGTGTGATCCCAGCCCATATGATTGGGCATTCTGTGTAAATTAAGAAAATAAAAAAAACTTACTCAAGAGTTATATATGCTATGCAAAACAACATAGCAGAGAAACTTCATACTCTGTGAAGAGTATAAAGCTGGGAGAAGTTGCCTTGATTTATATAGATATAGGGAAGATAACCAAATTCACTTTGGAAAAGAAAACAATACTGCCAGCATGTATCTAAAGACCATAGGAATTGAATCTTAAGGAAACTTGACGCATAGGGAAGCTGCTAACACTATTTCTGCTATGAGTAATTGGTTAAGATGAACTCTGGGAAAATGTGGAATGCCTCTTATGGATTGTAACTAAGTAAGCTAACTAAGCCAGTATGATTAAGAAATACATGAAACACAGAGGTTGCATTTATATTGTGTGATTAAACCAAAGTGTAATGTGTAAATCAGCTTGTATGATTTAGTGTCTTCTATAAGTTCAAACCTTGGTTAAGCAAACAATGATTTAGTATGCTGTAGAAATACAATCATAGTTAAAACGCAGACGTACTAAAAGGTAATACCAGCAATCAACTTTAGAAAAGAGTTTACATTAATTGAGAAAGGATAGCATCAGCAGTAAAGACTAAAATTGTTGCAAACTTATAGACTTCTACTGATTGGATCTAATTGGAACAGAATCAGGAATTTGATCTGCTCTAAAAAGTCTCTTCCTAAATTTATTTATCTGATTTGTCAATTGCTTACAAGATAATAAGTATGAAGTATTGGTTTGGGTCTTTAAAGCGCTCCATGGCATCGGACCAGGATACTTACAAGACCGCATTCTGCCAGTAGTCTCCCACCGACCGGTGCGCTCCCACAGAGAGGGTCTCCTCCGGGTCCTGACGCCTTCTATGTGCCGCCTGGTGACCCCGAGGAATAGGGCCTTCTCTGTGGGGGCACCCACCCTTTGGAACGGGATGCCCCCGGGGCTACGAACAACCACTGACCTGAGGGCGTTCAGACGTGACCTGAAGACCTGGCTCTTTGAGCAGGCCGGCCTAAGCTGACTCAAATGGGATTTTTAAATAAGGGGTTTTAGATTAGTTGGGGTGGGGTACGAAAGTTTTAATTTATTTTAATCGGGGGTTTTAGATTTTTATTGGGGCAGCCTATAATTTAATTCTTTTTTAATCATATTTATCTCTGTTTGTATGCATTTTAGTTGGCTGTTCACCACCCTGAGTCCTTCGGGAGAAGGGCGGTATATAAAATTATGAAATAAATAAAATAAATATAAGAATAGACATGAGTATGAATATAGGAAATAGGTGCAAATAAATGGGGACAATAGGACAGGGATGGTAGGCACAATTGTGCACTTATGCACACCCCTAACAGACCTCTTAGGAATGGGTGAAGTCAATAGTAGATAGTTTAAGGTTAAAGGAGTGAGGGTTTGAGGACGTAACAATAGAGTCAGGTAGTGCATTCCAGGCATTGACCACTCTGTTGCTGAAGTTACTTTCTGCAATCAAGTTTGGAGTGGTTTACATTGAGTTTGTATCTGTTGTGTGCTCTTGTATTGTTGCAGTTGAAGCTAAAGTAGTCATTGACTGGTAGGACATTGTAGCAGATAATTTTGTGTACTATGCTTAGGTCCAACCATAGGTTGTTTAGTTCTAGGTTGTCCCAGCCCAAAATTTCAAGTCTGGTGGTGTATGGTATTGTGTTGCAAGCAGAGGAATATAGAACTCTTCTCATGAAATACTTCTGGACTCGCTCAATTGTATTAATGTCCGAAATATAGTGCAGATTTCAGACAGATCAGCTGTATTTGAGTATTGGTCTAGCAAAGGTTTTATATGCCCTAGTTAGCAATTCAATATTACCAGAGGAGAAGCTTTGTAAGATTAGATTTACAACTCTTAATGTCTTTTTGGCATTAATTCTAAACTTACGTTTAAATACTTTCTGTCACAAAAATATTTCCCTGAAAGATGACCAAAATTTTCATCATTTTATTCATTTGTATCTAATAGCAGTATCATTTCCATGACTATGGTAGTAAACAGTAAGACTGATTTTAAGATTCATGTTGATGGGAACAGTTGAAAGTTTTACAGCAATGAAGTACTATGAAGTAGTATGAGGCTTATTGAAAAACTTTTATTACATATTGTTGCAAGGAAATCCATAAATTTAGCCAGGGAAATTTGAAAAGAAAATAGGCAAAATAGCAATGTTGTTATTATATGACTAATCAATTATGTGCAGAGTTAATGTTAAGATATAATTTGGTAATGTTAATGGCAAACCTGTCAATAACTGAATGTAACTTTTAATATTGGATTGGATTCATTAGAAAAATCCATTACAGCCACAAGGTTTATTTCACTGAATGGTTAAAAATATAGCCATGGTACTTTGAGAATAGCACATACAGGCCATAACTGTTGCTTGGCTATTCGAAGACAAGTTTATATAGAGAAACTCTTTGTTTTGAAATCACCTGCTTTTCTTTTCACAGTTTTATTGTACCAAAAAGTTAAATATATCTTTCTCCTATGTCCAGGTTTGAAACATTCAATCCAGTTTAAGCTGATTAGAAATGATGCAACATAATAGTGAATTATAATGAAACCATAGTAAATTCACAGTTTTTAAAATTGCTTTGGTTTATCCAGTCTAGTACTTACTAAGTCTGAATTGTATAACTGTAAAGTTTTTTCCATAATAATAATTATTTTATCAGAGATACAACTATGGCAGCATCTTATCAAAAGAATTAAATACCTAGAAAAATAAATTTGTTCCATGTCACAAACTGACCATTTGTCATTTAGAATTTTTAATACTAAACTTCGGTTTTCAAAACTGTGCAGTATACAAAGATCTTCAAAGATAGATATCACATAAATAATTGCTGATTTTAGAGCCATCTGTCATAACAAATGTATTTTCTTTTACCTTAGAGCTTTTTCCTTAAGATGTTTCTCAGTACAAGCCCCATAGATGACTATTTCTAATTATTTTCTGAATCGGCTATAATTACAATAAAGTCAAATACCGTTATCTATCAATTTCAGTGAAAAAAATTAAGCATAGTACTGTAAAGTTAAAAAAAAATGGGAATAGAAGTGTTTATCATTGCTCACAGTACTCCTTTATTTATTTAATTTACTTGTATTTCATGTTTCCGCCCATCTCCTTCAAGGAGAGATATATATGTTTTAGATAAATTAGGGTGGAAACAGACCATCTCAATCTTTCTATTATTTTTATGCCAAGTAAATTCAATTTAATTTTGGTGCCAGTAATCCTAAATTAATATAAACTTTAAAAGAATAGTAAGTTTGGGTGGCTTCTGTTTTTAGGAAGCATGCTTGCTTATTTATATATAAAATAGGTTTAGTTTATAATTCAGTGGTGTTAGTGTCAAATTTTCACTAAATACAATAAAAACAACCCCCATAAATTCTATAATAAATGATATTGAAAGGTGTCTATTGTTTTAAAGTTGCTAACAACTTTGGCTTCAAATTTAATTACAATAGACACCTCTTATTTGAATATATGAACACAGCTGTGCCACTCCTAAAGGCATGCGTGTATGTGTGCATGCGTGCATGCACACACACACACACACACTGATCAAAAAGAACTATAATCATTACCTAATTGTAACATTATTAGTTCCAGTCCACCAAGAGAGAATTATATGTAAAAGTATGCCTGAAATCAACCCTACTGACACCGTACGGAAGTGAGGAAAAATGAGGACTCACTTATACACGTCAGAATCTGAGTGGCATACTACACAATACCTAATCAGAACTTTTGCTTTTGAAATAGTAATCATTTTCCACTTCAAGATGGGAAAGGATGCTAGAAACTACTCTCTCCTTGCTAATTTAACAAGTAGGTTACTGCTGCCAGGATTTTGATATTCAAGATACAGGTCACTACTGTAGTAAACCTACATTTTCCATATTGTACAGATGTATCACTGCTAAGTCTCTTTAGAATCACATCGTACTTATTGCCTAAAAAGCTAAAATAAACATATATTTTACAGCGACTACTTTTCATACAATCCACATGGTTCGCTGCATTGTAAATGAATGCTAACACCCATATGTGCCTAGGCCAGGGGTATCAAACTCGTGTCGTCACAACGGCATCACGTATCAGGACTTTTTTCCCCTTCACTAAACTGGGCGTGGGCGTGGCCAGTGCATGATGCATTCAGCCTGCAGGCCGCAAGTTTGACAGCCATGGCCTATGCTAACGCACATGTAGCTCTCCAGATGCTGTGAAAGCTATCATTTTCTTTAGAACATGGATCAGATGTGTACACAAATGCCCTATGTATATATAGTTCCTCCATTCCTCATATAGTTCCTCATATTCCATTCATTCAAGCATAAAGAGGCCCCAAACAGTTCTTTTAATTGTATTGAAACAAACAAGATCTTTGGAGTGGAAGTTAGTACAGTTTGAGTGATTGGTAAAAGTTTGCTGATAAATACTACAAAGTCAAAAGATGGATAAAATTAAAACACAAATAACACCATTGCAACACAGATGCAGTTCTTCTGAACAAATGCATGAATGTCCTGTGAAGTCACTCGTGACCTTTAAATGGTGCGGCAGATGGAGCTTCAAAGACATCGTCTTCCACACTTTCTTCAATTGGTTTCATTTTGGATGATGTTCTTAAACAAGGAGATGGTTGGCCTGCCAACATTTTCAAAAAGCAATCATTGAAAAACAATATAATACTTAAAACAGTGTACAACAGTAATGAGACATTCGAAATATATCCTTCAATAATTGAATGATTTAGATTAGACAGTCTATATCGAGTGCCAGAGATAGGCAAAGTAAATTAAAAAATAAAATTTCACCTACAATTCATTCTGAACAGCTCTTCTTGAGTTCAAGAGTATTATGTAGATCACACTTCCACAATCTAGTGTCAATCCAAATGTAATGGAATTACAATTCTTAGAATTCCAACCCAAGATAATATCAAGTTGAGAAAGGTTGAAAACTGTATGTTCTAAATTATTTTGATATTACCTTTTAACTTTAAAATGTATGAAGTAAATAATTTAATCAATGAAATTCTGCTATATGGCATAGGTTTAGCTTGGGAATGTTACATATTTTACATTTATTTTTATTTTTTTTATAAAATAAAAGTATTCCAGCTCCCATTCCCCTTGGTATTAAAAAAAAAACCTCTTTTCAACATTTTATGCAATTCAGCATTTCATAATTATTACAAATATCAAGAAACAGTGAAAGAGAATAAGAACTTGCCCTGAATTAGTAAATAAAATAATATTCTGTACTTTCTGATAATTTTTTCAGAAGTAAAGATTCAAGCAAAACAGATAGGAAATGTAGTAGTTAATTTTTATTTACATTTAATCTACTTGCACAATACATCCTCAGAATCAGTTAACTCTTATTAACTTTTTTTTTTGGAAAAAAAGTTAGTTGTTAGTTACTGGAAACATTCAATATTAATAGAAACACAGGATATATAAAAGCAAATGAATGAATGAACGGTTATTTGATAAAATACTATCCCATCCTAATCCTATGCCTGTTTATTCAAAAGTAGTTCAGCTGAGTTCAGCTCAGTTACTCTTAGGTAAATGCATATGGGATTGCAGCATTAGGCTTTTTGCAGACAAATGCTTTTCACAGTGCTTGCAAAGAGCATAAAGTGTTGGGGCATTTTGACCCTGGAGGCTCACAGGGTTGAGAAAGAAGACATCTTCCCTGTAATTACATAAAGTGCGTCTGTTTGATGGAAGGAAAGGTTCAACCATTCCCCTGTGGGGATAACTGCATGGTTATGCATGAAGGCCTGTACATGATGCATTTCTTCGCTTCCTGCAAAAACTGGAGTCATCCTCATTAAGATATTTCCTGCTTTGCTGTCCAGATAGGATCCTTCGCTAATACTTTTCTGAAGCATCAAGTCTGGAAAAGGTTTTTCACCTTACCCTCCCCATGAGAAAGCCACGAAGCACACAATGAATAAAGTACAATACATAAAGTAGATATTCCTATCTACATATCCCTTATGGAATGGATACACTAAGTAACAAGAGTGGTTTGGCAGTTATGTATATAAATGCAGGAGTCTATGCCTCCATAACACTCAAAATAAAATACAGAATTCCGTTTCTTTCTGGTATGAACTTGAACAGGGCTGCCCAATGTTAAGAGGGCTGATTCAAACTTTGCCTGCTATGCAAAGACTTCATTCTCCCCCCCCCCCCAAATTAAGCGGGACCACTTTTTCTTGCAATGTTTAAAAAGAATTTACTATTTTAAGTTTTTAAGCTTCATTTGTTCTCATCACTTCAAGAGTTCGCAATAACCTGATGACCTTCAGTTGTCCTTCTATTAACGTGTGCCTGCATACCTCTCTATATGTGCACAAGGAGATACGTGATATTTTTTTAACAGAAGATGGAAGATTACAGAATAGTTTGAGTCAAGTATCAAAAAAGCAAAGAAAATCCGCTCAATTTTTTTTGAGAAGCTTAAAGGTTGGCGTCCTCGCCAGGAGTGTAATGTTAGGATGTGCTGCAGTTCAGGATTATCCTCAAAGGTGCTTTGGAGTGGGCATGCACATCACACCTATCAGTTCTTCCTTAAAGAAACTGCATATTCTTTTGGCCTAACATAGAGTAGTTTATATGAGCCCAGAAAAAAAAACATGTTTTGAATTCAGGAAGCACCATAAAATGTGGCAAGCTGCAGGAGGCACCAATAGTTGCAATCGGTGTGCCCATAACCCAGACCGAAGCATTCTTTCAGCTTCTAAACTTTGTGGTGCAATAGGTGGGTCCCTCAAGCTTCATTTCACCCCTTGAAATCCTTCAGAATTCCAAAAAATGGAAAAATGTTTCAAAAGCTTGAGGGTCAACCAAATACCCCCAAAGGGGTGCTAATGGGCTACATGCCACATGTGGATTATGGTTCTGGGGCCTTTGAAGTACAGCTTAAGCACCAGCAGCAGAAAAAAAAAGTATTTTAGGTGGCCTGGTGAGGCATGGACAACATATTCTAGGATACTCTCTCCAAAATTTTCCTGTCTGGAAATTTTAGGAACTGCAGTCCCCCAGATGGGGAAAAGCTAGTGTTTTTTTTCAAGGAGTCTAATGTAGTTACAGTAAATATAAGTATTTACATCATTCCTACTAATCTAAAATTAACATTGAAAACGAGCATGATATTATGACCCTAAAACTATGTATGAAATCAGCATAAATTGTTCTATGAATTTCTACAGTTGAATACAAGTATGCATAGCAATAGTAAAAGCACTTAGACTTCTACAGCGCTTCACAATGCTTTACAGCCCTCTCTAAGCAGTTTACAGAGTCAGTATATTGCCTCCAGCAATCTGGGTCTTCATTTTACCAACCTCGGAAGGATGGATATAGCTTTTGTATGCTGATGCAATCTTTAATTCTGCAGAACCCAAACTATTATTTCATTCAAGTTTGTGACATTCAGTCCATTTCATACAATTTTTGACAATATTGATGAATACGTCATGCTGTTGACAAAAAACATACTTTGAATTCATTCCATAAGGATTCATTCCATAAATTAATCCTTGTTGGTTAATTTTTAAAAACACAAGAGTCAGATTTACATCAATAAATATTAAATACACACATGCTTTTATTAGTAGGTTTAGTCCTATGTATTCTTAGTATAGAATTAGCTCCTTAATGCAGAAAATAAAGAAACCAACTTCTGTTAAAAATGCATATGATCATATTGTATATAATAACTTATATTTTTTTTTTGCAATTTAAGACATCATGAAACACTGAGGAAAGGGATCTAATTTCTATAAGGAGGGGGGCAACTTTTTCTGGACATAGACCATCCTAGCTTTTCAGGAATTTGCTGGGCAATCCACTCCATGTGGATTCTCATTTTAACTTATTGGCTTTCACATTTAATTAAAATTTAATTAAATTATTTTTTTTTAATTTAAATTAATTAAAATAGAATTTCCCAATTACATCTTTAGTCTCCCCACTTCTCTCACATTAAAGATTAACATTTGTTAACAAATTTGGAGCTTTCTAGTTAAAGGTGTTTCAGGCTCACACTATCCCAAGGCCTAAAATTATGTACCTGTGGTTTACAATGAGAATATTGGATGAGGTTTAATTTCCATAAAAATCTATGAAGTGGTGAAATTCACATTTTCAAAGGTGAACGCAGAGGACAAATTCTTGCCTGTAAGCAGGTCATAGTGTTTAGCAGATATCCAAATTCTTAGAGTTATATTAATGCATGACACTTGTACGTGCTATATAGATTTTTTTTAGAATAAAATTGTCTAAATAATCTGATAATATGTTCATTTTCTCAGGCTGGTTTCTCTGAACTTTTCAGGAAAAAGGGGACACAAAGGCTTGAGCGCCATATTTGAAAACTAACAATTAAGTGCAGAAATTATCCCACATTAAGAAACATATATGAAGAGATATTCAAATGAAAAATTGGTCTGTAATGTTTGGTTTATGATAATTTGTCACACGTGGAAAATGAGCTGTTTGATTATAACTACTGAGAGAGAGGAATGCAAATACTGGCCCTAATATAAGCAATCCAGTGATGTATTCAGATACACTTTGTTACATGACTCCCTTTTCCCCTTCCCAACTCTTCTCCCCAAAAGCAACATGATTTTGGCCACTGACTACAATTAGTGATGCCTGGAAATGTTGACTGACTAGCTAATGACTCACGAAGGGTAGATGCAGTAGAAGTTCCACGCAGAAAATGTTGTAGTCCGTCTTCACTATCACTTGAACTTGCCATGCTATTCCTCATTTGCATCACAGACAGTTGGGAACAGAGGCTGGGCTGGCGATCTATTTTTTGGGATGTCTGCACAGAAAAAAAAACACAGTTCTCCATTAGATGCTAATAAATATTCATCTCCTGCCATCATTTCTTTTAAGTTGTTCAGACAATGCTTTCTCAGCTACCATCCCAACAACCCCCATGAGAGATAGAATAGGATGAAAGAATGTCTGCTAATTATAACTTGGATAACTAAATTATGAAGGGGGAAATAAGAACTCTGGCAATTTACATATAACAGGTAGAAACTCATTGGTCTCCACTGAACTGACAGCTTCCCTCTCTATTAGTCATGCTCAGCAAAAACTAGAAAGACAGATATTAATGCTAAATAATTCCTGAGGGCTAAGATATTACATTACCAGAAGAAGACTCAACTGGACAGAAGATCTTCAACAGAAGAATTCTAGTTTTACTATTTTGGGGTGCAGAAAGTGGGAGCTAATTATTCTACAACAAAGATATTAGGATTAAAAAAAACTTAAAAAGGAATCAGATCACTTCTAGCCAAATAACTTCAGTTTTGCCACAGATTTATAGGCCAGAGCAGGGGCATTTAAAGTGGGGAAGACTTGTAAGCTGGATGTGAATGGATAAGGACTTGCCCAGAGGTGGTATTCAGCAGGTTCTGACCAGTTCTGGAGAACCAGTAGCGGAATTTTGAGTAGTCGAGAGAACTGGCAAATACCACCTCTGACTGGAGATTTTACAGTATCCTTCCCCTGCCACACCCACAGAACCGGTAGTAAAATAATTTGAATTATACCATCGGACTTGCCCAAATATCTTTTGATGTGCAGCACAGAAATAACCATTCTCTCTTTCTCATTCCCAGACCCCTAGGTTGTGAGGAAATTACATAGAAAAGCAAGCGTTTGGCTATCTCACTACTGAGAAGAAAAAGGAGAGAAGAAAAAGCTACTTAAAAAATGTTCAAGGACAAATCTATAGGCAGGATCATTTCAATGGATAGTATTTAAAAACAATCATATAGAGGGAGAAGACTTTAAACTACACATTTTAGGTTTAATCAGTTTTATGCTTTAGGTAGCCTGCTGCTCTCTATTTTTGCTCTTCTTTTCACATATAAATCAGGAATAGAAGATTAAAAACAGCAAGTAAATACTTATGCTAACAGCGTGTGTTTAGAAGGAAAAAAATTACATATGGAGAGCCATAAAGTTTGATTAACTATGGCATTATATAAGTTTGTAGGGCCCAGTCAAGTATGACAAATCTGTCCCAATGTACCTATAAAAGTAAAGAACCCAGTGACTTCATGGATGTGCTCATATAGCTTCTTCACAGCCAAAGTGGTTTTATATCTTTCCTTTGAAACATTGCTTAAACTCCAGTTCCTAAATTCTCTGATAATGAAGAAAGCCTTTATTTTCAAAAGACCATTGCTGCATTAAGATATCTAATCAGATATCCAAGTGGAAGCATGTGAAAACTTATACAGTTCAGCTTATGGCAAAGAAGTTCCAATGCCATGCAGAACAGGAAATATATTCAATGTCTCGAAATAACTTGTGATGGAAAGGGCAATATAGATATTAATGAACACAGAACCAAGGTCCAAACAGTTTACAATCCTCTAGAGTTTTGATGAGTTCTTGATCCAATCCCAAAACCAAATGATGCTTGAGAATTATAAGTTTCAAAAATATAACTGTTAAGTGTTGTTCTGCATGACATTACATAAAATTCAGCATTCCAACTATTAGTCGTTTATTTAGTTCCCTCAAAAAAACATTTAATTGCCATCATCCAGGAGTTGTATTTATTTTCTCTTGGATATAAGGTAGAAAAATTGATAGAAACCACATTCAATACAAAGTTATAAATAGGCATTCTAAATCAATTGTATTTTAAAAAGCTGTGTGGGAAAGGATATTGTACATTTTAGAAGGGAGCACAACTTAGCTCTTCTATAGAACAGTTATATAATGCATGGAAGTCAATAGAGAAATGCTTACCTTATCACTTAGGGTTGGATCATTTAATGAGTATAACTTGTTTGTAATATCCTTTCCAATAAGATACTTAAATATTTCAAAAAGAAATGGCTCTGATTCTAGAAAAAATGCAAGTCTCTCTCTGGACCAACATAAGAACTTGCAATTATCATCAGCAGTAATTGATACCTATAAAGAAAGTGTGGTCAATAATTAATACAGCATTTTAATTGTTCCTATGACTACAGCATATTTAATTCAGATCTCAGCAAATAATTAACATCAATAGCACTTAGACTTGTATACTGCTTCATAGTGCTTTACAGCCCTCTCTCTAATCAGCTTACAGAGCTAGCATATTAAAAATACTTTATTCTATGAACTTTCTCATTTCAGCAAGGATGAAAATGGTATTCTGACTATACTAAGAACCTTGCTTTCTATTCTACTTCATTTGGATTTTTAAAACCCCGTAAACAAAGGTATTGCAAAGAAACATGAGAATCAGTACAAAGAATTAAAACAGCCAAGCTTTAATTATAGTATGTAACATTGCACAGCGGGCCCAACACTCCAGTGCTGCAAATCGCATTTGCGGATAAAGTTTAACTGGTTATAATCAAAGTCAAAGAAAATGGAAATGTTGAATCAGAAGCAGAATAATAATCATAATTTTCCTCTAATTATTTTAAGAATAATATAAGGCAATGATGTTAAACAATTCCATTATCCTTTACTTTTGGGGATACAGTAGAGCCTCAGGTCACGACCGTAATCTATTCCAGGATTTCGGCCACCACCCGATTTGGTCATGACCAAAAGCACAACCATCTGCACATGCGCGGACAACCCCCCCCAAAAAAAATGGCGGGAAAGGGGAAATTGGCATGGAAAGGGAATCTTTCTGCACAGATTTTGTTCACCATCTGATTTTTAAATCGTGACCTGATTCAAACGTTGAGTGGATTTTTTGTTCGCCATCCAATTTGGTCGCAAGGTTCTACTGTATTACAAAACATCCTTTATCATTCCATAGTTATGAAATACAGCTACCATATCTGCACTGCTAAAATCCATACCACTACCAACTGCCAGCAGAGTATTAAAATATGTGTATCTCTTGGCTGCCCTTGTCTGGATTTATGCAGCCCATCTCTGATAGCCCCGTTCTGAAATGGCCATATAAAAGTAATCCTCGACATACAATGGTCTACTCAGTGACCGTTCAAAGTTACAAAGGCACTGAAAAATGTGACTTCTGACTATTTTTTACAGTTACGACCGTTGTAGAAACCCTATGTTCATGTGATCAAAATTCAGATGCTTGGCAACTGGTTCATATTTATGACCGTTGCAGTGTCCCAAGGTCATATGATCCTCCTTTGAGAAGCAAAAGATCACTTTCTGACAAGCAAAGTCAATGGGGAAGCCAGGTTCACTTAACAACCAGGCTACTAACTTATCAACTGCAGTGATTCACTTCACAACTGCGGCACAAAAGCTCATAAAATGGGGCAAAACTCACTTAACAAATGTCTCACTTAACAACAGAAATGTTGGGCTCAATTGTCATCATAAGCCAAGGACGACCTGTACTCCGATAATATGCAACTCAGATCTTTTCTTCAAGAGGAATATTGCTCTTCCTCTATCTCATCCAGCATAAGCTCTCATCATGTAAATAGAAGTAACAATATCATGGGATGTACTATCTTCAGTTGAATGCTTCAAGGATTACAGCCTCAGAATAAAATTCAATTTAAGTGCTGTTTATATATGCAGGCTAGCTACCAATGACTGTGTTCAGGGCATCTCCATAAATCTAAATCCAGCAGATGGCACCAGTGTATTAACAAGAACAAAAGGGAGGCAAATCCCCTCATCCAAAGATCCATAAACAAAAAAATGTAAGTATATCCCTTCCCAAAAAATTGAAAACAATGTCTAAGCATGTGGGGAGGTCCATAAACTATTTGTAAATGTTGTCTACCTATCATTAAATGCATATTTTCATCTTCTAAGAAAAGAATTAGTACGTGAATTAAAACAACAACATTTTCCATTCATTAAAAAAGCACACATATATTAAATAAACAAAATTCTAGAAATTTGTGGTTAAAAATGTTCATTTTGAGCTCAAAACAATGTGTGAATTTTAGTCCCCTTGGCAAATAAATTCAGTACTCCTATTCTTCCCTCGTTCTTGTTTTGATTGAATTTAAACTAATTTGCGGAATAGGAAGGCTGAGATGTTTTCTTTCAGTATCTGGTAGAGACGGTATTTTTTCCAAATCTGAATAAATCAGTGTACAAAACCCAAAGTAGATAATGTGTTAGAAAGAACAGAAGTATCTTGTATTGGCCTTCCAGTAGGGGGATTACTGTATTATGACAGCAACCTTTCTATGGCATTAAGCCCAGTTCTTGAGTGGAACATATTACACTAAGTCACTGATTTTAGATTCCGTAGCAGGCTCAGTTTCACTTTTATTATCAAGTTAACCAACAACTGCATCATCATTCCTGGTCAGGCATAGGAACCAGGCTTCCAAGGCAGAGACTGCCTTTTACTACTGAAAGACACTGCAATGATTCCATCTTTTACTCCCTCACATATTTTTTGGGGGGGTGGGCGAAGGAAAGAAAGGGAAAAAGCAGCTCTGGGCAACTGCATAAGAAAGATCTAGCTAATTGGTTCCAACTAATATCTGAAACTCGTTTGCTGGAGAATCATTTTGGAAATATGGGATCTCTCACCAATTTTGCAGCCTATTATCTCTTTATTTCTACAGATCCCTGATTCGGTATTCGCTGGAGTAGACCTTATTTTTTCAAATCTCTTTAACTCATACTACGGGAAAGCAATAATTTTCAACCATTTTTTATTATTTTTAAAAAGGACTTTAGAAATTTGATGCTAATTACAAATAAAAAGTCCTGGAAGTCATCATATTCCGATATTTCCTTGATTGCTGTTATCAGTTGCCAAAAAGATCTGGCAGATTTTTGAAAGGACACTAAAACTACCATCTGTCACCATCTTAGATTCTTGTATTTTCTGAACTCTTTCCCACAGATCTTTCCATCCCTTAGTTTTCTGCAGCACAGGAAAGCTGTATTATAAGTAATTTATTCCGCTCATAATGGTTCTTTAACCTGTAGTGAAAAAAAGGGCTTCTTTCTTTTAGATTCCCTTGCATTGAACGAAAAGATATTTAAATATAGTGTCTATCAGCTTTTTCTGAACTGTTCTCCACATTGTCCTGTTTGAATATTTTGAAATACTAATGGATCTTCTACCAACAGCAAACAAGATTCTAGTTGATCAGGTGAAGGTGATTATTTTCAAATTATAGTTCCAATAGTAAAAAAACATTAAATTCAAGTACAGTGGTTTTCTCAATAAAGTATAGAAAAGTGATTATTAACCTTAACACGCATGTATCTGGTGTATGAAAAAATATCATTTTAAATTTCCCCAATAACACAACCTTAGTATTTCACATCGGGAATTATTTTATATTCCAACAACAACAGTTTTAAAAACTATATAATGCATCAGAAAAAATACTGCAAATTCTTAGCTCTTCAATTTTTCAAACAAGTACTTGGTTCACTGGGAAATCTCCATGATAATTATACTCATTCCTAAAGAAATAGTTGATTCCATACCTGGAATTTTTCACCTCGATTCATCTGAGTTGATCGATATTCAGGAGAATCTATAAAGGCACATGGGTAAATATTATGCAGAAAATGTCCTCTATAGGAGACCTTCATTCTGATGATGAAAATAAGTATTACAATAATTGATAATATAGGCAGTATAGCAAGCTAATTTCTAACAGAGTACAATTATTTGCAAACACATCAATTCACACAACTTCTGTTATCATAGGAAAAAGCTTAATTGACTTTTACTAGTTAAAATTCTGGAACCCCGCAGTTAAGCTATTCTCCAAGAGGCATGACACAATCTGCTGCTGAATCATATCCTACACTTAGATATCTCTTCCCCATCTTTCCCTCTTACTTGCATTAATTCCCTCTTGGTGCATGGTACATTTATATTGTTCACTATCATTCATCACAAATCGTTACTAGCCAATATTAAGCTAAGCATGATGAAAATATAATTTGCAATTCCCTGTTACAATTAATGATGCATTAACATCAAGGCAGATGTAATGTAGCATTAGGGATAGCTGCATTGGGAGAAAGAGCAAATGAGGGAGAAAGTTATAAATTGGCAGATCAAGAGCAGAAGGAAGAAGGAAGGAATCTGTACTGTTCTGCTTGGTTAACTTTAGTTTGGACTGAATCCTTGCCAAGCTTCTGTTTTTAGTTGTGTATAGGGCTTATTCCTGCTGGAGGAAAAAACCTGGGGATTGGGATTGGGAGAAGTATAGATGTTCCCAACATCAGTTTCTCAATCTCACTGTTACCAATATTGATGAGCTTAATTGAAGCTTTCCTGTTACCTAATAACCAAGGCAATTTTTCTACATGAAGTAAGTAAATAAATAAGCTACCAGGAATTTAGATTTCCCTCTGTCTCACTGTAACAAGAGGAAATGAATCATGAATCAAGTGACTTGAGCATTCTTGCAAACATTTTTGAGATTTAAAGAAATAAATTTCTTAAACATACAATTCCCAAAAGCTTGGACATTTAACTGAGAATCTATCAACAAGCAAATTTTCTTAAGAACCATATTGTTTGAAATCAGTAACAAACGTATGATCACTGAAAGATAAGAATAAAACTTTGAATAGCAGTTACAGAAGATAGCAGCTGACAAGGGCTGCAAAACACTAAGGAGAGTCAGATCTGTTAGTTCTGCAAATCACCAGGAAATTCCAAACCTGAAGGAGTAAAAAGAAGGTACAGGACTAGATCTAAATTTTGTTTTGTTTCCCTAAAAAATATTCCTAGGCATGTCCTAAGCAGACTACTGTTTCTATGAAAGGGAAAGGAAAGAATCTTCAGTAATTCTATTTATCCTCTTTAGCATTTAGTGCTATTTTCATAATTCAGGGGATTCTCCAAATTTTTGGATTAGATTTTGGATGAATCTAAAGGAAAGGAGTTGCGAGGCAACTTCTACAGCAGAATTCTTCCATTAGCTAGAAAGAGCTCTCCTGTCCAGGGATGGAGGTGGGTGCGTAGATTTTTTATCTAAGTAGTTTATTTTAGGTCTATCATACCTGACCTGTAAAAATCCAAATAAGCACAAATGGGCAGCAAAGCAATTCTGAAAATTCCTTGCTGCCATCTAATGGTTGTCTGGATTTGTGCAGACCAGATCTGGTAGCCTCTTTCAGATCGAGTGTGCATTTTTCATACAATCCAATTATATAAAGGGGAGATCCAGACTCAGTTATTTCAGACACATACTTTCCTTTTAGTAGAATACTTAATCGATCATCCACTGACGTTTTATCTTCTGCAGCATATGCTTGACCCGTTTTTAAAGTCTGAATATCGCAGAACTGTCCTGTCAATCTTTGGAATAGCCCTGGAGGCACATGGAGTGGTTCAAACATTCTCTTATATAGGCTACTGAGCTCTTTATTTATTTTTATCTGGAAGACAATAGTGAAGAAATATTACAAACATTAGAAAAGCAGAAGTGGTTTTAAGACATGATCGTTTCAGTTAAAAAGCCTCCAAAAATATTATTGCTGGCAAAAAATCAGTAAAAGTTTACAGTTCATGTGCTTACTTAATACTGCTTTTTATGTTGTCAAAAGTTAAAACTATTTATGAGTACAAATAAAAACTGTATGGTAAAATACAATATAAAAGCCCATTCAATAAAGAAAGAAAAGGAAAAACATAAACAAAACTAGCTAATCATAACATTTTCAGTCAAAGAAACCCCAGAGGAAGAATTAAGCCTTCAACAGGCATTTAAAAGACACATTAACAGGTGTCACAGATTGGGGGTAGAGGGAGAGGAAGAAAAGGAAATTCTGGAGTGCAGCTGCCAGTTGCTTTTGTAACTACAAGATGACCTTGTCAGTCACTGACAAGTCCGGGTGATTCGTAGTGATTGTTCAGATTTGCAACAGGATATTAAATATCCTGGTACTGATTTGTTTAGTGACAGAAACATGAACTTGGCTTGATAAATTGACACTCATTGTGTATATGATGAGATATCCCACTCAGAATGCTGACTGGATTCTACCATACATTCTGCATTTCCTAGGCCCAAGGAAGCCCCACATAGAATGTTATCTAATCTAATGAAGCTATCAGTGTGTGTTCAATAACAGAACAGCTGTTATTATATCTAAGAGACTATGAAATTAGCATTCCAACTAATTTAGATAATAGATGTTCCTGAGCACAAGATTACTTGGGCCTCTGAAATCTATAACTCTAGAGGATCCCCAAAAGCACTTTCCTGTTCTTTTTGAAGCATCACCACACTATTCTGAACACAAAAATCATTCTGGAGTCCTTGGTGCTATTTGAACTTAGTTGTTTGCTTGCTGATGTTTCATTACTTAATTAGATGCTGATGATGTTACCTAGTTTGGTAATGGAATGTCTGCAAGTAAACAACCCAACATAGAGACACCAAGGATCCCATAGTTCACGGGTGTCAAACTTGCAGTGTCACGTTTCTGTCACATGATGTATCGTGACATTTTCCTTTGTGGAGCTGGGGTGGGCGTGGCCTGTGCATGATGCATCTGGCCCGCAGGCTGCCAGTTTGACACCCCTGCATAGGTCAATCCTGAATATCAGGGGTGGAATGCTACTGGCTCTGCCTGGCTCTATAGAACCAGTATCTCTGAAGAGCAGCAGACACCGAACCGGTTCTCTGTCTGCTGCTGTTTGGCCCACATGCTTGCCCGGGCTCTTACCTGACCTTTATTTCTCGCTTTTTCAACTTCAGCTGCTTTGTGCGGCACAGCTGAGGTTGAAAAAACAGTAAAAAAGTGCTTTTTCAAATGCTGCGCACTCGTGCAGCACTTATCAGCTGCCCGGGCGGGATAGCTTATGGTGTATTAAACGCATGTGCAGAATGTAATTACTGAACTGGTAATAATGCCAATTGAATCCCACCTCTGCTGAATATATATTCTCTTCTACTGAAATAAGAAAAATAAATCATCCCAAAACTCTCTGATGATTATCCCTAGGGACTTCATATAGGTGTCCCAAGAGCATTGGGACAAAATAGTGCATTTTTGCCACAGCCAACGTCCAAGGTACACAATCCTGTTTCAGTTTGATTGGAACTATTGTAATGCAATGTCTCCAATCTTCAACTCCAGCAGCACAAAAAAATGTCCTCATTTTTCCCTCACAAAAGCGTTATACCATCACTACTATAAGTCATTGGCTCCCAAAGAATAATCCAGGTGCCATAAATCTTTCATGGCAACATGTAACCCAGTTTTATAGAAGCCACCCTTTCTATATATAGCTACCCAGCATTGCCTTGTGATAAGATGGGAGGACAATAAATTTAATAAATAAATAAAACAGAGCATGGCAGTTACACACTTTAATCTGACAACTTTAAGTTCAGGATTCATTCAAAGTTTATTCCGATCTGTTCAGTTATCTATAATTACCAAATGACAGCCATTTAGTTTTCACAAATTATTATTTACAAATAGCTTTGTGACGATAATCTTTCCCCCCAATGGAGGATTATGTTACGGCTCATCCAATCAATATTATCTTTCCTTAATTTGCCCTTTAGAAAATAAAATTAAGCCTATTTGTTTTCATGATAGAATAACAAAATCTATAGAACAGTAAGGAAATTTTTTAATTAAATTAGAAATTTCAAATTTATTAAAAATAATTTATTTTCCTCATATGTGTAGACTCTAAACTACATGGACTTTAATGACAAAGGGGAGAAATGCTAGTTCCCTTTTGTCAACCAATGTCATTGCTGAAAGTTGCAGTTCTGTTTTGGTTAATTGTGTGAGGTTATGGGTCAAAAATTATTCAAAACAATTATATTTTCAAAGATAAATGTTCCAGTCTGATATTGCAGCCACAGCTGTAATATAAATTATAATATAATATAGCATAATGTAATATAAATATAATATAATATAAATAATTTAATTATTTATAATTATATAATATAATATAATATAATATAATATAAATATAGTTAAACAAATACAAATACACATAAACTTATTTTCTGATCATACAGATTATCAAAATTTCCGGAAGTATGGATAACAAAGCACATGTCAAAAAAGTCTGAGCTATAAATCAGGAAATATTCAATTCAAACCTTGCCTTTGCTACGAATTCAAAAACAACCATAAATATTGTACATTATCTTATTAGCTGGGAATCTGAGAATAATAAATACCTCTCAAATTGTTGTAAGAAAATAGTATGCATGAACAAGTAAGTGTAGTATTGTACTCCATTCTTTTACTCCTATTTTACTTTATTTTACTTCTATTACTCCATTCTTTTTGTCCTTTACTTAAAGTAATCTAAAATCCCTGAAAATGATTAAAGATACCAAACTATTGGCTTGGCTTTTACAACGATCAACCAGACCCTTCTGGGAAATCCATAAGTAGGACATGAGTATATTACCACCTTCCCAATCATGTTCTCTAGTATTGGGTGTTAAAACATATATCAACCTTGAAACTAAATGCAATGTATCATCACTATTACCAGCCACTTATAGCTTCATCCTCCTCGACTTGTACACAGCAATCCTTTATGTTTGTTTGTTTTTAATTTCCAATATATTGTTGATCTCTGCAACTTGCAATAATAAATTCTATAGATTAATTATTCACTTCATGAAGTAGTGTTTCATGAATCATTCACTCCCAAACTTTGCATGATTCCAATTTCTAATTATCTGCTTTCTCCCATCAGGCATTCATTTTCCTTTTACTCAGACCTTTTTCTGCAAACCAATGAAAACTTGCAGACTGAGTTCAGATAATATGCTTAATCGTAATCTTAATAAGCCTGACTTTTCAAAAATAAAAATCATTTTTGATACAACTATGACCTAAATGACTGAGAATCTTCATAGGCATATTACTAGATGAGTTTAATTCATGATTTCACACAATGCCTTGAAGTGGCTGGACTTAAACTACTGAAAGCAGCAACCAAGGCATGATTAAGACAAATGAAGCTACAGAGATTGTACAAATGCAGCTACTTGGGAAGGGTAGGGTGAACATCTTTTCCAACTGCACATCCTTTGGGAAGTTCACTATCAGAATTACACAACATACTAGCACAGAGAAATTATTACAGCGATGGATTAGAAATGGGGATATCCATGTGCAAATCCATTCTCAACTACTGAAATCCTACTGTATAATTTTGAGGCTGTTATTCTTTGCTCAGCCTAACCTACCTCACAGTGTTCTTGCTGTGAGGAAAAGCTGTGGGGAAAAGCTGGAGATGTGAGTGCCTAAACTCCAAAAGGGAAGGTGGGATAGAAATCTAAGGAAAAAAACATTCCAAGTGGGATGAATAGATTGGGGCTTATATTTTTATTGTGTTATTTCCTCATAATTTACATATCAGCAAAGAACTTGGGATGTGTTGTCTGAAATATGCACCATTTTACATCTCCCTGCATTGAATTACTTTGGTTTCTTTAATGCTGATAAATTTATAGAAATCCTTTTCAGACCCTGATCTCTGTCTTGGCCAATGCCATCTTAAATCTACATAATTCCACTAATGTTCTTCAAAAGTCAGGTGAGGCAGCTAGACTAGTGGCCACCAAGATAATCCTTGTGGGCACACTGAAGCTTCTTAGACTTCCTGCCCCACTTGGAGATCCTGTTTGCCACAGTCGTACAACATCCTGTATCACAACATGTTGTGATGGAATGTAAAGGCTGTCTGATTCACATAGTACATCAAAACAGTGAAGTCCGTGAGATGAAGGCCAAACTGACGAAGTCTTTTAATTCAATAACCAGAACACTATGCCTTGTCTTATCTGAAAACATAGGCAGGCAGAGCAGAGATCGATTAATTTGTCAGAAAAGCAGAAAATGGCCATAAAAAAAAGCAAAAATAATATAGCATTGAGCCAGATAAATAAAAGGATGGAAGCTTTAATGGAAGCACATGGAGCCTCAAGTGGAGAAGGTGGTCTTGGGCCTATTCTTAATTAATTTACCTCTATATCAACACGAAATAATCTGAATTTTAGTAAGGAAACTAGATAAAATGGAGATGTGTGCTCTGTAGGGGGAGAAGAAGAGCTTTGTCCTTGGGATTAAAAGAGCAATGTTTTCACCAATATAAGATCTTTCAGGCAGCCCCTCCCTCCCCCGACAATAGGATTTGTCTGGGAGATTGAAATAAACCCTGCGGCAGATAACTGTGGTTTCTATTGTGTACTGGCTCCTCCAGGAACGGTGCCTCAGAGCAGCTGCGCTTAGAAAGAAGTGATGTAAAAGGACAGCTCTGCTGACCACAGAGGAAATCTTTTCAGCGATGAATGGAGCAAATATCATGCATCTCTGCATATGATAAACCAGGCATATGCCTCAATCAACCACAAAGGCATCTGCACCTTTTTCTGACAGCAGCATTTCTTCTGCAGTACCTGATAAGCAAAGCTCTGGAAGTGACAAAGACAAGGATTACTTCTTTAAATCATTTACCAGCCAGTAAAACATCTTTCCCCTCCTCCATTTCTAAGATGGGATGCAGCTTGCAATATATTACTAGGCAAAGGGACAACTTCCCTTTCAACCCACTTTATTACACTGATACTCTTGTGTAGCTTGTTGTTCTTTAATTTTATTTCAATCAAGCTGTACACTATAAAATTTCTAGTTGGATGTTTGCTATGGATGACAAAAAAAGCCTTAGTACAAAGAATGCTGGAATGCAGATGAACTACTGTCATACGAACACCTACTACATATATGGGTTGTTATAGGTAGGAAAAAAGGCTGAGAGACAAAAAAAATTTGCAATAAGGTTCTCAAATGTCTAGTCTGGAGACAGACAATCCTTATTTTTACTTAGGGTTTACCTGGCTATTTCAAGAAAAAGAGTAATTGGATTGCGTAGTGGAAAATAGCCCTGACAAGTTGTGAATGATCAGCGTCTTTCTATTGATAGAATTATTTTTAAAGCAGTAAAAACTTTTGTCAGAGATCAAGGATAGAAATAATGTTGGCATATAATTCCTCCTCACTTAACAATCTAATAGAGAGTGGTCAAAGAACCTAAATATCCATTTTTAAAACTTTCTTTCTGTTTCACCAAGGGAAGTTTTCAATGAGTCAATGAGCCTCCTTTTACTCACTGGATTTGACCCAATATCTTGTGAAATTATATATCTAAATATGTTTATATATATATATATATATATATATATATATATATATATATATATATATATGTGTGTGTAAGGTTTTTAAGCTGATAATTTTTTAAATAATAAATAAGGGAGACTAGTATAGATCTATTTCGAGCTAGTTAGCTCTCTTCAGCTAGCCATACCCTTACTGGGATTCGAACCAGGGAAGTATTACATGTGAGGCAGTTGTAATTGCCTCTACACCACTGGCTCTCTCCTTATCAGCTCAGGCAGGGGAATAAGTATATACTTTGTATTACAACACCCTGTTAAGCCCCAATTAAGGGAGAAAGCATACTGCTTTCTTTTCTGTCTTTCGGCTCATCACCAGAGACCATACCGACAGAAAGCTATTTGTTTCGTTGCCTTTTGTTTACATGTGTGTAAGGTTTTTAAGCTGATAATTTTTTAAATAATAAATAAGGGAGACTAGTATAGATCTATTTCGAGCTAGTTAGCTCTCTTCAGCTAGCCATACCCTTACTGGGATTCGAACCAGGGAAGTATTACATGTGAGGCAGTTGTAATTGCCTCTACACCACTGGCTCTCTCCTTATCAGCTCCTTATAGTATATACTTATCAGTATATACTATAAAGTATATACTTATTCCCCTGCCTGAGCTGATAAGGAGAGAGCCAGTGGTGTAGAGGCAATTACAACTGCCTCACATGTAATACTTCCCTGGTTCGAATCCCAGTAAGGGTATGGCTAGCTGAAGAGAGCTAACTAGCTCGAAATAGATCTATACTAGTCTCCCTTATTTATTATTTAAAAAATTATCAGCTTAAAAACCTTACACACATGTAAACAAAAGGCAACGAAACAAATAGCTTTCTGTCGGTATGGTCTCTGGTGATGAGCCGAAAGACAGAAAAGAAAGCAGTATGCTTTCTCCCTTAATTGGAGCTTAACAGGGTGTTGTAATACAAAGTATATATATATATATATATATATATATATATATATATATATATATATATATATATATATATATATATATATGTGATAGATAGAATGTTGAGATATTATATATATACATATATATATATATATATATATATTATATATGTATATGTATGTATGTATAATATTTACATGTTTGTCAAATAAAAGACAATTATGTATTTTAAAAATGTACTACTTCAACACTATACACAATGAAATATTTTAATATAAAGATAAAATGAAGATTCAAGTAAAGAATATTTTCTATGTATAAACCAATGTATATAGGATATTCTGGTAAAGTAGACAAAGATGACTTTTTGCTGGCCAAATGTGAAATATACTAGAGAAACATTTAAAGATACATCTCCTGAAAGTAATTTATTTCCTATTTTTATGAAACTTTAATAGCATGATTTTCAGAGATCATGACTTTTACCCCACTTCAGTGGGAGGAAAAGATACAATATTATAAATAATGAAAAGGAAACCTTCATTGCAGTGGAGACATGATGAGATAGAAGAAGAGGAAGAAGAGAAACAAATTGTATCCTATTGAGAATTATGAACTATGTTGAAAGTAGAACCAATGTACAATATAATAATGCTCTTATTAAAATATTATTATTGGATATATGATAATACTATTATTACTATTAGTAGTGGTAGTATTTACTAAGAATATTTATTGATGCATAGTTCAGACTAAATAATGCCGTAAATACAAATGTTGTCCAAAACAATAAGTTCAAAATATAACCAAACTATTTATTTAGAACAAATAAAATATAATAACCATAAAATGATACAATAGAGTTTCCCTGAAGTCCTGGATGTTTATTCTCACTTACTTATTAGGATTTATATGCTGCTCCATTCCCAAAGCACTGTAAGTGGCTTAGGAGCCCTCAAGAAGATTAAAAGCAAAGAAAATAACATGATATAATTAAATTACAAATGCAAAACTCTTGGCACTCAATATTTGCACATGTTATATTCATCTTGCACTAGTACTACAGGCTATGTAAATGAAAACCTGGAGAGATAAGTACTAAAAGCACAGTTATTAATAAATATTAATAACCTCTTGCACTGTTTTTGGCAGTGACAATACATTAGCTGAACAAGCCCATTTAAAAGCAAGACCCAATTCTTTTAAATAACTTCTTTATGCATCTATCATTGATTTCGCAGTGGTGAACATACCGGCCTCCTCTTGTACAGCAAGTATATAAAATGCAGAAGATTGACAACAAGGAATACTGTATTCCAGATTACCATATCCACCGCACAGCGAAAAAGGGCTGCCCAGATGATAAAAAGTACACACCCTGCCAAAAATAAAAGTGTGAAATTATTAGGCATACAACTCTGCTATTCCCAATCCAGAAAACTTAAGTATAGTAAAATATTGTGTTCAAACTTTTTATCTTCCATAGAACAATCTACCAAGAAATGACTAGAAGAACAATGATGATTATGCCAGGAAAAGAATGCAAGTTATAGCATTATAGAAGAGTACTACCCACATTTGTCTGGAAGCACAATCAGAAATGAAATTATTCATTTATTTTTAATAGCATTTATGAATTGGTTTTCCACACATATTCCAAAATACTCCCCTGCTCCCAAAATTGAACAAAATCAAGCAGCAGGAATAGAGAAATAGGTTTTACAAATATGTTATAATGGATTCTCATTACAATAGATTGTGAAGGGTGCAACATTTGAGTCTAATGTCGTTTTCCTTACCCATTATCAACATAGCTCGTAGGACAATCATATGGAGATTAAACGTAGTTGGAATAACCAACCCAACTGCAAAACAAATATTGGCCATATGAAAAACCAGGTGATGGATCTCTCTCCAATTTTCACATACAGTTTCATTCAAAGGCACAGAGGTGGCATTTCTGAAGTCCAGGCTGAAGTTCAATGGGGCTGTGGTAATTGAGCTGGCTTCTATGAAGTTCATCTTGAACTAGCCTGTTAGAAAGAAATATAGGTTGTATTTGCAGTGTGACTGAATATTCATCTTTTTGCAAGAGGATTGAATGGGGACGGATCCCGAGAGCTTGAAAAGTTATACACGGAACATGCTGAATGTTCACTTCATATTTTTTTTAAAAAAGAGAACCAGATCTTGTATTTATTAGAATTAACTCAATCACAACGAATTGTATACTCTTATCTATGTCATTTTGCATACATAAAGTGTTCAACAAAGTAATGGGTATAGCTTTGGCACTCAAGTAACTGTTAGCAGAAAATACTTAAAATAAAGTTAGAGTTCTGCTTATCTCTCCCACACCTATCCAACTGCCATGTAGCTGTGACATTAAACAGCACTACTAAATATAGTACCTAATGCAATGCTGAATAGAAGATAAGAAGCAAAAGAATACATAACACTTTAACAGCCAAGTTTTTAAATATTTTAAAAAATATTTAATTTTTAAATGTAATTGTAGGTTATATATTTGACTCTTCAGAAAACTGTCTACTTATGAATATTGGCAAAGGGATTCAATATACATCCAGTCAAAGCTAAAATATTTTTTCTATATGCGGTAAATTTGTTAATGATTCTCTCAACAGTTCTTTAATTTGTGCATCCACACACGTGTATGTAATCTGTACTCAAGTGATGCTGGATACTCTAGCAGAATGCAACACATCTGCTGTCTGCATTTCATTTTGTGTTAATTTTTGATACATAATGCAGAGTTTGATGGTTTTTGATGGACAACAACTTCAGTTGGAAAAATGTATGAAGTTCACAACAATTCCTTGAAGAGTTGGAAAAATTCTGACTGGGCAATGATCATAGTTTGAATGTAGAAGATATATTTAACCTTTCTCTACATTTGTAGGGTGCTATTTTCAAACAGAAACTAAAAATGGGTAATCTTAATCAAGAAAATGGCTTACAGAAGAAAGTTTAACTTATTCAATGAAGGTGCTAGACAACTACAAAACTCCCTGAGACTATTATAAAAGAAGAAGCAACAACCTCAGAAGTCATTCCACACATATATTGTGAGCTTCTGCTTCAGCCCTTATGTCCAGAAAAAAAATAAACACAGCATGACTTGTTTCACACTATGTCTGGATTCATGTTACTATATCATCATGTGGCATCATTCATTGGTTGAACCAGATCTTTAAAACCACACAGTAATATTTTTTTTATGTTTACTAATTGCTACATGCAAATAGAAGTTTTATTTTAAGGTGTTGCTCTGAAAGTGAAGCAAAAAGAGGGACAGAAATAATATTTGAATTTCCAGCATCAGGAAATATTGATTTTCAATTTCACAGATATAGAGGCAGTTAGAAAAATATCCATTGGATATCATAATCTGTTTTATATCGGTGGGGCCTTGGTTGTTCAAAGCAAATATCTCTATGAAAAACTCAATAATTCTATATTAAAAAGACAGTCTGCATTTTACCCTTTTCTGTCGTATGATATAACACTGTCCAAGATTTTGCTAACATTGTGTATGGGCATTTAATGTGCATTTTAATATATGTTTGGTTAAAAAAGAAGATTTAACGTAGATCTATGTGCATGCACATTTTCAAGTCAGTATGCAGTTTTCTTGACAACATTTTCAGAAGGAGGTTGCCTGTTGCCTCGTGGCCCAAGGTCACCCTCTTACATGCTCACCCTTTTGCCCTAACCATCATGCCAAAACAGCTTTCTCAAGTATATTATTTTACAATACTATATACAATACAAAACATTCTAGACCCTAGGCAAAGGATTATTACTTGAAATATATAAACACTATTAAACATAGTAATATTTACTTGCTATTAAATTTGGTATTTCAAACACGGTGCCCAAATAAGCAACAGAACAGGGGAAGACAAGTTAGGAGACAGCTATCTTGGAGGGGGGAGGAGACAGCTATCTTGGAGGGGGGAGGACTATAACTGGAAGAGTTAGGGTCATATCTGGCCATAACTGGACTGCCAATTTATTGCAAATTTTCATCATGCTGCAAACACATAAAACATATACTCTCCCAACATGGATGGGGATTGTATAAGACTGTATTTTTTTTTCCTCTCAGAAAATTACTTCAGCTTCAAAATAATAATGAGGCTTGTGGAGCAACGAGGACTAGTTGTCTGTACATAGTGAGCCAGGCCTGGGCAAGGTTTTGATTAGCCTTGCTTTCTGTTTCAGGTATAAAGAATCATTCAAAGTTGATTGCACAGGGATGACCATGCTTCCCCCCTTCAAGGTAGGATTCAAAACAATGAGAAGAGGACAGTATTATTATATTTCCTTTTGCAATTAAATTCCAGTCTCCACCACCCGGGATGACAAGAAGCTAGGATATATTTAAAAGCAGATGAGAACCCTAAGAATTCTCTGTAATGTGCTTTGGGGCCCTTTTGAATGAAGGAGCCGGGTGTTTTTTGTTTGTTTGTTTGTTTGTTTTTGAGCTCCTGCAAACTGAACTCCAGCCACAACTCCATAACTCCAGGCGCGAGCCTCTGCAGTTCTTTCTCCAGGTCCCGACGTGAGAATCCAACGAGGCCGGTACAGAGGGCAGGTGCCAAGCGGTAGGCTAAGGCGGAAGATAGACAGGACTGGAGACACCCAACGGGCGAGGCTAACAAAGTGTCAGGCTCTGGGAAGCAGCGCGCCCTTGTTAAAGGCTGTAAGTAGCCCAAACTCACCCCCCACCGCCGGCTCGTGAGTAGACCGGGTTGCGGAAAATGTCGCCGAGCCCTGCGCGTCCTCCCAGCTGCCTCAATTCTGCCTATCAAAACTGATCCGCCCCGCAGCTTCTTCTGGCCGCCCCGGGATCTTCTCCTACCTGCTTCGCTCCTCCTAGTCCCAGCCAGCCTTACCTGTCTGCGTCGCCGCTGCCAGGCTTCTTCTCCAGAGTTTCTACTGTTATACTCAAAGGTGGCTGCTAGCACCGGCGCGCTCCTTACGGGAGCGCCTTGTGGCTTCGGTGCGCCTGCTAGAGGAGCCTGCGGGAAGCGCGCTCGCCGTCCGCGGAGCGGAGGTTTTGACTAAAATAGGCATCAAGCAGCCGCCAGTAGTAACTTGCGGGCGGCGCTAGCTCCCTCCCCGCGCTTGCAGCCCTCAGAAACCAACGGCTTGAGGGAGAGCGCAGGCGCTTTTTTGGTGGGGGTACGCTTTGCTTTTCCCGTCCCATCCGCGTAAAAGTTCTTGGGATTTGTTTGTCCGCCGGAGTGGGGGAGTGCTTGGTGATCGCCAGTCGCCGCTGAAGCTATTCGGAATGTCACGACAATTTAAAAACGACGTGGGGATTAAGTGCCCAAGGAGCAATACTATAGGGCTTTGCGAACTTTCTTCCAAATTATTGGGGAAAAAACCACTTCTGTTTATCCCGAGAGTACAAGGCACCCCTCTGCTGCTCATTGAAGCAGCTGCCTAGAATTTAAGGGCCTCCAATTTAGGGACCCACAGTCTGAAGGAATTTCTCTAACTTTCAAGTGTTTTGTAGTATTTGTTATAGGTTTATTTGGATTTCAAACACGAGTGTTTCTTAAATTTCACCCTCACATGACCCTCATTCATTTTAGATTTGGTTTTTTACATGCATTCACATCTTTTGTTCAAAGAATATTTTTCTTTACCCGGTCATAGATTTGTAATGCATTTTAGTGGCATTCTTGCCAAGTTCTGTCTTATGAATATGAATGAATGAATACATGGATACATATAAGAAAAATAAAAAAATATATAAAAGAAGCAATAGGACAGGGACGGTAGGCTCGTTGATGTTTTATTAAAATTTTCCAAATAGAGCCTCCACAAATTCTCATGCCTTGCCATGTCTAAATCCAGCCCTGCTTTCATAGGCTTCTGCAAGGAAAAAAAAATACATTGCAACTAACTTTACAGAGCCATTCATTTAAATGAATGAGAGTTCAAAATCGGGGCATCTTTTGGACAGGTTGGCTGAAAAAAAGCTTAACAAAGGATTTGCTTCTTTTAGGAATAATAAACAGTGTCTTGCTGTGCTCCTGCATGTTGGAAAAACTTCTTCCAAATTAAAGCAAGTGCACAGTGCCAGTAATGAGATCTTCATGCACAGACATACACATCTGGTATTAGACACCAGAGGGAACCCATTCCAGATAGGCCTAGGTAGTCCACTATGAACGAACGAATGAATGAATGAATGAAATCAACGTGTATCAAGAACCAGGCTACTGTATTGCTCAAAAGATTAAAGATGCAAGAGGATGGCTTGATTAAGAAAAGGACTGATACATTAGTAAAAGATAAAGAAGCAAATCTGACTCAAAGTTAACAAAAATATTATCCTTGATCTCATACGTAGGAGTGCAAAGATCAGATGATTGCTAGAGTTTTCTGTCTCTTTGTGCCACTTAGCCATTATCCAAATATTTGCAGCCCAGATCTGGTAGCCCTCTCATAACCAAAATTGAAACGTGTATTTTGGCATAAGATATTTTTTAAAAAAATATTTTTTAATTACTCCAGAAGTGTTGGTTGACAAAACTGTTTCACTTAAGTCAATATTACTAATGCAACAAGAGTTGAAATTTTCCTTAAATAATTAATAGTCTCTAGAAAGTCCCATTTACTGACTCGGTTCCTGCAGTATATCTCATTTAGCCATGGTTTAATGAAGTTCAGCTGTTATGTGAATATATGCCATATGTTATGTCATGCCAAAATATAATAATTTGGTACAGACCACTACTAAGCCATAAATCCAATCAAACAACCAGACTTAACAAGTTTCACACTTATTATAAATAGGAGATGCATCTTCTAACCCATTTCTAACCCCTTTTCCTCCAGTTATCTGATATATAAAAATACAGGTAATGTAAAAGGTGATCATGAAGAGGTAACTGCAGCATCTCTTGCGTTTTATCTTTTGAAAGCATGATATTTCATATACTTTCCTGAAGCCTAAGCCTCCAGCACATTGGAAGTGCAGCCTTTCTTTAAATTTAGCCTTCTTCAAAGAATTGTTGTAAACTTAAGGTAGTGGAACCTAGCCATTTAAAAGAATGTAGTGTTTAGAATCCAAGAAATCAAGTCAGTGGTGGGATGCAAATATTTTTACTACCAGTTCTGTGGGCGTGGCTAGGTGGAAGAGGCTAGTGTGCATGGCCATGATATTGGGTGGGCATGGCTTGTGCAGCACCCCCCATGCTCCATTTTTTTTGGCCTGCTGGGCCTCAGGGAAGCCTCCTAGGCAAAGCAGTAAGACAGCTAGGGGGATTCTGACACAGCTGATCATCAGAACAGCTGATCATTGGAAGGGGAAAAGAAATACCGGTTCGGCTGAACTGGTAGCTGTTTTTTTTACTACTGGTTTGGCCAAATGGTAGCATTTTTTACTACTGGTTCATGTGAACCGGGCCAAACTGATAGAATCCCACCGCTGAATCAAGTTCCAAAGCTCTCTTATTTATATGCATGTAAGCTTCTCAAAACAAATTTAAACGATTTAAACTTGTTCATGTTTCAGTTTGGCCATATGGGGAGGACTGTCATGAAGATTTATGTGACAGAACCTGAAGTCCCCATGCTTTTAAAGTGTAAAAATAATTATTTCCTGAAAGCACAAGAATTTTTAATGCATTCCACAAGCAATAAATATTAATTTGGTCTGTTGACTTACCTCTAACTTGAAATCCTCTTTATCCACTTCATGGTTTAAACAAGAGTGGTTATCACTTGTCACAGTCCTAGGAACAGTGGACCCAATCCATTGGCTCATAGCTGATGATGTGAGAAATGAGTTATTCTATTAAAATGGGATATTTTCCGCTCCTGATTCATTTATCATTTTCAATTCTCTCCCTTTAATGAGAAAGCTAGCAAGCCTGTTTCATAATTTTTCTGGAGAAATTACAAACCTTTCTTCAGATTCCTGTTTTAAATTCATTTGCAGAAAGCATATCCAAATTCTCTTCAACTTAAATGAGCTATCCGTCTTTTTTCCATTGTGTGGAACAGAAGTATGCGCACCATAGAGCTCAAATCACAGATTTTCCCAAAAAAAGAAAAGCCACACACCTAATTAGCTATGTTTTAAACAGTATGAGGAGAGATGAATTGTCACCAATGTAAACACACATGCAAAAGATAAACCCCATTCAAACTAAGTGGACCATGAGGAAAAAAAAATAACCAAAAATTTCCTTCAAAAATATAGGGAATTTTTCTTTGTAGCACCAACTGAAGTTTTGTAGTGTGAGTTTTCATTAGAACTCCAAATTAGACCAAATCAGGTGAAATTCAACCATCTTGGTCCACCCTGGGAGAGGTGTGGTACGGACTATTTGAATCGGTAAAAAATCACCCAGGTTGCTATTACTATTATGCCAAGCCACATCCACAGCCATGTCCTCAGAGCCAGTAGGGAAACATTTTGAATTTCACCCCTGGATCAAATAGCTGTAAGTTAGGAAAAAGAGGTGGGAAAATGTGGTTGATCTCTGAACTGTATCCACATCCTATTACAGGATTGGAACTTGCACTGTTTCCAGAAATGCAAGCTGAGTTTTATTGACATTTTGTTTCTATGCCTGCTTTAGGGCAACTGCCGGAAACCTGACACAAATGTCAGTTGGAGATGATTTACGTCTTCAGTCTGATTAAAGACTTAAGCAACTTTTGGGGCCAAGATACATTGGGATTCCAAGAGTATGTTGCAAGGTACATTGTTTATATATAATCTTTTGCCACCTCTCTGATGTCTTCCATGTCATACAAATATTAGTGTCTACAGATATCTTTTCTATGGCTGTACAAAACTTTGATGAGAAAACAGAACTGAAAGGCGATTCAATCAATTTATTTATTTGGATAGATTTGATGTCTGTATCTAATTGAGTGCATTTGAATCGGTTCAGTTATTTGAAGGTGACTTAAGAGATTTGATAGATTTTCTGCAGAGTCCTAAGCACTATTGCAGCTTTCCTTCTATATTTACATAGCTGAATGGCGATGTTGAATGGTGTGATCGGGTCTTATTAGCAGCTGGTGAATGATTTTCATCACTTCTGCAAACACTATTACAGCATTAAGAGAAGAAGGTTGTTTGCTGTTTGTATTTCTCCTTTTCGCTAGGGACAGATTGCTTGTTTATTACCTGAACAAATTTGCAATAGTATGCTTGCTGCTGAGTAATTAGGAATATTAAACATATTAGTATATACAGAATCATACTAAAACAGGTAGTCCTCAACTTACAACAGCTCTTTTAGTGACTGTTCAAAATTACAACAGCACTGAAAAATATGACTTATGACCGTTATTCACAGTTACGACCTTTGCAGCATTCCCATGTTCATTTGATCAAAATTCAGATGCTTGGCAATTGGTTCAAATTTATGACTGCTGCTGTATCCCAAGGTGATCACTTTTTGCAACCTTTTGAAAAGCAAAAAAAATCAATGGGGAAGCCAGATATACTTAACAATCAAGTTACTAACTTATCAACTGCAGTGATTTACTAAACTGCTGTGGCAAGGAAGGTCGTAAAATGAGGCAAAATTCACTTAACAAATGTCTCACTTAACAGAAATTTTGGGCTCAATTGTGGTCATAAGTCAAGGACTACCTGTAATATTATATATTAAGCACACAACTATAGTGAGTTGCTTCTTAAATTTTTAAAAAAACATTCTTCATACCTTCTGCCTTGAAAGATTACAGAATATCTTTTTCAAAAAATAGCACATAAAAATCCTAGAATGTACAGTTGAAGCATTAATTTTCTTTAAACTGGCCATCACTATGCTGTTGCATTCATCCTATTTGGCCTCAGAATGAACCCGCTGTAGATTTTCATTGTTATCCTTTATAGATTATCTTTATTGAACTGAAACTCTAATAGATTCAGATCTGCTTCTTAGAAGTTGTAGGGCAATCTGTTGTTTATAAACATGGCATAAACCCCACACTTATTCACATTGATATTGTTATCTTAGAAGTTGTAGGGCAATCTGTTGTTTATAAACATGGCATAAACCCCACACTTATTCACATTGATATTGTTATCTAGTTGGGTAATGAAATGTCTGCAAGCAAACGATGAAGTTCAGAGAGCACCAAAGACTCACAGTTCAACTCTTAAGTTATATATATTGTCTTCTAATAAATTCAAATCAAACTGAACCATGCTTTTCATATTTTGAATTCAGACCAGATCTTGGCTGACAGATGCATCACTGGTTATGATATTTCCCATTAGCTCTCTAATTTGATTATATAACAAAATCTAGATTTTTTAAAATATTCTTCCTGTAGATGTATTTCACCATAGCTGCTTGTTTGTATTTTCTATCATGCCTTTTGCATTAAAATAATAAACCTTGAAGCTTGTATAAAAAGTAGGATATTTGTATTTTAGAATAAACATTAATAGTAATCTGTTATTCACAAACATTTAGTAATTATTCCTATTTTTCCATTAATTATCAAAGCTTATAAAGATAACAGCAAGGAAGTAACC
Organism: Bungarus multicinctus; assembly: GCA_023653725.1. NCBI lineage: Eukaryota > Metazoa > Chordata > Lepidosauria > Squamata > Elapidae > Bungarus > Bungarus multicinctus. The sequence goes on along the minus strand of CM042836.1, from coordinate 102,879,910 downwards.
TATTAAAATGGTAATCTACATCAGAGGGAATACAATATTCATTGAATATCACGAATAACAACTTGTCTGCAGAAAGGATTACTGTATTTCATTAATGAAAAGCCAAGTAGCCATTAAATTGAAATGTTTGTAGGCTTTTTTGAGCATGTTGTTTATCTTTTTTGTGTTTTCCTTTAGTAAAAGATGAAAATGATAATTTACTTTATACAAAAACATCAAATGTGTAATAACACAGAATAAACAGTATTTTCACTTAATTCCTTTGCTTGACTAATGTGTCTGAATGTTTCTCTCCTCTCACCTTCCCTGTATATTTACAGGCACATTTGCTACATTTGAGGGAAAACTAAACAAGTAACAGTCCCTTGTCCACATGGCTCCAAATCTATAGGCATGATAGATCTACAGATTCCTTTTCCATATATGTACTAGATGTTAATGGTAGTACATTAGACATTCTTCACAAACTGTAAGGTTTATCTTGAAATTAAACAATTACATTTTAGAATCACATATATGTATGTATTTGCATGGATAACATAGTGGATGCAGAATATTTATTGGATTGTTGACCATATAAAAGCTTTTATGTATACATTACTACTATATTTGCTGGTAGCAACATATTTAATGCATTTTCAAATTATTAAAAACTATTTCTAAAACCTTCTCCCATTCCATAAAGTCAAACTATTCTGAAATGCTAAGAAAATACATGTTTCTACTAAAATTTAAATATTTGTAAAGTACACATCTGTACAATATTGGACAAGTACATTTAGAATAGAAAATATATTGTTTCAATTCTTTTAAACTTTTTATATATAAATCATTTTCTAAGCTTCCCCTGAGTATAAGCAACAAAAATATAAGACAATAATATACTAAATTTCACTTCAAATTCATTGTGATTCTTTATTATCAACATTGCAACTACTCCTAATTGATGTATTTGGTTTGAATTAATTGTCCTATAATTTCTGTTTCTAGAAACAATGTAGTGACAGACCAGAATAAATCCAAAATGGAACAGCAACACATCACACCATTACTAATCTACTAAATAAAATAAATGGAAAACACAAATTTGTAATTAGCCAAGAATCAGACAGATCAAGCAAAGTGCCAGATAACTAGATTCTGGAATCTTTCACAGCATAGAGTTCAAAATCTATTGCTCAAATCTTTCTGGCTTTTGAACATGATTTTTAAAAAAAATAATGGCATTTGTCCTAGTTGTTCCCTCACAGAAATAACAGCATTATAATATAGCTTGTACTTTGAGGAGCAAAGAATTATAGATTTTCCATATACTATTCCTAAAAATACAGAAGCTTTATATCAGTTAGTGAGATAGGAAAGAATGTGTACTTTTCTTCCTTTAGAGATGTTAATCCCAAGATTATACAATGCAGCTGATACTAATAAAGGAGAATATTTGTAACTCAGGATTAAAATGAAGGGTCTTTAGTGTTCTCTAAACTTGCAAACTGTACTAGCACTGATGGTGTAACTTCGTTTGGTTAATGAAATATCTGCAAGAAAACAACCAGGCTCAGCGATATTATTCAATCCTGAAAAATGAGTAAAATTAAGCCATCTTCTATATAATGGTCATGTGTTTGCAATTGTTAGTATTATTTTTCTAGTTGATTTTGCATATAAAATGACATAATAAACTAGTATTGCTGTCTAAAAAAATCAATACTAGCCAATTTATGAAGAATGAAGGACCTTTTAATATTCCCCAAGCTTTGAATCAATCTAAAATCTCAGCTGGTATTTTTGGTCTCAGCTGAGGCAACATGATTGAGGTATACATAATTATGCATGGTGCAGATGAAGTAGACAACTAGCTGTTTTCCTTTTCCCAAATTCTAGAACCACTCAATGAAACTGAGTCCTGGAAAAATCAGGATAGACAAAAAAAAATTAATATAAAGCATAATTTGGAATTTGCCAGAGTGTGATGTGCTGGCAATCCACTTGGCTAGCGTCAAAAGTATTGGACCAATTCATGGAAGTTCATGGGATCAATGTCAATTAGCTTTGGTAGCAGCATGGCTATTCTGAGACTATCTACAGGAAGACTAGTGGACTTTCTTGTGCAGTGGCTTGGCCACTATGAAAATAGACCACTGAACTAGATGGGCCAATAGTTTGATCTAGCAGGGCATTGCTTATGTTCTTATATACACTTCAAGTTCTTATCTCCTGTGCTCTTTCTTGTTGTACCAGTAGGTTGCAATAAATACAGAATTTTAAGTTATGAGGAGGAATATTTTAACAGTTGCCATACTTTTCGAGTGTTTATCTGTCAATACCTGGGATTAGCAAAACCAGACTTTCTAGAATAACAGAGTTTTATTGTCATGTGATAACCTCTTGAAAAATACAGGTCTGTTGCCTAGACTCAAAATCTGAGATGCAATGATTCCTGTTATAAATCTCAAACTCTTCCTCAAAGTAGTTTCTGATACAAGTAATATTGTGATTTATGGGATTCCTAGATAGTATTCCATGTTCCTAAGATTAGACTGATATGTTGTAGCAAAGGAAAGGAGACTGATTTGTTTGTATACATGTGCATTTTAAAGTTTTTATATACAGTAATTGGTGCATTTATTGCCTTTGTTTCAGTTCACTAGAGTGGCATTAGTTTTAAGAGTGCTTGGAAACTCTCCATTTCTTTTTGACTAGGGGAAACTCCCTCTTCCCCAATATTTGCCCTTTAAGAAATCATTCCTTTCCCATAACATATCCACTGTTCTTTAAATATATACCCCATTCATCAAGATACTGTAGTTGCCTTCTGTGCTATTTAAATATTGGAACATTTTTATGCTGCATAAATTGCAACATTTAAAGTGACTGATGCACTTTTTGAATTCTAAACGGTAATATTTATGTCTTTCGTTGTACATCCAAAAGCATCAGTTTTTGATAGAAACGAAAAAAGTGCCAAGTCTTCTTTCAGCTTGCTCAATTCTTTGTCACATGGGTCATCTACTGTAAATCTGCAGGCCAAGTTTATGCATTGTAATTATGCACAAGTGAACCAAGGTTCTTTTGAAAAGATGGCTTGATTGTTGCTCTTCTTTATGATAAAATAGCTTATATAATTCACGATGACAAGGAGATCTTAATAAGCAGGAAGAAAAGCTCTATGCAAATGATTTTTTGAAAACACAATAAAGAAAGTACAATTACAAGAAGTTGTTATCAAATAATGATTCATATCAGCCCCTATTCTCCCAAAGTAATAAGATGAGCAGAACAAGTCAACAGAAGTTAATCATAATGCACAATCTCTGTGTGCAATCTGCTGGTTCTAAACAGTATGAAGACTCCCACTAGATTGTCTGCTAGGAAAGAAAATGGTTTTTATTTTAAAAGTTGCCTTTTTGAGCGTCTTCAGATGATACCATCATAATACATTTCACCATTTAATGGTGGTAAGAGGGCAAAATTATGTCATTTTGTAGTAAGAGGTATATTGTCTTTAATTTTATTGTTGTCTTGAATTGTTCTGAAAATGGTCTGCAGATTTTTTTTTGGGTGTGTTAGGTGCTGATACATGATAGAAATTTGGTAGCCGAATATCATATCGAAATCCTTTCCCTTGGCTCACTCTGTCGTTCAACGCATAGAGTTTATCGGCAATATCATTTCCAATCAGGATTGAAAACAGACGTGAGATGAATCGGTATTTTGCAAAGAGTAAATATAATTTCTTTCTCCTCCATGCCACATAATGACAATCTGTTTCAGCCGTAAGAGTTACCTGAAAGACATATTCCCAAGTATGGGGAAGGGGAAAAAGAGAAATTGATATTTTTATATTGTGCTTAAAAAACCCAAAATTAAAAACAAAACAAAAAACAAGATTCTTCCTTTTCTTGTACTGTACTCTTATCAATCAAAATTGCAAAATGGTTTATTCTTGACTTTCATTTTAACTCTTTTCCATTTATTAGCATTCTCTGCTACAAATATATTTGTCTTGCTGGATAGGTTATAAGCTACCTATTTTTACTGTATTTCTTTTTCAAAGACAAGTTTATCCAGAGCAGGTATATTCTTAATTTGGACATTCTATTAAAAGAACAATGCTTCTGGTAAACACAGAATTCATGCTGAATTTTACAGATACCTCTTCCCCTCAAATGAGCCATTAAAATGAAGGTTTATTGCGTTTGTTTACTTACAGTGCTACCAGAGGACAAGCCTCTGACATAAGGAGCTAAAAATCCAAAACATGAAAACAAAAGAGAAAAGAAATGCAAACAAGGAAGAGTTAAGGAAGAAAGATGCAATTTTTCCAGTTTTCATGTACGTGGATTTAGTTGATCAAGCTTTACAGAATTCCCATATATGAAAAATTACCAGCAAAATATACCCCAGATATTCAAAAAAAAGTTCATTGTTTAGATTTTTATTCCATGCTGTGTTTTTTCCCATTGGTAAATGTTTTAGATTTTTCTTGGCTCCCTTACTTTTGCCTCATGCCCATAACAAGTGCTGTCATTTCCCACCCTTGGCAGAATGGCATGGAACTAAGGCCAGTGCCAAAGTCTTCACAGACCAAGTTGTTTTTTGAATCTGAATCTAAAGGAACATTCTCAGGAAGCTTCTCACTAAAGCATATGGTGCAACAATGGGCAGATGGGGCCATACTTTACTTAAGCAGCAAAAAGTTCACTCACATGGAAGACTAATTTATATATATATATATTTCTAGTTATATGTTGTTTCCTTTACCATCAAGAAAAAATATACACAAAAGAAAATTATACATTAAAAATCAGCAATTAAGCTTATAAAAACAATCATTTTTATTCCCCTGAAGGATGTCTGTATGTTACTGTAGAGCTATGTGTTTATAAAAGAATATATTCAAACTCACCCAGACAAAACCCAGGTGAATGTACTAAAGTTGAAAATATTATCACAGTGAGCATTTGAAGAACAAAACTCCAAAGAGTACGTGCCATTCAAGAGAAGGCCCCCTTCCTTGAAATTCCCGTATGACCATTGACAGGTTCTGACATTCCTGATAAGGTCTCCCCTTATAGTATTATCATATTCCCAAATCAGTATTAGGAAAAGTGGTCTGCTTAATGACCATCTTAGATGGCTTCATTATACCTGTTAAATGGCATTGGAACAAAATGCTACTGTTGCATGACGCAACATAGCTGTTAGGGAAGAGTGGTATGATCACTCATTTTAAATTTCTGTAAACATTCCTACAAATAGGAATGAAATCATGACAAAATAATGATCCGATGCTCTTAAACTCTTGGAGCTGATTCACTGTTTCATTTTTGAATTAGACACTGCTACTCAAATCAGAGAGCCAGATTGATAAAGTGGTTAATTCACCCAGCTAGAAATTGTGAATTCTGTTTCTGCCTTAGGCATGAAGCCAGTTGAGTGATCATGATCCAGTCACTCTCCCTCAGCCCTAGGAAGAGGCAAACTACTAATGAAAACCATGGTACAAAAACTTGAGATGAGTCCAGGGAGTTGACAGAAGTCAACACTGATTTGGTGTGTGTGCACGCACACACACACGCACGCACACACACAGACAGACAGATGGACAGACAGACAGACAAAGACAGAGAGACAGAGACAAAAATGAGAGAGAGAAGGAGAGGGAAACGAGACAAATTCAAACCAGGAACTATCTGACATGCATACATTTCACATCTTCTCCTGCAGTCTTACATACAGAAATGTGACAGTCATCCCACAACCTAAAATATGCTATGTATGGGCTAGTAATGAGGAGAATATGTAATATAGAGACTGCAAATAATAGACCTGTTTCCATTTATATTAGATTACAAAAAAGCATCAAAAGAATAAATAAGGAAAGCTTTTAAAACATTTCTTTCAGAATCAGATATATTTACATGCAGTATTTATGATCACAAGCCTCAGTTATTACAGGTAAGGGATTGTCTCTCTTTCAACTCCTGCCAACTGCCTCCTCTCCTTCATTTCTATCCTTTTGTAGGACAATGCATGCAGATTAACTCAATGTAATAAATGTTATCCACCACTGTTTCTTTGACATGATTTCCATTGACAAAAATGGAAACAATGTTGAAGAAACAGTGGAATGGAATGCATGGAATTGTCCCAGGCAACTTGTCCTTCAGAGAGTTGGCCGCAGTGCGTTGGCCATAGTGAATTGTTCCATTCTGCTTGTGAGAAAGCTGTCACATGTAACATTGGCAAGAAAGCCTTTGTGGCTAGCAGATGCCTGACAAAGGGACAGGCCAGGCATGTTTGTCAGAAAACAGAAGCAATGAATGGCAATTGTCAGCTAGTGTGTAGTGCAGGGGGAGGGTGGTAAATAGGGGGGAGTTGAAGTATCCTTATGGTCTCAAGTATGAGTAGGCTAACAAGCACTCAGTTTTGATCACATGCCTGCAGGGGTATTTCAATGTTCATAACTTTGGACACTGGTCGTAAGTCCCTTTGTTCAGTGCTGTTATAAATTCAAAAGATTGCTAAACAAATGGTCCTAATTTAAAGCAACCCTAATGCTAGAAAACTGGTTTTGTTGGCATTGCAAGCCACTCTAGACCTTGGATATTCCATTAATTACAGAGCTATTAATTCTGTTGCTGGCATTAACTGAAAGTACAGAAGAAAATGTATGATGCATGGAAAAGCTCATCCCAAAAGTGTTTTTTTTTTTTTTTCAAAATTACTGTGAACTAATATTTTGCTTAAACTTTCACATACTTTACTCCCCTGGAATTTTTATTAATTATCCTAGTATTTGGATGCTTCTTCAAAAAAAGTGATGTCAATACAAATTCTTAGAGAGGTAGCTCTTAATCCTAAATTGGGTATTTCCTGGAGTATCTGTAGTTCAGTTCTGGAAAAGGAGAATTTAATCTGATAGATTCACAGATGTTCCCTACCTGAAAAATGCCATCTTCTGTGGGTCTTAATGAATCCCATTCAGGTGAATCCAGAAATTGAAGAGGGAAAATATAATGCAGAAATTCCCCATCCACCGTCACTCTAACTCTAACAAAACAGATCAATTTGTGTTAATAACTGCCAGCAAAGGAAAAGGAAAATAATGTCAGGTTTATGTCAGGGGTGAAGAATGTTTAAATTTTGAGTAATTTATGCCATGTCAGTGGCATTAAAGATTTTAATGTCTTATATTGGAGGACCATCATTTTTACACTTAATATTTATATGCATTTACTAATAAAATGCATACATTTATAGATTTTCAGTCCATACTAGCAAAAACATATGGAGAGTGGCAATTTCTGACACAATCCCCGCCCCCACCAACCCCAGAAAATAATATCAAGTCACATCTTTCTTAATGTTCTTGAATCTCCTTGGCAATTATCCAGTAAGTATTCAAGAAAAGCACAAACCCAGAAAGAAACAGACAAGAGCAAAGGTACAAAGCAGAAATCCTGGCCACAAAAAAAAAGAAAAGAAAAAAAAAATACAGTTTCAAAGGTATTCATTCTGAGAGATAATAAGCCTGGCTTGTTGCTGCAGTGCCAGAAAGACAAAAATACCATAGAGGAACAATGAAAATGGCTAGAAGTTGTCAAGGATTTTCTATCTGTAATGTGCTACATGGATTATAATATATCCATTATGTGGAATTCACAGAATTTCTGAGATTAAAAAATGAGAGATCACAATAATTCAAATTCACATAAAGTAATCTTGTTAAGGGTTTTTATCTCTTAAATCATCTTAAATAAAATTATCAATGTTTGGCTACCAGATTACTTGTACATTGGAAATAAGTGAAGTTCCTTCTGTTATAGTTGTGGAACTGCTAAATGTTTGTGTGTAAATGTGTCTGACCACTATTGGAAACAGAGGGCTGGACTATGAATCTTTCAGAACTGCACCCAGATCCTGTTTGTTCATAAACATTCCATAAAATGAAACTACATAGGGCTGAGTTGTACCCCATCAAATTCAAATCTATTTTGAAAATTAAGATCTTTACGGTCTCAGTCCAAATCTAAATCACTTCCATTCTGGCACAGGCATGATAAGGGTACATTTTAAGCCTTCAGAGTTTATGACATATAAACTGAGCTTATATTCTCAGGTTCATCGCTTTGATATAAAAAAATGTGAAGTTGGGGATATCAATTGCACTAAATATATCAGCTAAAATATATACATTTTTCATTATCCCCAAACATTTTTTTTTCATTTTAATGTAATGTGGAAAGGTGAGGGTTGTTTTTTTTAACCATCGCCACGGTTACGAAATTCAGAATTAAAAAAAAAAACTTAGAGATATGTATTTCAGATCAACCAGCAGTCTATTGGTCTATCTTCTATTCTACTTTGTTTTCCTTTATGAACCAATTAAAAACAAAAATTATTAATCACTTATTTGTAAAGATTCAATATGCAGCGAATACAAAGATGATCCCCATTCTGATTTTGGTACAAAACAAGGGGACATGAATATAGCTTCTATGTTCAACCTGCAGTTTCTCCAATGTTCCAGAATGCGGATGGAAGAAAGAAATGAAATTGGAATAAATGAAATGTTGTTGCATTAACTGATTTGATGATGTAGAACTCTTTAATGAAATTTAGGAGATTAAAATGAACACAGCCCTCATGTGAAACATACTGAATATGTTTCAAGTATAAGTGCTGATCTCAAAGTCCCAGGTATACTTTGAGAAGAAATCCATTTTGTTTTGTTTTGAGAATTATGCAAATTAAACAAAAGTTGTAACACAACACAAAAAATAGTAGAAATACGGGTTGGGGGGAACAGGTACAAGAAGATTCTGCCACAATTAATTCTTTCTCACATATCCATTGTCTGATTTGTTTTAAACCGCTACAGTAGCTTGTTGGCCTAGTAATGTTGTTTACACTTAGTATTAAACTGTCAAAACATTAAACATACTCTGTTTATTTTAAACAGGTTCAAACAATGCAAAGGAGGCCAAAGATCTGGTATTCTTCAACCCTTTGTTTTGAAAGAAAGAAGAAGGGATAAACATAATACAAACCTTCCTGACAAAAGTAAGGAGAGCTTGTCAATTGGAGTTTTGCCTTGAATGGCATAACAATGTTCCTTCTCTAATGTAATAACTTCTCCACCACAACAGAGGACAATTTTTCTAAAAACAGGCAAGGAGATTCCCAAAGGCTGGAACAAAGTATTGTAAAGCTCCTGAAATTCTTTGTCAAAAGCAACACTCCGTATTTGGTAGGTTATATAAATAAACTGTATGAAGCAGATCACAAACAGGATAAAATTCCATGAGAAAATGTCAGCTGCACAGACATCCAGCCATGACCACACAGATGAGCAGAGAAAACCCAGCCCTAGCAGGAAGAAAATATAGAGCAGGCCAAAAAAGCCACTTCCGCCCATAAAGCCAACCACAAACAAAATGCTAGCTAAATGATAGATCGATCCTTCAGTTTCTGACTTCCAGTTCATGCAGATTGGGTGTGAAAATACCAAGCTGTCCCAAAAACTTGAGTTGTCTTCCATGGCTGCAATATCAAATTATTCACTGTCTCTGTAGTTTTGCATTTTTTGTCCTGAAGAGCTGCTATAGCAAACATTCAGGCACTAAGGTAGTTTGTCTCTTTAGAAATCCATACTCTTTCACATTGATTATTGTTACTTTCACATCTTTTTGCCTAGGAAAAAGAAAGAAGAGGGTGAGAGAAGTACAACATCATAAAGATGCAGGGGAAAGGGGGGGGGGGGAGAAAATACCAACAACATATTTGCATACTTAAAGGTATTTTCCTAATAGTTTCCCACAGGTGCAGGATCCACTTTTCAGAACAACTGAATGTTGATTCATTGGTTGTGTCAGGAATTGACCAACCAACTTGTCACCTCAGTCTGAGATCATGGGCTGAGAGTGAGTGCCAGGTTTAAAGTCACCTGGATAGCTTTCATGCCTAAGGCACGACTAGAACTCCCAGTCTCCTGTTTCTAGCCTGGTGTCTTAGCCCCAGACCAAATTAGCTCTCAAATGCTTGCTTAAAGTGAAAGATTTAAATCCAGGTTTTTAATATTCACAGGAATGCTTCTTTTGTGCAGTTTTCTATTCAGAATAACCCTGTTAATGGAAAAAGGGATGGACACTATTTTCTTCTAATGTTCATCTCCTTCTAGAGAACTACAGCACCATAACCCCTACTGTTCTCAATTATCTAAAAAAGATTTTAGAGAGCATAGAAGATTGCAAGAAAAAGAGGAACTGATAAGTACTGTGGCATCTCACCAGAGAGAATCTTTCGTTAGACCAGGGCCTCATATATACCAAAATAAGACCTCTGTTCTAGGTGATCATTTGTGGATCTAACCTCCTATTTTCAAGGACTAAGCAAATTAGAGTGTAATAGAAGTTTAATTTATATTATTATGGTTCATGCTTCTAGTATTTTCACTAAATATGCCCTAAGTATGAATACCACAAGTAAGGCGTGTCAAGCTGAATCATTCTTTCAAATGAACAAACATGGATGTAGATATACATGCAAAGTGTTCAGAATGTAGTACAATATCTAAATGAATTATGCAGATTGCTGTTCTATAGTTTTATGTTTACATTTCTCTGAATAGCAAAACGTTTTTTGAAACTGAGTAGAATTTCAATTAGTTTGTGATATTGCAGTTTAGAATTCAACATAAATACAACTACCATAATTATAAATAATCTAATGAGTATATCATTTTTAAATAAATCTAAACTAGCTTTCCTGAATCTCAGCTTTATGTTATGTCTGATTATCCCTATATCATTTTTTAAAAAATGATCACATTTAGAATTTACATATGATTTGCCATCACATGTCATGCAGATCTTGATTAGCAACAAGTTCAATACTAGGTATCTGAGTTCTTTCAAATTATTACAATAAGAAAATACAATGTTGAACTACTGTGAAAACAAGAGTCCAGAAATAACAAAAGAGCAGAGCATGTACTCTTCCACCCAAGAATTAGACCAACCACTGAGGTCTTTCTATATGTTACTTTTATTTCTAACCCATCAAAATCAATATTATTTATCTAGCCAAGGACAGAATTATGCATTTGTGAAAGTCTGATGATCAGGTCCTCAACCAGATTGACAGCAGAATAGAGGAACTCAGCTTGATTTTCACTGAGTATTAATCATTCTTGCATTCTTATGTATAATAGAGCTTTGTTATGTGATAATAAAATGTAAAATAATGAAATATGTCATACTGAAAAGGTTAGTACATAATAAGATAAATTAAACTAGCTTTTAAAACTTCTCTATTATATAAATGAAATAAAATCAGTTAGGACAAATCTCTCCAAGGTAACTTTCAAGTCAAAACAATAATTGAGTACTACGGTATAAAGCAGGGGTCTCCAACCTTGGCAATTTTAAGACTTGTAGAGTTCAACTCCCAGAAGTCCACAAGCCTTAAAGTTGCCAAGATTGGAGACTCCTGCTATAGAGCACTGCAAATGAACCATTCCTCTCCCACCCCCCACCCCCAATGTGAAATGTTTATCTGGTTCTTTCAGAATGTATTTCATAGAAATAATGTTGAATTGTCAGGTTTTATCCTTATGCTATGAAAAATGCAACAACCCACTAGCTTATCATTCTATCTCAATTCTGACAGTAATAAAGTTGTATGCAAAATGACACAGTAGGGAAGAAAATTTCCAACTTGATTTTGGAACAATTACCATTTTAAATGCCCCAGAATGAGAGCAGATCGGTATGTCTCCTTTTTTTCATTAAAAAATTTTTTTAGCTAATGTATGTCATTGGTAAGGCTTATTTTCTGACAACTACTCATGACAATATTGCTATCCAAATGCTGAAAGGTTTCCGCACTTCAGAGGTCTTATCACTAGAGGTCACAGAAACAGAAATTCAAAGAACCTGGAAAATGTCAAATTCACAATTCTCAGGTGATAGGGTCGAATTCTATTATTGGTTTCTCAAAGCAATAGTTAAAAGTAGGATTTGAGAAAATGTTAGCATATAAATCTCTGTACAATAAAGAAGTTTAGTGCCATCTGATAGTGCATGTCAGTTCAATTGACAAAATGTATTATCAGTGTAGGCTTTTAAAAACACTTTTTCTCATTTCTTTTTACTTTTATTGGTATTATTCCTTGACAAAAGATCTTCACTGTGAACCTCATTATGAATAAAACCTTTCTCTTGGCTTGTTTTCCTTTTAGTAAATAAAGACACAGAAACAGGTAGAAATGCTGTACCAAATTAAAAAATATTTAATTAAGAAGACAACACACAAATGAAAAATAAAATCATTTTAAAGAGAGAATATAAAAATAAAATCAATATTCTTTTGGGTAACTGAAACATTGTTTCAGTTACCCAATAGTTTATAAAATATATTGTACATAACAAAAAATTTCCCAACCATCCAAGAACAGACAACCTGTAACCCTCAAGTCCTTCTTTCATAGCACTCAGAACTCTCTGACCACAATTACTGAAAAATTAGGCCATGTTGTCCTGCCATTTTGAGGTAGGCAATAAATATAAGCCCTAAAATAGGCAAATCAGATTTAAAAACAAAGTTGAACCTCCAACTCCTCCCAAAATCCCAACTCAATTCTTATACATAATATGGCCCAACTCACACTAAAGACCATAACTTCCCAAATGCCATGTTACTATGTTAAGTATAGCCCTTGACGAAAAGGTTGCTACCTCTGCTTTAGAATAAGAAATACAACTGGAGTAACTACTGTAGCACCATTAAGAGGAAGATGGGCTGTTCAGAAATGTGAAATATAATAAATATAAATATAAATAAAGAAATAAACCAGAATCTGTCAGAGTCCTGTCATGTCATGGTCAACTGAGGAACAATCAGTCAGTCAGTCAGTCAGTCTCTACCTACCTACCTAGATTACCTACCTATCTACCGGTATCTATCATCCATCCACCTACCTACTTATTTACCTACAGACAGCATCAAACATAACAGAAAAGGGAGATTATTTTGGTAGGACAATATCCCACTAAAAACGTGCAAAATTCTTTACATCTTAACCTGAAGGAAGGCATAGATAAAAGAGAGACTATCAGAATTTCTAGACGAAGGCTCTTCTAGAGGTCATGTACCAGAACAGAGAAGGCACACATATTCTGTGTATTATGTTAGGGACTTGGATTCTGTCTCATATTGCAGCATAGGCAGAAACATCAGGAGAAAGATTACCCTCCAAAGAGCAAGGCCCCATGTAGCCTGCATAGCAGAGGTGCTATACTGACATACCATGGTATACCCACGGGAGAGTTAACAGCTTATGATGCTATATTTTGGATCAGGTGACACTTCCAAAGTTTCTTCAAAAGCTGTTCTATGTAAAACATACTGCTGTAGTCCAGGTGAGGTGGCCAAGCCATACCTAAGAACCATCCTGCTTGGGTCATTCCAAGACACCTAGTCAGCAATTATAGGAAAGATATGAGGGACCTGACTGGACTCTGGTCTGATGCAATTTAGCTTTTCTTTTATATTTAAATTCTCATTCTCAACTTCTTAATCTTCTTTTGCTTCATTTCATTTCTTTTTGTCATGGGGTGCACTGGTTCATATGGTAGACTAGGAACAGAGAGACATGAGTTTAGCCTATAGTTAGGCCTATGAGGAGAAATACAATGTAATGCACTGTAATACTAAAAGGAAACATTTAAAAGGCAGATTAGTAGGTGGGATGGTTTAACCCTATTAGCAGATGGGAAAAGGGAAAAGATGAAAATTCACATTTATGAAGTGTCTTCTCACCCAATCTGAATTCTAATGCTAGATTGTATACAGGAAAAAAAACAGCATTTGGGGCAGGATTTGAAAGAGTCAGTGAGTCATGTTTTACACATATTCATTCCAACAGGCCTATTTAAACCCCCTGTATTTATCATAGCAACTGTCAGATTTGGCCTTCATATTAACCAAGTTAATGCATAGTTTTAATATTTATTATTTATTAAATCCTTACCTTGCCTCTTTTCTTGCAGGACAAATAAGACACCTAGCGATTGGTTAACTCTTTCTTTCTCCATACATGCACATGCATAAAAACAAACCTATAAAACAAACTAAAATTATTAGTGAAAGTCACATGAGATGATAGCACCAAGGAATCCTCAGCTAATCTTAGAAAAACTCAAGCAGGATCATAACTAGAAAGTGCTTGGCTAGGTTTCTAGAAATGAATTTTCCAAACCAGAGAATTCTCCAAACCAGAGGTAGGGATGAAAGAGGTCTATTTGGAGCTGGATCCATTCAGAAAATTGAACCCTATCAAAATGGCATGTTACAGGTAGAAACGAACCATCTAGGGTTCTACTATTTCCAGATCAGTGAACTGACTATGCAACTGACTAAAATTAGCCAAAATTGGTTAACTTCTGCTATCTTCTGAAGCAAAGCTGGTTTACACAGTCTTGCTATGTATCTAATTGCCAGGTGCAAATAACCAAGAGCACTCATAGAATTCAAAGAGTTTATTATTGCTACAATAATACACTCTAATGTAGTCAACTAATAGTTAAAGCTCATGGGACTAGAAAAGGGTCCAAAGAACTCATGGCGGAGGGCTGGACTTGGGTTTCTTGTGGCAATGCAACGCTTCCAAACTGATGATATGTTTAACCCTGCCTTCCGGTTCAGCATGCCCTTCTACACTAAGGTAAGAAAAAATAGTGATGAAAATTATGGGTGCTACATCACTGGAGGATTTTAAGAAGAGACTGGACAACCATTTGTCTGAAATGGTATAGGGTCTTCTGCTTGAGTAGGCAGTTGGTTAGAAGACCTCCAAGGTCCCTTCCTTCTGTTATTCTATGTTTTAAAATAATGTGATTTACAGGGCTTATGTTACTTTTGTGTGTGTCTTAGACTTGGTGTTGATTTGTGGACAAGTTCTCATAATTTTCTTGGCAACTGGCTTGCCACTGCCTTCTACCTACAGTTCAAAATGAATGATTAGGTCATCCTGCTGGCTTTGTGTTACATGGTCTCCTAACTTCTAGTCTGGTGCCTTAACCATTATATCAGTTTGACTTTCACAAGGCTTATCAGTTCTTCCATATGATCTATTCCTGGATAATCAAATTTTACACATCTTTATCTGCCATGGTGAAATGCTTGGAGAGAGATTCACTTGGAAATCCCAGGGCTGTGGGCCAGATCAGGAAATGAAAAAAAGCATCCCAGGAGGCAATGACAAATAACTTCCATAATACCGCCAAGAAAACTGCATTTATATATCAGTGGGACCTGTAGCCAAAAGTATGCAAAAATTGGAAAACTGAAAGGGAAGAAATATGTTTTCAGAGAACTGTACATGTCCTCAAAATCCAGTGCCAAAGCAGAAAGGTTTCCTTGCAAAGACAATTAAATCTCTAAAGATGACAACATTATCTTCTCCACCTCCCAAGTCTAGATTGGTGCTGGACCAAAAGGCCAAGTGAATTGTACTGGGTGAAATCCTAAGCCCATTCCATCAAAATAGCAAGAATACCTACCTTTTAGGCCCTCTTGTTTTTGATTAATTCATGGATGGAAACAATCAAAGACTGACATGGTATTTAAACATAGAACCACAAGACCAGAAGATAATCATCCCTTCAGTTTTTATGCAAGTTACCTCATACCCATTGAGCATATTGTTAAGAATCCTGTGACTCCAGATTTTAAGCTGGTTCTAAAATTCAGTATTTACAAGAGTTATTGCACAGAATGAGCAAAACAATTCTCAAAGAACAGCTCATTTTGAGAAATGTCTCTAAAGGCAAATTAACTATTTTCTGTTTCTTAACTTTGCCAACTATGTCTCCCTCTTTCTTTAAACCAGGGGAGGGGCAGGTCTTCACACTGATACTTCTGAAATTTGTAAAGAGAAAAGAAAGTACGGTAGAATACAGATTTTAGACCAAAAGATTATTAAACAGAAACTCTAAGGACACAAAAAGAGACAATGGGATGTGATTCAAAGACCAAGTTGGATGCCCTATTTCAAACTTTTCATTTGAAAAGAAAAAAAGGAAATGATACTGTGTTAACTCAAATATTAATAACATGTTTATGAATTTGAATTACTTTTCTCCTACAAGGTAAAGGTGTCTTCAGTCAAAGCTCCTCCACTGGAAACTGGTTTTCTTGAGAACAATACCTAAGAAGCTTGGCATTGCCATTTTCTGGGATGGTGTTACAGTTTCCTGGTAAGCCAATAGTTTAGTTCTGGAAATTCATGGTGGTCTCCCATCCAAACACCAAACAAAACAAAACCACACACACACACACATACGTGTATACATACATACAAATATATACATATATATACCCACATATACACATACATACAAATATATACTGGTATGTATGTGAACATACACACACACACACTCCACCCAGTTCTCTCATTGACTTTTCAAGATTAGTCAAGGCCAGTTAACCTATGTATATATAAATGCGTGCTTTAGTAAACTAACATATTAAACGTATGTTCCTTAGCTCTCCTGTGCATTAAAAAAAACAAAAACAGCCACTAAGATTCACTCTCTTTTTCGGTTTCATGCCACAGTTCCGCTCCTTTCCTTGCACCACCAAGCCTCTTTCTATCTCTCTCAACAGACGGAAGGAACTGCGAGCAATTTCCTACTACCCCATTCTCATTCCTGCGCCGTGGTAGCAGAAGATCGGGGAATTTGGTTCTCTGGCTTTTCCGAGCGGTTTTCCAAGTCGGAAAAAAAAACAAAAAACACACGAGCAGAAAAGATGGGGGGCGCCGTAACAGGGAGGCACATCGACTTCGGTCCCGGACCAAGACTGCACCCCGGATTTTTTTTCTTTTTCCTCACCTTGCGTGAGGAAATCACCATCGCGTGGAGCCGTCGGGCTTATCCTTGCAAAGTTTAGAAGGAGGGGGCTTCTTAAAGAGCCCCGTGAGTCCTCTGAAGCACGAAGCTGAGCAGGGTCCCCGGAGAGAGATACGGGGCAACTCAGCAGTGACGGCGCGCTCCCACACCGAAGTTAATTCTACACGACAGCCCCGAAAAGCAAGAAGAGCCACTTGGTTCCCCGTCCCTCTTACCTTCGCCAGCCTCCCTTGCACGAAGTTTGCCAGCCGAATACCGGGGAGGCGCTATAGTTTCCTCGCCGCCGCTTAGGCAGAGTTGCCGAAGCTCTCCCTAAAAATAGGGAGCGAGGCAACTGCGGGCGGCGTCAGCTTCGGGGTCAACAGCGCGGCACAGGCAGGGTGGAGAAGGGCGACCCCCAGCGCGCAGGCGCCCCCTAGCAATACCGGCCGCCGCTGCCCTCAAGGCCGCGAAGTTGGGCGGATCTGAGACTGGCGGGGGGGGGGGGTGTTTCGAGCGCCCCGCAAAGCTGTGATTGAGGCGCGGTCTCGGGGGACACTAGCCCAACGCTGAAGTGTTTGCCGCTTCGCTGCCCCGGCTTTTAAGCTCGGAATATTTGCATTTGTAGCAGGCATGCTTTTGCAGCCTCGCAGCTCCTTTCGCCCCTGTGTCTTGCGCTCCCGAATTACATTTCCTCCAGCAGCTGCTTCTGCTCATTATTGTGGAAACGAAATGGCTGCAAACTCAAGGAGGAGGAGGTAGTGGCCGCTGGGGTTTATCTGAGCTTGGAAGGATCCGGGGCTTCCCTTTTGGGAGTCTTTTCACTCGGGGCCTCCAAGGTTATTTTTAGGTCCGGGTTCTGCTTTGGGATCTATGTGGAAAACGCGGAGCGAGAATAACTTTAGGCATGTGCAGAATGCTGCTGTGTTTATCGCCGCGTTTGAGTTCCTAACCTCCTTGCTGCGTGTAGTCAGGCATACTTGGAGCAGCGTATGAATTTAGCTGAATTAAATAAATATGTTTATTTGAGTAGGCATAACCTTGACAAACATTTGGAATCATCACTCCTTTTCAATTTAAAAGAAAGCCAAATTCTTGTCTTTTTCTCTTTTGTCCTGAAGTTCCCACTCACGTTAGACACATCATTCTCTTCCAGTGGGCATTTTTGTATTTTGCTTTTGAAAAGCATTTTTATTTTACAAACAAACAAAAATCCCTTTGCCGTTTGAAACTCCACC
Organism: Bungarus multicinctus; assembly: GCA_023653725.1. Lineage (NCBI taxonomy): Eukaryota > Metazoa > Chordata > Lepidosauria > Squamata > Elapidae > Bungarus > Bungarus multicinctus. Next base: position 102,861,774 of record CM042836.1, on the reverse strand, counting down.
CCCACCCCCAATGGTTTGGGAAATCCGATTTTGGAGACAGAAAGCCGAATGCCAGCTTTCATATAGAATGAAACTATTTATTAAGGCAAGAGTGTGGATTATTGGCATCTACACCATTCTTTGTAATGGTACTTTTTATCCTTGAAAAATATACAGAATAGGCTCCCGTGCTTGGCTGTCTCTGCAGTTCTTTAACAAGGACGTTTTGAAAAAGCTTTCAGTTTCTCCTATCAGCACTAAGGAAATAATTTTTCAACCAGTTTGAAGTATTCACAAGAAAGGGATTTTAGAGACTGAAGCATCTTAGCAACTTTTAAATAGAAAGAAAAGGCTCTTCTGGATAAAATCAAAGAGAATATCTAGCCCAGCATCTTATTTCCCTTAAGCTGGTTTTTTGTTATATACCAACCCAAAACAGATCAAATACACGTTAGCTTACTGTGTTGTAAGAATCCAATGTGTATGTTAACTCACACTAACAAGAACACTCAGACAATTGAATTGAATGAAGCATTGTTAACTGTGAGCAAGCCTGTTGTGTGAATGAAGCACACTGGCCAATCAGATGCCTTTGGAAAACCTGCAGGCAGCACATGAAGGCAATAGTCTTTTCATTCTGTTATTCAGCAGCATCTGGCACTCAGAGAAAAACTCACGTTATAGGAAAAAGAACTTTTTTTGTCTACCTATATTACTTTCAATTAGTTTCATGAACAATGCAGAATTCTAAGAAAGAGAAAAGATTCCCCCCCCCCATCTGTTGTTCCCAAAATCAGAAGTTTTCTAACCTTCTTCCAATGATCATTTAGAAATGTTCCAGAAACTAGAAACCTTCAAATATTTTAGCCTGTCTTTTTCAAGGGGGATTCCATTCCTTGATCATTCTGGTTTTTGTTTTCTGTTTTCTATCCTTTTGAGATAATGTGGCCAGACAGTACTGCAAGTATGATTGAACTCCAGTTTTGCAAACTGGAGGAAAGAAACAGAAGAAATAGTGAATTGGAGACAGATAAAGTGGAGCCAGTGATCTTGTTAGAATGAAGAGCTGGCAAGTAAACCGACTCTTAATTCTTTTCTGGACAAAAAGAGGAATTGAGATTGCCTGTAAGTGTTCCACAGAGTTACTCCTTGCAAGGATGCTGTAAGAAAGCAGTCCCCAGCAGATTTACAGCTCTGAGGAATTAAGGAATAACCATCTTTTTGCTCAACCTGCATTCAGAACACAGGTTTTGCATACAGTTGAATTAAACTGTAATTGAGCCTGGCAATTATTATGGTCATAAGTTATGACAAATACAAAGCAGGAAGGGGTGGGATTCAACTGATGTTACTACCAGTTTGGTAATTACGTTTTGCGCATGTGTGTGTAATACACTGAAAGCTGTGCCTCCCGGATAGCTGATAAGCGCTGCACGTGGGTGCGCAGTGTTTGAAAAATGCCTTTTTTACTGCTTTTTCAACCTCAGCTGTGCCATGCAAAGCAGCAGAGGTTGAAAAAGCAGGAAATAAAGATCAGGTAAGAGCCCGGGCAAGTGGGTGGGCCAAACAGCAGCAGGCACAGAACCGGTTCTGTGTCTGCTGCTCTTCAGAGCTACCGATTCTATAGAGCTGGGCAGAACCGATAGCATCCCACCCCTGAAAGCAGGTCACTATATGACTGAACTTGATTTGATGACTTTTTTGTGGAGGACGTTAAGTGAATGCAGTGGTTATTAAGCAAACCCATTGTTCGCTATGGGTAGAAATAAACACGAGATTCTGGCAAAATAGTAATAAATCACAGTTATGTGACCATGGAACATTGCGGAGTTCAAATATCAAAATATAAATACAGAAAAGAAAAATGAAGATAATGAGAAAAGGAGGAAAAGGGGAAGAGAGAAAAGTGTAGGGTAAAGGAGAAAAAGAAAAGCATTGATTTCTAATTCCTTTTGGTGCAGTAAAATAAGGTAGTAGCATAAAACCTCAACATTTTACTTTTATATTATAATATATACTAGTCATTTCTATCACAAACCTATGTAATCAGCAAAACCCAAAATGAAAGTTTTTTTTTTCTCCACCTCCAACACAAAGTCCAGAAATGATTTCCAAGTAGGAAGCAAAAGTAATTATGTTTTTTTCTTTAATCAAAGCACTCAATTTAGCCATCTCTGCTAAATCCATTAACTTTTACAGCTATTCGTCCATTGTGGGAATCAAAGTATCTTTCCATTTTTGTGCATAATTTGCTGCTGTCAACATATATAACATCAACATTCCAATTTTTTCAAGTTCTTTATCTATTAATCCTAGAAGAAAATTCTTTGGTTTTATCTTTAAGCATTTTCTGTATTAAGATGTGAATCCTACTACAATATTTCTTTGGTTTGTCACATATCCACCATACATGATAAAAGTTCCTTATTTACATTTACATTTCCAACATTTGTTTGAAATGCCTTTATACGTTCTTGACAGTTTGGCCAGCTAAGGCCAAAGATAATTTAATTCATTTAATTTGTAATTTAATGTGAATTTTAGATCTTTCATCCACATATTCTCCCATTGTTCAAGAACTACATTATATCTAAAGTTCTTTGCCGACCATGGGGCAATGCAAACAGCTGGAAATGTGGGGTAATGTGGCCGTGTGATCATGGGGGGACAGGGGACATTGGAATTTTGAAATTAGGTTATAAGTAGTTCTTGCGGGGAAGGGCTGTCTGTTGTAACTTCAGTCATAAGTGATAAGTCAAGAACTATTTATACTCCCTTTTCTAATCACTTTTGGAAATTGTCTGTTAACTGCTTTTCAGCTATTATAAGCATTTAGATTGACAGGTTTTACAACAGTGGGAATAAAAATGTTTTCTACAATCCTTAGTAAAAAAATTTAAATATAAGTTTAAGAACTTAAAGTGAAGACTGTGGTTAGAGCTTTGATTTTGGAAAGTTACAAATGGACTAAGTGTCCAATTGGATTTGAACTAAGTTTTGGAATTAATTATAAAAATCCTTCTCATGAAAATGCTTTTGTTTTGAATTCGTTTAAAAGAACAGGATGAAACTGAAGATTGGACACTAGAGTGGCCCACAAGGAATTAAAGATTACAATTAAAGAACACTTAAATTTAACTTGCTAATACAGAATGAAGAAAGATATTTTAACTTTAGACACAGTGAAGGATATTTTTGAACAAGGGAGCCAAAAATATAGAGCCAGTTTTGTACATAAACTGCTGGCCTAGAAATCAGGCAACTATGATTTCTAGGCCCATCTTAAAATGAAAGCTGGCTGGGTGACTTCGGGCTAACCTACCTCACAGGGTTGGTGTGGGGGAAATAGAAGAAGGAAGTATATTCACCATCATGAGTGGTTTATACAAATAATAAAGGCAGGATAAAAAATAAGTTAATTTTAGAATGCCTTCCTCTGTAGATAAACTATACCTAAAATAAGTTATGGAAGAGGAACAAGTTTCACTGGACAAGGTAGACGGGTCTGAAAGTGGATAAAATAACAGGTTATAAGAAAAGGATGCTGTATTGGATGTACAAATGAAACCAGTTGATGTCTTAATAATTAAAAGTGATATACGGGTAAACAAAAAGAGTGATCTGGATAACATTCCTATACTGGATATACAAAAGAAACTTGTTAAAGCTTGGAAGAATTTTGTGAGAAGAATCAAAAATGAAAAGAAATCAAGCTTTGATCAAGGTTAAAATAGGCATGTCATCACATCTAGCAACCCTTAATGGACTTTTGCTGATCAGAACTGAATAACAAGGCTTTAAGGATTATAGCTGAAAATATATTTCGTTTCCTTTTACTATAGTCTTATTTTTTTCTTTCTATTTTTCTTTCTTCTTTTTAGTTTGCATTAGTTTTTTTAATTGTAATATTTGGTAAAATTGCTATAAAATGAGCATTTTTTCACTGAAATAACACAATCAATTTTTTTTCAAAAGTTTCAATTTCAATCTGCTTGATAACAGTACTTTGGAAGTTGTCTTTCAGTATGAATGTAAAATGCAGTTAATACACACAAGTACCCTCATCGGTGCCTTCCAAATGCCTTTGAGAGGCTGTGTTAATTGGTGATTCTGGAAAGCTGCTGTATTCTGTGTTGCTTTTTTAATTCATGTGGAAGTTTTCTTCTATATATTCCCGAATTTCAGGCAATAAATTTATTAAAAGCCTTTCATTTGCATCCAGTTGCACAAAAGCAGTAAGTAGGTGAGTCAAAGATTCATTATTGAGAACTGAAATTATAGCATCTATTTATGTGCTTTCTTTTCAGTTTTCTATACTTGGTTGGACTGTATGAATATGGCACCGTTGCTGCAAATGTTAATGACATCCTTCATTACTTCAGTGTATACCCATTTCAATGGATGTCCCAAATTTGTTTGGAAACAAAGACTTTAGGTAGCATTGGCACTGTTACATTTAATTTAATGATGTGAAAATAGGAACATAACCCATTTAAAAATCTGACTAGGATTGTTATGCTGCTAATGAAAGATACAATTGATTAACATCAAACAATGAATGTCTTTGAAGTTGCTTTCTAATTAATCGCTTTTAGACAAAGAGCCATTATGTTTCTGATTAATTTTCTGCTTTGCTTTCTTTCTGAGAGACAAGATAAAGATGTTTTCGCTGGAAGAGCAAAGGTGGTATTCAGCAGATTCTGACCAGTTCTGGAGAGCCGGTAGCGGACATTTTGAGTAGTTTGGAGAATACCACCTCTGACTGGAGATTTTACAGTATCCTTTCCCTGCAACGCCCACCAAGCCATGGCCACAGAACCGATAGTAAAAAAATTTGAATCCCACCACTGTGGAAGAACCAAATAGACAGCCGTATTGAGTTATGTTATAATGAAGTAGCCATTATAATGTAGGAAAATGTTGACAATATCTATGATTCACACATTCTGACTCTCTGAGACAAATACAAAGGTTGAAATGCTATAAAGCTGCCTTATAAGTACAGTGGCCTAATAACATTTGTCATAATATAACAATAATTTAATGCACAGCTCAAAATTGGGGAGAAAGATATATTCCAAGAGCTGAGTTATGTACAAATAGCTTTTTTGATAATTCATATGCACTATACTCCATTGTGCAAATCTAAAGGTTATTGTGCCAGAGGGTCCTATTATCCAATTACATGATAGGTAGAAGATATGAATAACAGTTGGAAAACATTTAATTTTATCTCAACAGATTTTACAAAATCTTCACATATCAGGAATGATAAGAAAATATCATTCGGTACTAGTAACGGTATGTTACTAGTGGACTACATTTTCTGAATGCAAAAATTCTCAGCTGAGTTTAAATGATTAGATGATATTCAGGTGCTAACGAAAATTCTACAGAATCATGAAAGCAAATTCCCTTGTTCCATCCCTTGTTATGCTCAGAAAAGAGATGATATATTTGAAAAAAACTAAGCCTTTGCATTAGATTATGAAAGCTTCCTAAGAATATGAGGAGTTAACCTGTATTAGATTTTTCTGTATGGCAGAAATTCATTGCAACAGCATGAGCTGGAGAGCCAGATGTATGCCATTGCTTCATTCATTGGTGTACATATACATTTAGAACCCTTAAAACATAAATCATGTTGGGAGAGTTCTAAGAATAATAATCTCAGTTTACTGCAAGTTGTCTATTGCAATGTTTAATTAAATTCATATTCCAGTGATGTATGCAGGAATTCTTGTTAAAAATGAAGTGCACATGCACACAATATATATCCACAACCAATATAAATCGCAACAAAATTGGATTAGCCATTTTTAATCCCGAAAATAATGAGTTAAAATAAATTGTATAGTTTCATATAACACATATAGATTATACAGTGAAAAACAGGTCAGTTGGTATATAGACCAGCTTCAACTCCAAGAATTATGGGAGTTGAAGTCCACACATCTTAAAGTTGCCAAGGTTGAAAAACGTTGGTATAGATTATTATTCTGTTTCTAACAGTCTTTGAATAAATTTGAGAAATAGCACAGATTAAGGCCAAATATTGCCCAATAGAATAAGAAAAAAGTATTAGGAAGATGAGCTAGAAATAGAGTTGGTAGAGATGATAATTATGATTACCTTGTTTCAGGGAAAAATGAAAATGGTGGCCTTCACATCCTGTATGAATTTGAAATATGGATAGTTATTCTCAAACTTTGGCTATGAATTTTAAAAGAATAAAAATGTCTTATGTGAATCATGTAAACTGTCCAGGACAATAACTGATTTCAAACTTCTTTTCCTTAAGGTGAATTCCAATAAAATCTACGCCATAACTTGTGACCAAATCCTACTTAGTTTTGTTCTAAAACTATTTACTTGATTCTTACTACACGATTGTATTAAATACATAGTTTAATGCCAATCACACCATGGTTCTTTAGCAACTTTCACATTTCCTTTAATACATTTCTTTCACTTAATTCTCTAAGAATGAAATAGCTGTCAAAATTGCCAATCATCAGCAAAGCCAGACAGAAAACATATTTTAATTAGCAAACACATATCTACCTCGCACAGAATGTTTTTTTGTTCTCTCAGATGTATTTCCTGACATAACTGCTTAAAATAAACATTCAGATTATATGATCAAAAGGAAAGAACTCAAGTTGTAGGCCAACATGATAACAAGGATTTCTAGTAAAACAATATACTACAATTTACATTTTATTGTTGCTAGCAACAATCAAGTGAGGGAGTTATTATTTTTTATTGTTTTTATATTGGGTTTTTATTGTTATAAGCAGTCTAGAGTCACTAAGAATAAGTTGAGTGGCCATATAATTTTTTAAAAGAAACAAGTATGTTTGAGCCATAGTGGTGCAGTAGTTAGAGTGCAGTACTGCAGGCTACTTCTGTTGCCTACCGGCTGTTTGCAAATTGGCAATTCAAATCTCTCCAGGCTCAAGGTTGACTCAGACTTCCATCCTTCCAAGGCGGGTAAAATGACCCAGATTGTTGGGGGCAATATGCTGACTCTCTAAACTGCTTAGAGAGGGCTGTAAAGCACTGTAAAGTGGTATATAAGTCTAAGGCCATTTCTATGTGTGTTGCAATCTATGGAAAGATTGGAGCTCACTGAAGCAGAATATTTTCCATAATGGAAAGATGGAGAGAATAAATAATGATTTATTGCCCTTACCTTTTTACCCACTGTTACTAATGATCCAAACTACATTTTCAAGGGACAAAGAGAATTGAAGAGAAAAATATATATAATATCAGGTCTGTAATGGCAGCATCACAATCAAAATACTGAAAAATTAGGATAATATTCATATTCTAAATATTGCAACATCTTTACAAATACAATTTGATACAAAAATGACTGAGAGATAGTGAATGAAGAGTAATCCTAATAATTATCAGGGATATGGAATATCCATCTATATCCTCAAACAATGTGAAATTCTTTGAATAAAATTCAGGTTTCAGATTCCTTGTAACTAGAGATGATTACAGGTTTATAGTCTCTCTTTAATAATTGCTGGTTGATTTTCCCTTCTCCCAAATATGTAAGTGGATAATAGTATTGGGAAATGGAGTGCTTTAGGCAGACAGCAGAGGCTGAATTTGATTCCCAGAGAACATCTGGATGGATTGTAGATACCTGAAATAACAAAGCATCTCCCCCTTCTCCTGCCCAGTCTAGCTACAAGAGTTCACTGCCTAGCTTGGACTCTAATATCTCACAGTGAAATTATATTTGATGTTGGAGATTGTGATGAGTTGCTGTTCGCTAAAAGTAATCAAGAGTGAGAGGAGAATCTCTTGTCCCACAATTGCCCCTGGCAAATGCCTGCAGTGTTAGTTCAGTTAGCTGTAGAGGGGTAAGCCATTTATTTCTTTTGACAGTTCGTGTGTGAGAGAGACACACATACACACTAAATAATATTTCCCCATATGATTGCAGTCCAACTTGTCCTCAGGAATTGTTTAAAGGAAAGAAACATTAAAGTAATGTATGTCAATATAACATCCATTGTTGCAGTTAGTGAAAACCCTAGTTTGTTTCTATCCAGACTGCAGAGTGTTTTTTTTCTAAAATACTCCCAAATCAGCAAAAGTTTGCCTTGAGACTATAGTGAATTGCACATTTGGGAATCATGTATTATTTTTTTTGAGATCAAATTTTGAACAGTAATCAAGCATCATTTTAAGTCAAACCAGTAATAGACCCATTCATAAAAATCTCAAGCAAGCTTGCACTGTTATTCAAAGAGATTTCCTATTTCCTATTCTCTATAAACTCTATTATTGGAGATTTAAAATGTCTATATATCAACCTATATATTTACCACCTGCTCATTATCACACTGGTTTGCTAGATCTTTGACAAGTTTATTAAAAAAAATCTACCAATGTAATTATATCTTACCATAAACTGTATCAAGCTGTGTGATCATTATCTATGTGTGAGCATCTGGAGGCATAAGGAGGTAGTTGAACAACATTTTAATTTATATTCATGCTAAGTCAGTGCTATAAAATGTATGAAGCAATATATTGGCATGTTAATACTTGTAGGACAATGGTTGTAGAAAAAAAAATGAATATAGGGAAATAGCCCTCAATGCCAACTATATATATAGCCGATAAGGCATTTTGCTTGGAAATAACAAATCATCTTAATTTAATCTGTTAAATACATCAGTGAAGGCAACATGGAAAAATCTTAAAAGAAGAACATTTTTTCATAGTTACCAACTCACCCATCAAGAAGCTCTCTTACTCTCTGAATTACCTAGAAATGCAAAAGTATATGAATGTGCTAATAAAAGTTAAAACCAAAAGCCTTGTATGGGTTTTATATATATATATATTTATTAAATTTGTTTCAATTTTGTTTTCCTCCTCAGCTGCTTCTGACATTGTGGTAATTGAAAAAAGGCTATTATAAATCATTATTCCCCCCCCCCCCCAAAAATCCCAGGTTCACTAGAAAGAAAGCTAAAGGAACATGATGCCAAACACATTTCAGACAGGAACTGAAAAATAGAAATGGCTTCTTTTTACCATTTGTAAGAAACTATGTAGTTAAGAACAGCTTCCTTCCCATGCATTTTTCTCTCAATATTATGTGGACAAATCTTTATATATGAAAGCAAGACATTGTTTAATGAGGATATTAATCTGACATCTTTAAGTCAGATCTGTATATAATATTGTAGAATGTGTGGATTTTTAAAGAAAAATGCATCATGGAACATACTGCAATAGAACATATTGCAGAACACAAACCTGCTTATAGGAGAGATTGCATACTACTTTCTTACAAAATATTTTAGAGCAGTACATTTCAGACTGTACAAGACAAGTATATTTTACAGGCTCATCAGTCTGTTCTTATTCTGTACTAATAATATGTGACAATTCCTTGTGACAAGAGAAGGACACTTTATAAATCAGGAAGAAACATTTTAGCCTTTTCAACCAAACACAGGAGGGACTTCAAACTTCATTTTCCATGGACGTCTGCTTTTTCTAGGCTGACTTCTCCTATTCCACCCCCACCTTTTTAAACAATAAAGTTGCTTTTACCTAGTAAGGACGAATCTTCTCCTGTCCATGATAATCTCTTTTAACTCCTGGAGCATAGGAAAGCCCAAGGCTCTTGAAGGGGTTTCCTTCTTCGTTTTTACCATCCAAGCAATGTTAATCAGGAAATTATTGCTAAATCATGATGACAAGGCAGAAATGAAAATTAATTCAAAGTAGAAGGAAATGTTTCCTTTTCTCAGAGACTCTTTCAAAGTTCCAGTATGTGGAAATGATTTTTGAATAACTGGGGCTGGGTGGGGGGGAAGGGAGAGAGAAAAGAGAAAGTGGCCAAAAATACTGCTAATTGCGGTATTATCTAGTTCTTGTTAGATTGTATCAATTTAAGGATACTAAATTAAACAGTCTCAACTGCAACTTGGCAGAAAATCTAAGAAAGCTGAGATTGTAAGATTTTCAGGTCACTAATTTGCCTACCAATAAAAATCCGACATGGAAAACTATTGATGCATACGCAATGTCATGATTGCAATCAATTATTTGAAATCAAATATGTGATGACATTTTAAAATTAATTTTCAATATAACGCTATAGCAAATTCTTAGAGAAACACATTGTTATAATTAAAAGTTGTTGATCTTTCCTTGGTAGAATGTCAAGGATGTACATGTGGCTTCTATACCTGGATATAATCCACTTCCTTCCTCAATTCTTGATGATAAGTACTTGCACTGAGGAATTTGTACCAATTAAAAATGTTTCTGAGGTGATGTATCATTTAATTGTGATGGATTCCCCACACATGCAAGTTACCATTTTATGCACTGTTAAGAAATATTAAGAAAAAATAAATAACCAAAGCTGAATGAGATGTATGTATGTGAAAATCCAATTTCTGGAAATTAGAAATTAAATTACATTTTCTGTTGTGCAAAATATAAATATTACAATATCTGTTTTCCTTGTTTAATGTTATTCACACTCTGTCTCTCATGAGTATTAATGCATATGTATTACATACAAAATGTGTCTCAAAATAGTAGTCCTTGTAGGGAAAGTCAAAAGTTCTGTATAATGATTTTTGAATGAGCTATATAAGAGAATAATATTAGTTAGTGTGTTGAAGCTACATAATATAACTTCTTTACATATTAATTTTGTAATACCCTGATCTATTTCCTGCTTTGGATGTCAGGGTATATTAATTGCCCCATTTTTATCAATGTTACCTTGACAATAGTTTGATCTAGTGCAGAGGTGTCAAATTCATGTCATGGCAGCATTATGTGACGGGACTTCCCCCCCTTCGCTTAAACTGGGCAGGTCCAGGGCCAGCATGTGACGCATCCAGCCCATGGGCTGCAAGTTTGACACCCCTGGTCTAGTGGCTAATATACAGTACCAAGATAGAAAGTGGGAGACTGTGAGTTCTAGTCCTGCCTTATCCATGAAAGCCAGTTGGATGATATTGGGCCATTCATTCTTCTCAGCCCAATTCACCTCACAGGGTTATTGTGGTGGGAAAAGAGGAGGAGGAAAGTATGTTGGATATGTTTATTGCCTTAAGTTATTTGTAAAAATGATAAATGTTTTGCCAGACAAACCATTAAAAAATAAGCTGAAACTGAAAAATGCAAAATTCTTCATGTAGAAACAGACATCAAGTGCACAGATATAGGTAGTGGATACATGGTTCAGTAACTGAAATAGTTGCAAAAAAGGATAATGCAATTTTAGACCATATCAAAAGTTTAAAATCATGAACCTCTACTTCATTTTGTGCTGGTAAGATTCAGCAATGGGTCATTTTTTTAGGCTTCATACTTTTCAGATTGACAGAAATTGGCCAGATAAGGGCAGGGAGCATACTCATGATTAGAAACTAAGTTACTAAGAGAGATTGGAGGATTTAGAAATATTTATCTTTGAGACCGCTGAGGTGGATATGACTGCACTCTTAACAACTCTAAGAGGATATCAGAGAGAAGCAGCCTAAGACCAAATTCCATTATTCAGAACTGCAGGATCCAAATTAATTGCACGAAGGCAGATTGTGATTGAATGTTAGAAAATATCCTTCTAAATTAAGATATCTGCTATAATGTGAGCTCCCTTTTGCTATATGGGTTTAAGCAGAGATAAGACTACCATTAGTTATAGATGCTTTAATGTATATTCCTGCAAAGTCAGGAGACTTTTTAAATGTACATCTTACTTTTTAATATACATCTTACTTTTGAAAGCTTACAATGATGGGTAATGGGTGCTCTGAGCAATATAAGGAACCTTTTTATAATTATTGATGTTAGCATTGTTTTGCCAGCATAAGTAGAAGTATTTTTTTTTGCCACAGTGACATAGTTTGGCTATTCTATAATTTGTGATTCTTCTATGAACTCCCTACTTTTAATTTCTATGCTTCTCCTATGTCACTAGAAGCCTAAATCTAAATACACATCTCCATCCATAGAGAACGAAGTATGCAGGGAGCAACAGCTAGAAGTCTCTGAGTAGTACAGAATATGGAGTATGGATAACATAATTAAGAAGAGAATTTGAGCATCAACCATTTTGAACTGATGCAAGCAGAATTAGCTGATACATATGATTAATTTATTCAAAATTTATTATTTCATAAAGTTGAAGGTCCTGAATTTTCTGATTGTCCTTTTTTTCAGACATAAGAGAGATAGTTGAATTCAAGACAGCTAGATGGGAAAGTCTCCTATCTCCAAATCTGTCATCTTACTTTCCTTGTTAATGGACTTTCATTTATTATGGATGACATTTAGGAGAATGTCTTCCATCTTCAAATAAAAAAGTTCTGGTAAGAATCTTTTAAGTGGCATTGATTAAATATGTGGAACAACCATTCGGATCATAAGAATAAATCACTTATCCTTATAAAATATTCTATAGTAACGATGTACTGAGATCTCACACACATTCAAAAGTCTGAAATTCTCAAATTCTAAAGCTCATTGCAGAACATCTAGGTAAAACTATTGTGTACCTATAGTTATCACAGTAAGAAAACGTATCTTTAGATATCATGAGGACATTGGCACCCACAACAATCAAAGCTGGGCTAGATGGATGAAGTATGAGTAATCAGAGGGTCAATTGTGTTATTGATGGAATTCATATTTCTTATGGTATGGGTAATCGGCTGCTCAGAGATTGTTTGCAATCCCCACAGCAGTATATTTACAACTCCCTGGCATTCCAAATTGTATTACCAAAATTCAGTGACAATGTGGCCAAAGATGGTGGAGTGGGGAAAGTTTGATTTAAAAAATAAATAAATAAAAGAATGGAAGTAGCTTTCCTCCTATTCCCATTTTGACTGCCCCTCCCCAACATTGTGGTGAGATCATAGCATTACTAGATAGTCTCAAGGGGCTCTCCTGAAGATCAGGAATCCAAACTTCCTTTTGTAGTGTTTTGAGTTCAGAACAAAACACCCAGCAATTTTATCTTGACTGCTGTGTTATAATGGAGAAAGGAAAGGCCCCCCCCAAAAAAGTCTTGCTTTCTAGTGAGGAAGATCAGCTGACCATTGGCCCAATCCAGTTCTATGGTTCATTTTCCTTTGATATTATGTTGAAAGATACATGTGTTTACAGATGTTTCTGAACACAGATAAGGAGCAAAACCCCATGACATCTCCTTTGAGCTAGGGATACAACTGACAGCAAGACCTGTCAATTTCAACAGTCTAAAATGGGACAGGCTTGCTGTCAGACAGTCAAACTCTAAACTGATTAGGGATTTAAAAGTTAATACCAATCTAGAAATACAGTCTGGAAATCAGTGCTGATCTTTCACTACAGGAGGCAAATTATACTTGTCTTACACTGATCAGCAGATCAGTGTAAGACTTGAACTTAGGATCAAGAAGCACTTCTGAGGTTTTCCATACTGCTCTTTATCCTAAAGAAGTTTTAACTGCAGCCAACTCTTTTGTACCAAAAGTGCACATCTACTACAGATCTGTTGCATCTTCCAAAATTCCCATTAGAGACTCCTCCCCATCCCCCAAAAAGCAGCTTTCAGAAAAGATGCGACCAATGATTCCAATGCACTTTGCAGCAACTGATGATTTCATTTACTCAAACAGCCCACAGTGTAGCTAGTTAGCTCATGAGCTCTTCAGTATCTCCTTCAACCCCATGGAATAAGAATAACACAACAGTAATGTAAACAACTTGTTGCCACTTTTTGATAATCAAGAGCATTGATTAGGGACCAGGTTACCTGAGGGACCATCTCTTGCTGGTCACATACATCTGAGTAGGGAGGCAAGGAATCTTGCGGGTCCTATCCACGAAAAAGATATATCTGGTGAGACCTAGAAGAAAGGGCTTATCCATGGTGGCTGCTGCCCTTTGGAATGTCATCCTTCAGAAATTAGACTGGCCCCACTTTGATACTCTTTTGTAAGACTTGGTTTTGCAAGTGGGCATGGGGAACCTGGGGTGGGATGGAGGCAATCAAATGGCTTTTTTGACTCTGTATTGTCGCTGGGTTTTTTTGCGGGGGGAGAGGGTTGGTTATTGTTTTTTATTTTTTTATTGCTTATAAGCTGCCTAGAGTCACTGTGAGCAAATAGGTGGCTATATAAATTCACTAAATGAATAAACCTAGTTTCATCTCTGCCTAGTGATAGGGCAGCCCCTAAATTAGTGTTGCATTCTATCTCCCCACCTGCTCCCATCAATTTGCCATCTAGCAGGGATCAAGACTGTTTTTCAAGTACCAGTTTTAGGGCCAATGATTCAGTAACCCTGTAATGCTGAAACATTCATTTGGATGTGTTATATAGTCTTTACCAACAGCTGTTGGCTAGCATTCTTCTTTATTGTAAGTTTAATGTATAATCATTTTTTTCCCAGAGGTTAGCTGGCAATACAGTATGACTTTTGGTTCAATTGACAAAACTTTACATGATCAAAATATCCACTTTGAGGGGATGGAGAAGAACACGGACAAATCAGACCAGTTGATTCTATTTTGCAGCTGCAAAGGAAGAGCCAATGAAGTTTAGAGAGAAAGGTGTGCATAATAGAGAAATGCACAATAAGACTATAGAAGCTGCATACCTCTGGAACAAAATCAAGATAAATTGATTGTTAAAGAGAATAAATCAAAGCTCAAGTTATACCGTATTATGACACAGGTGTTCATTGTTTCACAGTTTTAATTGCTTTATGGTTGTTGTTGTTTTTATTTATAGCTTTTATTATTGTTTTTTGAGCTGCCCAGAGTTGCTTGAGATGGGTGGCCATATAAACTTTTAAATAAATAATTAATAAATAAATCCTGATAGTGCAACAATGGTGTTAATAAAGTAGGCTGGATTCCACCTGGACCAAAATAATTACAGTGGCAAATTGAGAAATTTAGAACAGTATCCATTCCAACTAAATGAGCAAGAGAATAAAACAAGCCAGAGTGTAGTTCAGTGAACTCACTGCTTATAAATATTAGATGATTGTATAGTCCAGCAAATTTTAATTAAGCATATGCAGAAAACATTTCTGAATCTTATGAAAAAGCCAGTAATTTTCTTTAATCAATAGTTAATGAAATACCTGTTTATTTACTCCATATGTTGATCAGACTTTGTTCAAGTTCAAGATAACTTTCCAAATTAAGTGTTTTTACTGTAATTTGCTTTCAGACTCTCTTTTTCCACATTGGACTAGATCAAGAAGTGCTGTGTTAAAAAAAAATTCTGACAATGATATCAGTCAGTGTGATGCCATGGAAGATGTCATCTTGAAATCATGTGTAATTTCTACAAGAGACTCTACAACATATCAGACATGTGGAAGCCATATTTCCATTTCATTTTATTTTTGTCACACAAAAATCTCGCACTGTTTAACAAAATGGTCTTCCATTGATAGCTAAGGATCTTCTGTTAACTTAAAGGCACTTTTGAACCTAGTCAGTAAGCACCAACTGTACTTAAAGCTAGAGCAGAGACAAAAAGAATAAAAAGGTTACCTGATAAATTGTGGGATATGAAGTGTGAATACTAAATTACATGAACCCACCAAAGGAATATTAGAGATAGATACTGGATATGGCCTTCCTTCTTATAAAACTGTCATAAAAATGCATGGTTTATGATTAGATAGAAGAAGGAAGGCTGATAAATAGACTATAAATTTGTGAAGGCAGCTAGTTTATCTCTGAAGGTATTCTAAAATTCTGGGTGCTAATGATCCAAATAATTCATGGTATAGACAAAATGAAAACAGCAAAGGAACTTCTATAATGGGCAGAAAATTGGAGGAGGTGACACAGTAAACGAATGAGAAAAAGAGGGCAATTTGTCAGGCTCAAAATAGCATACAACAATGCACTTGTCAGTTGTTTTCCTACAGGTCACAGTGAGCAATCAGGCAAGGTTAATGAGAGAATGTGAGACACAACATTAAATAAAAACTGAGATGCTTAAACAGTTAGAAAATGTGCAAGACTATAGTGTGGTTTTGAGTACTCTTAGAAACATCAACTTACAATCTGATCTCCTGGGTCATTCATCAGGAAACAGATAAATGGTATGACAATCTTAACAATTCTTTGCTGTTTGCATACTATACAGTAATTAGGTTTTCTTTGAAGACAATCTTCAGGCAGCTGGGTTGAAAAATATGGTTGCTCAGAATGCATTCAATAGTGAATTAATAAAACAATCTTATGTGTGGTGGGGAGAAAGTGATGGTGAATAATCCACATTTCTAAAGCTATAGATAAGATTCAGTGTCAGAACATCTTTGAGTTGAGAGAAAAAAAATAGTTCTATCCTCTTAGTCCACAGATGTCAGACTCGCATCATCATGGCGGTGTCATGATATATAGTGATTTTTCCCCCTTCGCTAAATGGGTGTGGCCAGTGCGTGACACATCCAGTCCGTGGGCTGTGAGTTTGACAGACCTATTTTAGTCTCTGTAGCCCACAGATTCAGAGGTAAGGACTGCATTGCCATTTCTTAAATCAGTTTTTAAAATTTTATATATACAACTCAGAGTAACCAAAATATGTTTTTCCACCATTCTTTTTACAGAATTGATCATTCAGATATTTAGATGCAGAAAGTAAAAGCATCAATCTTCTTGTTTCCTACTTTTTAAGAAAGTATTTTTTTCAAAAATGGTACAGCACACACACACACACACACACACACACACACACACACAAACACACGTAAACTGTGTGGTTTTCCACCCCCACAGCTGTTTTATTATATAAAATTATTCTATTTACCACATATCTATATCTATTTAATCATCTAATTTTTAACTATACAACAATAATTTAAATGAAAGATAATTTTCTAGCATTGTTCTTAACAGGTATTATTTATACTACTTATATAATTAATCGTATCTCAGAATTCAGAAGCTGCAGTCTCAGAATCCATCCGTGAGATTTTAAGATTGGACTTGGTAGCCAAAACTGTTTTGATGCAGTGCTAAGATTCTAAGCAGGCAGCAGAGGCCAACATAAGAAAGCTTCTTGGATCTCAGGGAAGAACGATTTATTAGAAGGAGAACTTCCATAGGAAGAACCTTATGCGATAGAGAAGGTAATTATATTGGATTTGTTCCTGATTCGAAACTGCAAGCCCAGCTCATTTGAAGTCCTAAGGTCCTCAGGAACTATACAATTTAAGCAATTTAAGTTATTCCCCTTGACTACAATTATTCTGACAAAATAGCCATGATTATTCTTCTATATAATCCCATCAGTCTATTTCCTTTGTAAGTATGCAGCATTATGCATAATGTAAACAAACAAATAAATAGTAAGCAAAAGAAAGTTGGTACATGAAATAAAATATTGATAAAAATAGATGAATGGAATCTGAAGCTGAGGAAGATTGCTGGCATGCAGAGGAGGGTGAACAGCAAGGAAGTCATCAGACACAAGCCTGCAGTCCAGCTACCAGAGAGGTTAGGGGTCAACAGGAAACAATCCATCAATATTTTACACATAAAACAACCTAGAGCTTCTCTGGGAGAGAGATGGGTGGTTTCTAAAGGAAAAGTTGTGCTGGTTTTTGTGGGGAATTGCCCTATTTCTGCATTGGACCTATCATCTAAGGAGTGCCCATGTCTTCCACAATCCCTCTACATTGTCTTGGCCAGGATGTAGCAAAAGCAGATATGAATAAGTATGGTATGCATAATTGTAATGAATAAAGTATTTATAGATTAATGGAGACTCCGTATGCTGTGCTCAGAGTTCTCCTTAATTATTTCATTACTGCATAAGACCCTGTATTTAATAACTCCTGTATTTCAAAAACGGTGTGAGTGTCATACCCTAAACAAAATTACTTTTGTTTCTCTTCGGGTGCCCTACTTTCATTTCAATATTACACATTAAGCAAAACTGATACACATTTTTTTTTGCTTTTCTTGATATTTTCATGCCTTGCAACACAGGTACTAACCACTGACGGCATTTTGATCACCAGCATTTCTTTATCTGAAAATGTTTACAAATGATAACTTTTTTCCTTATCTTCAATATCTGAGGTTATAAAAAGATATCACAACAATTTCCAAACTGTCCAGTTAAGAGTTTATATAAAACTTGTTCTGAAACAGCAAATGTCCTGCTACAGTTTAAAAATTACAAACTTTTTTTAAAAAAAGGTAATGTCTTAAAAAGGATCAAAGAATTTTGCTACCATCTATCTATTTGCTAGTTTAGTTTAGCAGACTTGTTGCATGGTTGGTCTTTTCTGCAAATACAGGTAATCCTACAATTCATATAGTGACCATTCAAAGTTACAATGGAACTGGAAACAGGGACTTATAACCATTTTTCAGTTATAAGATTTGTAGCATCCTCATGATCAAAATTCATACGCTTGGCAACTGGTTCATAATTATAACCTCTACTGTGTCCCAAGGTCATGTGATCGCCTTTTGAGACCTTCTGACAAGCAAAGTCAATGGGGAAGCCAGGTTCACTTAACAACCAGGATACTAACTTATCAGCTACAGTGATTCACTTAACAACTGTGGCAAGAAGGTAAAATAGGGCAAATCTTACTTAAATGTCTCATTTAACAACATAATTTCTGGGCTCAATTATGATAGTAAGTTGAGAACTATCTGTAGTATATAATCTTCTGACTGTGTAGCAATTTTTTTTTGAAAAAAAATATCTGCAAAGTATTGCATGCATTACAGTGATTTAAAAAAAAAGTCTATGCAATAGTTAATAGCAAACACATATCCTCATTCTACTGTGAATAAATCTGAATCTTCTTTCTTTCTCTTCCCTCCCAAATGAACATGCCTAAACAAATTCTGGCAGAAGTGTAAAATTAGAATAATAAACAATAATAATGAACAACACTTTGGCAAACTTTCCAATGAGCTAGATCTGCACCTATTATTATGTTTTCAGGCAGCTACCTCTATTAATAGCATAATGCCCATCATAGCATTCAGCCTCTTACTTCAGTTTTTTCATACATGGAAGAAAAGTTGTCTTGAAAACCTGAAAAGCCATAAAATGATAAATGTTCAAACACTTTCAATAGATTCATGGCTAAATGGACTTGCTTAATTTGATTAAATCTCTGTTAAATTAAATCATTCACTCATGGCTTCACATAATTTTAGTTCTGGCCCCAGACAATTTTCTAGCAGTACAGAATCAACTACTCTATTGTTTCCCTTATTGTTATGACTTTTCATATTATGTCCGTATCAATCTACTGCATAGCTCTTTGTCACTGAATTGTAAGGTATAAGAATCAGCAAGTAATTAGATGTTTCAGAGAAAACTAGATAAAAACGCCTAATCACAGCATTTTCAGATTCTGTCTTATCTAATGACCAAAATGATAAAGGTGTGTGTGTGTGTGTGTGAGTGTGTGTAAGAAACAATATTCAGAACCATGAAAGTTATCAACAATCTTTGGACAAGTTAATTCATCAAAAGGAGATATTTTGGATATCCCAAAGAATGCATTTAAAAGAATGGGTATTGGATTTTATATGCTGGAGGTATAAATAATTTGAGGCATAAAGAAACTAACCCCTATGTCATAATTGGTAACTTTTTGGGATAGTATATAAATATATATAAACAGATTTATGGTAGAATCTTTAATGTTGAATTAATTAATATAATGTTAAACTATATACAGATTTGAATTTGACTTTGTACCAGGAATTATAGTTGTATAAAGAATGGGGGTGGCTAAAATAATGAAATTGAGAAATGTAAAATTGATATTATTCCAGATGTCAAAGAGTAGCTGTTGGAAATATGTGATCTCTTTGTTTTGGAAAAGACAACATTTTCTCCTGCTATTTCCTTTCTCCCAAAAGAAATAGTAGCATTTATTACTAGGGCAAAATTTGTGATATTTTATAATAATATTTTATATGATCATTATTATATTAGTGTATTCATAAGTAAACCAGTAACTATTGGTAAATATAAAATAAATGATAATTTTTTTCATTTCTTTTTCAGTTTGTATTGTTAGTCTTTTGTTTAGTCTCTATTTAAAAATAATATTAACTATATGCATAACATAAACAAACAATGTGTAGTAAGAGTCAAAGAATGTACGTGCATATATGCATGAGATAATATCTACAAAATATTTCTTTACTGTGTACTAATCAAGAGAACCCACACGAAACCTAAAATTATTCAGTGTTTATAGTACAACTGTTTTAATGGAGGAACACTGGCAGTAATCTCAATGTTTGGGATTACCAGGTTTGCAAAGAAAATACAATTTGACAGCGTATACTGGAACAGTACTTACATTTAATTACAAGTGAGCCAGATATGTTGACAAGGAGAAAAAATACATTAAAACCATTGTGTATGAATATTCATCACCAACATTTTGACTCTTTAAGAATCCACATAACAGCATCATCTGCAATCTGTCTATTTATCAGAACATGCTATTTAAAATGTATGACTGAAACTAAAATGAGGAGGCAAAGTAAACACCAAACAGAAGCAGAATGGGTACCAAGTTCATGGGAAGCCGAGAGTGGCAGTCCTTAAATGTAAGTACTACACCAAGTGTAGTGTTTGTTTTAAAAGGTTGTTAAAGCCCTTGATTTCTAACTGAAACAGTAATGATCTATTCCAGGGCTGTCAAATTCCCGGCCCACGGGCTGGATGCGTCACATGCTGGCTATGCCCACGCCCAATTTAGTGAAGGGGAAAAAAGTCCCGATATGTCATGTGACGCCGCAATGGTGACGTGAGTTTGACACCCCTGATCTATTCTATCCATTCAAGATTTAGGCATCTTGCTATAAAGGCATACATGTCAGATGCTTCCTCTATAACTTTGGCTGTTGGCTTGCCTGCGCCATGACCAGCTTTGGTGTCAACATGAATTAGTAACGGATTGATTTGCTTGGGGCTTCGGCCTACGATATATTGCAGAGAAGCAATGAACTTCAAGGAATGAAGAGGCACCACTCGGTCATCATGATCAGCTGTAAGAAGTAGGATTGCAGGATATTGGACTCCATCACCTTCTGGTATTTTGATATTGTGAAGAGGAGAATATCTGCAGAAGAGATACAAGCATTAATTTATTTGATTTGATTTGCCAATCACTTACAAGATAATAAGTATAAGTATAAACATGAGTAAGAATACAGGAAATAGGTACGAATAAATGGGGACAGTAGGCATGATTGTGCACTTATACACGTCCCTTTGTACTTCGTGAACACTTATTGGCCTTCAATAGCCAGATAAATGGACAAGCAATACTGCCTTCTATTTCAAAAGATTATTGTTTTATTGATTTATTATTTGATTATTTTCTTCTATTAGTTTTGTTTTTTATATATGATGCTTTTATATCCCTGTAAGTTGCCTTGAGGCGCCATGTGCAATTAGGCGGCAATATAAATTTTCTAAATAAAGAAATAAAAGTTCTAGGGAATGGGGGAGGAGCAGGATAGCTGCAGCTGGAAAAACAATTGAATATGGCCATCCATAAACATGTAACACAGGACAATCCATGTCATGGAAACAGGCATCTGGTCCTGAAAAATTATTCCCACTGAATCCTATACTTTCTATGCCTGCATTATTTCCATCTTCCAGCATGGATTTGAAGCATGAACAAAGCTGGAAAACTTACTTTACTAGCAGATAGCTTGGTATAACAATAGCAACAGCACTTAGAATTATATACCGCTTCATAGTGCTTTACAGCCCTTTACAATCCTCTCTAAGCGGTTTACACAGGCAGCATATTACCTCCAATAATCTGGGTCCTCATTTTACTGACCTCAGAAGGATGGAAGGCTGAGTCAACCTTGACCCTGTGAGAACTGAACTGCTGGCAGTCAGCAGAATTAGCCTGCAAAACTGCATTCTAACCATTATGCCATCATGGTATGATCAACAAAGGTTAAAATTGGCAAATTCAATGCTACAGGTTATTAGGATATAGATCAAAAATAAGCGAACTCCTGTCATCTTAACTGCTTGATACAATTCTCTATAGGATTTTCTTTCTGTTGTGGAACACTACGTAGTTTTGTCACCAAATCTTTAAAAAAAATATTATGTAGCTGAAGAAAATACAATCAATTCAAACTATCAAGATATTATTGGAACATCCAGGACTTCTAAGGGCTTCTAAGTTCATAAGAGAAGTTTCTAAAATGGGAATACAGAAAACATATATTTATGCAGTAAATAAGCATCTGCCAACCTGGCAACTTCCAGATATGTTAGACATGTTATTCCCAAATATGGCTTGCAGTTTGGGGAGATTAGGACACAAGGTGGCGAAAGGCTGGTCTACATCCACATTTAATTTATACTATTAAATCACATATTAAAAAAACCTTTATATTACTCAGCTTTTGTGCAACAAAATAGAAAAATAAACAGCATCTTTATTATTGTTATTTAGAAATCTAGTAGAGTATACTGAATGTCAACAGGGAGATATTCTTTACTTACTTGAGCAGCCAATCAAACTGTTCTTTATAATCCGAGCAGCCAAAATCTGTAGTCCATGCATGACCAATGGTGAATTTGTGGAATTTTAGCATGTCCATCACTCCAACCTGAGCAATCACACAGGCAAATAGATCTGGGCGCTGGTTGGCACAGGCAGCTGAAAAAGTTGGAACGATACTCACCTATTAGCATTGATGAATACTTACTATAGAATGTTTTCAAATACAACGAATAAGAGATAGTGTTTGAAAATTTAAGGAGGTACCAAATGTAAAGCAGAGGAAAGAACCAACCTAGAACTAAGAAGAAATTTCCTGAGAGAATAATTAATCAGTGGAATGATTTGCTTCCAGAAGTTATTGGTGCTCCAACACTGGAGGTTCTAAAGAAGAAATTGGACAACCATTTGTCTGAAATGATATAGGGTTTCCTGTTTGAGTAAGGAATTGGACTACTAGAAGACTCCAAGGTCCCTTCCAATTCTGGTTATTCTGTTAAGCAACAATTTTCTTTAAAAACTAACAGCAGATGATACTGGAATACTTCCACCGTGAGATTAAAACACGTTGTGTTTAATGTTTAATATAACTATGAAAAAAGATCTATGTTTTGAACACAGGTAGGCAACAACTCCCTAAGCCCTTTCTGATATAATGTCTGTATCATTTTCTCCCTCTTTTGAGGCCTAGGCAAGAGCAACTAGCTTCTCAAATTTTAAAGAAAACACTCCATACACTCAAAATAAATAAATAAGTTGGGGATTCCTCCCAAAATCCCACTTTATGCATTATGCATCTATAACTCAATTTATGCCATTATCCCACCTATTACAGATATTTATTTTTCTAGAACACTGTAAATGCAATTCCCAGCTTCAAAAAAAAAAAAAAAGTCCACCTCTGCATCATCAATTAGCAAGTACACAAGAAGGGCAACACGGAGCAAAAATAGTAACTGGCAATTAAAAATGGGCAGAAGTGAATGTTTACTAATCACTTAAGTTCAGTGGTAGGATTCAAAAATTTTTACTATCAGTTCTGTGGTGTGGCTTGTTGGGCGTGGCACGACTTGGTAGGTGTGGCTTGGTGGGTGTGGCAGGGGAAGGATACTGTAAAATCTCCATTCCCACCCCACTCCAGGGAGAAGGTTATCACTGGTTCTCTGAACTACTCAAAATTTCCGCTACCGGTTCTCAGAACTGGTCAGAACCTGCTGAATATCATCTCTGCTTAAGTTAGATACAAATTTGAATTGTGTTTTCCCAGTAGAATATTTTTCAGCTCTACGGGCTATAAAGCTCATTATCCTTAAAGATTAAGATTTTATAGTATAACATAGTTGGAGAAAACCAGGTCTGAAAATCATCTTTTTACAGTAGGTACTGAATTCTTTGTGTAGCTAGTCATGGCCAACACATTATATACAGACAGATGTGCAAATGTGCATTATCTCTATGATGTCTAGATGTGGAACAAATTTTGTGAGTCTGTTAAGTGGCATTGATGATTTTTTTTTTAAAAAAGGCCCTTTAAGACTTCTCCTTTGCATACTCCCAAGTTGCTTTTGCATTTCATCCAAGGTAATCAAATAACAGGGAAATATACAGCTTCTGATCTTACCAACTAAGAGGCCTCCATTTGAACCTCCATTAATAGTCAGCCTTTTTGGAGATGTATATCCCTCTTGGGCAAGATACTCAGCTGCAGACTGGAAGTCATCAAAGCAGTTTTGTTTATTGGCCAAGATTCCACCTAAGAACAGAGAAAAACCAATTAACTCCTTCAGAACTCATACAGACTTTGGATCCCAGCATAATGCAGGGAGGTGCAAAAAGCACATTTTGGGATGACTTTTCAGTTCCATGAGTATTTTAAATAATTTATGCGGTTGGGAATACAAAAGACAATAGAGATCTCTTTCAACAAAAGAATCAGAAGATGGTTCTGCCAATAACTTTAATGCTTTCAAAAGCTTTGAATAATGCATAAATATGCTGAAAACTGGAAAGTACAAAATAAAACTTCACTACTATTTTAGGTAATGTTCCTATTAACACATCCCATCTAAAAGCCTTACATGGAGCAATATAACTATGAGTAGCCCTGAAAAAAGTTACCTATATTTTTAATGGAAACTATAATCTTCCTTTTTTATATAGCATTTTAAAATGCATAAATGTATGAAAAACAGATGAACGAGATTTTTTAAAAACAAGCATGAAACTTGGTACCAAACACATGGTTCTTCATTATGAGTCCAGGTATTTTTGTTTTATTTATTTGTATCCTGCCTTTATTGTTTTTACAAAAAACTCAAGGGGGTGAACATATCTAACCCATCTTCCTCCTCCTATTTTCCCTACAACCTGTGAGATTGGTTGGGCTGAGTGACTAGTCCCCAGCTGGCTTTCATGGCTAAGGCGGGACGTTAATTCAGCTTCTCCCGTTTTCCGGCCTGGTGCCTTAACCACTAGACTTCTATCTCAGCAATCAACTCAGAAGAACTAAAATGAACAAAATATAATGCAATCAAGTACTAATTAATTAAGCTGTGTGGCAAGGAGGCCAATGTAACTTGTCTCTTAAGCCTAACCTTACAATGGCTCACATTCATTTATCTGTGACATTGTGATGAGCCTTGGTGACACAGTGGTTAGAATGCAGTATTGCAGGCTAATTCTGATGACTGCTAGGAGTTTGATTCTCAAGCTTGATTAAGCCTTCCATCCTTCCAAAGTCAGTAAATTGAGGACCTAGATTGTTGGGGGTAATATGCTGACTCTGTAAATCATTTAGAAAAGGCTGTAAAGCACTGTGAAGTGGTATATAAGTCTACATGCTATTGCTAGTCTGCTTCTGGTCACTTGCAGAGCTCCCTTTTTGGGGTTATGACTGCTGTGACACTTCAAACCCAAATGGCTTGCATAAAATCATACGAAAATTGAGTGGCCATAGAAAAAGGTGATTCTTTTCAAATTCTTTAACCATTTCAGTGTCTTCTTTATATTAGGGGTGCCAAATTCGCATTGCCACATGATATATCATGCCTTTCCCCTTTGCTAAAATGGGGGTGGGCATAGCCAGTGCTTGATGCATCCGGCCTGCGGCCACGAGTTTGACACCCCCGCTTTATAGTATTTCAAAACCTTGGTAAATGAAAAAAATAACTCTAGAAGTTCCTGGTGACTCTCTTGCCATCATATAGTAATATATGAAATATTCAAAATAAAATGCAACCAAATGTAAACATGTAACACATGTAGTTTTGAAAAAGCTGCAGTAGAGAGAGGAGCCTAGATGATCTTGAGTGAACTCAAAAAAATTGAATAAACAGGATTGGACCTGGCTTGTATTTGAACCAAAGTTAATCTAGAAATCCCAAAGTTGTACTTAGATTGGAAGTTCTAAGAAAATATCTTGGGAAAGGCAATAACCAACCAACCTCAACATGGTCACACCCATAGCCTATGGCTCTGAATATGCCATGGAAAACTAGAGTGAGTAGAAGAGAAATCCTGTCCTCCTTCAGTAGCACAGCTTTATTTATTTATTTGTTGCATTTGTATAGCCACCCATCTTATACCAAATGCCAGTCATTTCTCAAATTATGAGTGAAAACAATGTAAAAATCATATAAAAACCATAAGACAAAACCAAGCATCACATGTCTTTCTATGCAATCTAAAACACACTGCACTAAAATTAATAAACAGATCTCTAGTTACTACCAATATGCAATCTGCAATGCCAATTATGCTAAGAAATGTGGAAATAAAGACTATTCAGAACAATGTAACCGTTATTAAAACACACATTAAAGCTTTTCAGCTGATTTCCAATTATTCCAAAATACTTCACTTGGGTTATTAAAATGCTGCCATGAATGTTTTATATTTCCTGAAACCATTGTGTTCCTTTCCCAAAAACTCTTTAAATTAGGGAAACAGTGAATACTAAAAGTCATAAAATGCTAACATGAAAAGCAAGCAACATGGATATTTTTCAAGCATTCTTTGAAAGCGCTTTTGAAAAAAAAAATGCAATTTAGAATAACATTTTTTGAAAGAAGTGTGAGAAATTTTAATAAATTTGAGACTGTGATGATTTATGATGTTACATAATGTTCAGGGTATGGAACCTTATCTAGAGCAGGGGTGTCAAACTCAAGGCCCACAAGCTGGATCCGACCAGCAGGGTGCTTAGATCTGGCCCACGGGACTGCCCTGGAAACAGCGAAGGACCGGCAGGCGCCCCTGACATAAGTGATGTCGAGCTGGCCATACCCACCCTGGCCCTGAGGTCAAATACAACTCTGATGCAGCCCTCAATGAAATTGAGTTTGACATCCCTGAACTAGGGCATAAACAGGAGTAATGAATAGTAAGGCAAGCAAAGCTGAAATCAAAGAGATAACTATAATCATTCAGCAGTCAGACCCGCCATCTTTTTATATTTATAACAAAATCAGCTTGCCACTGACCAACATTGTTTTTACAATATTAAATCTTACCTTTGTGCCAGGTCTCGCCATATTCACCACCTCCCCTGATATTAGCCACAGCTAGAATACCGCCTAGGTGCCTTATAAAAATAAGCCTTGATACGCTGCAAAATAATAAAAGCAGCCTAAATTAATGGTTAAATATGTGTAAGTTATGGCCTTTTGAATCAGCTGGAGCTAAAATATAGCAGTAGCAAGGGTATGGATTTTCCTGATGCGTTACCACAAAGGAGAAAGTATTTTACAGACACCATTCATATTGTAATGAAAAATCTTTCCATGGTTCATTCAGCAAACCTAACTCATTGACCAAAAATTATTTCAAGTCTGCCTTTCATAGCACTGACCTAAAGTCAATGAAAGAAATAAAGTCAATGAAAAATCCACAGTAGTT
This sequence comes from Bungarus multicinctus, assembly GCA_023653725.1. Lineage (NCBI taxonomy): Eukaryota > Metazoa > Chordata > Lepidosauria > Squamata > Elapidae > Bungarus > Bungarus multicinctus. The sequence goes on along the minus strand of CM042836.1, from coordinate 102,834,342 downwards.
AATTCAAGTTTTTCTAACTCTATATTTCATGTATGGAAATACAGGTAGTTCTGGACTTCTAACCACAATTACAACCAGAACTATCATCACTAAGCAAGGTGATCGCTAAGTGACTTTTTTTTGCCACGGTTTTTAATAAATCATGCAGTCACTAAGCAGATGTGGCTTCCTCCACTGACTTTGCTTATTGGAAGCCTATTAGGAAGGTCACAGGTGACGATCATGTGACCCTGGGATGCTGCAACCATTGTAAACACATGTCAGTAGCTGAATTCTGGTCATGTGACAGCGGGGATGCTTCCACATTCATGAGAGGAACAGGTCCAAATCACTTTTTTCAGCACTGTTATAATAATGGTTAAAGATTGTAAGTTAAAGACTACCTGCAATTATTTATGCAACTTTAGTCTTAAAACTTAGATGTTAGAAAGGAGAAGTATCTTGATATGTTTAATTTAGGAGAAAGTATCTACCTACCTACCTACCTACCTGCTTATCCTTAGTTAATTCAACTCTATTAAAGATCACTTCAGTATTACATAATTCATATCTTTGCAACAATGCTAGACAGGGAGAACCCATAATACTACTGTAGCTCCTATATTTACTATAATTTAGTAGTGCTAAGAAATATTTAGACTTTCCAACTTGGAATATATTTAGATATACTAGCCTAACAATCTGAACTCCATTTTTATATCTGTATAACCATTTGAAGGCACAATTCCTGAGCACACATGAACAAAAGCTGCCTAGAACAGCTTGTTTTTTCAGTTTGGAATGCCACAAATGGAAATCCCTGTCAGATAATAAAATAATTTAAACAAAAATCCCTGTCAGATAATAAAAATAAATTAGACAAATCAAACATAAAAGGAATGCAGCTTTTAGAAAACATGCAAAAAACCATATTTGAAGTAAAATAATGCCATCTTTCTGTGTGAGAATTCATTAATCAGATTTTAAAATTTATTCTCTTTTCCTTACCTCTTTGTCAACCTGGGTGTTTATATTAGGTGGTTTGGCAGTAGCATGTTTTATTGGTTTTATCTGTGAATGAAATCTATTAATGTTTTTGGGTGCAATCATAAGTGAATTGAATTGGGGTGGTGGGGGTGGGACTTGAACTGTGGATTATCTGCCACTTCCAAAGCTTTGCACACTTGGCATAAGTGATTATTTATTTTTAGATTATTCTACATTTCAAAGAAAAGGCTGTGTTTGCATGTTTATAATTTGAAGCTTTCTAATGGGGGCTTTGGGATATCTGCATAAATACCCCTGCACCAAATCTGTTACTTCTGAAGGTGGAGGGAAAGTTCAACACTCTTTTAATGTTAGTGCATAAAGTAAGAGAACTGCAACTAATTGCAAAGATGTCAGAGTCATTAATCAAGCCTAAATACTATTAACCATGTTACAATTAATGATCACAAAAGGAAAAAGGATAGGAAAAAAGCTGGCTGTCAAATGATATTGAAAATTAATGGAGTCTAATGTTGAGAGGGAAAAATAATATACCAGAAAATACAAATCATCCTGGGAAATATGCTATATTTTCCCCAAATAATATTATCTACATACCACTTTATACAGAAAACTAGCTGTCATTCAGAGATGGTTTATATGTCAAATTATGATACAGTACATACTGTATATACTTCCACCATCCCTACCTTAGACGTTTTATATATGTGATCTATTTTGCTTGCCTATTCTTTTATTCTAATTAGTTCTCTGTTCAAAGCAATGGTTCTTTATAGAGCCAATATATCTCTTATGCATGCCTGAAGTAGAACAAAGTGCTTAGAGAAAGAACCTCCAAACATCAGGTGATGTATACTGATGTGACATATTCTATATGCTGTATATAATAAATAATAAACTGACACAAAAATATTTTCTCCTGCTGAGCTCAGAGTTTGAAGGTTTGAAAGATCTGGAGCTTGAAGATTATTAAAGTGTTTTGAAGTCCACCTAGAACAAAAAACTTGTTCCTTGCTTCTGGGTGTATGACTCATTTATTTAGTGTTTACTGTCAGGCTGTATCTATATATTTCTGGTTGAGTGATTAGTACTGTATAAGAAACATAGAACAACAAGAAAAAAAATGAGGACAGACATCATGTAGAAAGAAAACATGTGGAATGTTGGTGGAGTATAAGTATTTTTCGAGTCATCTGTTCTGGAATTGTGTTATGGGTAACTTCCTTCCTTCCTTCCTTCCTTCCTTCCTTCCTTCCTTCCTTCCTTCCTTCCTTCCTTCCTTCCTTCCTTCCTTCCTTCCTTCCTTCCTCCCTCCCTCCCTCCCTCTCTCCCTTCCTCCTTCCACCCTTCCTTCTTTCTATCTTTCCTCCCTCCCTCCCTCCCAAATCCCTACAATCTATATGGTTTATATCAAAGAAGCTCTGCTTTATAAAAGGAACTAAAATATAAGCAGACCACATAGTCTATAGTGTAATTAAGAATCTATAAGAGACTCTTCAATTAGGGAGGAAAAATGCTGTGTAGAGATGAAATGAGGACATACTGTGGGAAAAAGTTTGAACAATACTTTTTGCAGAAGATACAGAATGGATGTGATGTAGCTCTCCCTCATCTCCCCAAACAGATTTTTATTGGGTAACAGGGAGACTTAAAAATAAATGACAGTAAACAGAACCTTCTAGTCCAGGAACAGATGTACAACACTAAGGTCCCCTTAGTGGTTACTACCTGCTTTTTCAGCAGGAGCTGTGTGTCTACTGCCTGAGATGTACACTGAGTACATTTCAGGCAGGGTCACCTCATCTAGGACCAGAGGTGGAAAAACCTTGACATTAGAAGCCCAAGCCCAAGCATACAAAGTTACTCAGTCTTACTTAAGATTCAGGGAGCTTGCTAAGGGGGAATACTACTGTGGAGGGTGGCAGGAGATATAGAGCAGGGTATAAACCCTAACCCCAAACTGTCAGATTACCTCACAAAAAGGCTTCATGTAGATGTTAAATAAGGGGAGAAAGAAGCTCTCACTCCATCAACACTGACTGGAATTGACCCTGGAAGAAAGAGAAAAACCTGCCTAACACATGGCTACCCACCCTCAACTCTCCAAGCCAGTCCAGAAGGATAACATGATCTGTGGTATTGAAAGCTGCTAAGAGATCAAAAAGAGTAAGAATGAATGCATTATCCCCATTCACCTTTGTGTCATCCAAGAGTGTGATCAATGCCACCTAAACTAAATTGTAGCAAGATACAATGATTGTTTATATATTAGCGATGCTCCATATCCTCATGTTTTGTCTCCAGAGAAGACTGAACTGCCTCTGAAGGAGTAGGTCCATGTTTGGGTTCATCCTAAAGTAATGGCACCTACTTGATCAGAAGGTGAAAGCCATTGCTCACCTTCAACTGGTACAACAGTTGCCTTCCTATTTTCAGGTTTCAATAATTTTTTCACAAACTCCCAACTTTCCACTTACCTATAGCTTGGTGTGATAGATATGTTGAAGCCACCATAACCATAAAGGAAGGCAGGATGAGACCCATCCAATTTGATTCCTTTTTTGTGGATAATAAACATTGGTATCTTGGTACCATCTTTGCTTGGATAAAAGACCTGAGACAAAAAGGAAAGGGAAAATAAAACTGAATGATGAGAATACTTAGAAATATTATTGTAGTCATATTAGTCTCATATACTCTTTTACCTGAACAAAACAGAAGGGGGAAACGAACATTTTTTTTGCTGGGATACTTAATAATCAGAATTTCCTTCCTAGACCAGAAATTTAAATGCCTATGAAAATTATAGATCAGCACTGAAGAAAAGTTGCCAATTATTCTTATTTGTGATAAGCATCTTTAAAAAGTGTTTTACATGCTGCTGATACATTTTGGCAATACCATAATCCTAGAAGAGAAATGGGGAACCGGCGGCTCTCTGGATGTTACAGATTAAAATTTTTAGTATTAGTCATGCAATCTAATACTGCTGGGAATTATAATTCAACAATATCTGAAAAGTCACAGTTATTTAGGCTTGATCTACAATGAATTATGTACACTACCCAAGCAAATATTTGGATTTTTTTTATAATCATAGATAGTGATCATAAATATGAAATGTGTTGCCATAAAATATTACTATGGACAATGAATTGATAGCAACTTAAAATGGAAAAGAACAAATTCATGAAAAATCAGTTTATAAAGAGCTTGCTGACTTTATATTACCTCCTGAATCATTTAAATACTATTTGCTGGGAAATGCAATGGAAAAGGTGATTTGGGGTCTTCTTAAAAGTTTGATTGGCATTTTACTAGTATTGAGTACTGAACTCGACATCTCTTAGCTGATGCAGCAAGGCTTTTGAAATATTTATAGATAACTTGGAAACAAAACAATGTTTACATCAAATGCATTCATGGAGGTGAAAAGGAAGAAGCCCCAAGGAGAAATTAATCGCTATAGAGAGATTGTTACTGTTAAGATGCCTAGAACCTCTATTATAGAATTGCTGATTCACATAATATATATTTAAAAAATAACACAAGGTTTTGATACAGATATTTATAAAGCTAAGGCTTAATTAACAATGGATGTATAGAAACAAAATAAAACAGAACCCAAAGGAAATTTATAACAGCAAACATAAAGACAATTAAAATGTTAAATGGTGTTTATGTTTGATAATGGCATAATCACACACTAGCTCTTCCTAAAATCTTTTTGTTATTTTGCCAGATGTTAAAACTCTGCAGAGAACAGGTTTATTTGGCATTTCTGATTTTGCTGTCATTTTGAATATTGGAACAGTCTAGTTTCAGATGGATTTTGTCTTTTCTTCCCAACTACCTCAGTTCCTTTAAAAATAATTTTATATTGTAAGACTTTTAGCAGAATTCCTGAATTTAGTCAAAATAGTAAAAGAAATGTCTGTAACAGGGGTCTCCATCCATTGGAGCAAAGCTGGCTGGGGAATTCTGGGAGTTGAAGTCCTCCAGGCTTAAAGTGGCCAAGTTGGAGATCCCTGGTCTACAAAGTTAAATAGAAGGAATTAATAAATGAGTAGCATTTATTTCCAGTGCTTAGATTTCTTCCCTAAATGAGGTGATTTCCAGATGTGAACTTCCAAGCCCTAGAATTGTCATATGAATTCTGATAACTGAAATTCATATTTCATGAGTTTCAGATTGAGGAAAGCTATCCTATATAATTCTTGGGCAAGAATCCTTGGCTGCATTCTGAAATTAATCAGCGGTTTACACAAAAAGCTCTCTCTAGGTATGATGTTCTACTTTACCCCATGAAGAACATGCTCTACTTTTTTGAGGCATTACTTTATGTAGAGTTAATAACTAGGCCATAACCAGGCAATATCTGGTGACATAGAGATCCCACATATGGAGAACTTTCCCCAATTAGACAACCCCCAGAAGTGCTGGGATTACACCTCTTCTAGAATTCCCATCCAGCATAGTCAATGTATAACCTGAGAAGGAATTCAAGGAATTGTAACCCTAGTAATATGGGGGCAGCCAGTTTAGTGAACGATGATTTAAAGTTTTAAAAATTATAGAATGTTTACCCTGATTTTTTTAATAAGAAAAAAATATTTTCTAAAGAAACTGAAGGCACCTTCCCTGGAATAAAGCAATGAAATGAGGCAAGAGCTATTTTTGCAAGTAGATGTTAATTCCACTCATCCTGGCTGGGGAATTCTGTGAGTTGAAATCTACAATATTTTAAAGTTATGATGGTTGAGAAACACTGCCCTAGGACCTCATGTGTCTTGACTGTAACCATCAGAAATCTCCAACAATTTAAAAATTATTAATTTTAATGCTACAAAATGGGATAATAAATTGTTTAAAGCTTAAATAATTTTTATATTAATTTATATATTAATTCATTTATATATTAATTCATAATTATCTTTAAACACATATAACCCTTTTAGCTTTGGTCTTGGCTATAAAACTGCTTTCTGGAGTGTGGCCCCAGTATAGTAGCTAAAGGTTCTCAGCTAAGAAAAAATTACCCCTGGATAATGGGATCCTAATTTTTTAAGCAACCTGTTAATTATTCTTCAATATTATGGCATTGAACATTTTAGAAAGTCACGAGTATCTAGGAGCAGATAACACATCTCAAATTGTAAGACGAGAATGCTAACAAATCAAAGAACATATACTGATTAATTTGATGATGAAAGGATTTTTTTGAGGGAAAAATGAAGGTTCAGCATAAACTAATGCCTTTACACCTACCCTGTGAGACTCAGATGTAGACTGGATACCAACTAATTTTTCTCTGAATCCCCATGGTGGTCTTGGCGCTGATTTGTTTTGAGTAAAAAGAGAGGCTAGCTATGCTAATGATGTGAGGCTTGTTAAACTTTCAGAGTAATATAATGAAGGGTCCTATCATAGATATGCCAACAAGGCTTTTATGAAAAATAGAAGACTCAGGATAAATAATCAAGGAAGTCCTTCAGAAAAGTTCATTTTTCTATTCCCCATTCAAGGGATAAGAAGCAGTGTCATGCTGATCAAGGCCAAGTGCCAGAAGCCAGTCATTTAGAAAAATCCCTCGTTAGTGAATTTAGCAGCCTGGCAGCAAATAAGCTCACCAGGTGGCAGGAGAGGAAAAAAAAAAAGAGAAATGGAAGACCAAAGACAATTTTCAAAAAAGTCCAAACAGAAATCCAGCAGTGAAGGCAAAGGATTAGTGAGCTTTTATTATTATTCTTATTCTCCTTACTTGATGAAATTGAAGAAATAGTTTTATTCGCCCTGAAAAAATATTACATGTAAAAAAAGTTTGATATAAAACAGATCAAATAATTTTGAAGTCATTTAATTCTACTTGTACACAGGTGAAACTTGGAAAATTAGAATATCGTGCAAAAGTTCATTTATTTCAGTAATGCAACTTAAAAGGTGAAACTAATATATATGATAGACTCATTATATGCAAAGCAAGGTAGTTCAAGCCGTGATTTGTCATAATTGATATGATTATGGCTTATAGCTCATGAAAACCCCAAATCCACAATCTCAGAAAATTAGAATATTGTGAAAAGGTTCAATATTCTAGGCTCAGTGTCCCACTCTAATTAGCTAATTAAGCCATAACACCTGCAAAGGGTTCCTGAGCCTTTAAATGGTCTCTCAGTCTAGTTCAGTAGGAAGCACAATCATGGGAAAGACTGCTGACCTGACAGTTGTGCAGAAAACCATCACTGACACCCTCCATAAGGAGGGAAAGCCTCAAAAGGTAATTGCAAAAGAAGTTGGATGTTCCCAAAGTGCTGTATCAAAGCACATTAATAGAAAGTTACGTAGAAGGGAAAAGTGTGGGAGAAAAAGGTGCACAAGCAGCAGGGATGACCGCAGCCTGGAGAGGATTGCCAGGAAAAGGCCATTCAAAAGTGTTGGGGACTTTCACAAGGAGTGGACTGAGGCTGGAGTCAGTGCATCAAGAGCCACCACACACAGATGGATCCTGGACATGGGCTTCAAACGTTGTATTTCTCTTGTCAAGCCGCTCCTGAATAACAAACGTCAGAAGCGTCTTACCTGGGCTAAAGAAAAACAGACCTGGTCTGTTGCTCAGTGGTCCAAAGTCCTCTTTTCTGATGAGAGCAACTTTTGCATCTCATTTGGAAACCAAGGACCCAGAGTCTGGAGGAAGAATGGAGAAGCACAAGCAAGATGCTTGAGGTCCAGTGTGAAGCTTCCACAGTCTGTGTTGATTTGGGGAGCCATGTCATCTGCTGGTGTTGGTCCACTGTGCTTCATTAAGTCCAAGGTCAATGCAGCCGTCTACCAGGAGATTTTGGAGCACTTCATGCTTCCTTCCACAGATGAGCTTTATGGGGATGCCGACTTCATTTTCTAGCAGGACTTGGCATCTGCCCACACTGCCAAAAGCACCAAAACCTGGTTCAATGACCATGGGATTACTGTGCTTCATTGGCCAGCAAACTCACCTGACCTGAATCCCATAGAGAATCTATGGGGCATTGCCAAGAGAAAGATGAGAGACATGAGACCGAACAATGCAGAAGAGTTGAAGGCCGCTATTGAAGCATCCTGGTCTTCTATAACACCTCAGCAGTGCCACAGGCTGGTAGCTTCCATGCCACGCTGCATTGAGGCAGCAATTGTTGAAAAAGGGGCCCAAACCAAGTACTGAGTACATATGCATGTTTATACTTTTCAGAGGTCCAATATTGTTCTATGTACAATCCTTGTTTTATTGATTGCATGTAATATTCTAATTTTCTGAGATTGTGGATTTGGGTTTTCATGAGCTGTAAGCCATAATCATCCCAGTTATGATAAATCACAGCTTGAACTATCTTGCTTTGCATGTAATCTCATATATTATCACTAATATTGTAATCTCATGTCATGAGATTAACCTTTTAAGTTGCATTACTGAAATAAATGAACTTTTGCACGATATTCTAAATTTTTGAGTTTCACCTATATGATAGGAAGTTGAAAGACTATTTCATATAAAATAAAAGACTATTTCATATAAAATAAAGCAGTATTCTCTATCATTTAGGTATTACTAAAAATTCTTTCATTAAGGTAGTTATTAGTGATCCTAACAATTATTGAAATGATAATCAATAGAGAAACTAGAGAGAAGAGAAACTAGAGAGAAGAAATAAAACCAACGTAAGAGTCTTTGCAATGTTAAAATCAACATAATTGGAACTGGAGCACGTGATCCCATTTCTTTTCTTCAATGTTTGCTCTATCTCAATGTTTTCTCATATTTGACATACAGTCATCCTAGTAACAAATGGTATTGCAGAATAAGTCACCTTTGCCATTGATTATCAACAACTCCTTAATACTACATCCAAAGAAAGCTCATTTGTTCCAGGATTAGCAACAAAAGCTTTTTTCTGAGAACTATGTTTAGACGTTCTTTTAGGTACTTATGTGCCACTCATGAATTCCTATCATCCACTCTAAACATAGCCAGTTCTTAAACTTATTAGTTGATTCTTATACAGCTTCAAATCCTAGTTTGGAATCAGATGAAACAGCAATAATGGACTAACTTCTGAACAGGTGGCATTATTAACAATCTTGCATGGGGAATTCCAGGGGAGGCATGGTGAACTGAATATGTCTCTGTGAAAGCAGAACCAATGACTATAGCAACATCTGTCAAAGAACTGGTGAGTACGCTGGTTCTTCAAAATTTCTTGGATGAAGAGAGGATGGGAGATTGCTCACATGTGCTTTACAGGACTGAAGTCTTCTGTGGGTTAGAGGTTGGGAGATGGAGGGATTAGCCATCTTGATCACAACTGTTGTGGAGCCTTTTCAAGGCTACTAACATTGCAAGATTCGCTTTCAGAAATTGCCAATTAACTAACAAGTTTGAAAGGTCACCAGGTGAATTCAACTTCAACTCTGAACAGAAAAAAATAATTATAAGCTTAAGAATTTAAAGAATTTGAAATAAGCAGCAAAAAACTAAATGAGATTTTGATCTAAGAAAGTTACAAATGGATTAGTTAAATTGGGAATATTGATTTTTGCTATAAAATTTTGGAATTAACTATAAAAATAGTTTTTCATAAGAACCAAAATTATTTTGGCTGTATTGATTTATAACAAAAATATATAACTATTATTTTAAAAATTTAACACTAGAGGAGAGAACTAAAGATTCTAAGAAAAGGGATAAACCAGCTTTTGGTGTCTGTTCATGGATTCTCCCTAATTTTGAACTTAATTATTCCATGGAAAAATTAAAGCTCCAGCCAGGCTTTGATTAATTTCTCTTTTTATCACATCTTAAGGTTTCCAAAAAATGAGGAGGAGCTATATGCCAATATAAAATTAACTAAATAGGTGTTTGCAAAATTTTGTAATAAATGCCTGCTTAAATCTAGTGCAGGTTGCACTAGAAACAATCATTATCATTTGTCCACTGAGCTAATTTTAAACAGCATGAAACACATCAGAAATATTAGATTTTTTTTAAAAAAAACTAAATTTAAATATCTTGTTTTATTGAACCTCTGATTATCTTAGGACAAATAATCAGAAAAAAATATTAGTGATGACATTTTCCAACACTTTCATAAATATGCAAACAATAAATATATCAGGACAGTTCACTTCTAATATTTTTATCTAAAAAAGGAATCTGAACATATTTAAAAGCATCAGTACACTTATATTTTTTCATTCAGATAAGGGAGGATTTGCCTTTTCTTTTTTCTTACCACCGATGCTTGGCTCTAAACTCACGATTTTTAATTTGCTTTAATCTTTTGTAATTTCAATTTGTCTTTATATTTATAACTGTTTTTTATAACTGTATACATTATACCGTTCAGAATCGTTTCGAATTGCAAGATGGGTGGCATATAAATTTAATAAACAAATAAAAATCAATCTATTGCAACTTAGGTATGTGCACACAATGTGGGTATAAGGGTAAGAGAAAGAATGTATTGCATTCACAGATGCTGTTCTACCCATAAAATGATTGCACTGATTCATACCATTTATTTAGAAGTCTCAACATAACAAAACAGAGTAAAATTCAATTGAAATGCATGTTCAGGTTCCTGAAATGAACTGATAATATATTTGCAGCCCTTAAGTCACAATTGGTCCTCACTTTAATTTCAAAACTATATGTGAAATCAGGTCAGACCTTGAGTCAGAACTAACTATCCCTTCCCTGAAGAAAAAGTAAAGAATCGGGGGGGGGGGGGGGGGGGGGGGGGGGGGGGGAAGAGAGGAAAGAGGGGGAGCCATTAACACCCACTTTAGGCCCTAGGCCCACACATATTTTTTTGTACTTAGCCCAAGGCTTCCATAGTAATGCTGAACAGAGTTTCAGATCAATGATTAGATTTGTTATGCAATTTTAAAAACTCTCTGATATGCACATGGAAGCAATTAAGCTTTCCATAAATTTCTTTAAACCTGTCTTTCCTACTTTCAAAGACTAATGCATGTTTGGTTGATCTTCCCTGAGAAGTGATTTCTTGTCAGTCTATTTAGCAGATTTTAAAGTATCTGCTGCCAGTGAGAACAATGGAACACTGTTAAGACAATGGAGACCATCCCATGATTGGTGACTTTTCGTTCTAGCAATGGAAAAATGTTATGTTGAGAATATTAAAGATGTATTACTTTTTGATGAACTTAGAGAACAATGAGTTTGAGAAATGTGTTTTGTTCTGAATATCTATGCCTCCCCCTCCCCCAAAGAATCTACCACTTTCACCTAGATAGGTGTACATCTGTAGCAGGAGCAACTTAGTGACTTAGGAATGCAAATAGCTCCTGCTTTTGTGGCTCCTGAATCACTCTCTTCTTGTACCAAATTCAGTGATGTGGTGGCTGAAAATGTGCATTAAGCATTATAATTGCCTTCTTAAGAACCTTCCTCTTAACTCCATTCCATGTGGAAATAGTATCCCCCAACACAGGCCTTGAAACAGCACCGTTTGTGTCACTTCAGTAGTGACTGTATCGGGAAAGTATTCATCTCATTTCTAGATTGCTTCTTTTAGCTGTGGCAAGTACATCCTCATCTCTCTGATCCATGTTCTTTTTCCTCTATGACCATTTTAGTTTGTTTTGAGGGAATGACAGGATACCAGCCACATTAACATCACTGGAGAAACACCAGAAGAGGACCTCACTAAATACAGTGATCCTCATCTATTATTCTCTGTAGCTAAGCCAAGATTATTATAGAAATATTTTGAATCACTTTGGTCTAGTCTAGTGGTTAAGAAAGCAGAAAACCCTGAATTCAAATTCTGGCTTAGGCAAGAAAGTCAGCTGGGTCAGTCAGTCACCCTCTCTCAGAGCAAGCTACCTCACAGGGTTATTGCTGGGAAAATAGGAGAGGGAAAGTGTGTAGGATATGTTTTTTTTAATTATATTTTTTTGAAAAAAGATTTATAAAAATAATAAAGATGGTATCCAAATAATTAATAATAAAGGTCTGTCTCCAATGTTTTTTAATATTACCAAGAAAGAAAAAAGTAGACCAAACTTTATAATTATGGTTCCATAAAGTTTTTTCCAATGTTCTGTTTCAGAGAACTGAAAATGGACTTCATTGTTCCTTTGAATCAAAATGATCTCAGGCTTACAGTAAATTTTAAAGTAATTATTATTCAATGTAATACAGTTCTTTAAACATTAGCAAGCTTTCTTTTAAATTGCCACTGAATATCTTTTCAGTGCCTTGTATCTTTTCCATTTTCTAAATTATAAACAATTTGGGTGGAGTCAAATCAATTGTTTATGGATTAGAACATCTACTGCCATTCAAAACTATCTGTTAATAAAAGCATCTGAATTCACATTTGGAAAGAAGCCTTGAACTTTAGTATCTAACAACATTATTGAAACTTTCCACTGGAAGTATTTTTTTCTAGGTGAATATTTGTTAGAAAACTCTATTTGAAGTATGGCTGACATTTTGCACATATGAGGGGTATCTAAAACTAACATAATAATCTCATTTTGTGAAATACAACTATAAACAAATAAAGTTTGGTAGATAAAGCTTGTCTTGTTGCAATGAGAAAAACTGCACAAGAATTTACCCTGTATTTCATACAAATGTTCCATTAGTATTTGTTTTAAGATATCAGTAGCAACCACCTTTGAATTACACAATGAAATAAGAGGAATCTTTTTCAGTTCTGAAGACCACATTCCCTAACTGGCAAACTTTCAGAAAGAAGGAGTTTCAGGCTGGAGTTTAATTATACCTATCAAAGCTTTTAACTTCTTGCCTGCATCATGGAAAAGAAAGATATATGAAATTTGATGTATCTCATTTATACTGTGCTGAGACATGGTGATATTTAATTTCACAGCCAACTGAAGAAGTTCATTTCTCCATAATCTAAAAATATAGTAAGTAAATGGAATAAAAGTGATTTTGAAGATATATGAATCCTTAATATGAGAAGTTAACATCACAGAACTCAACAGACAAACTATAATTAAAAGCATTAAAACAAAAGGAATGAATAAAAGAGAAAGTAATTTAAGAAACATTGGGTTGCCTCAATTGTTATCATCTCCCACACAATGCTTATTTGCTGTCTTCAGACCAACAATACAGGCAAATAATATATTTTTATTATTAAATTAATGTAATATTATTTAAATTTCGCAATCCAAGAATAAGGTATTAAATGTCTTATAAAGCCCAAATGTATTTTCTACGGCTGACTAGAAGATGAAAATGAGATTGAATTGCACCCATTAAAAAATAAGTAAACGAAGAACTGAGCTGAACTTAATTCAATTCTTTATATATAAAAAAGTTTCTTCTAAATATCTGTAGGGACATCTTTCAGGAAATATTCACTGCTTCAGAGAGAAACCTATGCACATATGCCAGAAGTGGCACGCAGAACCTTCTCTCTGGGCACGCAGAGCTGTCACCCCAGTTTAGCTCTGCCGCACATGTACCTCCCGCCGGCCAGCTGGTCTTCAGGTCTCTGCCATGCATGTGCAGGGGGCAGGGCGTGCACGGGGGTCGTGCGTGCATAAGCAGGGGTGTTGAGAGGTCACGCATACATGTGCGGGGGAGGGGCACATGTGCAAGGCGCATACACATTGCATTTTGGGAATGTGTGCTTTGGGCACTTGGTGCCGAAAAGGTTAGCCATCACTGGCCTAGCCTCTCAGAAAATACCTGAATCAGATTTGTTACATGAGATAGGTAACATTCTCTTCACTGAATAATCATGGATGAATGTGATCATTTATAAGAATCACCCAGGGAGAAAGCAGCAATAATGGGATTAAAGAAAATGTTTTGAAGAAGCAGCTGGCAGGATAAACAATGGCATTCTCAAAAGAAAGCGATATCAGTGCAATTATAGTATTCTTCAGGATAAAGACACTAAAGGTCTCCGTCTCACTCAAACCTGAACTGGAGAAGATATTCAGCATATCACAGAGACATCGCAAATTGGTGTTTGTCTATGCCTGTAAACGTTACAAAGTTTGCAGTCTCAGCGACTATTATTGAAGCTCGATGCTCTAAGGCAGGGATGTCAAACTTGTGTTGTCACAGCGTCATCATGTGATGTATTGCAACTTTTTTGCCCTTCGCTAAAGCGTGGGCGTGGCCAGCATGTGATGCATCTGGTCCATGGACTGTGAGTTTGACAGCCCTGTTCTAAGTTATACCAGAGTATTTGACTGAAAGACAATGCAGAATGTGGTTTTGAAGAAGTAAGTTAAACAATGTTTGCTTATTTTTAAGGATTTCTTTTATTTTCTCAAAAAATGAGCAAGAAGGAACCCTTTGAATGACATTAAGGAAGATATTCTTTAGTGAATAACAAAGCCAGTAATATTAAATTGTCATCACCAGAAGCCCACTGAACTACACTTGAGAAAATATGAGAAATAATAATTTTGATTAGTCTCTCTTTTAATATCATCTGAATCACCTGCTTGTTTCAGGTGATTAATACACCTGATTGCTCAGGAAGTAATACACTTCAATAGAATATTAAAAAAAACTTTGGGTGTATTTGTTGCTCACAACGAGTAACAATAGCAAGATCAATAATAGCAGGGGAAGAGGTTTTAAAATGATTTACCCTGTAAGCCTGTCGATTATAGTCATTTCTGAGTCATTCTAACTTTAGTTTACCAACAGTTCTGCTAATATTTAATAATGGATTTGAGTTTTCTTTCACTTCTGAGATGTACAGACATTTTGATCTATTACAAATATGATAAGAAAGAAGTAACGTAGTGAAATGACAATCTAAACCAAAAGTGAAAATCAGCAAGAGAATGTTGAAAGCAAATATTGGAATACTATAATATGGTTTTTCTGCTTGTATAGATTGGACATCCTGACTTGTTTCCATTCATATGATTTTTATAGATTTTCATGTGGCATCTAGATGTTTTATGTGCATGTGTTTGTATGCATATGTAATGTGTATGTGTATATACATACATACACACACACACATTTATACACTCACATAGATCCAGAAAAAATAATTCTGTACTCTATTACAATTTTGAACTTTACTAAAGTACAAGAACAAATCTATTGCTTTTGATACCAAAAACAAATGAAGTACGTTTATGCCAAACATTGTGACAAAATTTGTAATTATATATGCAGATTTGCATCCTGGCAAAAGAAGGTCCTAAAGTTTATAGGAATTGTTACTAAAGGTTAGGGCTAATCTATTTTTTTTTATAAATTCCATTTTAAAATTGTAGTTTTTATGTTGTTGAATTGAACAAGATACCATTGTGCAATGATTTGAACTGCTATGGTTTTTGTTAACCTTTATACAAGAACATAAACATGTATTAACAACAATTTCTTTTTTCGTTTACTTACCTGCACAGTTTGATAAGCTGAAGGATCAAATCCTTTTACATTAATTTCTCGGAAAACTCTTGGCTCTAATTCTTCTTTAGTCAGATCACAATGATAAATAATACCTAAACAAATAATTCAAAGATATTAATTAGTTAATATGTTTTTATTGACAGAAGCACACAAGTAAATATCTTTTATCCCAAAGAAACAGACTAAAAAAAACTCTTAATAAAACCATACCCCTCCTTATTAAGTTAAATATGTAGAAAGCTTAAAAAATACAATAACAAAATAGTAATTTATCAAGAATTTTAGTCAATATACACTTGATGAATTTTCAAGCCTGCTGTAATTAATATTTTTAAATAGTACATTGTCTTATTTTATTCCATTAAAATGAGACATAAAGGCAATATTTGCAGCTATTTTTCTTTTAATAAAAACTAGACTCACAATAAAAACTAAAAACTAAACTTCATATCTATGGTCTTATTTATATGCAATGTTTCATATGGAATGCTCTACACAAAAATGGATTCAAACATCTCAAATGAAGCTATATGACTTGACATGTTCACCATTAATGTATACTCCTTCCACTTACAGATGACCTCTTTTTGTACTGTAGCAATATCTTTTCTTACTTCTCTTACAGGCATAACGAGAAAACAATCCCTATTTCCAGGTAATTCTCTTTTAGACCAGTCTATAGCTTCTCTCTCATTATTTATATCTGAATGTCCCCTTAATTCCACCAAATGATGGAGCTAACCTCCAATTTCTTTTGGATAGAACAAACAAACAAAACAAAATTAAATTATTATCATTCCACCGCTATTATTGGATTTAAATTGAACAACTCAAGCCGATAACCCAAGGAAGCATTTGTACCTGGGGTATGTGTGTGTATGTGTGTGTCATAGAGGGGATACAATGAATTTGAGAATGGACCTTCCCTCATCATAATCCTACATTTTCTTAAAGAAATCTTATTGATTCAATCAAGTTAGATGGCACATGTACAATGCCTAAATGTACAAATTAGGAAGCAAAGAAAACTAAGACAACCATTGAGCAGATAAAAAAAGCAAGATATGGTATTGTTTATCCAAGGTCTTGTTGATTCATTTGATCAAGTGGAAAGTCAGTGACAGAGAAGATGATGGAGGCAGAACACAGATATAAACATCTATAGAAGTTTACATCTGTGTTTACATCTATAGAAGTTTACATCTGTGTTGAAGTATAAAGTCTAGTTGCGTCCAGAAAAAGCACCTTTGGGACAACCATGACCTGGATGACAGAATAGAATGGATGCAAATGACCAGTTGTCTGCAAGGAATATAAATCTTTCCATTTCCCACTGTCTTGTCAGAGCTGAAGAAGCTTCTTGGATGAGAAGTGAAATGTCTTCAAAGAAAAAACAAGGAAGCCCAGTTGCCTCCAGAAAAAGCACCTTGGGGCAACATGACCTGGATGACTAAGAATTTCAACAGACATCTATAGAAGTTGAATCTGCTAAATCTTTTGGAATTTTTAAATAGTGAATCATTGCTTCAAGGTTAAGCATTTGGAAGACTTTATTTTCTGTTACCAGTACTACTTTAAGTATGCATTACCCATACCATCTTCAAATAGGTGTTTAATGTCAACTTGCCATTGCCACCTTGTTGCGAGACAACTTGCCATGGGACAATTTAACAATTCAATTTAATTATTTAAAATAATTTTAAAAATATTTTAATTTTTGTTATTCACATTTCATTTTGTCCCACCTTTTTTAAATGATTCTATTCTACCATTTCTTCAACATTAGTGTAACACTTGTCCCGCATCGAGTTGTCTCACAGTGACTTGGTCATGGCGACTTAGCTGTGGTGAGGTGTCCCAAAGCAAGTTGGCCATGGCAAGTTGCCCTAGATCTTTAGGCATAACCTCTCTAGAATGGGAAACTTAACCTAGTTTCTTCCCCTTTGCTGCTATGAGCTTGAAAAAGCAAAATAGGAAAACTTGATAAATATGTTTTATGGTTTTTCCTGTTTTGAAATTTTATTTCAGGCTTGCAGTTGGACACCTATCCAGCTGAGGACAGAAGGACAGATATAAAATATAAGAAGAAAGTCACATGCTATGTTCCTACAGTACAATAAAAAAAAATCTACCTTAGGTTTCTTCTAGATCAGAAAGAAGAAACAATTATTCTAAGAGCACTTCATTTAAATTATTATTGAAATGCTGACATACGGTTATATTATAGTTTATACAGTCCAAACAAAAGCACTTTTAATTCCAATTCAGCAATGTAGATATATGTTAATTTTCCGTCTGATAATCACTGCAACTTAATAAGGCTTCAGATTGGTTACCCTAATTGTCACAATTAACAAAAATTGGTATGTTGTTTTTCAGGATATAATAAAGTCAAACTAAAGAACAGCATGGAGCTTTCTAGGGCTCATGGAAACATTTTTATTTTCTTTCAGTACAAAGATAATTCAATATAAAATAATTTGAACAAGATAAAACATGTTCATAAAATATATAGATAGCACTTCAGATATTTTTTTCTGAAAAGAAGAAATACATTACTCTTTTTTCTCAAAATTTATAAAATTGTAGCTTCTGTAAAGTTTCTTCTTTTTGATATTATTACAGAAAACAAAAAGATCCCCTCCAATCAATAATGTTTCATGATGGAGGCCAAAAATGCAGATTTTTTTTTAAAGTGTCTATGACATTTTAGGAGAATCTAAGGCTCTACTTAAGGAATGTAGATTTTATTAATTATTGCCTCACATTGATTTTTAACCATGAGGGCAAATAGCATATAATAGGTGACTGTGAATTATAAAAACAAGAATAATAACTATACCAGGTGTTCTAAGAGGGGAATCATGATAGTTTATGGTAGCTAAAAAGCAGGAGGAGGCTAGTCATACCTTTTCAACATCTGCATAGACTTAGATTAAAGTAGGATTTAAATTGGGAGGAGAAGACATATTAGTTTTGTGGCTTTTGATGAATATGAAGATTTCTATGAATATGAGGAAATGTTTTGCAACTAACAAAAGCTTAGGTGTTAATAAAATTGTTAATCAGAAAAGGTGCTACCAGCTTCTTTCTGACTTTTAACCTGACTTGTAGGAAAATCCATTCTTATTGAGAATGTGTTCCTCATTATTAGACCATACACAATACAGGTCACAACTTCAAATTCACCCTTTGTTCTTTTGTTTGGGAGCCAATATGGTTTAATGGTTAAAGCACCAGGCTAGAAGGCAGAAGACTGTGAGTTTAAGTCCCACATAGCCATGAAAGCCAGCTGGATGATTTTCGGCCAGTCATTTTTTCTCAGCTCAATCACAGTCTCAGACCAGGCTCAAATTAACATGCTTTGGACACATTATGCAAAGACCCAGTTCTCTGGAAAAGACTAATGCTGGGAAAAGTAGAGGGAACTAGAAGAAAAGGATGACCAGAAGTGAGGTGAATAAACTCAGGTACAGAGGTGATGAGTGCACTATTGGAAGAAATGGAAAAACAGCTTGGGCACAGAGAATATCTGTGGTGTTGCTAGGAGTCGAAAATGACTTCATGGTATATAATCAAGCAATCAATGAAGTTAATAATCCTCCCTTTCCATCAAGAAAACCAGAGTGTAAAAAGAAGGATCTCTGAAATAAAATCCTTCATAAATATAACTCAAGTTTTTAAAATGCACAGGAATAGAAGCATAACCCTTAATTTTCCAACAGAAAACGTTCTGTAATAACTTACTTCTTCAAGTGCTGAAATGAAATAGTGCACCACTTAGCCGTGGAGAAGGAGGAAATTCTACATTTAAAATATTGCCAGCCCCACCATATTCAGCTAAATACAGTTTTCTGATGTCCCTTTCTGTCATTTATGCAGACAAGAATTAAGGTCTCTAGCAGAAGGCTATCAACAGGAAACAAATTTATTGTCCAACTGCTACACAAAAACAGGCAGGAATGTAATTTTCATGCTATGAGTTCATCTCTCCTTCAACATAATAATTAATCTGCAAATTATAGTGTAAAAGAATCCTGTTGTAGTTGTAGTTATTGGTAACTACTGAGCTTTGAAAAGCCAATACATAGTTTTCGTTATGACAAAAAAAAAACCAATGTCATAAAAGTTAGATCCATATTATCTTTCTGCTTATTATGTAGCTAAGAACACGGTAATTGCCAGCCTATGCAAATTTACACTTGCTTCTCACGTAGAAGACAGTTGGGAAATACTAATTCACTTATTTTTACAGCACATTTTGTGTAGCAAACCAGGGGAAATACTTTTCCATGACATGCTACTTACACACACACACACACACACATGCAAAATACAAAAACACTAATCACAGTAGTTTATAGGTGTGTTATTACTTTACAGTCATTCATACTTGTGAAAAGAAAACAACCAATATGCAAAAGAAGCCACGCTTACCTGGTGATAAGAAGGAAGTAAATTGATAAAATATTTCGCTATCCTTCTTTTGTCCACTATATCCAACAATGCTGCCAACGTCTAATGGAAGTGTTTTGAGATGGGCACCAGTTGCCAGGTCATGAAGTTGCAGGACATTCTTTACATCATGCAGATAACACAAGACTAGAAAGTTGGATCTAACACATGCCACCCATTCTGTAAATATGAAAAACAAACAGATACCATATTTTCAGTATGTGAGTATAAGAAAATGTATTAGAAAAACCGATGACTTTACTATATTTCACAGAAAGAACTTAACTTTCCTCTGTGTGTCATTAGGATCCTAAAAGATTATCAGATTCCTAAATAGATTTCGGCTTTATGCCAGCAAGCACATTTAAGATTTTGCTTAATGTTTGCTTTCAAGCCAATATATGGTAAATTGGCCCTCTACATTGTTCTTAACAAAACTGTCTAATTAAGGCCTCATCATGAGCTTCCAATCTGCTTCCCAATGATAACCTATATGAATTTTTCCTAGCACTTTGAATGGACAGAATTAAACAAAGTAGCTGGGAAGGGAAATTAGAGAAGGAAATGCTGATTCTCCTGCATTCTTACACTTCTTGCAACAAGTGAGCAGGTTAGTAAATATGCTCTTATTTCCTTTTGTAACAAGATCATCTCAAAATGACAACTGCCAGGAAAGAAGCCACCTCCTTGATTAAATCAGAGAAGGCATGGGAGGCATAATAGTCTTGTGACAATGGGAATCGGTAGTTGGGAATTCAAGGAAAAGAAGAAAAGTCTTATGTCAATTTTTTGTCTGTCTGCCTGCCTGCCTGCCTATCTGATGGAACCATTCTTTGCATTTTAATTGCTTCCCTATGTTATTTCTTATTCCATTCTCTTTTCTATCATTCTGCTCCCCAATACTTTCCATTTTAAGTATTACAAATATCCATGGCCTGATTCTTATCTTACTTTTATACACCTTGATTTTTATTTGGCCAACTCTAGTGAGTTGATGAAAAGGGGGCATGCTTTAAAGAGCCTCAAATGTCTATTAAACAGGGAATTTAGGCAACAGGGTTTATTTCTATGAGTAAATACTGTCTTTTTGCTTATAAGGCACTCAATACTTCCAAGTAGCAGAAACCATTATAGCTATCAAAGGGACAAATATGATTGCTCTATCTTGACTTTAAAAAAAAAATCAACAACTTTACAAGCCATCTTTAAAAGAAATGACATTTCGACCCTTGCTAACTATTATTGTCTTGGGATTTTTGCCCTATAGATCTTCAGTTTACTGTTACTGAAACTCACAGAACTGAGTCACAAACATATCTCAGCACTAAGTTTTTATAACTCAACTCAATGATCACTTTTGATTGCTGATATGATACCTGTTGAGCAGCCAAGTAATAATATACAAAGAAGGGAAGAGGACTTAACAGCAAATCAACTTTTATATAGGATTGATTCACAGAAGTCATTTGGAAGGCACTTTCAAAACATCGCTATGTATACAGAGATAGAAAATGAGATAGGAACTGTATCTCATAAAATCCAGGAAATCATAGATGCCAGTAATAGAGGATGTATTGAATTGTTGGGTATTTTTCTGTTTTTTAGGCTTGGTGGTCTCCCTGCAGACATTTTGTTGCCAGACTATACAGCATCATTATTGTGTATATTTTGTTATGTAGCCTGCCAGCAACATTTTGCAGGAACAGGGGAAAAAAAGCCCACACATCAAAAACCTAATCATACATATATCAATACCTGTGATGTAAAAGTGGACACATGACTGTAGCAAAAATACAACATCTATCAGTGTCAGAGCACTTTGTTTCCAGGAAGGAAGTCCCATATTTAATACCTTTTACTTTGGGTTCAAGGTAAAGCCCTCTTATCTATCCTGTTTTGGAAGCTTTTGGAATTTAGGATGTAACATAGAGGATTTAGTACACTCCTTCATGGCCATAAACTTCTAAAGTTTATGTTGGATTAAGAATAGTAAATGTGAATTATAGTATTATCAGGAATTTGAGTGTAAGCCCATTTTTTGTTATCAGAGCAATGAGTCACTTATGCTAAGTGATCATTTAACCTTTCTGTCACATATCTTGATTTTGTATAAAGCATTTCATTACTATGTCATTGTTATATCAGGCAGAATCAAAAATTCACTTGACTGCTAAGATTTTACAGCAACGCATTATTAACTGCTTTCAGCTATAATTATATCTTCTCAAATCAAATTTTGTAAATGACTAAATGGGTTAAAGTATTGTGACACAATAGAAGGTTGGCCTTTTAGGATCAAGATAATTTCCTTATTAAGCAAGATTTCTTAAACATGATCAAATGTTTATTATTACAATGATTAATTTTGAAGTTATATCATATTGTTAATGGTGATAGTACATGGCTACAGTACAAGTTTAACATAAAATGTTTAAAAATATCTGAATGGACACTGTCCCATTGTATTTAGAAGAGTTAATTTCTAAGTTAAAAAAGATCAATATGCACCATGATAAACATCTATCATCATGTTTAGAATATACTTATTCAAATATATCTCCCCGAACTATTATATTGCAAGGATATATTTTAAAACCATCACATCCCTCAAACAGCCTCAGCTATTCTTTAAAAAAAATTAGGGGGGGGGGGAGAATACTATCATTGTGCATTACTCATTTGTGAGTCATACAGTAATCACAGCTTCATAAAAATGTAAAAGTACAATTATGATATTTGCCTCTCAAAAGTTTCTTAAGTTGATCTTTGCTTTAATTAAAATGAATACTGTATAGCTCTCCACAGTTTTAATAGTACTATCTTCTTTTATCATGGATTATATTCTATTGTTGTTGCTGAAATATGTAACTTAAATAATCTTACCTAGAACATCTTTTCCATGCTCAGGAATTAGGACTTTCCATTTGGATTCCTCAGGTTCAGTAAAATCAATGTTAATTAATCGATAGTTTGGAGCATGTCGGTTTGTCTTGAAGGTGAAGGTTGTTCCCTCATTGGTGACATACTCATATTCGGCATCAAAGTTGTCTATCAGTTTCACCCATTGCAAAAGACCTATATTAAGATAATAAAGAAATTTACTCTAAAAGATATATGCAAAGTTGGTAAATTATAAAATGTTTTTTACACTCTGTATAAGGTTATTTACAAATGCCATAACTGCAAGTTACTCCTGAGGAAAGGTACACTTGAATTATGAAGATTTTGTTGATTATGAAATCAAGATTCCAGATGGATATACCTTTTAGCTGAATAGTTGAACATACAGTATTAATAATATCAGAACATGGTCAAGAGTTTCAAATGACATGTCACTTGCATTGGCAGGTTTTTTTTCAATTCAATTTTTTAAGAAGATTATAGCAAGTCTTAAGTCTTACATCTAATATACAGGTTTAAATAGGATAAGCCACATTATGATCAATACTTGTTACTCCCAAAATGACTATCAAATCACAGTTTGAAGAACTGTTTTGGGGCCCATCTAAGACTTCAAATATTCTTGGCAAATTTTATTTCTTCAAACCACTTAAAACTTATCTGATTATCGGAAAGATTGCCCTCAACTGTCTTGTATTTACAGTAATCTGACTGTACATTTCAACCTCAAAATCTATTTTGCTCATTCCTTGAGATTCACAAAATATATTTTTAATTCTCAAAGTTCTAGAAGCATAACTTTAAAATATTCAGGGAATAAGACTGAAAGAATATAATACAGCTAGTCTTCGAGTTATAACCATTTGTTTAGTGATCATTTGAAATTGCACTGAAAAAAGTTTCTGATGACCATTTTTCATACTTTATGACTGCTGCAGCATTAAAAATGGGAAGAGGTCTTGGGAACACAAAGTTTTAAAAAACACTGATGTAGACATTTTTCTTCTGTATCCAAACTATTGAAATATCTGTACATTCCAGTTAACACAGGTTGTCATACTGTAAAATATATTTACATTTGTTCAGATATCTATAAAATTATACTGCGTTGTTCATTTGTGTGACAAATGTTACAATCAATCAGATATACACAAGCCTAAACAAATATGAAATATAGAACGAGCCCAGCAAAACTCAACCATCCATCACCTTCTAATACTCCACTGCAAATTAATAAATATGGAACAGGTAAATTAATACAAATACAGGCAAGTATGTCAAAGCAACAATCAGTTTAAAACTGTCAATCAGCCTTTTACAAAACTCATCAAGACATGCATGACAGCAAATTTCTTAATTGTTTCAAACTGTTTGGACAAGAAAGCTAATGTTCAAACTGGAGAATTATGATTGCATTCAAATAATCATCCAAAAAACGATGCTGTGAAGCAGAAATGAGTTTATTATGAGCTTGTTTATTATCTCCTTCATTCTTCTATACTCAAGAATCATTATTTTCACATTTATGTACATTACCAAACTTTTCCACTGCAGCCCATAATACAATTTCAATTTACACCAAGACAATAAGCAATTATTCAGCTGCAGATAGATTTCCAACATGTCTAATATCAGTACATTATTTTTGCTTCTTTAGAATCTTACTAAACTTTGCTTAATTGAAATAATTCACTGTCTCAAGCAATGGCTTCAGATGTCACAATTTCTATTGTCTCTTCTAGTGTATTTAATTTAATGTAACTGAATAATGCAAGATTCAAAACACTTAAAATTATTTCCTTACATAGTATACCGCTAAACTAGGGAAGCCACTGTACAAGATGCTGTGACTATTACAATCTTGGACAGCCTTTACAGAGGACAATTTCATGAAGAATATAGCAATATCATAGCATGCCAATTGTTAAGGGACATATTTTATAGGATATCATCATTCTCCTGTCCATATTTTCTACATCTTTTCTTTCCTGAAAAGATTAACTTCTGTACATCTTAAAATAATGGATTATATGGGACAATCATCTGATTTAGTAACATTCTTTATATATTGGCTTTTGTCTAGTTTTATTTCTTTGTCAAGAAATAAAACTCTAGCCTAGATAAATTACTAGACTGATAAAGTAGAATGTCCTTATGCTAATAACCTGAAATATTTGAAGTGAACTACAGTATATTGTAATGATCAGGACATTCAATTACAGTGACAGCAATATGGAAATAATGGATTGCACTATAAAGGTAGAGCTATTTCAAAAGCATTCATACCGTGAAAATTGTTTGATAAATTCCTCGTTCAATCCCAGCTATGTTAAAATCTTGTGTTTCAATTTCAGAGTTTATCCTAATAGGTTCTACATCTTTAAAATTGTTCGTATTGGGAAGATTAAGAAAATCTTCATATTTTTGTCCCTGTTTATCATATTGCATATCTGAACTTAGAAAAAAGTTCCAACTTTGAACTGGTATGCTAAAAGATGCCAAGAATTAGGAAGAAGCAATATACTGAAACACTGTACAGTAGAAATGTCAACATCCAATATCTTAGATCCTTACTTTCAAGACGTTTGTACTTAGTTCTACAAGATGAAATTAGATCAGTGCTCTGTTCATTACAGGAAGTCTACAGGAACTGATGGAAAACCTACAGAAGTATTGGAAGCTACAAAAAAATAATCAGTAAAAAGTCTAACTAAGCTATGCCAGGAAATCTGGAAAATAACACAGAAGCAAACAGATTGGAAGAGGTCAATCTACATTACAAAAAAAAAGATTTAGGAGAGTTTGCAAATTATTGTCCAATAACCTTAATTTCACATGCCAGAAAAATAATGCTTAAGATCATCCAACACAGATTGGAGCCCTACATGGAAAAAAGATGCGAGATGTTCAAGTTGGCTGAGGAACATGAGACATTATTTCTGATGCTGCTAATTCAAAAAAAAAAAAAAATCATCACAGAATACGAAAAAAGAATATGAAGAATATGAAAAAAGTTTCTCTGATTACAGAAAGGCTTGTGATTGTGATCACAACAAATTGTGGCATGTGCTTTAAAAATGGAACATTTAATTGTGTTCATGAGAAGCCTCAAATAAGAAAGCCATAGTATAGGCAGAAAATGGAGAAACAGCCTGGCTCCAGGCTGGCAAAGCAGTATGACAAAGCTGTATAGGCTTCCCTTATTTATTCAACCCATATATTGAATGTTTATTGAGCAAATGGTGGCTTAGTGGTGAAGGTTCCCAAACTGGCCAGCAAATGAGATCCATAGGATTTCCATGTTTTCAATATTTTTTAATGAAATTGTACCTTTTCCATGGCTATCCTGCTAACCATAGAATACAGAACGTAGAATAATAGGTTAGAAAGGACCTCAGGCGTCTTCTATTCCAGTGATTCTTAACCTGGGTGATATTGCCCCCCAGGGGGCGATTTCATTTTTCAGGGGGGCGATGGAATGAAAAGGGGCGATGTGGGGGCGAAGGAACAGAAGGGGGGCAATATGGGGGCGATGGAGCGAGAAGTTTTGGGGACACTTTTGAGACTTTTTTCATACACTGAACCGTTGTATATCTGTCATACAAAAACATCAGATAGCTCGCTATTAGTGGATTGAACTGTGTTTTAAAATGCTCCTCCAGCTAGCTTCAGTACAGAACGCAGTACATATGTGAATATGCATCATCTTCATACGCATTGCGCAGCAGCCTCTATCACTCTACCCATTAAATTTGTCGCTCTGATTTTTGTTGCTTTCCTTCTGTAAAAATTTTCTTTGTGTCTTTTTAACCCTTTTTACAGTGTGCATGAATATATATTTTCCTCAAATCTTAATTTGGTTTCAGAATTTTCATCTTTAAATTCTTAATTCCTGCATTGCGGTTTGTTCTTATGCCCTTTTCATATTTCTTTTTGCGTCTTAAAATTCACTTGTATTTAAATCATTAAATGTTACTGTTTTTTTCGGGCATTTCATTTTCTTGCAATTGAATTTTGTTTTCAGTGGTCATTGCACTTAAGTGTCTTGAATAAATAAGATAATAATGAAATACATGTATCACGAAGTTTGGGAGTAAAGTGATGGGTGGCATCAGAATTTTTCACACAGTTGAGATATGGGAAAAAGACTGGAAATAAATTATTTGCATCGATATGTCCTGATGACAATTTTAAAGAAAATAAAAAACGTGTTTGCACAAATTGAAGAATTATTTCCCTGTGTTGTGATTGAGAGGTTATGTTGGGGGGGGGGGGGGGGGCAATGATAACTTCCTCAATGGCTCAAGGGGGCAATTCTTTCAAAAAGGTTAAGAACCACTGTTCTATTCAATCCCCTGGTCATGGCAGGAGATCCTATATCCCTTTGACTTTCATTGGGCTTGACAGGATGGATACACATGATCACAGAAAGAATAACAGAACAGAACAATAGAGTAGGAAGGACTCTGGAGATCCTGCCTTCCAAGCAGGAGACCTATACCATTTCACACAGTTGGCTGACCAATCTCTTCTTAAAAACTTCCAGTGATAGAGCACCCACAACTTCTGAAGGCAAGTTGTTCCATTGGTTAATTGTCCTCACTGTCAGGAAATTTCTCCTTGGTTCTAAGTGGCTTCTCTATTTGAATTAAGTAGGTAGCCATAAGTGCTGCAACTTGGATTGTATACTAGAATGTATAGGCATTACACATTTCTGCTTCTGCTAAACAAAAAGGAACACAATGGGGAATCTTGGAAAAAGAGAAGGACAATCTTTCACAGAATTAAGCAGAGAAGGAGCAGTATTAAATGGCAGAAATGGTTTCCCAGGTCACATTGAAATTTGCCAAATTACTGTTTCAATGGAGTGATAAAGAAACCAAGACTGTCAGAGTGTCAATAGAGACTGAATAGAAATCCAAGAAACTGTCAGCAATCAAACAGAATGAGCATTCACTGGAAGGATAACAAGAGGGAAAACAGCTTGTATTATTACCAAACGTACAACAAACACAATGAACACAAAGGTGTAGAAATTGTCCAACTAGGAATAGCAACTATTGCTAAAAATATGTCATAAAACAGTAAAGATACAGCAATCAGATGTGTTCAGAGGAAGTAGAAAAAAGGCATTTAGAGAATGCCTAAAATTAGTTCAACTGTTTGTGCTGATGTATTATTCCAAGCTGCCACTGATACAATCCTTTCTCTTTGATATCAACTTTTTAAAAACTTGAGCAGATGCTGTTTGATATACTGTACACAGGCAGAAATATGGGCACCAAGATGCCTCCAAACACTCTTTGTATCACCTGTCAGGCTTTTTACTTCAACTGATATAATTTTTTGAAATAATGCCCTAAGAAAATCCTCTTTTCTTAAAATGATAGGTTTTGAAAGATATTTATTGCCATGGAAGACAAAGATGAGTAGCATGCAATTATTTTGTAAAATATAAGTTATTAAGTTTTATAAATATAAAACATAAGTTATATACTGTAAGTTATTAATTTTGCTTTAAGAGCTTTCCTGATAATTAATAGCTATCCTAGCCATTCTGACACCATTTATCTTTAGTGGCTGCTTAAAGACGAATGGATTGTTGTCATAGTTCAGGTAACTGGGTTCTGCACAGCAGCACTAAGAATTAGTTGGAATCTCATGAATAAACCATTATAGCTATTTTACATAATTAATGCACCAAATATTTTGATATTATCACTATTGCACTTTAGTATCTAATGACTATAGGCATTCACAATTTAAGGACTAATATATAGCTTAAGCCACAGGTGTCAAAACTAGTGGTGTTATGCTGCCGTCACGTGACATTTCATCGTATTTTTCCCATTCGTGGAGTTGGGGTGGGCGTGGCCTGCATCAGGCCTGGGGGACGCCCAGTTTGACACTGCTGGCTTAGGCTATATTTTTGTGTACATGCAGCTGACAGATAGGACACCAAATTATGATTTTAATACAGCTTTTTTATTTGTTATTCTATTCTAGAACTTTTAATTAGATATTTTTGAGTATTTTTAATTGCACTGGTCTTTGTAATAAACATTTTGAGTGACTGCTATAAGAGTTAATGGAAGTTCATCTAAACTGTAATCTTAAAGGGGCCTCTTTCCAATTTTTAAAATCAGACATAGGCTAATTTGATTCTTTATTCAACTATTACAGAAATATGACTAGGCTGTTCTGCTCCTTTGCCACAGTCCACCAAGCCACCTGACCTCCTATTAAGATTATACTTTTAATTTGAAAAACCCACAAGAAAAAAGAAACACCCTACAATAGCTTGCATGCACAACAGAAAGATTAAGATTTTCAGAATCTTGAGAATAAAAGCTTATCACAAAACTGTAAAGAGGACAAATAAATTAAAACTTGAGAGCCAATTTTCCTAGCAAGCAATCAAGTGCATGACATATAGCAATGAACCTTATTTTTAATCTGAATTTTAAAGCCCTATTTCAAAAACAGACAGCTTGAGAAATGACAAGAGTATTAGGCTACATCCACTTCCCACATGTTTCCCTTATGAAGTCCATTTGTTAAGGTTGGAACTGTGCTTGGAATGAACACAAATTAATCTTCCAAAACCGCCAGTATGTAATTAAGACTCGGTGGTTATATATCACACATCATACACCAACATACTGTGACTGTCTTTTCAATATTAGTCTACAAGTGCACTTTTCGCCATGTGGTTTTATCAGTTCAATAAAGAATGTAACTAAGTTCACAAGATGAAATAGCAGAGTACAATGCAATAATAATTATGATGCTATTCTTTCATTATCTCCAGCCAGCATGCTGCCTGAAAAAGGAAGCTGTATTCCAACAGATATTTGAAGGTCATCAGGTGAAAGTCTACTATATAATATATATTATATACTATATATAAAGTCTACTACATATAATGTTACTACCATGAATAGAGGACAGGTAATTTCTATGAAAAGAAGATAAATATATATTATATGTTAAATCCAGATTTAAATTCCAATTTTGGAATCATAACTCATTTATATAACTATCACAGTAGTGTAGTTCTATGAAAGCAATATGACTATTGATGAGTGAATTTTCCTACACAGTTGTAGTCAATTAGGAACATTTTTTTCTTTCACATTCCCAGGCATCACATCAGTCTTGATTTTGTAGGACATGTGTAACAAAGGAAACTCTCCACTGCTAGCCCACTTTCAAGAACATAGCTTACTAGTGATTAAAAAGGAAAAAGAAATGAGAGATATACTGTTTCTTAATTTTTGAGCATAAAGGCTATACAGGTAGTCCTAAACTTACAAGAGTTCATTTAATGACTGTTCAAAGTTACAATGGCACTGAAAAAAAGCGACACGACCATTTTTCACCCTTATGACCATTGCCGCATCCCCACCGTCATGTGATTTACATTCGGATGCTTGAAAACTGAGTCACATTTATGACTGTTGTAGCGTCCCGGGTCATGTCCCTTTTGTGACCTTCTGACAAGCGAAGTCAATGGGGAAACCAGATTCACTTAACAACCAAGTTACTAATTTTAAGAACTGCAAATGTGGCAAGAAAAGTCATAAAATGGGGCAAAACTCACTTAACAAATTTCTCACATAGCAACCATAAATTTGGGGCTTAGTTGTGGTCATAAGTTGAGAACTACCTGGACAGAAAACCCAATTTAATAGACTGATGGGAGGAAAAGGTTATATCTGAATGTCCATTCAATGCGAATGGGATCTTTTGCATACAATGCATAACATTGGCATTATGTGTGAGTAAAACAGCAAATGGGCTTTGTTATTACTTCCAATTTACTTTATTTATTTAAATTTATGTATCGCTCCTCTCCCAGAGGGACTTGGGGCGGTGTACAACCAGATAAATTATACATATAAATACACATACAATAATTAAAATGAACTAAAAGAATTAAATAGATTGGCCATTATCAAAAGATTAAAAATTAGGAGATTAAGAAAGCTAAAACCATTTAAAATCAAATTTAAAACCCTACACGTAACCTTAGGCCAGACCAGCTTGATGGAATAAATGGGTTTTTAGTGTGCGCCGGAAGGTCAATAGGTCGGGGACGGTCCTCATCTCCAGGGGTAATTCGTTCCAGAGGGAGGGTGCTCCCAAAGAGAAGGCCCGAACCCTCGGGGTCGCCAGCCATCCAGCCGGCAGCACCCCGAGGAGGCCCGCCCTGTGGGAGCGCACTGGTCGACGGGAGGCCGACGGTGGCAGTAGGCGGTCCCATAAGTACCCAGGTTCTAAGCCATGGAGCGCTTTAAGGATGATCACCAGCACCTTGAATCGCACCCGGAAGGCCACCAGGAGCCAATGCAGCTCGCGCAAAAGTGGTATAACATTGGAGCTCTGAGAAGCCCCCAAAACCACCTGTGCGGCCGCATTTTGCACCAACTGGAGCCTCCGGGTGCTCTTCAAGGGGAGCTTCATGTAGAGAGCATTGGCATAATCTAGGCGGGAGATGACGAGGGTGAATGTGACCGTGCGAAGTGCGTCCTGATCCAGAAAGGGCCGCAATTGGTAGATCCTACGGACCTGATAAAAAGCCCCCCTGGCGACGGCTGCTATATGGTCTTCCAACGACCAACTGCACCAAGAACGAAGATATAATTATGTTATTAAAATATTTTTCCGGTTATTGATATGTCTTGAATGCTGATTTGCAATATAACAAATGGTTACTATAAGTCAGTTACTTTTAAAATCAAGCAAGCAATTAAGCAAAGTTTGGCAAATCTAAAAAGGAGTGATCTTACCTGTTATATTTTTTGATTCCTTCTGTAGTTCACAGTACCACAATCTGTTCACTGGATCACATCCCTCTCGTATAGAAAGCAAAGCATATTTCCCGTCATCAGATACCTTAGCATCATCAAAATTAAAGCAATGTCACTAACAGAAAAAATATCAGCAGCAAATAATAATAACAATAAACAAAAAGGTCTGGGAGCACAAGCTTGTTTCAGACATCAGAAAAAGTCAAAATACGATCCTTGTCTTTGATAACATTCTGTGTCAGAAGGTTGCAACATTTACTGAAGCTCTGGGACAAACAAATGTCACTTGTGATGGGAATGGATATTGGAACTGGCAACATCCAATTTAATTTGCCACATAAAGACTCTATTTCTCTGAATAAAACATGACTCAAAGTAGCAGTTTATTTCTTTCAGCTCTCAGTAGGATCTAAGACTATTATTTCAGCTAATCTAGCAAATCAACTGGCTAGATCCACATGTGACATTAAGCCATAATGTGGTTTATCTGAATTTGGGTTGGTGTGCTGTGTGAACTCAATTGCTATTTCTTTAGCAAATTAATCATGTGTACTACAGTATGTCACCCCAGTCCCTGGGTGGCCTTGGGCTCTCCAGAATTTCTTATCTGAACTTGAAACCTTCTGCAAGTAGCTTTAAAAGTGCTGAAAGTATCTAATATCCCTAATGTAAAGTTCATACTGAATATTAATTCTAAGCTCACAATGCCTTCAGTTTATCAAAGCAAAATTGGTCTTTGAAAACATTTCACTTTTGTTCAAGAATCCCTGCAGTGTATTTTTCATTGTTCCCTGCTAGACTGGGGAAGAGTTGATAACAGTTTGCTTAGTGTGATTCCCAAAACACCTTCTTAATGTAATTCTACAATGTATAATACAGGCGCAGTAACAATTAAGTCTCTCTTTATCGCTACAACAACTTTTCATCAATTCATTTGAGAGCATGAAGGAGTTTAAGAGCATCAAGAGAAAACATTGTTGACTTTATGTGGAAAAACCCATCTGCAGATATTTTTATGTGAGATAAACAAGGAATGGGTATTATTGGCCCATATGCATATATGCTTTAGCACAGTGGTCATCAACCAGTGGCCTGGGAACCAATGATGGTCCACAAGAAAATTTTGGTGGTCTGCAGAGAAATGTCACTCCTAAAGCAATTAATTGAGGCTGCATGGGAACATAAGGCTGCACTGCCCGAATGGCCCGCGGGAACACAAGGCTTGCGTCGCTTGCATTGCGAACAACACAAGATAGTGAGGGGAGGGAGAAAGGGTGGAGGTGGGGAATTTGCCCCACTTGCCTCGCCTTGCCACCGGGCTGCTTCTTTTCGCTTCTTTCTTCTTCTGCATGCAAGGAAAGCAGCAAAAGTCTTTCTTTCTCTCCCCCAAACTCCACCAGAAATGAGTCTTTGGGACCCTGGAAGGCATCCTGCTCTAAAAGGCTGCACCAGCACAAGTTTCACAAAGACTCATTTTTGACGGAGTTTGGGGGAGAGAAAGAAAGACTTCTGCTGCTTTCCTTGCATGAAACCACAAGTCTCTCTCCCCCACACCCCCGAGAATGGAGCTGGAGACAATCCCAAATAAAGAATGATCAATTGGTAGGAAAACGGGGTGGGGAATTTTCCTGCAGACTTTTTTGGGGATTTTCCCAGGGTCTCTGGTCCACGGGATTTAAAATTATGAGTTTGGTGGTCCCTGAGATCCAAAAGGTTGGCAACCTCTGCTTTAGCAGACACTCTCTTCCACCTGACTTGTTTGAATAATGAGAAGCAATGGCATTTGTTCCACATTCTTTCACTCCCTCACTATGGGATTGGGAAAACCTTCACTTATGGGATGAATTTTTGAAGGCCTCCCAAGGATCCATTGCCAGAACTTGCCTGCACATTACAGGTAGTCCTTGACTTACAACTTTTCATTTAGTGACCATTCGAAATTACAAAGGCACTGAAAAAAGTGACTTATGATCATTTTACACACATATGGCCATTGCAGCATTCTTTTGGTCACATGGGCCATTCGGACACTTGGCAACTGGGGTCATATTTATGACAATTGTGGTTTCTTTTGAAACCTTCTGACAAGCAAGGTCAATGAGAAAGCCAGATTCACATTACAACCATATTTCTAATCTAACAGCTGCAGTGTTTCACTTAAGGACTGGGGCAAGAGAGACTGTAAAATGGGGCAAAACTCACTTAACAACTGTTTTGCTTAACAATAGAAATTTAGGGCTCAATTGTGGTCATAAGTCGAGGACTACCTGTATTAATTTCCAGCTGCAGTTTTTTTCTTTTTCTTATATTAAAGAAACAAAGAGTTAAATAAAAAAAAAAATGGGCTGAAATTTTCAGCCTGCCTCCACCAGTAATACAAGGACATTATTTAACATCCTTCAGTCTTCAGAGCCAAATTTTAAATGGAAAATAAAAGGCTCCCTATTTCTAATACATATATTCTGCCAAAGTTATAAAATTCATAACCAGATACATTTTTAATGAAGTTCCTTTCTATTGCCATCAATGTACCTCTAGTGTTGCTTAAAAGTTTGTGAACCCCTTTGAATTTAGATCATTTCCCCCAGCAAATAAATGAATATATGTAATATTTATGACTCATTTGTTTAATGGGTTTATTTATCATGTAATATTTGGTTTGTTTGTTCATCATATCGTATTTAGAAGTGGCTCATCTCCCTCATAGAATGACTCTGGTCAGTGTTTCTAGTTTTAGGACTTGAGAGAGAAGAGATTATGCTTTAGATCATATTTATACAGAATTATTTAAAATTTAAGTATCCAAACTGGTCTTCTGTTCCAAAATAGGCCTATTCTAGAAAATAAGATTTTTTTAAAATTAAAAACACTGAGGGAAAATCACTGGGATTTTTCTATTGATTTTCCATCAAAATACTAACTTTGACTAATCCTGCTTAGAATTGTTTTGAGATCAACCAAAGTCAGCTTAGTCCTGTTCCATTTTCTTCGTTTGAGCCTGTTCCACAATAAGATCAAAAAAATTTTTTATAAGTCTTTAGCCCTGTGTGGGGAGTCCTACTAAATATGATTCTGTTTACTCAATCATCTAAAGAGGGCTTGCTAAAGATTCCAGCCCAAAGTGTAGATCAGAAGTCAGGTCTTTCTATAGCTATTGTTCCTTGAAAAATTTCCCCCGCAGAAATATACATGGCACCTGATCTATTGGCATTTTGGAAGGGGCTTAAAACCATTCTTCTTCAGTGAACCTTAAGCCCAGAATGAGGATTTTGAGTTGCTATTTATTTTTTAAATGTAATATTATGTTGGTTTTAATGATTCCTTAACCAGAGACTGACGTAGAGTTATCCTATAAATAAATACATATTCCATATCTTATTTTCCTAAAGTCTTAATTTTCCCAATATTTGGTTTCCTTCCAAGGATTTTAGTCCATTGATTCTGACTA
Organism: Bungarus multicinctus; assembly: GCA_023653725.1. Taxonomy (NCBI): domain Eukaryota; kingdom Metazoa; phylum Chordata; class Lepidosauria; order Squamata; family Elapidae; genus Bungarus; species Bungarus multicinctus. The sequence goes on along the minus strand of CM042836.1, from coordinate 102,799,316 downwards.
CTTCCTTTATGTGTTGCTGCCCTGTCTAGTTCCATGCCTTCTTTAGGCTGATTTTCTCATCCATCCTGTTATCTTGACAGTGCTACAATTCAACTGGTCCAAGAATGCATGTGTGAGGCATGTGTGAGGTTTTACGTTCCAGCACAACTGTTCTATTTCCTCTTCTGGAAGGCTGCCTAAGGAGATAACCAGTCTGTCTGTTTTTACTCTCCAGAATTCAAAACATTCATGAAAATCTAATGCATCACGTCTCCTGTTACTGTACAATCTATCCTCAAGATTACCACTGTTCTTAAGTGCTTTATAATATCATTACATTAGATCTATCTGGACTACTTTATTGAAAAGAAAGATCCACCCAAACTATTCCTTTGTGCTTTACTATAAATACTTCTAGACAAAAAAATAAGGCTTTTACAATAAAAAAAATCTAAGAAAAACACACTCATTCAAAGTTGGATGCTTTTCCTGAGTTATTTGAAAAGGGACCAGGATAGAGGAATAAATATTTATAGAGTAATCTAATCATTCCAATTTTATATATTATATTTGTCCAATAAATTGATCTCCATAACATTAGCATATATAAGACAAGTCCATTTAAAATCACCATAGGCTTTTTACTTCACTTGATTCATACCATTTACTAGCGCCACCTTCTGGGAAGTATCTCAAACACATCCCTATTTCCAATCAAATACGTTTGCTTCTAGCTAGAACCGATATAGACGAGGAAGATCAGTTAAAAGTGTAAAGCCAAGATCAGCTAGGTTGATCTTCATGAAGTCTTAGTTTTGCTGACTGCACCATAAATAGTTTGACAAAGTCTTGTGCCAGGATGTTCTTTTCAACTTTCCAATCTCGTCAGTCTTTTGGAATTCTAATACTGTAGTCCTCCATTCAAGGTCTGTCTGGCTCTATCCTGCTTAACTTCTGAACATAAATATGATTGTTCTGGTGCTGCCAGCTGCTGAACCAACAGATGTCTAGGAATCTTTGCCCTTATTTGTAAACTTTTAAAAAAGAGAGAGGCAATACCAAAGGTAATTGTTGGGCTATTTTATTCTTTCCTACAAGGAAATCAAGACAGTGAATGTGGCTATTTCCTAACCATAATTTCTTTTTATCCTATAACAATCCTGCAAGTTAGGCTAAACTAAGATGAGAGATTATGGTTAGCATCATGGAGCATGCAAGCCGAAACGTGGCTCTGACTGATACATAAGCCAGTGGCAGTCACAGGATCATTCAATCATGTTCATAACTGACTATGGCTTTAAATCTTTCATTTTACATACGAAAACATTACATTTCATGAAAATCTAAAAAGGTACAGATTGGAAGGAGAGATTACTGTATGCAATGTATTTTTTTCCCTCTTCTTTTCAAATGAGTCTGATTCCAAGGCTGCCTGGGCAAGTTCCTACAGTTTCTTGGCAGGGTTTTTCAGAAGTGGTTTGCCACTGCCCCCTCACTAGGGTTAAGACAAAATGAGTAGATCAAGATGATATTAAAATTCATGATTTCCAGGTTTCCGGCCTGAAGCCTTAAAAATTATACCAAACTAGTTTCTATGGCAATTTTAGGTTATTCTTTTTCTTAACCCTTTTCCAAAGTTTATAAAATTCATAATATTTATCCATAGTTCTGTTAATTTCCCTTTTACATCTAGTACCGTTATTCAATTTAACCAATAAAATAGGAGCTTTCAGGGCAAATGTATTTATTTCAATTAATATGGGCATCCATTTCAATGTTTATCCTCATCTTAAACATAGTATGCAAAGGTATACATCCTAAGAGTGTACTTAACACCGCACATCTTATGTGGAGTAAGCAACCATTCTTCCAATATTAGTAGTCAAAATGTGTCAGGCACAAATAATCAGGTCTGACAGAAGAACAAAGCAAGTGCCTTTAATAAACAGCTAAGGCTGCAAGTGTAGAAACCACCTGCAGCTATATAATCAAAAGTTATTAGTTCCTTCACATAAATATATACCTTGCTGTGCAAGTTCCTGTTATTACATCAAATTTAATATTTTTAGAAAAATGAGACATCACTCTTCAATAGTATTTTTGTTGATAATATTTTGGAGCTGAATCAGAATACACTAAAGTTATTCCCATTCTCTAACGCAATAAATCCCACTGAATTTACTAATTTATATTTGACTAAAAAACTCTTAAAACTATATTAAAACTATACTTGGAAGTACACATCTCTCAGACAACAAAATTTCTCTGAAAGCAATAAACCTCTGCATAGGCCTCCAAATATAATTTTGGTTATGATTTAGACATTTTCAAGGACCATAGGCTAACTTTTAGTTTGTTGCCATGTTTTTGGAGATTTCACACATAAAGGTTTATGCTTGGATGCAATATTGAATCATACTTCAGTGCTATGGGAGCAAGTCTCACATAGATGGGAATTCTGATTAACCACAATCTATTAACTGTCTAATAACTAATCTTTTCCCACTAAATCTGTAAAAATGCCCAATTAATGGTGATAAAAGCATCATTTAGAATTCCAAATGTGTTTCTCTTTAAGTTGGAAATGCTATTCAAATGCTTCAAACAGAATAGGGATGATGGATGATGCAGTCCAACAATATAAAGGATCTATGAAGTTGTCTTTTCCTGGAAAGTCTTTAACAATCCAGTTGCACAACAAGATGCTTTTGTACAGCTTCATTAGAAACCACAATTCCACTTTTTCAAGCACATGAAGTATTATATTGCCTATCCAAACATGTCTTATGCATTAGTGTGCAATTTAGTAAAATGGAAACAAGATTACCAGTAAAAGCATTAAACTTTTCTGTTATAATCCGGGCATAATGCTTACCTTTACCTAGGTATTTTTTATATAATTTGTAAAGCAGTGCCAGTGTAATTCTATGGTATGGATTCAACAGCACCAGAGTCAGCAAGGAGCAGAGTTAGAGCGAGCAAGCAATAGGGCTTTTATTAAATTTGTTAACTTCTTACTTAGGGTAAGAAGTTAAATCAGACTCTAATAAAGAATCCTTGTTGGAATGACAATGTAATACAGGTACAATTACAATTATCTGGGATATTCCATTCATTCTTTAATGGTTTACATGATATCTTTGATGTAACATTTGTTTCATTTTGCTATATGATATCTAAAAGTATTTTCTGATTATTCTACTGGCCTAAATAAATTCTATAATACACAGAGATTTTACAGAGGCCACATGATGAAAATTTTTCAACTCAGTGGAGAAATAATATCTAATAGTTAAATATGAACTGCTAGTTTTTAACATACTTTCTAAATCAGGGGTCACCAACCTTTTGGACATCAGGGACCACCAAACTCAAACTTCTGAAAGTAACAGCTCATTAATCCTATAGTATTGCACTAAACATCTACGGAGTCTTGCATCATCGGTGTATAGCAAGAATAAAAGGTTAAGATATACAATTTGGGGAGGGTGAAAATTACTCTGTAAATTAGTTTATGTATAGATTAAATATAAAGGAAGCCAAAAGGTAATTCTATCTAACCCTTGTATTCAGAGAATTGATTTAATGAGCTTTCTGAATTACATGGTGTATTACTTTTAAGAGCTTTCCAGGTCATGGTGTTTGGCAGTTGCAGGAAAAATATATAGAAGCTATCAAAGGGGTCCATATACCATTAACGCTTCATCCACCTTTTAGAACAAAGAATTATTCACATCATATTTGACTACTACAAAAGAAACAAGAAACACAGCCAATGTATTTGACAAACAAGAGCTGGGTCTCTACACACAGTTTATTTTACGTTATCATTTACCAATATTCTAAGTGAATCTTTAAAGGCCATGTCATACCTCAACTCCACCCATCCATTTTGGCTCATGAGGAAATTCAGCACATAAAATATCTTTTGACTGGTCAGTTCCCAGGACATGATAGTATAGTTTCTGATGCAAATTGGTTGATGTTTCAGTACCTGGGGAAACAGCGTATTTGATTACATGTATGCAAGTTTTTCAATCAAAAGTATCAATGATAAGAATTTGCAATTCTTACAGAGCAAAAGCTGTTCAACTTGAAAGATAGCAAATTATATAATTCGTATTATTTACCAGATTGCTGGAAATACCAGCCCTACTTGCCAAAAGATTTTCTGTTGTCTACAAGGATAATTACATGATTACTTAAATATAATATATCTATATTATTGGTTTTATTTAAAAGTAAGCTGCCATATTTCTTTTACTTACTTATTTGTTAAAGAAGGCAAACAGGCTCTCCAAGTTACCCTTAAAGTTCAGAAACCTGTCTTGAACTAGATACAGCAAAGGTCCTCAAACCGGTTTCATGAAAGACAATTTTTCCACAGAATGTGTGTGAGAGGGAGAATGAGTGTGCAACCTAGATCCATATATGCGCGGTTTATAGAAGTATTCATATTCCTCTGAAAATCGAATGCCTGATGATCTGAGGTGGAGCTGAGGCAATGATGTCAGCAAAGGGAAGCGGCTGCAAGTACATATGAAGCTTTGCTAGTTTGCCCACCACTCACCTCCAGCTGTGCGGCCTGGTTACTAACAGGCCACAGACTGGTACCAGTCCAGGCCCAGAGTTTAGGGACCCAGATGCTGAAGGTTAAGCTAGATTCCTATTCAAATCTTTATTGCCTGCCACTTACCATCACTTTTGCTATCACTTTTGGGATAGGAATTGTAGAACATGCCTCTGCCATCGTGCGTCCAAGCCATGCAACTGAATTTTACCATTTCCAATGTATCTGGAAGATCTTCAGCACTGTCCACCTTCATAAATTTAATCGTTACCCAGTCTGATCCACTGGAACTCAAGCCATATGCAAAATATTCACCATCTTCACTGAATGCAAAACCTGCAGGTTATTTACACATATTAGTGATATTTTCTTTTAGATCATTGTTCTGTTTCAATTTTGTAAAGTTGGTGTCTCTCCAGATGTGTTGGTAATACAAGTCTCAGAATTCTTAATAATTGTAGTTAAAAGCTACACTATTTCTTTACTACATAAGCAACAGACAAAACTTCTCAAACCTGTATGTTCTTTAGATGCACAGAAGTTAATTTTTTTAGAATGTCCACATACGCATGTGTTGTGATTTGTGACATCTTTATTCATAACTCAAAGGAGATGAACTTTCACGAAAGTCCCAATTTAAGCATTCCAGAAAACCTGTTATACTGACCTCGTAAAGCCACAGTGCCATCATCTGAAAGCTTATTAGGATCAAGAAATACTCTGCCATCAGCATCCAAAGAATCTTGCACATATAATACTCGTTGGTTCTGAAGTCCAGAGTTATAAAAGTGAAAATACCTAGAAGACATATGTGATGCTGTTATTAATTTTAAATACAGCCAAATCTAGATACCAACAGTATCCCAATAAATAATCTCAAAAGCAAATACACTATAGACATAACTATTACTGTATTGAGACTTAGTGAACATATGGCATATCAACCACAATCCTCATTACCAGCAACAATTCTGACTATGAATCAAATCAATTGCTTGCTGATATATGAAAGGTCTTGACATACCTTTTCCCTTTCTTGAAATGGCAACTATATTTGGGATAGTCATATAGTTCAGTCATTTGTTCTTTAAATAGCCCCCGGACATTGCATTGTTCAAGGAAGGGCACTGTTATTTTATTTTGGGCTTCTACAAATGCCTAAGGAAAAAGAAACACAATATATCCAATTAGACAAGCACATATGTTGATTTGAATAGTGAAAGAAAAGTTATGTGCTGAGTATAATTTTACCTCAAAACTAGAATAAAATGCAATCCATCCATTATTTGAAGAAGACTGTATTTCACATTATCAAAAAGCAAAAATTCTCCACTAGGCATAAAGCCTAATAGTATTCAAACTAAATTGTATTGTAAACTTAATATTTTTTTAAAAAAACCCAAACTAAATTGGTCACCTAGTTTTCTGAACACTGGAACAAGCTATCCAGTTTTTTCATTATCTACCTTGCTTTTTTTCCATTAAAAATAAAGTGGCACAATTTTTTTTGCCATAAGATGAATAGACTTTTGCAAAGAAAAAAATTAACCCCCCCCCCCCATCATTTTTCACCGATGATTCTACATTTTGTTTCTTTTTCAAGCGCCACACCATACAGCTTTCTTAAACACCAAGGGACTCAGTGAAAGGACTCCAAGCATATTTTTTGAAACAGACTATATTTTTACATTTAGATATTTACTTTATATTTTCTGGGTGTGCTGATCAACACGCCCAGAATGAGCAAACTAGTGTTAAGTGGTATTATTAACTTAATATGCTGAAGTCAGCCCTGACTCAGAAAATTCTAACACCAAACAGCTTGCTTTGGGAGTGCCAGACAGGTTTAGCCTGAGGAAGTTGTGAGCAGTCAAGCACCCGAGTATGATATGACTAGCAGCCATCAGTAGCAGCCGCACCTGCAATCAGAGGATGAAGAACAAGAGCTGAGTATCCACCCAGGTATGAATGTGCCATGTGCTACAATGAGCAGAACAATGATGCAAGAGCATTCTTAGCCTTTACTGGGTTGACTCTAGAGATGGTCCTCACTTAACAATTACTCATTTGGTAACCTTTTGAACTTCCAATGGTGCTGAACAAGTGATAGCTACTTATACTCCTCATACTGACATCAGCCGCAATGTTCATGAGCACCCCGCTTGCAATTAAGCACTGCAACATCCCACAGTTCCACGATCACCAATTGTGATCTTTGCTGGTTCCTACAAATTAACTTTGTGGGAAGCCAATAGGAGGTCACAAATGGTGTCTGTGTGATATCCTCACTTAAGAACATGTGATGATTCCACTTAACGAAAGCAACTGGATGTTTGGAATTTCTATTGCTGAGTAGAGTGATCACATGATGTCGCACTTAATTTTAATTTTTAAATCTATATTTATTTATTTATTTATTATTCAGATTTCTATACTGCTCCCTCTCCCAAAAAGGGACTCGGGGTGGTGTACAGCCTACTAAAAACACACAGAATAAATACAATTTAAATAGAATTTAAAACTAGATTAAATAAACAAATCCGGCTGCATCCCATCCAACTACAATTCAAAAATTAAAGTCTGGGATTGATTAAAAATTTAAAAAGTATAAAATTTAACAATTAAAACCCAAATTAAGTTTAAAACCCAAAGACCATTTACTGGGCCAGGCCAGCCTGCTTGAAAAATAGGGTCTTAACTGCGCGCCGGAAGGTCAAGATGTCCGTCATGGCCCGTATCTCCGGGGAGAGATCATTCCACAGGGAGGGGGCTCCCACAGAGAAAGCCCGCACCCTTGGGGCCTCCAGCCAACAACGATCAGGCGGCGGCACTCCAAGCAGGGCAACCCTGTGAGAGCGTATTGGGTGGCGGGAGGTTGTTGATGGCAGCAGGCGGTCCCGTAAGTACCCAGGTCCCGAGCCATGGAGCACTTTAAATACCATCAGTACCACCTTGAATCGAATCCGGGAGGCTACAGGAAGCCAGTGCAGCCTGCGGAGAAGCGGTGTTACGTGGGAGCCCCGAGGGGCACCCACGATCACCCGCGTGGCTGCATTCTGAACCAGCTGCAACCTCCGGAGACTCTTCAAGGGGAGCCCCATGTAGAGAGCACTGTAATAGTCCAAGCGGGAGATAACAAGGGCGGAAATGACTGTGCGAAGTGCGCCCAGATCCAGAAAGGGCCGCAACTGGTGAATCAGACGAATCTGACAAAAAGCCCCCCTGGCGACGGCTGCAATATGTTCTTCCAAAGACAGCCGTACATCCAGGAGGACACCCAGATTGCGCGCCCTTTCCACAGGGGTCAAAACCTCTCCCCCCACGGCCAGCGAAGGAACAAGCCGGCTGTATCTGGGCGCAGGAAACCACAGCCACTCGGTTTTGGTCGGGTTGAGACGAAGCCTGTTACGACCCATCCAACTCCGCACGGCCTCCAGGCACCGGGTCATCCCTTCGACGGCTTCGTTGGGGTGGCCCGGGGTGGAGAGGTACAGCTGAGTATCATCAGCGTACTGATGGAACTCCACCCCGAAGCCACGGATGATCTCACCCAGCGGCTTCACATAAATGTTGAACAGCAGGGGCGAGAGCACCGACCCCTGGGGCACCCCACACAGTAGGGGCCTCGGGGCCGATCTCTGCCCCCCTGTCAACACAAATTGCGAATGGTCGGAGAGGAAGGAGGAAAACCACCGTAACACGGTGCCTCCCACCCCCAACCCCTCCAACCGCCGCAATAAGATACTGTGGTCGACAGTATCAAAAGCCGCTGAGAGATCTAACAGGACCAGGACAGAGGAACAACCCCTGTCCCGAGCCCTCCAGAGATCATCCACCAACGCGACCAACGCCGTCTCCGTGCTGTGTCCGGGCCTGAAACCCGATTGGAGGGGGTCGAGATAACTCTTATATGCTGCCTGTCTCATTGTTGGAGCAATAGTGAATGCATCACTTAGCAGTGGAAATTCCAGCCCTGATTACAATAATTAAGTGAGGATTATGTGTACATTAAGAGCCACCACAAGCCTCACTTATATCGTAACTCTATATACTTGAAACTATAATCCTTTGGTATCCTGAAACTGTACAGTTCCGATCATGGGCCAGCTGTCAATCTACCTATGGCACTTAGACCTTAGGACTATAACCTGATTATACTTTCACCCAATGCATTTGATTCTGGCCACTTGAAAGGAACTGCATGCAAACTCTCCAGATATTTGGGGCTTTCTCTGTATCATGTGTGCACTTATACACACCCACCGTCTACTGCTGCTTGTATTTATTTAATCTTATGTAAAGCTTCTTGAAAACTACTTTTCTTCCTGCATACATTACGTCTAACCTGTAACAGGAGATAATACAAATATGAATTCAAGTAGCTTTATTGTAACTTGTTTAAATTGAACTTTACCAGCTACAACTTACTTGACCTATGTTAAGCATATTTGTGGAAAAAGATAAATTTAATCCACTTTAATTGCAAAGTAGAGTCTTCTAATGCAAAAATTAATTACTGCTTTTGGGAAAAGATGTATAACTATACAGCTTCATGCATCATCTCACCCAGGTGTTCTTTATAGACAAAAAAAAACCCAGAAGATGATGACAGCAAAACCACATATTAATTTTTAGACAGCTTAATTCATTTCAAAGTAAGTTTTGTTACATTCAATGGAGTTTCTAGCAGAGTCCTATGAATATTTACCAAGAAGACTCACTGAATTTAAAAGGGCCTGGTAGCAAATGAATTTGTGCTGGATGCTAATTTAAAGGGAAACTAGACATGTATATGGGAAAAGAAACACTGCTTGGTGCTTCTTTAATGAAAAGTAGTCAACTGGGGAAGAAAAGGCAAATATAAAATTGAAATCTTCCTTCTTTTGTTATTTCACCAAATACTAGAAAGGAAGAGAAAAGGATCCAAAACCAATAATTAGGCAATTTAATTAGCCACATATTTTCCACAGTGTGCACCTTCAATTCCTGACAGGGGAGGTCCTTCATATAATAAATTGGAGATTTAATTAAGGAAAGAAGTAACCTGGAATTAAGAAGAAACTTCCTAACAGTAGAATTATTAACCAGTGGAAAAAAATTGCCTTCAGAAGTTGTGGGTGCTTCATCATTGGAGGTTTTTAAGAACAGACTGGATAGTCACTTGTCTGAAATGGTATAGGATTGCCCTGCTTGAGCAGGTGGTTAGACTAGAAGATCTTCATGGTCCCTTCTAGCTCTATTCAGAATTGAATTGAATTTGGGGCCCAGTGCCTTTGATTATGCTACTGCTTTTCTTATTCAATAAGCCCAAGGCAATACAGCAATTGCTGTACAACTGTAATGGCAGTATAGAATTCCTTAGTCCAATAATTATGGGAAGCAAGTATTGGCTTATACTAGCAGCAATCCTTCAATTATTTTTTAAAAAGATTTTTATACCTGAAATCAAAAGGACTAAACTACTGTTCCATTTATATTCATAACTGCGTATGGTGATTTGCAATGAATTTCCATAATTTTTCTCTTAGTGTTGCCTAGAAATGCCAGGATTGAACCTCAAATCTTTCTCATATACCTTTTTAAATGGCTTTTGATATAGAAAATTCATATAGCTTTATATAGAAGTTCCAGATGTCCAAAGTTATTGTTCATACTTACTTTTGTTTGTTCACTGTCAGGATCTTCAAGCCAATTATAAGGGTCACATATCTTGCAGCCATGATAGTCATCTACCTTTAGGGGAAAAAACAAAGATGGGTAAAAAAATACAGTTCTCTAATATTATAATTTGTTACATGGAATTTAAAAAGTTATTTTTCTGGAAAGTAGATAATGCAGGTAGAATAGGTAAATAATCTTATCCACCTGTATGATTGCAGACCAATAGCTTCTTCCAAATAATTGTTTAATCAATTAATTATAACTTGAGCTCCAATATTAAGGATTGAATATAGCCATTTGTAATCTTATCACAGAAGTCTATGGATACAATGCCATTTGTCTCAACTGCACACTGATAGGAAGAAAAGACATACAGGATGGAGAGTGGACTAAAATAATCCAAAATATAGATCACTATATTTTGTTACCAAAGATATGACTTTTGCAATTCCTACATTCAGTAACATGGCTACATGTAAAGGACTTCTTTCTCCATCTGCCTAACAGCCACTACCGTATGTTCTCCATGACATGTTGACTTCGGCATGTGCTGACATACGTATTATCAAAAGAAATAATCTTTTATTACCTTAATTGAATGATTCTATAGTTTAAGGTTCTTAATCCTACTGATTTCTGTTACCAGGAATATAACCAATTTTTCATAGAATCAGCATTAGTTTACACACATACGTAGAAACCAAATAGCTACTAATGTTCTAATGATGTTACACAAATAGTTGCAGGAATTCCATTTATATAACTTATTCTATGTAAAATTTCAAGAAAAACTTTTCAATAAAAAGCAACAACTTCATTACAAGGAAGTACTTTCAGGCTCTGATACTAGGGTACAGTAGATATAATTTTATTTTTTAAATTTTTATTTATAATTTGTCAAACAAAAACGAAAACACAAACAAAATGACAGGGATAGGCACATTAATGCACTTATGCATTAATATGAAGTGAGGTCCAGAAAAGTCAATTTGTGACTGAATCTGTGCAAATTTATAGCTGAGACAGCTGAATCAGGTAGAGCATTCCAGACTTTGACAACTCTACAACAAAAATCGTATTTTTTACAGTCAAGTTTAGAAAGGTTTACATTGAGTTTAAAATGGTTGTATGCACGTGTATTATTGTGATTAAAACAAAAAAAAGTCATCCACAGGAAAAACATTACTACTATTCAATACTTAAGTCCGCCTGCAAGTTACACAGTTCCAGGTTGTCCAAACCAAGAATTTTAAGCCTAGTAGTGTAGGGAACTCGATTATGTACAGAAGAGTGCAAAGAGTTTTATAAGCTCTAGTTAACAATACAATGTTTCCAGAAAAGAAACTTTATAGAATTAAGTTAACAATTCTTAGTGCTTTTTTAGCAATGCGGTTACAATGAACTTTGGAGCATAGATTGTCAGAGATGAGTACATCTCTTTTAGTAGAAATAATCTCTCACCCCAATTTTCATATTAAAGCATTTTTACTGTAAGATATTTTTATAATGGATCAATAGTGTTACAAAACTGCATATTTCTGAAGAAATGGAGAGGAAATACATATTTCCCATTCCCATTTCCTTTGAAATCAAGGTATGTAAGAGTGCTGAAACTGTCAAGTCACTGAGACCAGATAGACCTCATATTTCTAAAACCAAGAATTAAAGAAATCCATCACCAAATAAGGAAGGAGAAGGAAAGGTAGGATTTAAACCCTTGCTTGGGTATAAATGCAGCTTAATTCCTAGACCCTGCAATAATAGTTGATCTCTGTTGGTGTCTGCAATAAAAACAACTTACCCAAACCTTATTTTCACCATTTGCTGCTAGCTCCTGAGTGCAAGATCTGAATCCTCAGAGAAAGATTTATATCCAAGCCTTGAGTACAGTATTCCAACAGCATGTTTACATTCAGATAAAACACTGGTTCCATGATTAATTGTATGATATGATATTTATATTGTAATCCTGTCTATTCAACTAATCTAATTAAGACTGCATTGTATTTTGAGGGGGATGTATTGTACTCAAAATGTACATTATTTTCAATAGTGTAAAATAGGCATGACATTACAAGTCCTCAAATGAAATGAGAAAACTTGAATTGAAAAAAAAAAAGAACTTCGATGGAGGAAGTGAAAGAAGCTGCGGATGAGAATTTTTGCTCCAACACCGATTAAATCTATCATGTAAGATGTAGACAGAAATAACAAAAATGTAATCAAAGAGAGCAAGGAAAGGCTGACATTAAAATAGGAGAAGAAAATGAGATGCAATTTCTATGGAAATTAGAAACTGTCTTGGAAGGGGATTAAAAGGGCTATACAAAAAGATTCTAGAAGACTGAATTGAATTAAAAATAAAACTGATGAAATGGCTTAGGATGAAACTTAAATGTTGGAAAACTGGAGAGAAACATGCTGTGTGGAAACAGCAGTGATATATTGTGGAATTGAAATTACATTGAATTGAAACTGTTCACAATGCAAGTGACCCAGAAAAAAACGAACGCTATAACAATGTTGAAATATGGCAGTTTTAATCAACTATTAAAATATAGATGTTGTTCATCTAGGAAGTGATGGTATGACTTAAGATTATTAGTTATGCTCCTTCCTGGATCAGCGGTGCCTACTTACAGTCACTCATGCCCTGGTAACTTCCCGTCTTGATTATTGCAATGCAGCCTACATGGGGCTGCCCTTGAAGAGCATCCGGAAGCTCCAGTTGGTGCAAAATGCAGCGGCCTGCATGGTTTTATGCAGACCCCGGTGTGCACATGTATCACCTCTCCTGCAGGAACTGCATTGGCTGCCAATTTGCTTCCAGGTGCAATTCAAGGTGCTGGTTGTCACCTTTAAAGTCCTTCATGGCTTGGTTCAGGATTATCTGAGGAAACATCTCTTGCCAGTGACATCTACCTGACCCATTAGAGCGAGGAGGCAGGGAATGGTGCTGGTCCCACCCCTGAGGGAGATACAGCTGGTGGGACCTAGAAAAAGGGCCTTCTCTGTAGTGGCTAATTTATTTGATTCTTTTTGTTAGTTCTTATTCTTTTTATTTTTTGTTTTAAATATGATTTTACATTGTGTAAGCCACCTTTGGCCCCCAATCCAGATGTACAAAGCTTGTTGCGCTGTACCCCAAAAATCTCAAGGTGCTGCCAAAGGTGCTTCAACAAAGTACTGAGGGAAGTGTCTGAATACTTATGCCAATGTGATATTTCAGTTTTTTCTTTTTAATAAAATTACAAACTTTTCTAAAATTCTATTTTCATTGTCCTTATGTGATACTGATTGTAGATTAATGAGGGGAAAAATGAATTTCAACAACTGTAGAATCACAAAATTTAGCTGCAGCATAACAAAATTTACAATAGTAAAAGGGGTCTAGATACTTTCCAAATGCACTGTATACTGAGTGGCCTGGTCATATACAGCAAATAAATACCAAACTGAGAAACAAATATATGAAGAAAGAGTGAATGGATCAAGAAGAAGTCAGAGAAAATCATGGTTGGGTACTGTTGATGACATTCTGAAAGAGAGATTGGTGAGAAGGAATGTATGAAGCAGTGCATGAACTCAGTGTAGATAAGGATTGCTTTCAACCATTGAAAGACTTGAAGAGGTATCATGAAAGGAGATGATGTAGTTTTAGTTTTGCTTCTTTGGTTTTCTTTTTCCCCTCTTTATTTTATACCTTTTTTTGAAGAGGTAACAATTTTAATTCCTATGTTTCCCCATTACATTGTTTCCTTCAAAAGAAAATGATACGATGAATACATATGCACCAGTGGTGGGATTCAAAATTTTTTACTACTGGTTCTATGGGCGTAGCTTGGTGGGCATGGCTTGGTGGGCGTGGCAGGGGAAGGATACTGAAAAATCTCCATTCCCTCCCCATCCCATTTACCTGCTTTCCAGCTCTGTTCTCCTGTGCAGGACAACAAAAGAAGACCCAGTTGATCAGCTGGGACTCAGGAGGCAGAGAATAGATGAGGGCAGGGCCAGTCAAAGGTGGTATTTGCTGGTTCTCCGAACTACTCAAAATTTCTGCTACCAGTTCTCCAGAACTGGTCAGAACCTGCTGAATACCACCTCTGATATGCACTCAATAAATAGCTACTCTAAAAACCAGTTTAATATGGTAGATAACTGGCTGGCAGGTTAGCTAGCTTGCATTTACAATTAGATTATGTCAGTCACTTACATCCTTCTGAAGGAAGGATCTGCCATCCTTCATAGTAATCCCAAAAGAAGAAAAACAGGGTTAGCACATATTCAGCAATGGAATTCAAGTCTCTTTATCAAGATGATCTCTCAGCGAAAGTAATTATTTGACCAGAGAATAAACCTAATTACAAAGACTTGGAATTCATTTCCATGACATCAGTAGAACTGTTGATGTCATGCTTCAGATTGCTATCCTTTCTCTGTTTATTATTTATCGAAGATAGCCTACTAGTCTCCTGGCAATGGGTACACAAGATCGCAGTTTTTCTACTCAATGCAGAGCAATTTTATTCAGAAAGGAAGCATATGTTGTTCAATGGAAAATATATTTACATTAGTCAGCACTGAATTGCAGACACAGAGTATATCTGTACAGAGACACAAACTCACATACACACAGCAATTTAGGAAGAAAGATATTATTAGAGATCCAACATTGTTTATTAATTGGTTTGTGAGGTTAATACTAATGTATTAACAAAAAAGGCAATCAAGATTTCTGCTCTCACCAATGATCACTATAGATCAGGGGGTCTACAACCTTGGCGACTTTAAGACTTATGGACTTCAACTCATAGAATTCCTCAACCAGCTGGCTGAGGAATTCTGGGAGTTGAAGTCCACAAGTCTTAAAGTTGCCAGGATTGGAGACCCCTGCTATAGATAGTCCTTCTATTACAACTGTAATTAAATCCAAAATTATGGTTGTAAGTCATGCTGGTCATTAAGAAGGTCATCACATGACTGACCTTTTTTACAATATTTTTTGCAGCAAACATTAAGCAAATCACCATGGTCACTAAGTGCACCCACAGCCATTAAATTGTCCACAATGGGCAAGGGTGGGGTTGTTTTTTTTTTTTTTTTTTGGCCAGAAACCAGATTTAAATCCTAGACCAAGTTCTGGTTCTAACAGACTTCTTCAAACTTACCAGAGATGGCACTTAATATGTCATGTCATCCCATATTTAGTTAGCACAATGATCCCCCTTTTCAAAAATACAACTGGAGAAGGTGTTAGGAGAAGTATTAAACATATAAAAGAGTCAGAACTTTCTCCCAGAAAATTAGCAAAGCAAATTAGATAAATTGGAAAAGGGAGGTGCTGATGAGGATAAATTCAAGAAACTAATGACTTTCTTTATGATGTCAAACTTGCATATCTCTAAAATCATTGGGGTATCAACAGTTATTTCAAATCACTTGTAAATGCTAAAGAAGGGCCTGATTATAGGCTGAATATTACATAGATCTGAATATTGTATGGATCTGAATTCAGGTGCTGACACATAGGATGGATGGATGGATGAATGAGAGGGTCAGCTAAGACTAATAGCTGACGTTTTGCCAATTATTAGTTAATAATTAGTTAATAGTCCTGCAGGAGCTGCATTGGTTGCCAATTTGCTTCCAGGTGCAATTCAAGGTGCTGGTTGTCACCTTTAAAGTCCTTCATGGCTTGGGTCCGGGTTATCTGAGGAAACATCTCTTGCCAGTGACATCTACCCGACCCATTAGAGCGAGGAGGCAGGGAATGGTGGGGGTCCCACCCCTGAGGGAGATACACCTGGTGGAACCTAGAAAAAGGGCCTTCTCTGTAGTGGCTCCATCTCTCTGGAACATCATTCCCTCAGAGATTAGAATGGGCCCCTCATTAATACTATTCCGAAAGGCACTGAAGACCTGGTTTTGCCAGCGGGCCTGGGGAACCCAGAGCGGGATGGAATCCATCAGATGGCTAGTGTGATCTGCTGTAATCGGGGTGGTGGGTGAGAGTTGGTTTTTAGTTTTGTTTCATTTTTTGTTTTCCCAAATTTTGTTCTATTGTACTTTACTAATTTATTTGATTTTTTCTGTTAGTTCTTATTGAGTTTTTTTTTGTTTTGTATACGATTTTACATTGTGTAAGCTGTCTTAAGTTGCCATGGGCGAATAGGCAGCAATATAAATTAAATCAAATCAATAAATAATAAAATGATTTTTAAAGTATGAATGGATTTACTTCTGTGTCAGATCGTATAAAAAGCAGAAGAAAAAAATTACAGTTTCACAACATAGCAGAAAGAGGAAAGACATTTCAATTACTTTATCAGAATAGAGTTTATTTAATGTCTGGGGTATGTACTCACGCAGAATTTCTTTTGACACATTACAAATGTTAGGGATCTGCTCAGGAATAGACAGCAGAGCAGCAAAACTACTAAAGTGCAAAACGTTGCCCATTTCCCCCCATTCTCAAATTTAATTTTTCAGCTTCCAATTAAGAATTTACCCATGAAATCTACACAGAAGTGCCTATATCAGGGGTGTCAAAACTCACAGTGTCACGGCAGCATCCTATGATGTATTGGGACTCCTATGATGTATTGGGACTCCCCCCCCCCTTTGCTAAACCATGAGGGGGCGGGGCCAGCATGTGAGGCATCTGGTCTATGGGCCGTAAGTTTGACATCACTGGCTTATAGGGATCAACTTTGAATACACCTGTTGTGAGGAAGAAACAAAAGATAGTGCAGATTTGTCTCTCTGCTGGAAAACAGTGTCATCTATCTTCTCTTGGTGCATCATGATGTAGAGAATATGTTGCAGAAAAAGTACCTGAGGAACAACCTCAAGCAAATCAACCCACATGTTATTAATAAACCCATGGTTATAGTTGTCATCTGATTTGGCAGACAGATGTTTTTCTTCTTGAACAACAGGTTTTGTTTCATATTAATTTTAGGTTTGGGTATGGCGAAGATGTGCCAACACTAAAGTTTGAAAGCCAGGCACAGAATTCCCCTTCCCCTATATAAGCGGCCTCCAAGGTATCATCAATGAGCAACCAGATCAAAGAAAGGATTAGTGGGAATGTCTCTGATTTCAGTAATTGGTATAGCCAGAGAATATAGTGATCCCACTAGTTGGATATCCCTCTCCCCCAAAACTCAGGGTGTTAGTAACCCCCAGAGGATTGCACCACAGCTCTAGGTGTTTCTTCAAGCATACAACTGATCTAGGTGCTTATTCAAATGCACAACTGATCTAGGTGTTTCTTGAAATGCACAACTCGTCTAGGTGTTTATCAAATGTAATTGTTCTTTTAAGATCCCATGTATCCAAATGTGGAGGGGAGGACGGTTTTGGACTACAGGTAGTCCTCAACTTACAACAGTTCACTTAGTGACCATCCGAAGTTACAACGGCACTGAAAAAAGTGACTTATGAACCATTCATTCTTCACACTTAATGACCACCGCAGCATCCCCATTCGGATGCTTGACAACTGATTCCCATTTCTGATGCTTGGATTGTCCCGGGGTCATGTTATCCCCTTTTGCAACCTTTTGACAAAACAGGGTCAAGAGGAAACCAGATTCGCTTGACAACTGCCTTAATAATTTAACAACAGCACTAATTCACTTAACCAATGTCTCACTTAGCAACATATATTTTGGGGTCAATTGTGGTCGTAAATTGAGGACTACCTGTACAATAGTTCCTCCGGTAATGTACCTTGAGAAGAGGTGGGGGGGGAGAGCGGGGGAAAGAGAGAGAGAACCACGCGAAGGCGGTAAGAGCAGGAAGCCGGGAGCGGGAGAGAGTCTCGTACGGGAGAAAGCGGGGCAAAAAGAAAGGCAGTGGCGGGGCAGAGGAGCCGATACTCACGGAGGTCTCGTCGCGAAACACCTCGGGATACTGGAAAACCTGCATGCTGGTGTGGAAAAAGCAGGAGAAGCCGACGAGCGTCTCGGCGGTCCGGATAGCAAAGGGGCGGGAAGAAGGAAGAGGTGGACCCAAGCAGACTAGGGCGGAGGAAAGCGCCGCGCTTCTTCAGCCGGAGGACGGGCGTGCAAGCTCTGCACTGAGCCGCTAGACCCGCCCATCCCCAACGAGGAGTTTCCACCTCCGGCAAAAGGCAAGAGAAGCGAGGCGAGGAGATTCAAGCCGCCGCATGGCTCCCCCTACAGCAAGGCACCGGAGCCAGGCTTGCCTCTGTCTCCGCCTCGGCCGGGGAAGGATTTGCCCAACCAAAGGTCAATTGAGAGCCCCGCAAGCGGCCCAAAGGCGAAGGAAGCTGTTTGGACCGGTTGGGCCGGGTGGCGTTTCGCCGCATGCGTGATTTGCATCGAGGCTGGGTTCGCAACATCCCTCATCCACCTAGTACTTTGCCACAGGTTAGCGGGGTGTGTTACACAAGCCAGCCCTTATGGTTTAAGCTTTGGTGTGACTAGCAAAGCCAGAAAAAATGGGTTAGGAAAATAAACTGTCATTAACTTTGAAGGCGGGCTTGGTTGTCCCCTTTCCATGCTTGCAGTGGAACGCTGCGTCAACCACCCGGGTTTTTTTTTCTTTCTGTTTTTGTTTTTCGCCAGAAATGCAGGCTGGGTCGCTCATTTTTCGGATTAGCTCGGGTGTTGATTTAGTCGCAAGGGTCAAACTTGACAATTTTAAGACTTGAGGACTTCAACTCCCAGAATTCCTGAGCTAACATGACTTGAGGAGGAATTCTGGGAGTTGAAGTCCACACGTCTTAAAGCTGTCAAGTTTGAAGACCCCTGATTTAGTGTTTGGATCACGAATTGTCCGACCGGGAGTAGCTTCGTGAATCGACAGAACGACTGGCCCAAAGTCACACAACCCCTTTCTTTTTTTAATCAACAAACATTTTATCGAGTTATAAGATAAAATAAGATACAAAATACAAAAGTAAATAGGAAAGCAGTGGGGGAAGCGGGGGAAGAGAAGTGAAGATTGGGAAAAAGAAGCATTGACTTCCATCTCCCTCTTGTTCCAGTAGAATAAAACATTAACATTAAAACACAACTTTTTTAGTTTTTTTCTATAATAATATAAACTAGCCGTTTCTATAAGCATCTGTCAATCTAATTGGTAAAACCCAAAATCAAAGTTTCATTCTTTTCTACTTCAAGCACAAAGTTCAGAAGTGGTTTACATGTGGAAACAAAAGCACTAATATTTTTTTCTTTAATCAAAATAGTCAATTTTGCCATTTCAGCCAACTCCCATCAGCTTCTGCAGCCATTTGTCCATAGTGGGAATCGAAGTTCCTTCCACTTTTGTGCGTATAATAATCTTGCTGCTGTCAATCTATCTAGTATCAAAGTTTCAAATTTTTTCTCCAAGTCTTTTTCTCCCAACCGCCTTTTATGCCCAAGGCAGAAATGGAATTCACAGTCTCCTGATTTCTAATCTGGTGCCTAGAATAGACCAAATGGTGTTATGCTCTGTCAGCCCCAATATTCCTTCTGAAACAGGTGGTTGGCCTGGTTCAGGATTTCATAATTATATAAAGTGTCACTTTTACCATGTAGTATGATATAGTGTATATTGATTTTATAACAATTTGGGAACAGTTTTAACTCTGTTTTGTTTTTTATTGTTACATTTTTTATTGTGGTCAGGCAGCACCCTTTTAGAGGGTGCATAGTAAATAATTTGGGAGGTTTTTTGACCCTACTTCTCATAGGAGAAAATAATAGATGTTTCCGGCGCAATTCAACATTCAGCTATGCTGTGTAAACTCTACTATGTTGCGAGGTCCTATGGCCAGCAGCAATCAGTTATTGGTAGATTCCCACTTCAGTGATTTTTTTGTTTCCTAAATAGTTGATTCCCGTCAGAGAGAGGATAAGAGATTAGGAATATTCCACAGTAGGGTGTCATAAGTTTATTTTTTCCTTCTCATTTAACATCAGTATAAAGATAACAGTATTCTAGCTTTAATTCTGGACACAGTCTGCTTCCTCAGACTGAATCAGTTCATCAGCTAGGGGTCTTTCTAGAGCAGCGTTTCTCAACTTCAGCAAATTTAACATTTCAATTCCCAGAATTGCCCAGCCAACATGAAGTTGAAGTGCACAAACCTTAAAGTTGACAAATGTTGTTTTATGTTATTGGAAGTTAAAACCCACCCCTCTCCTAGGAAAATGAAATATTTTGGGATATACTGAAAAGGCAGAATATTTTCCCTAAAAGAAGTAGAAGAAACAGAAACTCACCTCAGAAGCAGAAACTGAGCCCCCCCACCTTTGCTAATGGGCCATTACTCTGGCCTGGGCCAGCCTATTTTACATAACAAAGTTCTCCAAGTAGAGCTATAGGAATTGCCCAAAAACCTTTCATTACATCATCATCCAGCAAGGCTCAACCAAGCCTGGGATTCAGGACAACCTACAGAGTTGCCCCTGCATGGCCCCATGGGAGTCTGACAACCAATCAGAATACAAACTCAAATTCAAATCCCAACAGAGGGCATAAAACCCAGTTACTTTCAGCATCTCAGCCCTTCCTTCTTTCTTCACCCAAGGCATGTGATCCTGTCCACCATTAAACCATCTTTCCAAGCAGTCACCATGTTTCCAGTGTCTTTCTTCCCCATTTGGAACTGAACCCAGAAGGATATTTCTTCTAACAATGCCCTCCTTGTTAAGCCTTTGCAGGTATGGCAAAGGAGATTATCTTTCCTGGATTTGGGAAGCACTGAGTGATGTCACTCATACTTTGGATTAGTATAATCCTATCTCTCAGCTCAATTAGAACTATGCTTTCAGCTGATGAAGAGCACTCATAAACATCACCTAGCCCAGAATGCTGGGATTTGGGCAGGCATGGGTACCAGTCAGTTTACCACTAAAACGGTTGTACTTGTTGGCCATTGGTTTCCAAGTTTAATTCAAGAAACTGATTGTCTTTCAAAGCTGGTCATGACTTAGGAGGTGGGGATCTTCAGAACTTCCTTCTCCAAGTGATTTTGGTCTATCAGTTAAGATCAGGAAAACTTGCAGTGTCTCTCCTTTTATGGACCTGTAGGATCCCCTCCCGAACTCCCTGAGAATACATTGCTCCTCACATGTATGATTTTTTTTTGGAACTGTATGGAAGACCTGACTGATGCCTGGGGTATTTTGCAAATGGTGATATCTAATATGATTACTGTTATCAATCAATGTCTGGTGCGCTGTGTCCACAATGATTGCAGCAGCCTATAAGCCCTACTAATAAATTAAACCTCCACATGTTTATAACAGAGAGTATTGACATGGTGCCATCAATATATTTTTTTTCTACATCAACTTGCATGAGTCACAGCGTGGCAGTGGAAAATATGGAAGTAAAATCCAGAACATTATCAGATTATCTATCTCTGCTCTATTTGGGCAAAGTGATGCAAAATTTTTCTTTGTAGAATTCTGAGTGTAACCAAGTCAACCACAAACTGCTTATGTAATTTATTTTTTCTTTCACCAACCTGTTCATTTGAATGATGCCCAAGAGAGCTCATGCCATAAATAAACTTACATTCATTATGCTACAGAAATCTTTTTAATTTTCCATAACTGTGTAGGGCTGTTTGTATGTGTGAATGAATCCATTTTATTTTGGGCTGCCTGTAACTTATTTTTCCTTTTTAAATAAAGCTGACAGTAAATAAAACAATAGTGAAATGGCATTGTTTGGTAAGAAAGCAGGATGGATGGGTGGTACTAAATGGAAAACTTTTTGCATATGCACAAAGCAGAGTTCTGTTTTGTTACTGCTGAAACATATGGAAGAAGAGGTTTTGTTTCTTTCAGTTATTATAGGTTTTTTTAAATCTTTCCTAGGTGTACAATAGACTGAAATGATTCAGACTTAAATGCAGATGTAAACAGCATGTGAAATAATACCCATACTAGATTTCTTCATAGCAGAAAAACAATAGTATTATATTCCTGGGGTTGGTAATAAAAGTAATTATAATGACAGCAGTTTCCTGGGAGGCATTGTTGAACTTTGGGTCAAATTAAGCAAATTGTTATTTACTTCCTTTTCAGTATCCAGCAAAAGATTATACCAATTTACATTGGGAAGGAGGGGAAAGGAAACAACCACTTTTATCTTTTAACCACAGTTTAGTTATTTCAATTGGATAAGGGCCAGCCCAAGATATTTGCTGCCTCAGATGAAGGATAAGATTGTCCCTTCCTGAAATCCCACCCACAAAAGCCAACTGAGATTGGCAGTTGAATCTAATTTTAACATTGGTCATGGGCCACTATCTTCAACCTCATTGGAGAATTGTGGGTGAGCTGCCTAAGTTGATTGCTTCACCATGCCTAATGGTAGGACCGGCTCTGGATTAGATAGTGTATGGTTGGTGTAGAGTCAACTTCCGCCTTAGGCTGATGCATTAGCATTGCTTTTCTCAACCCATCAGGCACCCACTGGAATACAAAAATTTTCTTTGTTGTACAAAAGAATTCTAGCTAATATATAAAATACAAATTCTATGTATATGGTACTATATTCAATGTTCTTGGGCCGCCTTTTCTTGCTTACTCTGTTTAAAAGTGTAGAAGTAACTCTCACTTTTTGTCTATTACTTATTTGATAATAGCTGGATCCAGTACTAGACTGCTTTGTTCTTAACTAGCTCCTATAGCATTACTCTACTTAAAAACAAAAAACAAATCCTGCAAAGATATTTTGCATCAATATGATTGTACAGCAATCCAACTTTAAAGGGAAAGGATTATTTGAAGCATATACTGTAGATATGCTCACACAATGTTTTTCTTGGGCTTACACAGTTGCTGCTATAAGATATCAGGAAGAAAAAAATTGGGTTGCATCTTAGAAGATGCCAACAGGCATGATGTGCACATGCAATTCAGATAACCTTTTCCTCTTCATTTTGAGATACAATGTATAGTCATAGTAAATGTACTATCATGCTTCTTGTAACTTTTAAAATTAAATCTATGGGACCAGGAGGAAAAATGTTTGTATCTTGTAAAAACATAATCATGGAATTAATATTACATGTTTCATTACAGTAGTTCTAAAAAAGAGCTATCATTGGCATAATAACCCAAAGTGGCAATCCATAGTATTGTTTTGATTTGTAGCTTAGTAAATCCTGAATTGTAAATAACCATAACCTTATGACTTATGCATTATCTCAGCCAGCACAATTAATTCAACCAAGAAAAAAAAACCCATGGATTAGCATAACACATGAAGGCAATATTTCTTTCTTTCATCTGATTTTTTTTGGGGATTAGGGTTATGGCACCAGGTAGAAATGTTCTTTTAACTGTTTTCTCATTTCTTCATTTTATGTTGCTTTATTATTTTAAAAGATTGAAACTTGTGCTACTCAAATATATCAATAGGTGGCAGCAAAATCACATTCATGTTTTATTTCACCCAAGGCAATGGAAGCATTTTCATTGCATGGAGTTTTCTCATCTATTTTTTTCATTTTGCATTCTCACTTTAAGATAATATAGAATTGCCTACATTACCTAGTATAATTTAAATTTTATTTTATTAGGATTTAAAACCATCAGAGCACTTTTAATAAAACACATTATTGTATGGTTTGGGTACCTGCTGTACAAAGATCTATCTTGCTTTTAACAACCACACTCAAAAGGTAAAGGTAGAATATCTATTTCCAGGAACTGAAGTCCTACTCAGGGAAGGTCAAGTATAGCCGCACACTTTTAGAGAGCAACATGATCCAGTGGACAATTTATTAGTATATCTGTCAAACTCATGTAGTATCTCTTCCACCAGCTTAACAGTGCTTCCATTGATTCTTAACTGATAAATGTGCTTATTTTTACATTGCATTTTATACATCACATAAAATGATATGTATGGGGTCCCTTATCTTCTTTTATTACCCTGCTAACACTCTTGTAAAAATAGGTTGGCCTTCTAAGGATAGGGTGGCCCAATGTCACCCTATGTCAGTGAATTCTCTGATTGGATAGGGACTTGATATTTATGCATGCATATATGTATGCATGTATGTATGTATGTATGTATGTATGTATGTATGTATTAAATTTATATGCCACCTATGTCACTCTGTAAAGGAACTCTGGGCCGCTTACAATTAAAATCATATACATAAAATATTACATATTACAGGTACAGGAATAGTGTAATGTTTGGTTAATTCATTACACTGGCTCTCTGATGTGTTTAGTCTAACACTGTACTGGGGTGCAGACAAGCCAGTATTTCTGACTGATATCAGACTGAAGATGGGTGAATTAAGCTTTCTTTCCCCGCATTATTCCTTTCCCCGCATTATTCCTTTGCTATTTTTTTTTAAATACAAAAAGCTGAAATTGGCAAAATGATCAACAGAATGATGCATCCTATTTTTCCATTCCTCTTTCCATTTCCTTATTTTGGCAATAAATATTAAGTATTCATACAAATTTTGCTTTCTGATTATGAATCAGTCTCTCAGTAGTCAAGGGGACTTCAGTGCTTGTGTAAATGTTGATTTGTTGGGTTTTGATCAAGATCAGAACATCTTGATGATTGCTTTGTTTATTAGTCTTATTTTTACCCATTTTACCTCTTGCAAAGTTTTCAAAAATTTTATTTAAGTAGCCTTGTTTATTGTATCAGGTGATCTGTCAAAAAGTCCAGTTAAGCTAAAGATAAATTACCATCTGGATCTTGTCAGACATAAACTACATAAAGAAAAGAATTTTCTTTCCTTATCTGGGAATTTTTGTATAAGTATGAAACTTTGGGTTGGTATTGGAGCAGATGCAAATACTATACAATAGAACAAACAAGCGTGAACATGTTTTCAACTACAGCCTAGGTTTCTGGTTATTAGTCATTCTTAACATCACTGATAACAATGAATTACACTTAGAAGTGCTATATAAATGGAAGCTATTCAAAAGGGATAATTCTTGCCCCCAACTGGTTGCAATATGTGTCATTAGTCAGTTTTAATTTGAATCATTTTACATGTTTGTGGACTGTGTGACACGACCGACCGTTGTAAAGGCTGTTTTGTTCATTTTAACTGATAAAGCTTTGCCACTTAAAAAAAAAGTATGTTCAATTTGATATGGAATGCAAAATCTGGACAACCACTAGACTGCAGCAAAGACTTGCAGGTGAGTTCTATTTCTTTGTTGCCAGTCATCTATATTTCTTCAGCCTGCACCTGGTAGCCCTAGTAAGAAGTTGTAGTGAGAGTATGTATCTTGAACTCATTTTAATTTGAAGTGGCCCTGGCTGTTGCCATGAGATTTACTTCAAAGTAAACAAGAGTATTTTTATCTTTTACATTTGATAAACATCTCTCCAGTGTTTTTCCATTTCAGAAAAAAAAAACCCATATGGACAATCTTCCTCTCCCTTAATTTTAGCAATCTGACATCCTGTGCAATTCACAAGATATTTTTTTTAACCACATACAGGCTCCTTTTCTGCTTTCACGGAGCTATCTGGTTTATTCTGCTATGGTAAACATGGCTAAACTTACACAAAATGCCAGGATGCATTTTGTTTTAACCTTAGACTATTGAATAAATCCTAATACTGTATGTTGGTTCACACATTATATTTAGCCTTAAATCACACTTGATAAAATATAGCAAGCTAAGTGAAGGGAAGTGCATGGTCAGGTTAGCACTCTAACAAAGCAGTCAGAAGATGAATTTGGCATGGTGGCTGAGTTACAACTGTGCAATGAACCTAATAGTTATGTCTGCCATCCTGTGGGAGAAGTGACTATATGGAAGCCACAGAAACTTCCTCATTTTGATTGGTGGCTTGAGATTCTTGTCCCAGCATTCATTGCTTCATAATGAGATGTCATTCATATCTATCTTTGCTCCTAGAGTTGATGTATGATTGACAACCACCCTGAAAAGAAATGCAGCCAGATAAATTTTAGTGGGTTCAAGAAGAATATATATCAAATTCCTGCTCTGTGATACTAGAAGCCAGGAGCAGTAGCAACAACTAAGTAATTTTTATTGTGTGCACAGTTGAACTAGAAATCTGACAGCTCCGGAAACAGACAAGGAAAACCAAACCTTTGGATCTGGAAAACCTTGAAATTCTTAAAACAACGGTGCAAGCCTTACAAAACCTGCAATTGTTTAACAAATATTAGCAGCAATAAGATCCACACGAGTAAAGGCCTGACAGAAATCCAGAGATAAAAGAAGAAGCAATTAGATTTTGAAATGTTTTACTGCTGCTTCAGTCGTTAGTTCTTCATCTAGAATTAGATCATTTTACACCTCCTTGGATGCCTTGAAAGATTTGGGAGAAAATGAGACATTTTTTCCCCCAACCTGATTTGTAAAGTAAGAAAAAAAGAAAAATCTGTTGAAATCAAGAGCTTTTGACTCTGACCACAGACTTCTTATCTTTTAACAAACAGTGGAAACATTCTAATTGACACTGCTCTCTTCTACCTTTTCCCCACTAATCTACAAATCTTCTGCCACATAGTAACCATGCAGATATAATAGCAAACTATTTCCTCTATGGCTCTCCCCAGGTTTTTGGACATTTGCTCTATATTACAGGCAGTCCTCTGCTTATGAACACAACTAAGCTCAGAATTTATGTTGGTAAATGAGAAATTTGTTAAGTGAGTTTTGCTCCTTTTTATGACTTTTCTTGCAACATTTGTTAAGTGAATCATTGCAGTTGTTAAGTTAGTAACCCAGTTGTTAAGTGAATCTGGCTTCCCCATTGACTTTGTTTGTCAGAAGGTCGCAAAAGGTGATCAAATTACCCCAGGACACTGCAACCATCATATATATGAACCAGTTGACAAGCATCTGAATGTAAATCTTGTGACCATGGGAATGCTGCAATGATCATAAGTGTGAAAAATAATTATAAGTCCCTTTTTTCAATAATTTGTCATTTCAGTCACTAAATGAACTGTTGTAAGTCGAGGACTGCCTGTATTTACTGCTCATTGTTGATTCTGACTCTGTTGAAGTCCTCCACACATCCAGCTTTTGCTTAAGAGACATTCACCTCCTTTTCTTCAGGAGAGTGTTATCCAAGAGAAACTTCCATATCTTCAGCAGTGATGGAGGAAAAATATATTTCATCATAGATATTCCCAAACCAGAATCATGCCTTGTTTTTAAAAGAGGGAACACAGTAGGAATTTTGAGAGCTGTGATAAGTACTCAGAAACGATAGTTCTTAAACAAAATGGCTGCCCACTGATCACAAGACAGACTAAACAATTCACTTCCTATTCTTCCTTTTGCATAGCAGGTTGCTCTGTACTGCTCTGGCTCATCAGCTTCTTATTCTGGGCAAGTAAACTAATAAAACATTGGGCTGCAACTTTTCATTTTCTAATAATGTTACTGAGATACATGTGGCCTCAGAAGCTTCCCAGTAAATAAAGAGGTCTCAGCTTCCTGTTCTATCTTTTTCAGCTTTAAAATATATTAAAAAGTCAGATGAGGCAGGCAGCCTGAAAGGCAGGCACCTGATCACCTATCTCTTAAACCAGGGGTCCTCAAACTTGGCAACTTTAAGACTTGTGGACTTCAACTCCTAGAATTCTGTGAGTTGAAGTCCACAAGTCTTAAAGCTGCCAAGTTTGGAAACTTCTGTCTTAAACCTTTGCCCTTTATGACTGCAAAGGCTAAAAAAAGGCCAAAGTCTTAATTTGTGTGACCCAAATATTCATCTAGGTAGCACGGTAGCAACCAAACATGTGTCAATTGCTGTTTCATAATGCTTGCAACGGATGGTAATTCGCAAGTCTAATCTCCCAAGAATGTCAAAATTAGGGTTGATTTTCCCAGGATGCAGCAATATGCCCACAGTCATAACAGATTAGAGTACCACATATGATAAGATGCAACCTATAACAGTTTTAAAAAGTTTAAAGTTTGAAAGAATAAGATGTTTTTCCTTTTCTAGACTTCAGGGAAACTTTTAAAGATGCTCATCCCACTCACCCTGATTCTCACTAGATATTTGGATTATGCTGTTGCTTCCAGCAACAGTCGCAATCCTCATTTTCGACAATTAAAGCAGAATACATTGCAGCTATGGAGATATTTTCCTTCTGCTTCAAAATGGGGCTGGAGGGAAAGTTACTAGTTTATATATCCTCTATTACTGTTCAGTATGCATCAGTTTAATCCCTTTTAAAAGTTCACCCCAAACCTCTTCATACTGACTTGAATGTTTTCCTCCAACATTATGCATTTTGTATACTACCTTGACTAAGGATGGTGTACAATGTTTTTAATGTTTTCTTTTTTATTTCAGGCAAGTTTCTCCTAATATAACATCTTTGTGCATGTTTAATAAACACCCAGAGAAGTATAGGTTTTGAAACCAAATAGTCCTCCACTTACAACAACAATTAAGCCTAAAATTTCCGTTGCTAAGCAAGCAGTTATTAAATGAGTTGTTCCTATTTTACAAACTTTTTTGTCATGGTTGTTATGTGAATTGCTATAGTTACTAAGTGAATTGTGCAGTCATTAAGCAAATCTGGCTTCTCCCATTGAGTTGTCAGAAGCTCCCTAGGAAGTTTGCAAATGACAATTCCAGGATGCTGCAACCATCATAATTACATACTGGTTGCCAAGCATTAAAAGTTTGATCATATGAGTGTGTGATGCTGTAACATTTATAAATGTGACTACCTGTGTACACTGTTTAATTCTGCAGTAGGAAATAATATGTTAAAAAAATTGTTGAGAAGTTTAGCATTAAGGAATGGAACAGATAGCGGGAGAAATTACAACAACCAAACCCACTACTAATTGTGGCTTCCAACCACAAATGTATTAAGTAAGAAGACAATGCACATTTGTCGTATTACGATATATGTGTGGTTTTCTTACCCATAAGTGATATTCATGGAAGAAATTATCTTGTGTGATAGAGTATTGGAGAATACACTGGGTATAATTTGTTGACCAGAACATAGCAAATTTGCCTTTCTTGTTAAATATGTGGTTAGGGTTCTCATAAATCATTTTGCTGTAATTTATATATCAGTTTAAGTGTCTAAAACTTTTTCTAGTGAATGAGATCACTGGATGGCCCATGGAAAAACTTTTCCTCTAGAGCAAGCAAAATATTTTCTTCTAGAGCAAGCAAAATATTTTCTTCTAGAGCAAGCAAAATATTTTCTCAGAATTGTTTCTTTTTTCTTGTTCTATTTTCACAATCTATGCATGTGTTCAAAACATTCTATTAGCACATTGGAAGGCACTTCTCCTCCTTGCTTTCAAGAAGTCTGTTAAGACCTATCTTTTCTACCAGGCTCTGGGTCTGGCAAGAAAGTCAATCAGCTTTGCAGTTGTAGTTTTGGGATTGGACTTTTATGACATTTGGTAGCATGACATTTTAAAAGGATTTTGATTTGTTTATATGTTGATAGCTGCCCAGAGTTGCCTTATGTTAATATGAGCAGCCATACTAATCTTACAAATAAACAAGAAAATATTTATCACATAAAGCAAAGGTGTTAAACTCAAGACCCGCAGGCCGGATCTGGCCCACACTGGAAACAGTGTGGGACCAGCCTGCGATACTTCAGCCAGCAAAAATGGAGGCCTGTGGCCCTCCCAAGCTCTGTTTTCGTTGGCAGAGGGTTGCAGGAGGCCATTGCAGATGGGAACAGAGGTCGGGAGCCCATTTTTGCTGACAGAGCACTTGGGTTGCCACAGGTGCCCCCGACACAAGTGACATCAAGCTCTGGCCATGCCTACCCTAGCCACCCCCATTCTGGCCCCCTGAGGTCAAACACAACCTTGATGTGGCGCTCAATTAAATTGAGTTTGACACCCTTGATATAAAGGAACAGGACTGGGCAAACTGATATTCCCTAGATCAGGGGTCCCCAACTCCCCGGGCTGTGGCCCACTAACGGTTTGTGGCCTGTTCAGTACTGGGTTACATGAATGACTGGCTGGTGCATGCATATGCAGTTTGACGTGCGCAAGTGGTAAGCCAGCGTGCACACACAGTTCTCCTCTTTCTCCCGCTGGGCTGCCAAGTCATCAAGATTGGGGACCACTGCCCTGGCCTGGATGGTTTAGTGCTCAATTCTAATGAGTGCTCAAGTAGCACAATATGTACAAAGGGATTGTGAGAGTTGCTTTCTAAAATATCTGGAAGGTTTCACATTACCTGATGGTGTAACAGGGAAGCCATCCAACAATCAAGAATTAACAAGGGCAGATTGCTAATGCAGCATATTTGCGTTACAGATTTGCATTCTGTTTGTTCTGTTAAAATGGTGTTGGCATTCTTAGTTTGAAAATGTTGATATCCCCTACTTATTTTCTATACTTAGACAAGAATATTTCTTAGGACATATGTTAAAAAAATACACTGGAATGATAGGTTAAATCATTTTAGTTACCATGTTTTCCCTCATACTTGGGATCAACTGAAGAAAAATCTTAATGTAATGGTAATATATCACATCAGTTCCAGTTTGGACTCCTTGACTAAATAAATCCAGTGAGTCAGCAGAAAGGAAATTTTACCTTTTCCCTCCCCCAAGGAGACCCTCTTGCTAGGAAATGGACTACGAAGTTCTCAATTTTTTTTAAAACCTTCCCATTGTGCATCAGTGGAACAGTTGCATCCTATTGTAAAGCAAGGTGCCGATTTCCAATCTTTCATCCAAATGATCAGTTAGAAGAGAAGGAAGCTGTCTTTTCATTCCATGTAAACTATTTGTATGGCTGCTCTGTCCTCTGAGTGCAGATGGTTTCCTCATTGTGTCCTTTGTTGGATACCTTTGGGAACACTTAAAACAAACAACTCCTTTTCTCTTCCCATAGGACTGTACAAGGAATATTAATGGTTAGCTACCTGTGATAAGCCCTACGGTTTCATTTTACCTGACTTGAAAGGGTCATCAGTATCATCAGGCCCAATTAACCTGTCTTACTCTCACAAAAGTGATCGGAGTCTATACCTTATCAGGTAGCTCAGAAGACATTTCCGACACAGGAGATTGATCAAAGTGTCCCCAAATAAACAGAAGGCATATCTGTATTTAAAATATTGAGACTCCTTTCACAGAAATTTAGTCAGTTTATGAGGGTCTATTCATCAATTAAAAAATCAATGCATGGCAACAAGAATTCATGTCTCTTCTTCACACTTATGAAAGGAGGTGAAAGAAAAATGATATTAAAGATATAACTTCTTTTTTTTAAAAGAAATGTATCTGAGTTATCTATTTCAATGCAGATAAATTAATATTAATAGTGATTCTGACTTTGCTATGTGATGAAATAGCTAATACTTTTTAATGAATTAATGTGCTCCTTTTTCAGTAACATAAGATTAACATGAAAGGGCCATATGTTTATATTCACCATAAATACTGAGTTGCATTTATAGCCATATTCAACTCAGATTAAATTAACAACTTCCTGATCCAATCTATACAATTTTGTTTTCTTGCTTAAATCTTAATACATTACGCGAAACAGGCTCTGTATGCAGGTTTAACAATATACTGAAACACTTTCTTTAAAAAAAATTCACAATATTTTCCTAGACTTGCAATGTCATAAAATGATTCACACATAAGATGTCAAAGCATAACTGCTGGCGCACAAGGCACAACTATCAGTGCTCATAGTTTTCCCACAAGCCACAGAAAGTCATGCTAAGTTCCAACTATTTTTGAAATTTTTGAGACCCACAAAGCAGAGTTTTCACCTTTTCAGCTTAAGATGCAAACACAGACTTTTCTGAAACTACTAATTGCAGATTGGTTAGATAGCTAGCAAAGCAACTGACCCCAACAGACATTTCCAAAACCCACCCATTTTAATGCCTTGTTACTGCATGTTCATATATAGCAGTTACTTTTTGCAAAACAGATTGTGCACAAAGGCAAAAAATACTGTTGTCAGAATGTTAACAATTAAATTGGTCAGATGCATATTAGTGAAAACTATGCAGTCAAGAAATGAAATAGAAACTCTGTATATTCCTTCAGTAATGGGCAGGGGGAACTCACAGTAAACATAATAGAGGAACTGCAGTGAATGAGATCAAATATTTTTAAAGGCTTCTGAAAAGTTTATATTACCACCTTATAACCATAGTTCAGTTCCATGCTGAGGAGAATTTTTAGCTTCACTGCCTAGATAAGTTTCACAGCCTTTTGAAAATGTTATTTTATGCACATAATGTATGTTAATAAATCATTATCTTCCTACATCATCGTGTACTTTTTTCTCATCCAGTGACAATTATATAGCTACTATTAAAAGTGGCCCATTTTCTCTCATTGGCTTTGATCCAGAAATTAGTTGAATTATAGTGCTTGGAATGAGGCCAGTGTAAATGAATCTAGCTCAGATCTTTCAGTAGCAGTCCTTAGTATTTTACACACACACACACACACACACACACACACACACACACACACACACACACACCAGAGAGAGAGAGAGAGAGAGAGAGAAATTTGTAGCAGACTACATCAACAATTGCGTAAGGTAGTTTAATTTTAATATTTCCTTAATTTTCTTCTAGATGGCTTCAGAATAACATAATAAATTATGTTAATTGGAAGAGATTGTCTACCAGAATATTACTAATCTCATAGGGCATAAATAGAACTTTGAACATCCAATTCCACCAAATAATAGGTTAGAAATCATACCAGAAAAAATGTCCCTTATGTCAGGAATACCCAATGGTGCACTTCTAAAATCTGCATCCCCAAACAAGGGGAATTACAGGGAAAAACAAACTGCAGAAAAGTTGGTTGTTTTGTAGGCTAGAGTTTAGGCCAATTCTTTAATGTACCTGGAAGACTGTAGTGTACCTAATTTGACACAACTCTCTGTTACTATCTGGTTGGGCAATTGATTGATGTAAAGAAAAACCTGTCTTGGCATTAAGAAAAGAATATTTTTGAAAACTCTCTTAACTTCTTTTTCGCTATTGAGGCTTATCCTGTCTTTGTAGCCTCATAACAAGCAGAAATCTAGCATGAAATACTTTTTTTCAGGGATTATTCCTTGCTGGATTTCTCCTTATGATAAAGGTATTAAAGGTTTTTAAACTTTTTAAATAGTTCCCCCTTCTTCCCCACCCAAAAATAATTCTGAAAATACATCTCAGACATATGCCTACCAATGAGACCCACTTCTTCACACTTCTGCCTATAAATCTTAATATTCATGAATTTCCACTTAGAAATATAACAACTTATTTTCATAATTTTAACAGTTGATAAATGACATTGGCTAGATATTGGCTAGATATTCCCAGAATGTAATGTTGCCATTTAGGTTATGTTTTTCATTCTTCTGAATTACTGCATTTTATGTGACCTTACCAAGGTTTTGTGACCTCATGCTAGACATATGAGGAGTTTTTATAAGGTAGCAGTGATTGATGTGGCTGCAGGACAAATTTTTCCATTTTCCTACTAAAAAAAAAAAAAGGAAAATACTTTCCTTTTGCACAACCAAGCTAGGCAAAGTGTGAAAAAATAGGCAGCAATAATTCTTTGGTGGCTTCCCCCACAATTCTCTATTTAGTCTGGGCTCATGTAGGAAATTCTTTCTTCCATTTGACACTACTGGCTTTGAAATGCAGGCCTCAGATGACAGAGAGCCTCAGGATACCAGAATGATGAATAAGAACAGAATGATGTAAGCATGCGCATGAGAAGCATTTTTCAATGCATTCTTTAGCTCCAAATTTGATTGGTAATAACATATCAGAGATGCATTTTGCAAGTCAGTGCCTTGGTGGAAGAAGTTGTTTTGGATTGACAGTTGATGTAACACGAGTAGAGCTAAAGGTCAACATTGTGGCCTCTTCTAAGCCTATCAGACCCATCTCTTAAAATAACAGTCATTTCCAGGTTCCTTCATCTCTTTTAGGCTATTCTCCCCATCCTGTCTTTTGCTCCATTTTGTCTCTGATGCATATCCTTCATCGTCTTTCTTTCTCTTTCTCTTTGCTTTTCCTGCCATCACCAGAAAGACTCCAGTATCTCTTTCCCTACCCACTCTGGGGATATGGACAAAATGAATCACACTCAAAGGCCAGCCCTATTTTCAGAGCAAATCTGTCAATGAAACAATCCTGTGGAAATAGGAGGAAAATCATTTTTCAGTAATTATCAAAACAACCCCATCTATGTTTACTTGGAAGTATCTAAAGAAGCATGTTCAGCTATGCCGGTACTAGTGATAGCCATTAACCATGATTTGATTTGAGTATGTTCAAAATAGAGAAGATGGCTTATGTCACAGATCACTACAAAGCAACATCAATACAAAGCAATAAAATAAAAACTTACCTTTTGAATTTTACACTCCTCCAAATTTTAGTTGACAATTTTCCATCACAAAAAATACATAGAAATGATGCACACATTAGGGAAAATTCAAGGAAATTGTTTGTAGAACATATCTTCATTAGTGAAACTTGAATAGCATGAGTAAATACATTAAGAGAAATGCATATAAAATAAAGCAAAACAAAAGAGAAAGCATGCAGGCCAATTCAGAAATGAGGCAGAATGTGCTTGTGCTTACAAAAATGTTCAGAATAGTGTAAAATAAAGCAAGGAGATTCACTATTTAGCGATCATAGAGATTGAATATTTCACAAAATTACAAATATTTATCATAATACCTACAAAATGATAAACATCATTATCTTATAAACCAACTAATTCCAATTCTCATACCCCTTCCTCATTTCGTGAACTTCCTGGACAATCTATTTATGACCTACTTCCTTCTAATTTGGAAGCATATTGTGTAACAAAGACTATTATGCTTGCCTGCCAAGGCAGATATTAAAATAGAATATTACTACATTCAGTTTTGGTGCACTTCTGACCTTTCAAATATTTATGTTTCCAACTGCATGAACAGATTTTTTTTTTTCATTGTAATGTAAAAGCTGCTTCTTTGGCTGGATAGAATTTTTTAAAATGAAATTGATGTAAAGACATATAATTACTTTTACCATTCTGATAAAGTCCTTCATTGTGGCATCAAAAGTTCAACGAGTTCATTTGATAACATGGATAGGAAATTCATAAAAAGGTCACAGGAAATATAGTATTTTTTAAATTTACATTTAAAATAAAATATCCTGACCTTCAAAAAGTTCAAGGCAGTGAACAATATTCATCTTTTTTCTCCCCCCACCTTCTATTATCCTTACAACTGTCATGTGCAATGGACTTAAATAAGACAGAATCTCAAGGCCAAAGTCAGCCAATGAGTTCATGGACAAATGAGGCACTGAACTCTCTTCAAAAATACTTTCTCCAATCATGGTTTGTAATATTTCATGTAAGCCCATATCCTTCTAATCCTTCCAGTAGGAAAGCAATAATAGGGTAGATGAGGATACTCAGTTATGTTGATCTGCCAGATTTTACAGAATGGGGAGAGACAATAAGAGAAACGGAGCTCCATAAGTAACCAGTTCCTGAGCCATGCATGGCTTTACAGATGTCAATCAGCAGCTTCAACTGTACTTACAAGCTGGAACAGTGCAGCTTTTGAAGCAGAGACATCAAAAAATGGAGGTGTATCCATATCTCTTTATCAGAGGTGGTATTCAGCAGGTTCTGACCAGTTCTGAAGAACCAGTAGTGGAAATTTTGAGTACTTCGGAGAACCGGCAAATATCACCTCTGACTGGAGATTTTACACTTTCCTTCCCTTTGCCGCGCCCAGCAAGCCACGCCCACAAAACCGGTAGTAAAAAAAATTTGAATCCCACCACTCTCTTTATGCTATTGCATTCTGGACCAGCAAGGACCAAGCGGTTTTCAAGTAACTAAAGGGTAAAGGAGTTTCGGTGGATTTTACTCCATTGGACATTGCAGACCATATAAGAGAGTTTCAAGGAGAGTGTCACTGCATTTGTTTTGTTTGTCTGAGGAGATTGCCACAGAAGTTTATAAAATAAGCTGGACTGCTTATCAAGTCTCCATAGTAACAAGGTATGAGTGTCTTGTGAAGTTCTGTTTTACTGCGCATGTTGAAGGGGAGGAGTTTTACTTCTAATTCATCTTTCTTTTCTTTTCTTTTCTTTTCTTTTCTTTTCTTTTCTTTTCTTTTCTTTTCTTTTGCTTGCTTGGTAGAATGGTACTGTTGTGTCTTTGGTTTCTTAGTTATTTTGTAAATAAAGTATGCTGGCAACAGAAAAACACGATCCATTTCCTCTAATTTATAAAACTGAATGTTTCCGTTTTGACATGGTAGCAGAGGATGGTTTATCTTTGTATGGATTGCTGGCTAAGATGTTTTGATAATTAGATTACAAAGTCTGAGGATTTTGTAATTAATTTTGATAAACTCTACAATGCCAAGAAAGAAAGGCAAAGCAAAGCGGAGAGCTCGTTCGGCGGAGGAATTATTGTCATTTTCTGACATTCCTGAGGAGATAAGAAGTCCGCTGGCTACTGCTACTCATCTGGAGGAGGAAGCTGCTGTAGGAGGACAAGATAGCAGGTCTGTACCAAGTTTTATTTATGATGCATGCTATCAAACTCAGCCTGAGAAGCCAGAATTTGAGAAGCTTGGAGCTAATCTTGAAGTTATCCAGACAGCTGATAGTTTTTCACCAAAAGAGAAAGGTGAAATTTTATTATTCTTCATTAAATCCTGAGCCAACAATGAGTAAGAGAGCTATACAGGATTATATGCAACAGATTGCATTTTATGAACAAAGCCTACAGCAAGCTAAGGCCTATGCACTGTCTTTTCAGCGAGATAAGGGTGTGATTAGAGTTCCTGAGTCCTCTATCTTGCCTTCTTCATTGAAGCCAAGGGTCCACCCACAAATTGTTCACATGGGAGTGGTGTCAGACCAATCAGAGCAGAGAGCTATGCCTACATCACAGCTACCTCGTGATATGTCTTGTGATGCTGACTCAGTTGAAAGAGCTTCTGCCATTTCTAATGTTGCAGCACTCTGCTGGTGATTTGCGTGAAATACAGGAACATTTACAAAATTTGCACAGTGCATTTATAAAATTGTCAAGGAGTCAGTCTGCTGTACAGATGTCTCCATCAAGCCAGCAAGTGCCGGCACCTATGCCAGCCCCAGCACCTCCTGGTGTCCAAGCAGGTATTGCTCAACCAGCGCAAGGTTATACAAGTTCCTTTTCAACAATCTTCTGTCACCCCAATGACTGGTGATTCAAAATTAAAGTGCTCAGGACAGAATTACAAGGCATGGGTCAGTGAGATTGGCATTTTACTTCACAGAGAAGGTACCCACTGTATGGTGTTTAATCCTCCACCACAGCCTTGGCCTCCTGATATAAGAGGATTGGACATTAAAGCATGCACAACGTTATTGATGTCAATGGACACTGATTTGCAGATTACTTTTTCACCTGATGCAACTGCCTAACAGATTTGGGCTCAATTAGAAACATGTTACCAGCCTATTTCCATTGAATCTACATGTTTGCTCTTGACCGACTTTCATGGTTCGAAATTGAAATATGGTGTATCTATTGGAGAACATTTGACTAAACTGAAAGGAAAGAGAAAGGAACTTGCTGAACATGGTTATGCTGTGGATGATTTTCAGATGATCAGTGTTATTATTAACTCTTTGAATTATGAATGTAAAGATGCCATTTCAAAGATTAATCAAGTGCCTATTGCTCAGCGCACAGTTGATCATGTATGCAGAATTTTAACTTAAGAAGAAGCATTCATGCACGCCACGCCACATTTGAGAGGACCAACTGCATTGAAGGCTCCAACAAGGCATAATTTCTGAGGAAAAGCCTTTGTTCCAAGAATGCCAAGATGCTACGTCTGTGGTCATCTGGGACATATTGTCTGTGATTGTCCCCAGCGATCTCCAGCACCTGTCAAGTACCAGCCCAGAGGAACAGATTCCAGAAGCAAGGGCAGAGGTGAAAGACAAGGTCATTGTGGTTCCAGGCGTGATCTACAAACTCCACACATCACATTGGCGTTAACCAACGAAGTCCAGATTATGACAGAAGACATCTCTGGACTTTGGATAGTGGAGCAGCAGTGCATGTTACCTACAGAAAGGATCTTTTCACAGAGATGCACGAGCCTGAAACTTATATGTGTGAACTGTACACTTTTTCAAATAATACTGTTCAGGTCAAGGGAAAAGGAACTATTTATATTGAAGAGCTAGATGCTTTTATTCCTGATGTTTATTATATTCCGACAGCAACCAGCAGTTTGCTTAGTCAGAGTCATTTGTCAAGAGTTTCAAAGTACCAGGATCACCATTTTGAAAAAGCAAGTTATGTGATGAAAGAAGGTAATATTGTTGCTGAAACTATAGTAATTGGTGGTGTTTATTACCTAAAACCGAAGTCTACTTCGCAAGCACAGGCAAGTATACCTGTTCCAATAAGAGGAAGCACAGGCCCAGAGAGAGATGTTCCAGAGAGAGATCCTGTTGCTATCCCAAAGGTTCCTAGAACCAACAAAAGTCAGAAACACGTTGCTCAAAGCAAGCCTAAGGTTTCAATAAGAATGTTGAAAATTCACTAACAGGTAAACTTTTGCATTCCAGGTGTATCCATAAGTGGCATAGAAGATTGGGGCATGCCAGTTTTCGTGTTCTTAGCAAGATGCCAGAATTCGTAAAAGATTTGGATCTGAAGGGGTGTAAGGTGTTTTTGGATTGTGCTGTCTGCAAGAAAGCCAAATCCAAGGCAGCAGCCATTCCAAAACATGCTACACGCCTGTCAACATGCATTTTTGATTTGGTATATACTGACATAGTAGGTCCATTTGCACCAACACTTGGTGGTAGAAAATATTTTTTAACAATTGTTGACAATTATTCTAGATATGGATTTGTGTTTCCTATGAAGGAAAAATCAGAGACTTTTCAGATCTTTAAAGACTTTGCAACTTATGTCAACAATCAACATGGTGTTCACATTGCTAGAATTCAAAGTGATTGTGGTGCTGAATTCATGTCCCAGCATTTTCAGGACTGGATGCATAAGAATGGAATTCTGCACCAGACCTCAGCTCCTTACGTTCCTGCGGAAAATGGAGTGGCGGAACGCAGAAATGGAGTACTGCAAACAATGATATGTTGTCTTTTGGAAGACGCTAATCTGAGTTTCCCATACTGGGGTGAAGCAATTTAAATATATTAAATAAAAGCCTTGGTGGTGCAGGCTGTTAATCATCTAGCCCTTAGTGCAAACTGCCTGCAATTAGTGCAGGCTCGAATCCCACCAGGCTCAAGGTTGACTCAGCCTTCCATCCTCTCGGGGTAGGTAAATTGAGGACCCAAGATTGTTGGGGGCAATAAGCTGACTTTGTAAAAATGCCACTTGGGGGGGCCAAAAAGCCCTAGTAATAAGCAGGCATATACAATGGAATGAAGGCTATTGCCGAGCACTTAGCATGGTGCTCCACAAACTGTAAGCCGCCCTGAGTCTCCGGAGAAGGGCAGCATATAAATATAAATAATAAAATAAAATAAATAAAAATAAATGCAAACTACATTGTCAACCATATCTGGAGCAGTGTAATTAACCAGACACCTTTCTTCATGTTATATGGATATAAACCCGATTTGAGAAATATCCATATTTTTGGTTCCTATGCTATGGTTAATATTCCATTAGCTCAAAGAAGGAAAGGAGGTCCAGCAGCAAAAAGACTGAGATTTATGGGTATTGATGACAATTCCAGATGCAGCAAGTTCGTTGACTCCAGAAATGTAATTGTGGTTTCTCAATCCTTTACTTTTGAAGAAGATGCTGACTGGTCCAGAATTCACTCCAATGATCCCAGAGTTTATTTTCCTAGAGATGATGTTACGCAGTCTGATGATCGAGATTATCAGGCGGATGTTCCATCAACTAGTTATTCTCAACTAGAGGTTCCGTCTTCGCATGCTGTCGATGCTGAGGCTAGCAATGAGGAAGAAGACAAGGACGAAATGGAAGAAGAATGGACCATTGTTCTGAGACATTCCGAGAGTGTCAAGAAAGGGATCCCTCTGCAGCCATTTTCATGGCAATTGACAAAAGCAATCTTACCTTGGCATAAGGAAATGCAGGCTGAAATGGACAATCTAAAGCAACTCAAGGTGTGTAAGTCTGAAATTCCTACTGGATGAAGAAAAGTTTTTCCAGGGTTCCGGAAGCAAGAAGGGGATACCTGGCTCTTAAACAAAAGTCTTTATGGTCTGAAACAGTCTAGTTTAATATAGTATTTATGTCTTAATGACAAACTAAATTTAATGGGTTTTATTAAATCCGAAACTGATGAATGCGTGTTCACAAAAAGATCTGGGAATGCATATGGGATAATTGTTTATGTTGATGATATTGTTTATATTGGTCCAAATAAGCAAATGAATGAGAGTTTTGCTAACACTTTGCAGAAATATTTTATATTGCAGTTTTTTAGGTTACATCAACAGATCACTTGCAGCTGTTCAGCATGAATACCTGAGTGAGAAGATGTGCCTTACCTGATGTCAGCTCATCAGACAAAGAAGGGGGTGTCACTGCGTTTGTTTTGTTTGTGTGAGGAGCTTGCCACAGAAGTTTATAAAATAAGCTGGACTGCTTATCAAGTCTCCATAGTAACAAGATATGAGTGTCTTGTGAAGTTCTGTTTTACTGCGCATGTGTGAAGGGGAGGAGTTTTACTTCTAATTCATCTTTCATTATGGCTTTCTTTTGCTTGCTTAGTAGAATGGTACTGCTGTTTCTTTGGTTTCTTAGTTATTTTGTAAATAAAGTATGCTGGC
Organism: Bungarus multicinctus; assembly: GCA_023653725.1. Classification (NCBI taxonomy): domain Eukaryota; kingdom Metazoa; phylum Chordata; class Lepidosauria; order Squamata; family Elapidae; genus Bungarus; species Bungarus multicinctus. The sequence goes on along the minus strand of CM042836.1, from coordinate 102,758,290 downwards.
AACAGAAAAATACGATCCATTTCCTCTAATTTATAAAACTGAATGTTTTCGTTTTGACAGAGAGCACCATATAAAACTAATCACCCCAAGTCTGGCATAATCTGACTTAATCCAGACTAAAGGTGATTTAGGCTTGAGTGATTGAGAGAAGACTCTCCTGATCCATGAAGGAGCATAACTGGTATGCCAGATGAATCTGTGCATAGACCTTTCTGCTCGTGGCTGCCATTTGCTCCTTTAGCAAGAGCTACGAATATAGAATTTCCCAATTATTCACCAGTCCTGCTTAGGAAGTGCAACCTTATTGAGAACTAATGACGATAAAATCCAAGGATTAAACCTAGCCCTACTCTTTCCCTATATATACTGTAATATTCTACAGGAACTGGGATAGAACCTCAACATCATCATCTGATTGACAAGGGGTCAAGATATATCACTGGGGAATATTTTAATTTTAATGACACCTCAATATGCACTAGTAGATATCTCAACCTGCACTCTTAAAGAGACATTAGATTTGAGTGAAATCTTGTGTAGTTTTGGACTCAATGTCTCCCTGATTACCAACACTAATTGGAATCTATCCCCCAAGGAGAGAATGAATGCAACACAGTGACCCCATTCTAACCCTTAAGACAGGGTTAGATAATAATAACTCTTGTTATTATTCTTGGTTTCCCCATCTCAAGCATATTTTTTCAGCTTTATAATTTACAGGAGAATATTGGTTGCTCGCATAGCCCTTGACAAAACATCCAGATATCTACTAGCTAGCAGATCCAGATCTACCTTTTGGTTTCTTCTATTTAGAGTACTAGAGACACTTAAACCACTTTCACTGACTTCAGTGTGGCTTATGATGATGAAAGGAAGTCTGGATAACATGCAGACTTCAGCACCATGCATTTAATTAGCAGATACTTGCATGATTTCTATCAAACAAGGGGCATAGCAGGTCCAGCTAAGATGTTATATGCTTGATGTTGAGTGAAAACAGTTCCCTTTTGCATCTAAAGGCTGCATTTGAGAAAGGCTAGCTGACTCCACTAGGCTATCCTTGCCAAACAGAGTTTATGATTCTGTTTAAAGGCACTCAGATTAATGCCAAATACTGCAGAGAGTTTATGCCAAGAAATTCCTAAATATACATAGGATGTGTGTTTTTAAGGAACAAGTACCCGAAAATTGCTGTTTGGCTATTTTTAGCAACACATATGGTCAGGTCCATGACTCCAGCATTGTTCTGGATCCAACATATTGGACTGCCTTGTAAATGACTGCAAGTCTAAATTAAAGAAAAATGAAATGAAAATAGATCAGTGTTTCTTTTTAATTATAAAAGATACGGCTATGAAGTTTTCACACAGCAAGACTTGAATGAGAAAGTGCTTTCATTTCCAGTGATATGTGTAGTGATGACAGTCTTAGAGAAGGCCAGAAGTGCATTTGAAGTGCATGCACTTTGTTTTCCCTAGTAATGCTGTCAGATACTTAACTTAATTCATAGAGAGTTGTTGTCAGTCTGACTTGCCCTAATTCAACTTCCCATCTTTCTAATCAAATGTGAAACATCCCTCTGTCTTTAATATCACAGGCTATAGAGTTGGAATGCCACATACAATTAAACATACCTTTGGAAGTTATATGCAACAGACTGCTCTGGATTTTGCTTGGGAAGGACTTAGCACCACAACTGCAATGAAAGACTTTGCTGTAATTATAACATGCCATACTTGGATTACCAGGGGTTGTTTATCCACCAGGACATTGTAAGCAATGGATTCAACATAAACATTTTAAGCTTTTCGCAGCTCCATTAAGCCCCCAGTCTCCCTGGAAACAATGGGAGTGATAGATTACTTATAGTTCAGCACATTTGTATCTGTATACAAGAAAAGAGATGGTCAGAAGAGCAAGTGGTGTGGGCACCATTTAGTGTTAAATTGCATAGGCCTCCATGCCATTGTTTAGATTTCCTTCTGCTTTTAGGAAAGAGAGGACATAACTTATCAAGCTGTCCACTGTACTAAGTGCTACTGGGCCCAAAAGCAAATACATGACAAGCCCTGTTAGACAAGCCCTGTTATTTGCAGAGGTGAAGGAAAAAAAACCCACCTTGTTTGTTATTTTGATGATGCCAAAGTCAAGTGGTCACATGTTTCACAAGTTTCATTGCTGCCATGTAATCTGATTAAGGTTCTTTATGCACCAGGCCCCAAGGAAGTGAAGCAGAAAGAATGCTGTGACATTTCTCAACAGGAAGCATTTATCTTTGCTTCATCTACTCTTAATTGATTGCAAACTACTCAGGACACTATCAGTGCTAGATGAACAGCTCTTTAGCAAAACATTACATTTGACATAAAGTGTCTCTAAGGTACATTCATTTTTGCTTGCTGTAAAGTCTCTCAAAATAGCTCTTAGATCAGCACATACAGAATCCAGGAGATATAAACCCCTTAAGTCTGATACTTCCGAAATGAGTAAGAATCAATGCTTGGAACTCTCATTATTACAGAGACAGGGACATAGAATTAAGCCTACGTTCATATATATTTGCTGTATATTCTATTATTTCAAATAATCTTTCCTGAGAACAGGGTCCAATATGCGTTTTTTTTTTCACCACTATCATGGAAAATAACAGAAGCACAGTCAGAATTTGCCTTAGACCATTTCTTTGTAAATAAGTTTGCTATAGTGGTTAAGCCACCAGAGTAGAAACCAGGACACTGTGAATCCTGCCTTAGGCACCTAGCCAGCTGGGTGACCTGGGACCAGTGACTCTCCCTCAGTCCTGGGAAAGAGGTAAGGCCAGTTCTGAAGACATTGCCAATAAAGCTTCAGGGACTATTCCAGGCAGTTGCCAAGAATCAATGCTGACTTGAAGGCAAAATAAAATAAAATAAATTTCTGGAGGTATTTGATTAACATATTTGCATATTTTTCCCCATTATTTTTCTTCCTTGGTGCCTCATTTTTTATTTGTTTGCTTTTGTTATTATATACATTTTGTAACTATACTTCTTGGTATTAAATTATCCTGTAGATGTTACAGGATAACAGTTGCTCAGCCTTGTCACTTGGGGTTTTTTTCAACTCTTTTCTCAGAATAATAATAAGAATATTATGACCACTCATTCAGCTACCATTCAAACTTGTGAAGATGAGGGGGACTTATGATCAGTTCTTGCAATTCTGGCTATCACAAAGTTCCCATGGTCACTTGGTGCCCAGCTGACAATTATGATGTTACAATAAACCATGGTCATGTAATCACAATCTTTGACATTCCTTGTAAGATCAATGGGAAGCTGACTGGAAGTTAGAAGTCTCAGTCATGTGAGGTCCTCACAGTTAATTTCCCACACAGTTCTTGCTTAACAACAACAAAATAATCACATGACATCACACTTTATGACTATGTTGTTTAGTGGTGGCAATTTCAGTCCCGATTGCTATTGTAATTCAAGGACTATCTGTATCAAAATCCCTGCTTACTTAGAGCTCTTTGGTCTGCATGTTATCTTTGAACTGCAAATTACTGGCTTTCAGTCACAAATTCATACCACCACCTAGTGTTCCTCATAAACTTCATCTACTGCTTATATGTTATAAGATGTAAGGGTGGTGTCATGTACAGCAGAGTTATATACAGGGGAAAATGTTGAAAATCACTGGCTTCCCATAAGCAAGAACTTTGGTCTTGTGGTTAAAGCTAGAGGCTGGTAACTAGGAAACTATGAGTTCTAGTCCCACTTTAAACTTGAAAGCTGGCTGAATGACTTTGGACCACTTACTCTCTTTTAGCACACCTACCTCACAGAGTTGTTGTGGAGCAAATAGGAGAAAGGAGTATTAGGTACTCCTTGAGTTATTTATTTATTTAATAAATAAAACAAACAAAACAAACAAATAAATGAACAAATTATAAATATAAACACACAAACAAACAAACAAATAAAATGTCTAGTTGTCTTCCAGACATGGGCAATATCTTTGTGTATGTCTGAGAGGGTATTGACAGTTGAACCAAGTTGGTCAGAAGACAGTTTATCAGGCATGTTCACCTATTGTGAATATTCTTAATTTTTGAACACTTGCCATCAGGATAATGATTACTGAGTAATAGGAAAGTCATAACATAACATTCAAACTAATTATGAGCACAATTTCTGTTTCACTGCCTTGTGATAGTTATGACAAATGAAACATACAAGATTCAAATACTAACGCCTTACACAAATGTCTGATTAAATTACAGGATGACTTAATCTATCCTGCACAGAGTATCAGGCCTAAACCCAGAGATGAGAGAGTGAGAGCTAATCACGTCCAATTCTTTGCTTTCACCTAAGAGACAAAATCTTGCCAAACTAAAGCTATAAATTGCCAAACTACTAAATATATCCTGAGAGATGCTTAGTTGTAAGTACCCTGAACCTCTTCCCCTCTCCATTATCTAACTTGAGATTGGACAATCTCTTCTTCTGGGTCTCTTTCTGGGAAAACACTGAGTTGGCCTAATCCTCCTCAAGCTGCAGCAGATGCACATGGTATCACACAGAGTAAACCAATCTTCCCAATACAGAAAGAGACTGGAAGCAGGGATAATATCTAGGATGTTATAGAATGGAACTTTGGCTGAAAGGTGTGGCTTGCCTCCTTTAAATACTTCCTTGTAATGTTGTCCTGCCCAGTGGTGGGATTCAAAAATTTTTACTACCAGTTTGGTGGGCGTAGTTTGGTGGGTGTGGTGTGGCTTGGTGGGCATGGCTTGGTGGCAAGGGAAGGATAATGGAAACTCTCTATTCCCTCCCCACTCCAGGGGAAGGATACTGCAAAATCCCATTCCCTCCTCACCCCACTAACCTGCTTTCCAGCTCAATTTTCCTGTGCAGGGCAACAAAAGAAGACCCATCCAATCAGCCTGGACTCGAGAGACAGAGAATAGATGGGGATGGGGCCAGTCAGAGGTGGTATTTGCCGGTTCTCCAAACTACTCAAAATTTCCACTACTGGTTCTCCAGAACTGGTCAGAACCTGCTGAATACAATCTCTAGTCCTGGCCACTTGGGTGGACAAGAATTTGAGGATCAGATCTAGTTCCATGCCTTGCCTTGCCTTATGCTATTATAACATAATACAGTACGAATGAATTATTCAGCTAAGAATATCGAAATTGGATAATTTTTTCCAATAAAATAAAATTGAATGACCTATTGGAAAATGTGAATAAACTACATTACAGAAGATGTATTGTTTTCTCAGTTCACAGATCAACTGTATCATCAGATATTCTTAACCTCTCTAAGGTTGTTGTTCTTTTAATTATCACTGACAGAGTCAATAAAACTGCCTCACCAACAGGTTTTTTTTTATTTTAAAAAAAGATGGAATAGAAAGTGCCTTGCCTACCAGCATAAGGAAATGCTTAATTAAACACTCACTTAATTAAAGCTCAGGTTGATTAGTTTAAGCTAGGCACTGGTTTAATGAAAGGAAAGTCTTTCCAAAGCAGTTGTTGTGGCCAGGTGTCAATATTCTCTGTGTGGTTATTAACATTCCATTTAAATTAATGTGAGCAACTTCCTACAGTAGAATCTAAAGACAGAAGTATGCCCATAGGTCAGTTCCGTGTGTGAAAAGCTTTTTTCCAAAATAATTAAAGCATATAGCTAGTTTGTTTATACCGTATAATGTTTATGTGCAAAAGTTCGAACCTCCATGCTATAAACTATATACTTCTCATTAGTCACTGCCTGAGGCAAGTAAAGGTAGTCACAATCTGTGAATGTTCTGCACGTCACCTTCCCAGATGCATATGGCTGACCAATGTTGGTGACTGTGTAATTGAACAGATGATGTTTAGCTTTGGTCCAGAAATGCAATAGCAAAAGTAATAGATTTATATACCACTTCATAAATGTTTACAGCCCTCTCTCAGCGGCTTACAGAGTCAGCATATTGCCCCCAACAATCTGGGTCCTCATTTTATCGATCTCAGAAGGATGGAAGGCTGAGTCAACCTTGAGCCAGTAAGAATCGAACTGTTAGCAGCCTGCAATACTGCATTCTAACCATTGCATCCCCATGGCAATCCACTGTAATGATTAAGAACTTTCTAGAGAAATGCTTTTATGTTCCATATATGTGGCCTTCAAATGCTTTATCCTTTCCCTAGTATTGTATAACTTGAGATGTAGGTAAGAGAGAAACCAGAAAATGAAAGAGAAGAGAAAGGGAAGAAAGGAGGTGCCAGAAGTATCAACTTTGGGCTCTGGTCTTTATACTTTGCAACTTTCAGTGGATTATTCCAAAGACCAAAAGCAAGGGGAAAAAAAGGATAAAAATACAGTTCTGGTCTACCTTAGATTGTTCTCTTCAAAGAAAAGTTATCCAATAGAAGCTACCAAAATATTATTATTATACCTATAATAATAAAAGATTTATTAATTATGTGCCATCAAGTCATTTTTACTCTAGTGACCACATCATTTTTCCAGAAATAATAATAATAATTAGACTACTAGATAATAAATAGTAATGATACTAGGATGATACTGGATAGGGAGGAGGGGTAAGAATAGCTTCTAGTGCCTCCAGAACTCTGAATTATTATAGTTGGTTGCATAGTAAGCCAGAAGTTTAGATTGTATTTGTCACTTTTAACCACCCCACCCTACCCCCTATCAAATCCTTTGCAAATACCTAGGATAGAGAAATGGTGTTGCTTGATGGCATTAAAGGTATGGTCATAGGAGGTAAGCTATTCCAGGTAAAACTGTCTTTTGCAATTGATTGATGGTATTTTAGTCAAGGGTGATGATGTTCAAGTGGTCCACTTGTTTGGGATGGCACTCAAGGAGCCTAGTACTGTTGGTAGTACCTTTGCTTTTTTTTTTTTTTGCTACACCCTACTTCTATTGTGATTTTCTACAGTTCTTTCTCTTCTCTTCTACTAACTCCAGGGACTGCAACCTCTACTATCCAGACTTTTTTGTCTTATTATTATTTAAATTTCTATGTCACCCAACTCCTAACAACACTGACTCATCATTTTATGGACTCCAGGATAGTATCCCCAAACCTGTAAGATATATCAGTTTCCCTCCTCCTCCTCCTCCTCTTCCAAGAATCAGCACCCAAAACCATTCTGGAAACCTTCAAAGCAGAGGTGGTATTCAGCAGGTTCTGACCAGTTCTGGAGAACCGGTAGCGGAAATTTTGAGTAGTTTGGAGAACTAGCAAATACCACCTCTGATTGGCCCCTCTATTCTCTGCCTCCCAAGTCCCAGCTGATTGGCTGGGTCTTCTTTTGTTGCTCTGCACAGGAGAATGGAGCTGGAAAGCAGGTTAGTGGGATGGGGAGGGAATAGGATATTACAGTAACCTTTCCACAGGAGTGGGGAGGGAATGGGGATTTTGCAGTAACTTTCCTCTGCCATGTCTACCAAGCCATGCCATGCCATACCATGCAGCCACGCCCATAGAACTGGTAGTAAAAATTTTTGAATCCCACCACTGCTTCAAAGAGAACATGATGTAATTGAGCAAGGGTAGAAAAAAGAAGCACTGAAGATCTGAAGGATTCTCAGGGTTTCAGCTTTTCTTGATATTTCATGTATTAAAGGGAAATAAGCTAGTTTGGAAAAGAACAGTAAGATGCCAGCCTCATTTAAATTTTGCTAGTCTATATTTAAAATACGTTGGAATGTTCAGGTGTTGAAGCTTTTTAGCCTCAGCAAAAGATAGTTTTTTCATCTCCTGATTGAATTACACTAAATTAGAAAGTTATTGATGGGATTTCTCTCTCTCTTTCTTAAATTTACAGCAAAAAATATGCACACAAAGATATGGAAGCATACTGTAAATGATATGTACTGCAGTATTACTTGTAAGATTGCACATCCTCCTCTCTCCTTCACCTTCTCTTCATTTTCTTTCTGGATTCTCACATCTCTTCTAAATAACTTGATGCAGGTTATACTTTGACTTCTGTTTAGAAACCTAATTAAAGTTCAGCTTTCAAGAACCATCTCATTGGCTCCAATCCACTTCCTGACTTTTCCTGTGAAAGCTGAACAGAGCCTATGTGATTCAGGTTTATCCATTTTGCAGTATCCATGGTGGGATGGAGGTGGGGAAGTGAGGTCAAAGGAGGTAAATGATAAACAATACTTCACTATTACAATTCAAACTCTATCCTGTTGTGGTGCAAGCTCGGTCTCTTTTATATGTGCGTTGTGAAATTGCATGTTGTTACAAAAGGGCAGGGTTAGTGCTGTGATGACACAATCTGCTCCTGTCCTTTTGATGAAAGCTTTTAATCTTGCAGGTACATTTAGCAGCATCTATCTCAAAAAATTAAATCTATGTTAGTACTTCATTAGGAAATCATTAGGAAAATAGTAGTCCTAATGCTTAAACCAGGAAGTTAAAAAAATCCCTAGGAAAAAAGATAGTAACTAGCCATTTGTTGACAATAAAACTATATGTTTATGTTAATGAAGAGTTGAGCTTGACTCAAAGTGGACTTTATCTTTGCCTGTTTTGCTCATAAAAGTGGCTACACCACTCATCTTGTATGCTTCATTGTTCTGGTCAGAGGATCTAGTGAATATAAATTGTCTGAGCTGGGGATTTCCAACTTTACACAGATACACAACATGTTTCTTATTTTATTTTAGTTCATCTTTCTCAATACTAAATCTAGTGGATGAATAAGGCTGATATATCCATTCATAAGAGAGAAGAGAAAGGAGCAATGGTACCTCAGATTTGATGATCCAGTATTTAAACTGGAATGTGGACGTGTCTTTCATCACCTATCTACTCTCCTTCCCCTTGTGACTTTCCCACTCTTTAACCATCTATTTAGATTATGCCTGTCAGCAACCTGGCCTGGGTATGGTAGCTTTTGTACATTCTTCTTCTGACCTCAAAATCTCACTGAAGGAGAATGCAAACTCAAAAGCGTTACCAGTTTTGAGTCAAACTTTCACATCTCTGCCATTTGAGTAGGTTTGAAATTAGGCCAGACCGTTAGACCCAAGTCTTGTCTCAGTCCTTTGACAAATAGCTTCAGTTGCTTTTTGGACTGATGTTACAGGAACCCACATTACCCTTTTCTTTCAGAAGGGAAGAACTAGCTGGTAGCTCTGCATCAAAATAACTACCAGCTATACAAAGGACGCTTAAATTGTATTTTATTATTTCCCAACTTGCACACTGAACATTAATCTTAGAAATCCTGTGCACCATAGAGTTATAGTTACAACAGATAACCATCGAGTAAACATCTCTGTTGGCTATTTCATGAATTTGCTTAAGTGTGCAGGATTGGAACTAGTAATTAATGGTGCTTATTTCCAATAAGAACTTGCTCAAAACTTTCAGGAGATCTTGCAAAGTGATTTCGCATAATAAGCCTTTTGCAACCTAAAACAAAATTATGCATTGCTTTTCTGAACTCAACTGATGCTCTTTGTTAAATGCATGCTTGCAGTCAAAAATTGCATTTGTCAGTACTAGCTGGAACAATCCCAAACAGAAACTATTAGAATATCTGTGGGATTCAGAACTAATACTGTCAAGTCATCTAGATAGTGTCAGTTTGAGAGTCACTGTGCTACATTTTTTTTAAAAGGAGGGGGAATATGTATATCTGAGCTGCAGGTTGAATATTTCTGTCAGGGTTAAGCAGTGTAGCCAAGTTACTCATAATACCAAACTATCAGTGTGGTGATATCAGAAAAAAAAGGATTGTAAAATGATCCAAAAGATAAAAGCAGTTCAGCAGAAATAAGCATTTAGGGATGCATATTGATACAAAATCATCACCACCATCACTATCATTATCGTCATCCAAACTTCTTTGTGTTAATTGGATTTTTGCTGGCAGTAACTCACCAAGAAAAGGATGTTGAAGTCTTGGTGGAAAGACTGAAAACAATGTAAACTAAGTGTGCAGTTGTTTTTTTTAAAAAAGTCAGGTTTCATAATTATAGTCATTAAGAAGGAAACTGAAAAAAGAACTGCTGATATAATAATTTGACATATTTATTTATTTAGATAATGGTTTTAATTTTGGTCTCCATGGTATTTAAATTTTAAATTGGGGTTTTAAGGTGGGGGGGTGGGACCTGTTTAGTTTTATTTATTAGCCAAATTGGTTTAATACTTTTTTAATTTTTGTATATTTGTGGGTTTTTAGATAGGCTGTACACCGCCCTGAGTCCCCTGGGAGAAGGGCGGTATATAAATTTGATTAATAAATAAATAATAAATAATAATAATAAATTTATTTAAACCCCTTTGATTTTTAAAAAAAATCTAAACAAGGTGCAGAGATCAACAGTGTGAAGCCAATGTAGATGATAAATAGAAATTGGAAGACTGAGTTCTAGTCCCACCTTAGGCATGGAAGCTGATTGGATGACTTCATTGTCATCCAATATCACTTATTGTCTCTTAGCCCAACTCAACTCCAAGAACTGTTATGGAGTAGATACAGGAGGAGGAAGGAGTATTAGGTATGCTCACCATCTTGGGTTATTTATAAAAAATAATAAAGATGGGGTAAAAAATAAAAATAGATGCAAAATTACATTAAGTAATATAATCAGCCATTATACTTATATTTAATGATACCCCAACATACTAGACCCAGAACAGCCATGGTTTTAAACAACTTCCAGAAGGTCATTATTATTATTTTTATTTAAACAATTTATAGAGCTAGCCATATCACATTGTTCATGACTCTGGGCAGCGTACAGAAATTAAAAAAAACATGTCAATATAATCAGTGACGCCCCGGTTAAAGAATAACAATAGATTCCCCATTGTCTTTACTTGTCAGAAGGTTGCAAAAGTTGATCACATGAGCCCAGAACACTGCAACTATCATAAATAGGAAACAGTTGCATCCAAATTTTGATCATGTGTCCACGGGGATGCTGCAAAAATAGAACATGTGAAAGACAGTGATAAATCAATTTTTTTCAGTGAAAAATGACTAAATGAATGATTGTAAGTCAAGAACTACCTGCAGTCAGGCTCTGAACCACATAGGTAATAACCAGCATCTTGAGTTACATTCAGGAACAAATTGAGGATCAGCTCAGTTCCTGCTGCATAGTTGTTACATGTATAACAAGATTATCTTATAAATCCGTGCGCCTCTGCATTTTGTACCATTTGAAGCTTCTGAACAGGCAGTCATATGCAAAGCAAATTACAGTATAGTAATTCATACAGAATATTTTAAATAAGTGAGTAACCATCTTCATTGCCGCCTCTTCAAAGGAGGGCCACAGTTAGCAGAACCAGCTGAAGATGGGAGAAAGCTTACCTGGCCACAAAGTCTACCTGCTTTTGCAGCAAAGAACTATCAGTAAGGAGGACCTCTAAATATCTAAGAATGATACTATGATATTATACAGCCAAAAAAGGTACAAAAAGGACATCAAAATACTTTCTTCATAGTTTGTAGTTATACTGGGATTTGTTCAAGGAGATTGAACAGATTCATGGAAGATTAGACTATTAAATAGCTAATATAGATAGCTATTTTACTACCTTCTGAATCATGACTGATTCAAATACTGCCTATTGAAACAAAGCAAAACAAAAACATTTTCCTGGCATCATACTTAAAGTTCAATCCTTGGGACACCTTCCTTTTCTGAAGTCTGTGCTAGAGTTATGCAAATATTTTGAAACAAAAACTTTACAAAGCATGGCAGCAAGTATGAAACTTTCTTTAAAAAGCAGCAGTCTTTTTCCAGTCTTTCAAGAATGCTACATGATCTACTTCAAGCGGTCTTCATATCTGTAGGGGCACACAAACCACTTACTTAGTTCTTTTTTCCTTCAAACATGATAACCATAATCTGGGCACTGAACCCAGTTATTCAGAAGATAATATTTGTGTATGAATAGCTGTTTAGACTGTCAAGATGCCTGTGGAGCAGGTATCCTGATGACCTCAAGCCATAACTCATAAGAAGCTGTTAACAAGTAGCATAAGAGCTGCAGTGGCACAGTGGTTAGAATGCAGTACTGCAGGCTACTTCTGCTGACTGCCAGTTGCCGGCTGCCTGCAATTTGGCAGTTCAAATCTCACCAGGCTCAAGGTTGACTCAGCTTTCCATCCTTCTGAGGTGGGTAAAACAAGGACCCAAATTGTTGGGGGCAATATGTTGACTCTGTAAATTGCTTAGGCAGAGCTCTAAAGCACTGTGAAGCGGTATATAAGTCTAAATGCTATTGTTATTTCCAAAGTTCTCAATATTTCTCATCTAGTCATTATTGCTCCACTCAGGAATTCATCTGCATATGGATTCCAACAAGGGGAACCTTCCTTTGATATCATCAATCACCATCACCATCATCATCTTGATTGGTATGGAAATTGTTGTTACATCTGCAGACAGACTAATTTTTTTTTTTTTTTTTATAATTACATTTATATGCCGCCCTTCTCCGGAGACTCAGGGCGGCTTACAGTCTATGGAGCACCATGCTAGGTGCTCAGCAATAGCCTTCATTCCATTGTATATGCCTGCTTATTACTAGGGCTTTTTGGCCCCCTCAAGCGGCATTTTTACAAAGTCAGCTTATTGCCCCCAACAATCTTGGGTCCTCAATTTACCTACCCCGAGAGGATGGAAGGCTGAGTCAACCTTGAGCCTGGTGGGATTCGAACCTGCACTAATTGCCTTTTGATTTAGTTCTGAATGGCTATCTAGGAAATTATGCTCCAAGAATTCATAGCAGAATTCACCTTAGCCAGTTTATCAAAAGAATCTTAACTTTCGTGGTAGCTGTCTTTACAGAGATTCATATTTTTTCTGCATTGTTTACAACTTTAATCGTGTAATTGTTTCCAGAAAAGGCATGCAAGACAAAATTCTATTTATGAACTCATGAAGAATGAAGACATTTCTTTAAAACACTTTTAAAACAGCATTTTTCAAACGCTGAGAATTCTTGGACATGGTATTATAATTTTTTCAAACACATGTTTCTGAAGTTTGCTTTTTAAAAACAAAAACCTCATATTGTGTTTATTGTTCCATTTTTAACATGTTAATTGCGGTTGTTCAGCTCTCCTTTTAAGCCGCTATGCAATCACAATCCTGTTTTAAGCAATATAGTAGTGTTGAATATGATTTTGTTCTGCCTTTTGCAGAATACAATTGGAAAAATAATGAATTCATCTGAAAGGAATACAATTTTATCCCCAAGTAATGCACATTTGAAATAACATTCCGATTGCAAGGATCAAAAAAGTAAGTAAGTAAGTAAGAAGGAAGGAAGGAAAGAGGGAGGGAGGGAATGAGGAATGAAGGGACAAACATTGCAGTGGATGTCCCTCGAAATTTTTGACCACAACTGCAACTCATGTAAGACCTCTTCACAATCTCAAAAATATAAATGGTGGCCCTGCAGAACTACCACTTCAAGGGTCTTTAGATGCCCTTAGCTGGTGGCCTTCAACAAAACTGGTAGCTCTTTTCCAATGCATGCCTGCAAGAAAGCAGTTGCTAAGGGAGTGGAGTCAAAGAAAGGTGGCCTGTATACCCAGAGCATTTTGGCAGCCCCCAAAAGAACACTTGATATTCTTGCCTCTCCCATCCATTATGTTAGACCCTCAGAATCATTAGAATCAATTCAGATGTCCCAGGAAAAAAAGAAGCAGCAGCAAACAATGAAGAATTTGCCTTCTTGGCTATCTTCTACCACTAGATTTCTCTCTCTCTTGGCTCTGTGTGGGATGCAATGTCACATGGAATTCCCTTTTACTCCCTTATAGCTGACCTTTGAGAGAAGCCTAAGAAATAAATGATATCTGGGTTTCCTTTTTCTTGTATGTTGTTAATATTGTTTATGAAATGTACAGTATATGGCACTTGATGATCCCAATGATTCTATGCAGTTGTGTTTCAGCTTTAGACTATAAACCTAAGGACAAGAATGATTCCACAAATCCCCCTTTCAGTCAACATTTCAATTAACCAACCAACCAACAACCAACCAACCAACCAACCTTGTTTTGTCTCAATATAACTTGGTATGGAGTGAGTTGAAGGATTTGTCAGAATCAGAGAGAATTCTAAGAACCTGAGTTTTAGAACCTTTCTGGCTCTGATAAGGTTCTCTTTATAAACTTTTAAGGTTCCTTGAATTCAAAGTCTTATTTCCAGGTAGGCTTCTATTGGAGCCTAGGTTCTTAGATCTTAGAACTGATGATGGAAAAATGATGAGATGCATTCTTTGATGTTCTTGCTCTTCTCAATCTAGGTGGCAGATATTAGATTATAACCCATGACATGCCCACTCACCATTGCCACTGAAATTCCAATATAATTGACTTATTATATGATGTGAGCTTTGCCCAATTCATGTTTTAGAAAACAAACATTTAGAGGATCTCCACAGTATCAGTGTACTCTAATTTTCCATGAAAAGTCTGAAGTCCTCCTAAAACATCTTGGTGGCTTCCTGTCAAAATTTGAAATAGTGATTTTCACCATCTTTGGAGGCAGAAAACAAACACAAATAAAATAATTCTTTATGCTTTTGAATAGGCTTAAAACAACAAATGTATTTAAATTGATGAGAAAACAAACAAACAGAAAAAAATTCCAATCCTTTCCATCTCTGTGGAAGTCCCACCATGCATTATTTGATTTTGGTCATTTCATGTCATTGACCTGCCTACTGCAGCACCCAAATCCAAACTCAAGGAAAACAACATTGTAGCCCTTATGTGTGAAATGGAGCTATAAGAACCCTACTTGGCAATCAATCAATTGAGCCATTTTGGTGTAGTGATTAAGATGTTGGACTAGAAACTAGAAGACTGTGAGCTGTAGACCTCCTTCAGGCATAGAAACTGGTGGAGTAACTTTGGATTCTATCTCAGCCCTAACCAGCACACATAATTTTTTGATGTACCCAAAAAAGGAGGTGGGAGCATTATGTATACTATCTTGAGCTGTATAAAATAAGGAAAGGATATAAATCAATGTAAACAAACAAATAAACAAATAATCCCACTGAATCTCACTGCTGCACGAGGAACGCTTCTCTTAAGACACTATTTGGAAAAATGAAAAATGAACATATTGAATTATTACCATTATTTATAAATATTTGTATCAAACTGAGGATAGAGTTGGAAAAGATGCAAATGAGTTAATAAAGTTTAATATTGGTCCCTGGATAGTTGCAGAACTGTGCCATAATTCAGATGAAAGAACTAGACAGAAAATGTTAGAAAGGTGGTGTATGTACTTGACTATATCTGTAGTCTGTTATTTGTACTTATAAATACATCAAGCCTGTCCTGAAAGATTTAACCACATCTGTCAGCCTAGCTATCTGAGAATTGAATTTTTTAAATAGAAACTTTGAGTTGTATCATAATAAGGCGCTAAAAGTTTTTGGCCCACATCCAATTTTGTATTTCCTTAAAAAAATAGCCCTGAGACATAAATAAAATAAAATCATAAAATCTGTATCCTTCAGAAATGCACATTCATTCAGAAATCTAATATAATCTAATATTGTACGGGATACCAGAATTTTACCAGAATGCTAACTTTTCACCAACTTCTCACAATTTTTTTCACCATTTTTCAATACACCAAAATTTGTAACGCTTTCTGTTTAGTTTTTTCGTCTGGATCTGGGCACAATTCTCTAACCATCCTGGGATAACAATCACAATAATTGAAGAAAACCTATTTGGAAGCATTCATTGGAAATTGCTGATGCCTTTCCAATTCCACACGCAGTTAATATCTGCTTCTACATATTAGTTCTTGCATCATTTTGTTCCCACTAAGTTCCGATAATTCAGTTAAGGCTTGGTGTAAACCTGCAGCTTCATTGCTCTTAAATGTTCATTTCATCTTAATTAACTGTTAATGAAATTTGGTTACGTTCATATTTGCATCCAATTAATCAGGGGCTCTGGGTGTACAGGAATCACAGCTCATGGCTGGGCTGAATTGATTTGGTATTTCTTGGAAGTGCTCTGCCCAGGGTACATCTTATTCTTCATTATCAAACAGTACCTTCCCATTTTTGTCCTTAATTGGAGTACTTATATTACTTCTTGACTTCTGAGAGAAGTATGGCGAACTGAAGATATCTGTGTCAAAGTCGAGCCAACAATCAGAGCAAAGACCAAGGAACTGAACTCAGATGGCTAGGCTGACAGATGTGGTTAAATCTTTCAGAACAGGCTTGATGTATTTATAAGTACAAATAACAGACTATAGTTATAGTCAAGTGCATACACCAGTGGTGGTATTCAGCCAGTTGGCACCGGATCGGATGAACCGGTAGCAAGAATTTGGCATGGGTCGCCAAACCGGTAGTAAGTTCTGGCTGGCCACGCCCCCGATTCGGTTGCCCTCCCACCCGATGCTCACTTACCTGCCCGCCTGACATTCGCCTAAGGTATTTCTTCTTTTTCCCCTCCCGACAATCAGCTGTAGATAAGATCAGCTGTGCCGGGATTCCCCTTGCTTTTTTGCCCAGGAACCCAAAAAATGGAGGGAGGAGCTCAGCCCCCTCCATTTTTTTGCCTTCCAGAGCCCCAGAGGAGCCTTAGGGGAGCAAAAATGCCCCCCCAGAGGCTCTTCTGAGGCTAGGAAGCTCCCAAAACGGAGTTTGGAGGGGTGCTGCCTGCTCCTCCCATGCTCAGTTCCTTTTCTTCCAGAGCCCCAGAGGAGCCTTAGGGGAGCAAAAATGCCCCCCCAGAGGCTCTTCTGAGGCTAGGAAGCTCCCAAAACGGAGTTTGGAGGGGTGCTGCCTGCTCCTCCCATGCTCAGTTCCTTTTCTTCCAGAGCCCCAGAGGAGCCTTAGGGGAGCAAAAATGCCCCCCAGAGGCTCCTCTATGGCTAAGAAGCTCCCCAAAACGAGTGGGGGGGACTGCAAAAAAAGCCACACCCACCCAGTCATATGGCCATGCCCACCAAGCCACGCCCACAGAACTGGTAGTAAAAGTTTTTGAATCCCACCACTGGCATACACCACTTTTCTAGTGGAGTCAACAATCACAGCAAAGGCCAAGAAACACCTCTCCAGATGATAAGAAATTTCCCACATATGATCTATTCTAGATGGCTCCTTCTCATGAGAAAAGAAGGACATTAGTTTTCCATGGTTTTTGAGTGCTGGAAGATAAAGAGATTAGCCATCTTGTGTGGAACTGTGGTAGATCCTTTTAAAGGATACTAAGTTTGCAAGTCTCATTTCCTAATAACTTTTGAGCCAACTATCTTAAAGCTATTAGAGATCTTCAAAATGACAACTTCAAAAAGCCTTCGGGTGAGTTTATCTTGTAAACTGAAAAACTTAAAGGATTTGAAATAAACAGCAAAAAGCTAAATGGGATTTTGATCTAAGAAAGTTATAAATGAATTAGGAGTCCAGATATTCTGTTTTCTTCTTTAATGACTTTGCTTGATCCACTTGTCACATAGCTATCCCATTCATCAATCAGTTCCTACATTCTGTCAAGCATCCAACATTTTTCCTGTGTTACCCCCCTTCATCCAACTGTTTCTTCTGCACATTCAGAGGCTGCTTGACCTACATTTACTGTTCTTCAAATGGAATTTCATGAGGTAACTGCTGCAACTGCTTTTTAAATTTAAGTTTGTAGTGTTAAACAAAAGGCAAGATTTCTTAGCCTCTTAACATGTTGCAAATCATTTTCACTCCCTTTTTAGTTAGAGTCTTGGTGATGCCAGAGCTATAACTAGTCTGCAATATAATCTGATATCTAGAAAGATTGCTTGCCATTGTTTGCTGAAGCAGAAGTAATCAATTTCATTATTAGTGGCTCCATCAGGTAACCACTATTTTTTGGTGGATATTTATGTGTGCAAAATAGGTGCTTCCAACATATGAGACTCTGGCTCATAACTCGCCTGGAGACTTGGTGGCCACCTGGGATAGGTTGGCTGCCGAGGTTCTGGACCGAGTTGTGCCTTTGCGACCTCTGACCTGGCACAGATCCCATCCAGCTCTGTGGTTTACGGAGGAGCTGAGGGAGATGAAATACCGGAAAAGACATCTGGAGAGTGTTTGGAGGGCTAGCCGCGCCGAGTCTGACCGGACACAAGTGAGGTCCTATATTAGGATCTACCTTGTGGCGATAGAGGTGGCGAAGCATTCGCATTTCTCTGCCTTTATTGCATCAGCAGAAAATCGGCCTGCTGCTTTGTTTAGAGTGACCCGCTCCCTGCTTGACCCGAGAGCGCGGGAGGACCTCTTGCAGGGCAGGGCAGAGGAGTTTTCCCGATTTCTGCATGACAAAATTGCTCGGATTCGGGGTGGGCTGGACTCCAATTGGGTGGTCCCGGGGGAGGTGTCCGGGGCAAGTCTTGAGACTATTATCTGGGAGGAGATTGACCCTGTGACTGCTGAGGGTGTGGACAGGTTGCTGGGGGGGGCTGAATACCACCACGTTTGTTGGACCCGTGTCCCTCCTGGTTGGTTTCGACCGCCAGGGAGGTGACACGAGGCTGGCTCCAGGGGATTATCAATGCTTCATTGAGAGAGGGGTCACTCCCTACTGCCCTGAAAATGGCGGTGGTGCGGCCCCTCCTCAAGAAGCCTGCCCTAGACCTGGCTGTTTTAAATAACTATCGTCCAGTCTCCAACCTTGCTAGTGAAGGTTGTTGAGAGTGTGGTGACGCGTCAGCTTCCTCAGTACCTGGAGGAAGCGACTTACCTCGATCCTTTACAATCGGGCTTCAGGCCCGGGCATAGTACCAAAACAGCATTGGTTGCGTTGGTTGATGATCTCTGGAGGGCCCATGACAGGGGGTATTCCTCTGTCCTGGTCCTGTTAGATCTCTCGGCGGCTTTTGATACTATCGACCATAGTATCTTATTGCGGCAGTTGGAGGGGTTGGGGGTTGGAGGAACTGTCCTACGATGGTTCTCCTCCTTCCTCTCCAACCACTTGCAATTTGTGTTGACGGGGGGGGAGGGGTCCATCTCTAGGCCCCTCATTTGTGGGGTGCCTCAGGGGTCGGTCCTCTCCCCTCTTTTGTTCAACATTTATGTGAAGCCGCTGGGGGAGATCATCCATGGTTTTGGGGTGCAGTGTCAACTGTATGCGGATGATACTCAGCTTTACATCTCCACCCCAAGCCACCCCAACGATGCTGTGGAGGCTATGTCCGGGTGCCTGGAGGCCGTGCGGATTTGGATGGGTGGGAACAGGCTCCGGCTCAACCCTTCCAAGACTGAGAGGTTGTGGTTTCCGGCGCCCCGATATAGTCAGCTGACTCCGTCACTGGCTATTGGGGGAGAGATCTTACCCCCCCGCAGAGAGGGCTCGCAATTTGGGAGTCCTCCTGGATGCACGGCTGTCTTTAGAAGAACATATTACGTCCGTCTCCAGGGGGGCTTTTTATCAGGTTCGCCTGATTCACCAGTTGCGGCCCTTTCTGGATCGGGACGCCTTATGTACGATCACTCATGCCATTGTCACCTCTCGCCTGGATTACTGTAATGCTCTCTACATGGGGCTCCCTGTGGGGAGCACCCGGAGACTTCAACTGGTACAAAATGCAGCCGCGCAGGTGGCTATGGGGGCATCACAAAGTTCCCATGTGACGTCTCTCCTGCGCGACTGCATTGGTTGCCGGTGGTTTTCTGGGTTCGCTTTAAGGTTCTGTTTCTGACCTTTAAAGCGATCCATGACATTGGACCAGGTTATCTGCAGGACCGCGTTTTGCCGGTAATCTCCCACCGACCTGTGCGTTCCCACAGAGAGGGCCTTCTTCGTGTGCCGACGGCTTCTATGTGCCGTCTGGCGACTCCTAGAAGTAGGGCCTTCTCTGTGGGGGCCCCCGCCCTCTGGAATGGTCTGCCTCCAGAGTTACGCAATAACATGGACCTGAGAGCTTTCAGACGTGCATTAAAAACCTGGCTCTTTGAGCAGGCCGGTCTAGGCTGAAATGGGATTTTTAATGTATTTAGTATTTGAGTTTTAAATTGGGATTTTAAAATTTGGGTTTTAATAATTTATTGGGGGAGGGTATAATTTTAGACAGCCTAAGATATTTAATTCTTTTTTAACTTTTATAATTGTAACCAAGTTTTATGGTTGGCTGTACACCGCCCTGAGTCCTTCGGGAGAAGGGCAGTATATAAATATAATAAATAAATAAATATAAGTTATTCATACTAGAAAATATAACAAGTGGTCTCCTTTTTTACTCATTTTTGCTGCTGATTTGTCTAGGCAAATCACGTGTTACCTATTCATACTTTCATATCACTAATAATAATATCATGATTTTTCCAGCAATTAGAACACATTATCAATACATGCCATGTTATCAATACTGTGTTCTAATTGCTGGTAGAACTTGTCTTTTCAGCTTCTCTTGCAACCTCACTTGAGCCCTAGGCTTGCATGAGGATTGCTTTTGCATGTCTTGCTTAGAGCCTTGCTGTGGTATTTGTTCATTGTATCTGATCAAAATTCTTATTGTTTTCTTGTTCATCAACAGACCGACACCATTTATTGATTGGTTATGTGCCATCAAGTTCTTGGGGTTTTTTTTACTCTTGGCAACCATATAGACAGATATTCTCCAAGACAATCTATTCCTAATTGTTTATTTTCCTCAAGAGTGCACCCATTACTTTCATAACTGAGTCCATCCACCTTGATGTTTTTCTCTTTCCATTTTATTTTTCCCAGCATTAGAGCCTTTTCCAGAGAGATGGTTGCATGATGTGAGTCCAAAGGATAATTTGAGCCTGGTCAGTTGTGACTTGAGTAAGAATTCTGGACTGATTTGTTTAGTAACCCATCAGGGTTTTTTTCCCCTTGGCTGTCCACGATATTCTCAGGAGTCTTCTCCAAAATTCAAAAGAATCAATATTCTTCCTAACCTGCTTCTTTAAAGTACACCTTTCACTTTCATAGAAGGTCACAGGGAGTACCATGGCTTGCAGAATTCTGTACTTTTAGAAATAGTAAGGTGACCAATCGTCCTTCTTTAGGGAGGACAGTCCTCCTTTTGTAAGTGCTGTCCTCTCTCGAAAAGTGTCCTCCTACATGTCCTTCTTTTTGATAGTTGAAGACTAATCTGTAAATCTCCATATTTGATCAATGCTGATCCGATCTGTTGTGTGTGATGTGACGTATTTGTATTTGACATGATGATTCGTCAAGGCTTGGTACAGTGCAGCAAGACGCGATTATGAAATGTGTGTGCTCCACACAGGAGAATTGTTTTGAGAGAGTGTTCTGCGCGCAAGTGGTTTTGTATTTTTTCTTCAATTTGTTTGTGTCTTCCTTCTCATTGTAAAAAAGTTGGTCACATTAGGTATAGATATAACACAGCATTTGAATATCTTTTCCAAAGCTTCCCATTTCTGTCTATGGCACATAAATCTATTTTTCAAGTCCTTATTTCAGGGTTTTCTCCTCCACTTCCACAAGATTCAGTTTTGAACCCTCTGAATGATATTTGCCACTTTTTGGTCAAATACAATTTTATCAATTGTCATGTGATACCACCCAGAAATGTGCCAGAAACCCATAATCCAAACAATTCAGACCATGGCTCCAGATGCCAACTATTCCCCATTGAGTAAGTGGGGATATGCTGACCAGATTATGAAACTTCACTCCTTTTTTATATGCAGTATATTGTGTGTGTGTGTGCTGCATGTAAAAGAGAATTGTGACTGTAGTTATGATCGTGACTTTTAAAAATATTTCTGCACAGACACCCTCTTTCCCATTAGTATCATTAATTTTGTTCCTTGAAATAAGCAATAACTACAGTTGTGCAATGATTTTGGCTAAAATCCAGATTGAAAGTGGAGTGGATAAGGTATTAATTTATTTGGCCTTGTGGTTTGAGAGAACTTGTTTCTCTAACAAACTCCAGTTTTCCATGTGGCATTTTGCAGGTGGCCATTTATAGACTCAGGCTGAGCAGTTAGTGGGTCAATTTTCTGCAAGCAGATTCTTCATAAATTCTGATGATGTCACGTCTCTTGCTCTTCAATTCATAACAATCGCCAGGGAACCATTCATCACAGTGAAAGAAAGGTTGTTGTGTTTTGTGCTGGTTTTTTCCCCTACATCTTACATAATTCATTCCATACTAGCTAGGAAATCTGAGAGCTGTAATCCCAAAATTCTGTAGTGAGTGTGGATTGCTCTAAAACTAGACCCCAAATGATGTAGTTTCATTACAAAGACACTAGTTGCCACTCTATCCAAACTTTACTAAGAAAACTTTGATTAGCTGTACAATTTGTTTTAATTTTCTAAAAGTACTGTGGGGTGTACCTTTTGTGTTTCTAAGTGATGAACCTGTAACATCGGAAGGTTGTATGGATACTAAACTATCTGGCTTAGGAGAAAAATATTGCAACATTTGCTTTCAATTTAGCAAACTGAGGCAAAATTAACTAACTGTAAAATAAGCCTCTTTTGAGTTGACCTGAATTGCTGGTGACTATATTCTTCATGACTGAATATTTTTCATAGTAGTTTTTCACAACTTCTTTTTTTCCAGAATAGTATTGTAATGTTCTGATATAAAAAAATAAGGGTTCAGAGAAGTGTCTTACAGCAATTCCTTTCAATGAAATGGTCGCTAAAATCTACCTATGCATAAATAAGTTTATTGCAGGCAAGACATGAAGACAAATAGGAAAATATCAAATGTTCTATTAAAGTATAATTTGAAATGAGCTAACATAGCTATGTCTACAATAGGACAATCTGCTGTTCCTAAAACTACTTTTCAAGGCTTTAGTTGATCTCAGAAGCTAAGTGGGTTGGGCCTTGGTTAATATTTGTTATGGATCAATTTCAGAGTTCCAAGGCTGATGGAAAGATAGAAATAAAACTGCATAGGTGAAATCACCAGGAATCAAATGTGACTCAGGAGTGTCTTTTTAAGGAACTGGCATTTCTGTAAGCTGTCAAACACAGGCTCTGTTTGCACAACAGCCTAAGTTATATATGTGGTTAACAACTTCAAATTGCTATGCTCACAGAATGCCAAAACAAATTAACCACATTATGGCTTAATATAATGGCATATCTTGAACAACTTTCTAAGGCATAATGTGGTTTTTTTGGTTTTGGCTTTGCTGCTATGTTTTGTAAAACATGGCTTATGGATTACTGTATTGTGTCAATGCAACCATAGCTTCCCTTTTGATGAAAGCTTGGTTTTGTTTCAGATTTGGTGATTATTCCCTATATCCTGGGATGTCTCTGGTAAATCAGCTATGTAAAGTGTTCCTTTAATTGTTATTATTACAGCTTTGGACAGGCATGCTGATAAATAAATTCTAATAAAGCACAATGGGATGCATTTGCAAAAGGCAGGTGTTTGAAGTATTGTACTCATCTAAACCACATATTAAAAGTTTGTCTACCTGCTTCCTTTTCTTTTTTAGCTCTGGAATGTAGCTCAGTTGCAATGTCAGGATACACAGGACTGAATAAAAGAGATATGTGCAATCCATGTTTTTGTACACCACACAAAACAACTTGCTCTCACAAGCTTTATTTCTTTATTTTATTTTTCATTGAGGTAGGCATCTAGTTTGTCATATATTGATAACATGCCTTACAGAGCTGGCCATGGATGCAATCCATATTGTGTTCTGATTGAATACTACATTTTTCAATACATTCCTGAGTAGTTCCAGGAGGCCATGATCTCAAGGTACCATGCTAACAATGCTCCAGATTTTGACTTGAAATGTAAATAGACATGGAGTTAGTATTTGATTGGGAAGTCAAAGTAATGACAAACATCTGTATTACTTTCAAGAAAAACACATACAGGAGGACTGGTGGGAGTGGGAGAGGGGATGGTTCCATGCAAACAGCCAGCAAGCGTGTGCATACAGCTTCATTTGCACGAGTGGTGTGCATGCGTGCCTACTGGTCACGCAAATAGAAAGCATACACATGCGTGTGCTTGCTGCTCATGCTTGCTGGCCATTTTTGCAGCTTGGTTGCAATCCCCTCCTGGCCCACAGGTTGGGGACCCCTAAGATAGACATTAAACTGTAGGACCAAGGTATCAGTAAGAGTTTTGATTAAGATCAGAATGAATGAAAGCAAATATACATTCCCAGGATAATGTTGCAGGATCCAATCAAGATCAAAATGGCCAACATGTGGCCTTCAGATGTTATTTGAATATTTATCATTGGACATGTTATTGGGGCTATTATTGGGAATTACTCTTCAGTAATTCAGTCTGGAGATCATATATTGTCCATCTCTACTTTAGAACCTGCCCTGAGCAATATATTTTGTCTGTCAGTTTTTCAACATAGCAGTATTAGATTTCCGTAAACCCTGCTTATGTAATATTTCTGATTTCGACCTGTACTTTAGATTTGGCAATAGACAGCAGTTACCAATAGTCTACTTATTGGAGATATACAAAGAACCCATTTAATGCTTGATCCCTACACTGCAAAGCATGTGGGCAGAGTCTCACTCACAGGCATCTTAACATGCTGGCCACTGCATATAGGAAGAACAGGTGTCACCCAAATTGAATTACAATAAAGAAGACAGCCATAAGCCCATGTCAGCACAAGTCAGAAAGCATCATTTTTGAGGTAGAGCAGGAAACGCAATTGCAGACTGATTTCACACTGAGAATGAGTGAGAATAATGTATCTCTAAGTGAAAAAGTATATATTCAAGTCCAGTGTCCACTCATAATTAGATGTACAGAAGAACCCTACATTTCAAAACATTTGAATATAATCCACCTATGCCATCTGAGACAAGTGGTCTCTTAAACAAACTACTTATGCTTTTTCAGTATTTAAAAGGAAATGATACATGTAAATGGTTTATCATTCTTCAGGACCAATATTGATCAATGTGCTGTGATGTTACCCTAGGGTTAGATCCCACCTCCCTGGAATCTAATAGTTCAGTATAGGACATTTGGTTCAGGAACTATGACTTGAGCTGAATATATAATAGTGATCACTTTTGCAATGTTTGCTCCTACTCCCAAAAGAAAATCTTAAAGCATAATACAGCTAGCCTTTTAATTCGGTCAGACTCCAAGAAAGACACATACCTTCTTTCTTATTTCTTTCATTTAACCTTCTTTCCTCACTAGCAAGGCTTAATCGTGACTGGAAAGAGATAAGCTAGTCATTGAGATGGGATATTGGTTACAAGGATTCTGCTATGGATATATGTAATTAGTGTTTTCATGTCTCTCCTGATCCTTGATGTGATTTTATTTGGTTTTTCTTGGTTTAATGAAATGATTTGTTTTTATGCCAGTTTATTGGACAGGCAGACCGACATAGAAATTGGAGGGGTGAATGGATAAATAAATAAATATTGGTATTGCTAAAGGAATTTGATCACAGGTGTAACATCAGCATATTGCTATAGAGTAAGCTCACATGTGTATGTTTATACCACTGGATATCACTAAATATACTCATCGGTCACTAATGATGAATAGCACGTAAGAATGAATACCACTAGAGATCTGACGTGCTGAGCAGACGTTTCACATTATTTCGCTACTCTATTAAACTTAATTCATGCATTCCAGACTCTCAGATAATGTGTGGAGGGGCTGAGTAAAGGATATGGCAACCCTACTAGTGAGAGCAGAAAAGGAAGCTGGGCAGAGGCTGAGACTTAAACATTCAAGTCTGTTTACTGTTGATCTGTTGCCTTGATGGGGGTTTAAAACCCTCATTGTCTAATTAAGCTAATTGGGATAGAGTGGGGCTGGAGAAGATTAAAATGAATGATAAACAATGCATATTTTATTTGATATTATTTGAACTGGTTTCACTTATCTGGAGAGATCTTTCTCTTGTTTTCATGCTCCTTAATTTGTCCATGAAGTTCTGCATCTAATCATTAGTTGAGCAACCAATAATCTTCCTCCATCCCCTCCACCTCCTTTTACGACCAACTTTAATCTTTGGACTCAGTGAAAAACATGCTTTCCTCTATCATAACTAGTTTAACAAAAAAAAAAAAATCCCTTTCAAGTTTAGATGGCTCAGATACAATGGCTTTCCTGCAACTTCATGCTGGAGAAAGGAATTTATGTTACAGGAAAAAGAAGGAGAGAAAGAAAGAGATTTATGATAGCATTGTATTTCCATTTGAATATGGAGAGTTAATAACATGCATATGTTTTTTTATTATTATTTTAAGATTTAAGCTATGCCATCGGCAAAAGGAAACCTGGAAATGGTGGGACTGGCAAGACTCAATGAATAGCTTAATCTGGATTTCATTCATAAACAGCAGCTCACACACAGGGAAGGAGCTGAAGTGTTTCGCCAAATCGGAACTGGAGTAAGTGCCAGGATTTCCTGATTTGTTTACATTGCTCAAAACCTTTTCTTTCCCCCCGGAGTAGGACAAAATTAGACTTCCTTTTCCACTTTTGGCCCTATCAAAACTATTCTTGCTTGACATTCAGCTCTTTTCCCTTTATTCTCTTTTGTTTCATTCTCAGCTGGTTTCTTTTGTCCTGGGAAAAAAAGAGAAAGAGAGAGAGAGAGAGAAAAATAATGAAAGATGCTAATCTGTGACAATAATTACAAGGTGACTGAGTTCGCGGATTCTTTTTTCAGTGAGACTAACCCAGTGCCCAAGGCTTTTTCCAGAAACCTTTGGATGCACCCCTATCAAAGCAAGTACTTTAGCAAAAGATAGCAAGATTGATAGTGCCCCTCATGCTTGAAGCAAATATGTTGCAGTATGAAACATTGGATGAACACCCCAAATATGCAGGGTGTGTGTGTGAGCATGTGCCAATTCATTTACATCTTGCTGATAAAGCCAGACACAGAATTAACAGAAACATCAGACGGGAGAGATAATCGGACATGAAGCACTTTCCCTGAAAGTTGGAGCTTTGGAGACAACTGAAGGCTTTCCATTTCGTCTCGCTGTTTTGATCTCTTGTTTTCTGGCCTTGACTGTAAACACAGCATGTTGTCAAGGAACATATTTGCTAATCAGCAGTGTTTATTTGCACGGAATAGCCTTTTGACCAATTTTTTTCAAAAGGAAACCACCATGACCTGAACTGAGGCCACTCCTTCTGTAATGGCTAAAGAAAGAAAAATACAATCTATGGCTACCGTTTGTATCCAAAAGTAGCTGTGATGTTTCATGGAAACACTGCTTTTTGATCACGGCGTGCAGAAACACACAGTAATATTTCTTTATTTATCCCATGCTAGCAGAGGTGGTATTCAGCAGGTTCTGACCAGTTCTGGACAACCGGTAGTGAAAATTTTGAGTACTTCGGAGAACCTGCAAAAAGCTCCTCTGATTGGCCCTGCTCCCATCTGTTCTCTGTCTCCCGAGTTCCAGCTGATTGGCTGGGTCTTCTTTTGTTGCCCTGCCCAGGAGAACAGAGCTGGAAAGCAGGTTAGTGGGGTGGGGAGGGAATGGGGATTTTGCAGTATCCTTCCCCTTGCCATGGCCACCAAGCCACGCCCACATAATCAGTAGTAAAAAATTTTGAATCCCATCACTGCATGCTAGGTGTTCTCTTACAACCTCAGACTAACGACTAAGGCATGCATAAGGATCAAGCACATGTATGAATATATATGATAAGGGATGATCATCAAGATACATAGCACTCAAGGCTAATAATTTGAGCACTGGATGCTGGACTTCATATAAATTCCTCTTTTTCCCCAGAAGTTGAAAAAAAAAATGAACTCAACAAGAAATAGTATTGTGGATTCCTCCCAGATTGCCAAAATCAGCTGCTTGAAGGAGTTACTTAATTCCAGCCATCTCTGCTGTCATTCTCTACTGTCCATTCATCAGGCATTCAGAGTTTTAGGCCTCATTTCAGCCAAAGTTCCTTTAAATTATGTGTGGGTGACCTGTAGGTCCAAAGTAACATGTTACCCCAAAGATCCCTCTGATCATTTTTGGCTGCTTGATTTCCTGCCATTGTAGGATAGGAATCACATGAAAACTGTAGTATAAATTCTTTAAAAAGAACCTTCATGGAAGCTGAAATCACAAAGAAGAAGCAGTAGATGATGAATTGGAGAAATTCTTCTGAAATTCCCCAGAAATGAGTCAAAATCCCACAGTGCAGTTTTCTGCACCAATTTCTAAAGCAAAGGGGAAATGAGATGCATTGAGCTTTCAGACAAGTACTTTCCCCAACATAAACAATACAAATTGGGAAATGATTTCAGATGTGATATCAGGGCATCCATCCAAAGGTTTCTAATCACCAAAGAATAGCACTGAAATAAAATTGTAGCTAGTATCAAAAAACACCCCAGATAATAAAACTGATTTTTCAAGAATATTGTCCCATTTGAATAAACTGAATTCCTGATCTGGAGACTTTTTCCTAACCAGTAGTGTTGTTCATCTTGCCTAGATTAGCACACTTGTTGGAAGTCTTGTTAGGTGTTCAGAACTTCATCAACTTCCCAGGCAGTAGATGAAAATGAAAATACTGTTTTACACAAAGTTAATTACCTGTATTGGAATAGAATTCTTTATTGGTCAAGTATGATTGGACACACAAGGAATTTGTCTTCAATGCATAAGCTCTCAGTGTCATGGAGATCTGTGAGTAGAAGGAACATGCAATGGTCAGCAGCTGGTTAGAAATCTTAGACAAGAATCAAAGAAAAAACAGCTCACAAGACAGAAATCAGGATTGGTATGTAGCATAGGCAAAATGTAGTCTATTCAAGTATTAAGAACAAGATTTTACTATTGCTGAATTCCAGCAATGCTGGTGTATGTGTGAGAAGTATTTATATAACATATATTTTTCCTGCTCATCTTCTAGGGTAGTTTGTTCCAACTGAAATAATTTCAGAAAGTTCAATTTGTCTTCTTAATTTATCTAAGTTGCATTAAAGATTTTACTTCTAACTGTCAGCTCACTATATCTTTGCTTTTGTGGATTCAGAGGAATTTTAGTGCTGGATCAGATAGAGGCTAGCGCAGCTGTTCCTAGATAAGATAATGAATACTTTTCTGTTCTTTTATTTGGGATTCATCACAATGCTGTAAGTGCTGGAAGCCTCCTGTTAATCTTCTGCTCTTCTTGGAAAGAAAAATGTTTCATACATGTAGGAGGCAGGATATAATTCTAAGCAACACCATTAGTCAGTATCCAAAAGGCTAAACGAAAGTTCCCATTGTCACTTTTTGACATTGATCTCCAAGGAACGATTGAATTCATCTTACATATTCATTCCTGAATCATTTTGGCACAATACTGGAAAAGGGAAATCTTGCTGATAAACCAAGGTTGGGAGACTAAAACGAGGGTAAGAAGCAATGGAAAAAAATTTACTGATATATTCACAGCAAAAGTCTAACTGAACATTTCCCGTGTACAAAACATATTATAATACAATAAGACAAGCTAAGATATTTAGAATATGATTTTTGAAGACTAAAAGAGAAACTTAAAAATAATTATACAATGTTCCAAATAGAAATGAGATATAATTGCAGATGTCCAAAGCATAGTGTAAAAATATTTAAGCAGGGTTGGGTAAAAAGGAAGGAGGGCCATTATAATGTTTTGGTCCCTTTTCTCTCTATTTAGACCTATTTTTTATATATATAACCACTACATTCTTCAACTTCTGCTTTAACGTAGAATATATGCATATGTATTTCTTTTCTTCTTGCTCTTTTTGTTCGTTCATTTGTTTTTACCTAATTAATAACAAGAAAACAAACTCCATTCCTTGCAAAGGGACCAACAAGATCAGTAATCCTGAATCCTGCTGGGAGATCCGGCTGAGCTAACAAGGATATCCTTCCTCTGACTTAGACATTTCTGATGTCTAATGATGATGCAGATCAGCTTCCAAAGCTAGTAGGCCTGAGGCCAAATTGAAAGGGTCTATTCATCCATTTTTCATCTGAGCCCTTGAGGCCCGACATGCCAACTCAATTCTATCATCCACTTGGTTTGAATTCATTCATTTTAACAATTCAGCTAAAGGTCCGAATGTAAAACATATTTGCCAGTAATTTTGAAAAAAAAATACATTTGTATCAATGGACTTTAACCTTCACACAACAACAGATGAAATAAACACTTGTTCCTCCCCCAAAAAGTGGGGAGTCAGAAAGTACCATGATTATAGCAGGTCACATATATTATCAATTTCCACCCTGAATTATTGTTCTCTCTGAGCTGAATTGCTTGCCCAGTGGGTGCCTGCTTAAAGTATTCACCTACTGGGATGTTTGGCAGAAATAGGCATTCCGCATGATGGAAAAGCTTTTATTTTATTTATTGATTTGATTTGATTTGTCAATCACTTACAAGATAATAGGTATAAGTATATACATAGTTATGAATACATGAAATAGATACATATAAGAAAAATAAAAGAAACAATAGGACAGGGATGGTCGGCACATTGGTGCGCTCATGCATGCCCCTTACAGACCTCTTAGGAAAGAGGTGAGGTCAATAGTAGACAGTCTAAGATTAAAGTTTTTGGGGTTTGAGGAAGAGACCACAGAGTCAGGTAGAGTATTCCAGACATTGACCACTCTGTTGCTGAAGTCGTATTTCCTGCAATCAAGTTTGGTGCGGTTAACCTTGAGTTTGTATCTATTGTGTGCTCTTGTGTTGTTATGGCTGAAGCTGAAGTATTCATTAAGAGGTAGGACATTTCAATGTATGATTTTACATACTATACTTAGATCGGACTGAAGGCGGCATAGTTCTAGGTTTTCTAGGTCTAGAATTTTGAGTCTGGTGTCATAGGTATTTTACAACGAGTAGAGGATGAAAAACTCTTCTTGTGAAATATTTCTGGACTTTCTCAACTGTGTTAATATCAGATATGTAATGTGGGTTCCAGACTGATGAGCTGTATTCGAGTATTGGTCTAGCAAATGTTTTGTATGTTCTAGTTAGTAGTGTGATATTACCAGAGAAAAAGCTACGTAGGATTAGGTTAACAACTCTTAATGCCTTTTTGGCTATGTGATTACAGTGGGCTCTAGCACTTAGGTCATTAGAGATGAGTATTCCAAGATCCTTGACAGAGCTTGGATCATCAACAAGGTCTTGACTATTAAGCTTGTATTTTATTTTCTGATTTTTTTGTCAATATGTAAGACAGAGCATTTATTTGTTGAGATTTGAAGTTGCCATTTGTTTGACCATTCTGATACATAGTCAAGATCTTTTTGATGGGTAGCAGTATTGTCTGTGGTATTGAACAGCTTTACATCATCAGCGAAGAGAATGCAGTTGCTCTTAATATGATCTTAAAATCTTAATAAGATTTTGCCTCTGGATGCAAAAGTTGCTCCTTCTCGTATGGCTTTGCAAACTATTATTAGGGCTAAATCTTTCCAGAAGGCTGTTGGAGATGGGACATCAGTGTAAGATACCATGGCTTGTTATCATGAATGCAGGATTAGTTTTATCAAGTTATGTATTGTGTTTAATGTAAGATTATAATATGTGGTCACTAGGTATAGTTTATTTTTATATGTTAAATTATAGACCATATATCTATTTTTATTTTGTATTTGCTTTGTGTGTAAAACGAGCAACATGGTTAGCCAAGTGGTGACAGTTGGAAGTTAAATCCTAGGTAGCGGCAAATGTTTCTCTCCTAGGACACAAAGAAAAAAAAAATCTGCTGCTAACCCCATGTGGCATTTGGAAGGGCATCCATCCAGTAAACTCTCAGCTCCATCCCATCGGTTGGTCCAACTCTACTCCAAATTAAGGGATTTTTACTGGGTTATAAAAAGGAAGTTTATTTGCTTTGTGTAAACCCTTTAGAGTCAGCTGTACAAATGTTTACATCAATAAATGTATACATTTCATATATCTCTACTGATTTTATAGACAGTTTATAGAACAACATTGACTATAATAGTAAGAGCAAATCCAGAATCCATAACGCAACATCGGATTGTATTGTTTGCTGAAATGCACAATAAATAATTATTAACATCTCCTGAGCAGTTAAAGAGAAGTATTAGGAACTTTTACTGGGACAAAGACAGTTGCAAACATGCCAGTCTCTTTCTGATAGACAACTTTTTAATTTTCAATATCTCCTAAGGTATTGCCGGTAGTGAAACAATGTACTGAAATCAGTTTGGGAAATTAGAGGTACTCCCCTTACCTCTCTATTTTTGGGTAAACGAATTGCCATTTCTGATGATAAGGCTGTGATTTTTCTGAAGCTGCACAAAAACCAGATGTATCAATGAACTGAGGGGAAGATGTGCACATCTGGGAAAAAAGAGCTCCAGACATCATGTAAAGGTCTTGTTTTAATAAAGCTCCTTGTTTGGCGTGAGAATAATAGCTCTTTATGGAATTCCGACCTATTGTTATCTGATTGGATGCAGAGCTGCTGGAAATGTTTTCAGATGACATATAAAAACCTACTTTCTAAGCGGTTGAGGGGATGTAAGCTCTCAGGGCACCTCTGAAAGAGTGGGGCTGCTAATGTTTGTGTAAGTTTGGCTCACCCTAGTGCTGACAATCACATTCTTGCTTGCTTGCTTCACCCTTGTTTCTTCAGGTCCCAGCTCATTTAGGACTTTACAGGAAATAACTTACATCCTTAAATCACACCTGGAAAAAGAGCTGGCAGCTAGAGAATGGACATAGGGAGTGGCTCAAATTTGCCCCTGGTGGGAGAGTCCACAGAAAGAGGTTCAAGGAGATTCTGCTTCATTTGCTACTAATAGCAGCTTTAAGTACTAAATAATAAATAGCTGTTAGTAAATAGCAGCTATGGGGAAGAACAGTTGTCTTTGTCAGAACAATGCCATAGGGAGAAAGGAAATCCTTTTCCTTCCTGCTTTGATCACAATCCCCCATAGTTACTATTTAACAACAACAATAACAACAAAGATGTGAAGTATAATCATATATTGTATGCATTGTTTGGCACAAAGCAAGTGTTACCTTTAAGCCTACCCATGATTGGTTCAATTGTAAGGATGTCATGATTAGAAACATTTTACCTCAGGACAAAGGGATACAAATAGTCTGCCAATTGTTGAGAAAGGAAGAAAATATTGTAAAATAAAAACAAAGGGTTTCTGAACAGTCAGAATCACCTTATGCCTGTGTAGTGAAAGAGCTGGCTGGAAAGAGAAAAAGTTATTGTTGGTTAGGCAGTGGTTGGTCAGATCTAGGATGTGCTTAGGGGGGTTGTATTTGTTTTGGATGGCTGTCAAGGCTTCTTTAATAGGTACTTGGGTGAAGAGGGATATGATATCGAAGCTCACGAGTAGATCTCTGGGTTGTAGGTTTTGTTTCTTTATTGTTTCTATGAAGTGGACAGAGTTTTGTACGTGTGAGGTGATGGATTCTGTGTAGGGCTGGAGTTGTTTGGCAAGAAATTTGGCAAGATTCTGTAGAGGTGAGCCTATGGAGCTGACTATATTAAAGAAGCCTTGACAGCCACCCAAAACAAATACAACCCCCCTAAGCACCTCCTAGATCTTATCCACCACTGCCTAACCAACACATACTTCATCCACAATGGACTAAGATACAAACAGATAGAAGGAGCACCTATGGGATCACCCCTTCACCCATCATCGCTAACCTATACATGGAACACTTTGAAACCAACGCTCTAGAGAAATCCGAACCCAAACCCAAACTCTGGCTTACATATGTAGATGACACTTAAGTAATTTGGCCACATGGGGAAGAAAAACTGGACAACTTTCTCACACACCTCAACAGCCTACACCCCAAAATACAATTCACTATGGAAACAGAAGCCAACAACCAACTTCCCCTCCTGGACGTCCTAATTTACAAAAAACTCAATGGCTCTCTATGACACACCATCCACCGGAAGAAAACACACACCAACCGCTACTTAAACACACAATTCCATCACCACCCTGAACAGATCAACTCCATAGCCAAGACCCTCATCTCCAGAACCAAACGCCTAGCTGACAAAGACCACCTGAGAACAGAATTACACACCCTCACCAACGTATTAATTTCCAACGGATTCCAAAGCAACACAATTACCAACCTAATCCTAAAGGAGACACCCCCCCCCGAAACTGAGACACAGAACAGGACAATGGTATCGCCCTCCTCCCCTACATCAAAGGCACCACAGATAAAATCAGCAAAATTCTCCACAAACACAATATCAGGACAGCCTTTGGCACTGACCAAAAAATAGCCAACATCCTAAGAAACCCCAAAGACAAGATCCAGCTAGAAAACCAAGGAATTTATGAAATACCATGCAACAATTGCCCAGCTACATACATTGGACAAACCAACAGGAGAATAAATGCATGCATCGCAGAACACAAGAACGCAGTCAGAAAAGAAGAAAATACTTCCTCCCTTTTCTAGCACCTTTAAGCCACAGGATATGAAATTAATTTTGAGGGAACCAAATTAATCTCCAATACTGAACACTTCAACAAGAGAATAATCAGGGAAGCCATCAAAATAGAGAAACACCCCCATAACATGAATAAACGGGATGATACCTCCCACCTACCAGACATCTTGAAACTGGCCCTTATCAACAAACAAGTCCCAGCCACGAAAACCAACAACGGACCCAAAACAACATATGATGCCACCACCAACCTCCCTCACCAGACTCAAACCCAAACCCACCCCATAGATAAAAGGCAACCACTGTCCAGAAACCAGACCATGGCTGCATCACCAGCTGCCACACACCTTGACCCCCAAACCAAGCAAACTGATACACGCCATGAACACAAAGCCAGGCCTCAAACTCGGAGCCAAACCAAAACCTGGAATGTCACATCACAGCCACCTGCTCAGGATATCACATCACGGAACTCAGGATGTTACAACACAGCCAACAACCCAGGAGATTACAGCACAACAATAGAACTCAGAAGGTCATCACACAGCCCATTACCCAGGAGGCTGATAGACACACAGCCAATACCTCAGCCACACATGTTCTTACGAAAAAGCCAGCCAATCTGCAAACATCAACTTCATCAACTAATCAAGAAATGACAACACAACCAACCTCCCCACCAGTATTTGTAGAGAGACGGCAGCTCCGATCACGCTTTGCTCGCACAAGCACAAAGCTGAAAACACCAGCCTGAAGATGGCGAGTGGGACCTCGTCGAAACGTTGCCAAGATACTCTCAATCTTATACGGGAAAAGACCCAAACACGCCAAGACCCGCATACCCGTGAAAATCTACGAAAACAAATATATATATATGTATGTATGTATGTGTGTGTGTGTGTGTGTGTGTGTGTGTGTGCGCGCGCGCGCGCGCAAGCTATAGGCTGCGAGAGTCACTTTTGTGAGATGGATGGCTAAATAAATAAATAAGTAAATAAACAACAAAGCCTATAGCAACAAAACTGTTGATTTCCATCAGGACAAAATTAAACCAGTAGAGTTTCTGTTCCAGATACAATTTTGACACTTTGTTTTTTGGTAAATGAGTGCTACATATATTTTTAGTGGTAATGAACAGATGTCGACAATGGCAGTAGGGCTGTTTAAATTGTTTAAGTAAAGTTAGCTGGTAGACAGAGGTAAGCTTTTATAATTAAAAAGTATAATTTTCATTGTGAATGTGATATAGCGGTTAAGGCTTCAGGTTAGAAACTGGGAGACTAGGAGTTCTAATCCCACATCAGGTACAAAGCCAGCTGGCTGATTTTGGGCCAGTCATTCTTCTCACTCAACTCTAAGAACAAGAAAGCAAGGGCAAATCACTTCTGAAAATCTTCCCAAGAAAATTGTTGGGAGCCAAGAGTCAACACTAAAAAGCACAAAAAAATAAAGTAAAAATAAAATAAAGATATGTGCTGATTTTTAATTTTTGTGTGTAATTTTGAACTGCGGTTTAGTTTATATTGTGATTGGACCATGCTTTGGTGGGGAAGGAAGAATTAATAAAATAACATTTTTGTATATTTTTAGTTAGGTTACTTCCCCCCCCCCCCTCCTTAAGAACCTAGGGAATAATATTTTGAAGAATCTAAGTTTAAATTGAATCAGATCTGAAATATGCCTCTGGGCTTATCTAGAAAGGAGCTACTGATTCTGGGTAAATGTCTAAATCTGAGTTGACCATTTTTCCCATGAAGGCCACCCTCACAACATCACTTCACCCCTTTTCAGCCTTGAATAATTTAACAATCCAGAGAAAACTTGAAGAGAGGAGATAATATGCATAGGAATAGAGGCCGAAGAATAGAGTTGATTAGGAATCTATGCCCTCGTTCTGGAGATAGACAGAGCTGATGGAGATGTAAACCAATGATATGCCTCTCCCGTCCCATGTTCGTAAGGTCAAACTAGGCATATGTATACAAATGAAGTGTTCTGCAAATATGTCTGTGCTTTGCAGAAGGGAGACAGGCTGCTTTTTTGTTTTCACTGCTTTGATAAATATTTATAAGCAGCCACATTAGAGTATATACTTGATCTTTCCTTTTTTTAAAAAAAAAAGTTGCACATTTGGTAAACCTCTTTTACTTTCTCTATTTAATTTATAAAACAACAAGGATTCATTTGAAAGCCTGATGTAAGAATCACTGGAAGAATTTGGAGAAGCCAAGAGGGAAGGAATCCAACACTTTCAAGAGACTTGAGTCTAGTGCATTTGGAACTTTAAATCATTGCCCTTGCTTTGATGTTACGTGCCATCTAGAGATAGGGATGCATCTTTATTATCCAATGCACAGTTCAATATAAGCCTTTCCTGGCTTTGATGTTTTTATTAGGTTTGTATCATTCTTACTCCTCTTGCTTTTTTGTCTTCAGATGGTTTTTACTTGCTTAGCGATACAATTAGTGGAAAGTGACCCTGTCTCCTCTTACTGACTTCATGCAGGTTTATATTGATGGGAAGACAGCCACGGCAAAAACAAGACAACAAAAAGAGGAAGAGCACTTCCATATTTGGGTGTTCCAGCTGTTATTTACAGCACACTGTCCAGGGTCATTCCTCTGCTTGGCTGGCAACCATCCAAGCCCATTGTCAGCTTGGTGCACATGTGTCCTGTCACGTGTCTCCTCTGTGCCCCTTAGAAGTAAACATGTAGGAATGCAAACTTTTTTTTTAAAAAAAGAAGAAGACAGTCACTTCCATAAAAGACAAAAGAAACTAGGTGGGCCGATAAGCGAAAGCTGCTTAAATTACAGGATATACAGTCAGCTCTATTACAGGGTATTTGTACTGTAAATGTCAACAGAAATACATCCTGTGTTCTGACTAGAGCTTCTGAAACTTTCTCATTCTGTTGCAGTCTTAGTCTTCAACACACAATTCCCTTCTCTTTGAAGAATGATAGGAGTCATGATATTCTGATGGGGAACGTAGCTTCTTGATTGAGCCAGCACTCTGCCTGCAATTTGAATGTTATCTCCCAGCTCTAGCATAGTCATGGCAAAGAACTGTGAGAATTCTAGTTCAGCACACCTAGAGGTTACCGGATTGTCCACCCCTGCTTTAAATGTTCTGAGCCCTTTTGACACTTACAGTTTTCATTATTCTACACTGAGACTTTTCCAGGTCTACTCAATTCTATACTCTTCAGAAACTCAGGTGATCACACGACACTGCAACAAAGAGGAAAGGTTGCCTGTATCCTCTTGCTGCCATCGTGATCATCCCGATTTTGCAGAGCAAAGTATAGACTTGTGGAGTCTACTACCATCTGAAGAGACATGGGTAGAGAGATGATTAGAAAATCCTGTCTTACAAAGGGAAGATTAGTGGGAGAAGCTTCAAAGTACCACATCTAAGGCAAGGAAAAAAATGGCATTTGCTCCCCAGCAGTTAAATATGTATAATCAGTTCTTCAGAAAAATATATCAAGACATGTTTATGTCAGAGAATACAGCAGACAAAGGCATGAATGCCAAAATTGTTGGAAGAATTGGAGTGTTGATGAAGCAATCCAACTAATAAGTTGTTGCAACTACAGCATTACAGCATTCGTATTTGTATAATTTTTTTCCTAAGAAAAACATAACCAAGATAGATGCATCCTACATATCAATACAGAAGCCATGAAATAACTATGAATATTTGTGTTCCAAAATGGCATCATTCATGAGTAAGAGGGTTCAGGAAACTTCAAGGTTTACTGAAGCATAATTTAAACAGGTCTTTAGAAGAAACTCTTAGAAAGCGCCATTTAGGCTCAATGGTCAAAAATGCTAACTGATAGAGTGAAAGTATAAGAAGAGAGTATGAAGTATAGAGCAGTGATTGCCAACCAGTGGGCTGGGGACTACTAATGGTCTGTGAGAAAATTTTGGTGGTCCACAGAGAAATGTCACCCCCAAAGCACCCTCAAAGCAATTAATCCAGGCTGTGCGGGAACACAAGGCTGTGCCGCCCACATGGCCCATGGGAACACAAGGCTTGCATCCCTTACATTGCAAACAACACGAGGTAGTGAGGGGAGGGGGAAAGGGCAGAGGGGGGGAACTTGCCCCACTTGCCCCAGGCACCTGGCCTGGCCACAGGGCTGTGTCTTTCCGCTTCTTTCTTCTTCTGCTTTTGGCTGCATGCAAGAAAGCAGCAAAAGTCTTTCTCTCCCCCAAATTCCACCAGAAATGAGTCTTTGGGACCCTGCAAGGCATCCTGCTCCAAAAGGCTGTGCCAGTGCAACAAGTCTCAAAAAAGACTCATTTCTGGCAGAGTTTGGGTGCTCAGCCGAAGAGTGGGGGCCAGTGGGTGAGTGGCCATGTGGGTGGTGCAACCTTGTGTTCCCACATAGCCTGGATTAATTGCTTTCGGGGTGTGCTTTGGGGGGGACATTTCTCTGTGGACCACCAAAATTTTCTTATGGACCACCAATGGTCCGTGGCCCACCGGTTGGCAACCACTGGACTAGAAGACCTCCAAGGTTCCTTCCTATTCTATTCTATTCTATTCTATTCTATTCTATTCTATTCTATGCCATCCACATGGCCCATGGGAACACAAGGCTGCACCACTCACCCACTGGCCCCCACCTTCGGCCAAATTCTATTCTATTCTATTCTATTCTATTCTATTCTATTCTATTCTATTCTATTCTATTCTATTCTATTCTATTCCCTTTCTAGCATTGGTATCCAGCATATTGGGGGGGGAGGGGTCTATAAAGATCAATTTTTCAGCTCTGGCAGCATAATTGAAACCTTTGTAGATGTACGCAACTTTGGCGATGTTTAAAAGAGGAGGGATTTTTGTCATGCTACTGTGACTGCCATCTTGCCTTTTTATACATCTCTGCAGATTCTGCTTGCTACTGAAAAATGATCAGTAAAACACATCCAGAAGCAATTGAGTCCTCTATTCTTTATATTTATTTTACCACTGCTACTGGTATAGAAAGAGAAAATAGATTTTTGTAAGTATTTGAGCTGAGTCTGTTGAAAACTCTCTTGAGAAAGCTGTTTGGTGGCATAAAATATTTAAAATAAAACAGGAAAGACAGTGCCATTTTGTGCCTCCTCATTTCTTTACCAAGGGATTATTTTAAAATGAATAATTAGCTTTAGGACTGGATTAAAAGAAGCTGGGGGTGTGAGAAAACTGATACATTGTGGTCAAATGCACAATGGCTCTGAGGAAGCTGCAGCTGTTTCCTATGAGTAAGTATCAACTTTCCACCTAAACTCCTTTTTGGACCTTAATATGGGAACCCATCATGAATCTTGTAAAATTTCACATACACTTCTATAATGTGGTGGCAATACATCCTGTAAATATGTTTCATGCCTTGGGCAAGCTGTTTTCAGGCGCACACTTCTAGCTTTGAAGAAAGATGGACCAATTCTTAATTTGGAGAACAGTCACGCTGGCTTAAAAGCACTGAGCTATAGTGAATCATTTGTTACTTTTATGGGGATTAAGGATGGTATTGCAAGCAGGATGGTTGCATAATCTTTCTGTAAGGGGATGAAAGGCAAAAGTGACCAAAACAGAGGAGTTCATTAAACACACAGAATGGCCCTGCTTAAAAAATGAACTTGAGAAATAATTGAAAGTTGTTCAAAATCAATAAAAATATCTAAAGGACATTCTGTCCTAATCCACCACTGAACATCCTTATCTTAGTACAGCACTCTGAAACTAGCCCACTCAGAAGATTGCTGGAAATGTAGATCTGATTTCACTCATGCACCATTGAAAAAATTTTGGAATGACTACACCAGGAGCATGGTCTTGGTCAGGTGCCCTAGATTTGGCTGTTAATATTTTCACAAGATGTTGAACAAAAGATGTTTGAAAAATCTCATTGAGACTTTCTTCTATTGCCACCAGGTGTAGATGTGTTCAGATCAGTGGTGGGATTCAAAATTTTCTACTACCAGTTTTGTGGGCGTAGCTTGGTGGGCGTGATATGGCTTGGTGGGCGTGGCAGGGGCAGGATACTGCAAAATCTCTATTCCCTCCCCACCCCACCCCACTAACCTGCTTTCCAGCTCTGTTCTCCTGTGCAGCGCAACAAAAAGAGACCCAGCCGATCAGCTGGGACTTGGGAAGCAGAGAATAGATGGGGGTGGGGCCAGTCAGAGGTGGTATTTGTCAGTTCTCTGAATTACTCAAAATTTCTGCTATCAGTTCTCCAGAACTGGTCAAAAGCTGCTGAATATCACCTCTGGTTCAGATGATTCTTAAGATAAAACTGCCTGTGATAAATTATGGAGTATATTGTACTCCAGAATCTATCACAGGTTATTTATTTATTTATTAAAATATTATCCCACCTTTATTACTATATAAGTAACTCAAGGTCGCAAACATACCTAATACTCCTTCCTTCTTATTTCCCCTATGTGGTGAGTTGGGCTGAGAGCCAGTCACTGGTCCAAAATTGTCCAGCCATTTTCATGTGCGAAGTGTGACTGGAATTCATGTTCTCCTGGTTTGTAGCATGGCGCCTTAACCACTAGACTAAAGTGTCCCTTAGTTGTTGGTAGATACCACAGTGTTCAGTTCTCAACACTGGGCCTTTTAGGAAGAGCTGTTCAGCAACATCTGAGCTTCATGGGCTCCACCATCCTGAACTACACCAATGCTTCCCAATGTTTTTTCCTTCATTATGCAAGGTCTTTTTTTTTTTAATCAGAAAGATATTTTTACCCAATGTAAGTAAATACTTGAAGTCAGTTTATAGGTCCTATTGCATTTGGGTAATGGGTTCATGCATCATTACCAAAGAAAATCACTTTTACCTAATTTGGGATAATTTACTCAAGTTTAGGAAGTACTGACCTATACATCCTTCCTTGTCATTCATCTGACACAGCTATTAAAATCTGATATTTTATCTATTATAAGAGCTAACAAGATCTTTTTCCCTTCAGAAAGATTTGTTTTTAGTTAGAAGTACTAATAAAAATAGAAGCAGAATTTGTTTTATTTACTAGCCACATTTACATCTCACCTTGTATCTCCAGAACTGTTGTGGCTTGCTGGCTGTCACTGGATCTGGCAGCAGACTTGGACAGTGAGGAGGTTGGGGAGGAACTTGGGCCAGCCTGGAATCTGGGGAAGGCTCTGATGGATTGTCTGCATTGGAAGCAGAGATAGGGCCAGGACCGTCTGACATTTCCCAGCTGCCTTTGGAATTGGAGATAAATGGGGAAGAAGAACAGCTGGAGCCTGTTTCAGATGCGTGTATGCACAGAGCTATCAGGAGAGGAGAACAACTAAGGAACAGGGGCCGACTCAGAAAGAAAGGTACATGTGGACACTAAATGGCCCCTCCCTAGGGAATAAATAAAAGCAAAGGGGGAGTGGTTAGGATTCACTTATTATTATGAAGATTTGCTTATCATGGTTTGTGCCTCAGAGACTCCTTGCCAAGAATTAATTTATAGCTTTGTGACTGGAAGCTCTGGGCCTTGCAATTATCCAAGGACTAATAAGGTCTGTTCTTGCATTTAACTCTTGGAAGGATTATTGCTGGGACTTTTCTATGTGTGAATGCCATGAATTTACAGTTCTGCTAAGCTTGGGTCAGAACAGGAACTACAAGGTAGTACACACAGGAATCCTTCCTCCATTTCCTCCCTCCCCCAACAACAGCCACTTGTGAGAAAAGTTGAGCTGAGAGAGAAATTGATCAACATTACCCAAAGAGGTTGAACTAGGGTCAGACAGCAAAAGAAACTTTTTTTTTACATGAACAGTCACATCTAGTGCAGACAAAGAATACCACTTTACTGAAGATTCCATATGGATACAGAAGTAGAAAAGCCAGTTCTATTTTGCACAAAAACAGCATAAGAAAATGTTCCCTTTTCCTTGGACCTCCCATTGTCCATTGTCCACCAATCATTTCCACACTCTTTGTTTTGGGAATGGTCTGCCTGCCTCAGACCTCCCCAGCTGGTGACCTTGGGGTATTGGTATGTCTCAGGCTTCTAGTTGCCACACTTGCATCCAAATTTTCCTCCCAAACTTCTAATGCCTTTCCTCCCCGCTCCCTTTACAACTGTCTGGTTGCAAGTGGGGCTGCGTAGCAAATCCAGGGGTGTCAAACTCAAGTCCCATGGGCTGGATTTAGCCTACGGCATGCCCATGGGGCCAGCCTGGAAATAGCAAAGGACCGGCTCGCGGTGCCTCTGGCAGCCAAAACAGGGCATGGGGGGCTGTGCATGCCCCCCGTGCCCCATTTTGGCCAGCAGGGTGCTGCAGGAAACATCTGTCCCATCTCTCCCCCTCCCCCATGGGGGAGAACTACAATGCTGATCCAGCCCTCAAAGAAATCCAGTTTGACACCGCTGCTTTAGTCCTAGTCCAGCAGTTTCACAACTACATTATGCTGTTCACAGTCAGTGTTCTGAACATGCATGCACTAGCATAAGCAAAGCTACTCTGTGTCCTTGCATAGGTCATATTCATATTTCAGAGTCTATCTGAGCAAGAATTGTTTTATGGGGTATATCTCCCATTCTGCCTTTATTAATTTCATCTAAAATTTGCTGCCTCTCAAGAATGTTGTCTCATTTTACTCCTAATACTATGCCTCTCGCTAATACCTGTAAAAGAAAAATTGTTTTTTTAAATTTTCTGTAATACCAGTAAAACATATGACCATTGTATTCTGCAGATATTTTACTAGTTACTAGTGCTCAGTTTTACAGTATGGTAGTCAACTCAAGCTCATTGATTTTTTTTTTTCATTTTGATTTTCTTCTTAGTCTTCATTTTTAAGTGTCTCTTTAATGAAGACGATGGTAACCAAGAGGACAGGAATCAAATACAATATGTTACTAATATGTTTCTATAATAGGATAAAAGGTAGACAAATGAGACTGTTAAATAAGTTCTCACATTTCCCCATCCCTGCACACATACACATTTCTAAACATTGTGGGTGAATTCATGTCTGTTTGTTATTAGAAGATAGTTTCTTCCCTCCATATATGGCTGTTCCTTATATTCTCTGGATGCCCCCATGGCTCTGATTTCTTTGTCTGAAATGTGGTTAAGCTATTGCAGGTCTGTCTGAGTTGATTTACTGGACTGGCTCCTACAGTACTTTCTTTTGACTCATAAAATCCATAAACTACTCTTTTAGGAACATAGAGTTTCCCATATCTATAGAAAGGGGAAATAAAACTCATGTTTACACTCAGAAATCCCTCATAATCTTCCTAGACATCTTACTTGCTCATGCCTATTGAAATCCAAGCTCTTTTTTCATGATTAGGAAAGTAACCAGAACATTCTGCTTTATTTATTAGGAAAGAAAAAGCACAGAAAATTCTCAGCAGGGAAACAATGAATATTTGCTAAAAGGAAACTGGTCCCCTACATCAGGCAGAGTGAAACAACCATGATCATTTTAGCTAGCAGATGCTGGGCAATTTCTCCTAAACTGTCTCTTCTTTGGGCTATAATTGTCTTTCTAATCTCCTTAGATGACTGAGAGACTGAAGAGTCAGTCCAGTTCAGAGGTAATATTCAGCAGGTTCTGACCAGTTCTGGAGAACTGTTAGCAGAAATTTTGAATAGTTCATTCAACCGGTAAATACCACCTCTGACTGGAGATTTTACAGTATCCTTCCCCTGACATGCCCACCAAGCCACACCCACAGAACCAGTAGTAAACATATTTGAATCCCACCACTGGTCCAGTCCATTTCTGTATTTGGAATAAGTATCTATTTCCCTCTCAGAAAATGTGAGCCACTTCTGGTTTTTGAGGACTTAATGAAGACTTTAACCAGACATCAAATAAATAAAACAGGATGGGGAGAGATATGGATATTTACAATAAATAATTAGCAATTACATAGGGTTAGAGTCCCCTTATTAAGCCTCCAATTAAACAGACCTCCTGACCACCACCGTGGTATCATTTACTCAACCTTTGCCCAGGCAGGAAAAAAAATCTTGTGTTTGCCGTAAATACATGATTCAACGAGATGGGGAATTTTGAAGAATATTCTTGTATAATTCTGTTCTGTCTCTAAGAAACAAAATATCAACAGTTGTAGAAGAGAAAGGAAGAGAAGGGAAGTAAATCTTCTGCATGAGCTGCGTTGGTTACTGGTGTGTGTTTGG
Organism: Bungarus multicinctus; assembly: GCA_023653725.1. Taxonomy (NCBI): domain Eukaryota; kingdom Metazoa; phylum Chordata; class Lepidosauria; order Squamata; family Elapidae; genus Bungarus; species Bungarus multicinctus. Next base: position 102,713,646 of record CM042836.1, on the reverse strand, counting down.
GTTCAATTTCCACCTGGTGAATTGAACCCTGGTGGTTATCTTTAAAACCCTACATGGCTTGGGATCAGGATACCTGACGGATCACCATTTTCCAAGAGTCTCTACCTGTCCAACTAGATCAAGCAAAATGGGCATGCTGCTTATGCCAATCAGCCAAAGAGTGTCAGATGGTGGGGATCAGAAGAGCACACAACAGATATAAACTAAATGTAAATCACTCCAAACTCGATTGCAGGAAGTACGATTTCAGCAACAAAGTGATCAATGTCTGGAACTCCCTACCTGATTCTGTTGTCACCTGCTCAAACCCTCACTCCTTTACCCTCAAACTAAATTCTATTGACCTCACCCCATTCCTAAGTAAGGGACATGCATAAGCGAACAATCATGCCTACCATCCCTGTCCTATTGTCCTCAATTATTAGTTCCTATTTCTTGCATTTAAACTTATGTTTATTCTTGTTTCTGTTCTATTGTAAGCTTTTGACAAATTAAAAAATAAAATAAAAAATAAAAAAACTTTTCCTGAAATGGGCCCTGCTTCCATGCAGATCTTCCCTTTGATTAGAATGGCCCCAACTTTGTTAGCCTCTAAAAAACCTGGCTATGTTTCCAGTCTGGAGCACTGAATGTGTCAAAGGCTCTGTTTCCTGACTATAGTGTTAATTGACCAAGTATCTTGACCCTATGTTTATTTAATTTGGATATTTTTTAGTGTTTTTAATTTGTTGTACTGTTTCTTTTGCTTTAAATGTTTTTAATCTTTTAACTATGTTATATTTTTTAAATTGTAAGCTGCCCAGTAATTATATTTTTTAAATTGTAAGCTGCCCAGACTGACATGGTTGGCTATAGAAAACAAACAAACAAATAAGGAAGACATGACAGCAATTCTGTCACATCACCTACCTTGTAATAGCAATTCTGTGAAAATGTTTAAAGGTATAAATGTGACTATTATGGAGTGGTTCTCTCTCCTTTACTTGAATATGTGCAATATTGTAGAATGGAAATAATCTTCTTTGGAGATGTGTCAGTCTAGGGGTCTTCCATGATTTCAGTCCTTCTTTAGCGTTGTCAGTGTGATTCTGAATTACTCCAGCTTGCTTAAACATTCATATGTTTTCTGATAGCTACAGCTAGATAAATATATAGAAACCCTAATGCTGGCAGAGAGAAAGGAAAGAATATCTTGGCATTTTTCAAGTTCTTCTCCCTTCATAGCTGTAATTTTAAATTTATTTTTGTGGGGGGAGTGGAGAAATACTCATGTTCTGAAGTTGAGATCTGAAAAAATCCACTATGATAGTGAAACATTTTATCAGCTCATCTGCTCTTTGTGTCTCTCTGGAATCTTGCACAAAAAGATTCTATGGTACTTTGAAGACAGCCTCAGATCTTTGTGACTCTATGATATCAATGTGTTTGGGGCTGAACTGATTTAATTCTGTTCAATTGCCATATAGTTTGAAACTGGAAGGAGCTACTTCTTTGCTTTTTGTTTTTTAAAAGATGCTAAGGCTTAATTTTTCCATTGAAGGGAGTGTTTGGCTCAACCCTCCTTCTGATTTTTCATGACCCTCTGGTCCTGAAAAACAAATGCTGACTTGATGACTTTGCAACTTTCCTTTAGTAGCTTAGCCAAAACTGAAAAGAGTTCCTCTCTTCTCTTCAGCAGACTATAGGGACTTCTTTTTTTCCTGTTTTATATATAATGTGTCTGTATTTGTATAACTTTTGTTGCTACAAAGCAAGCAAGAATTTTTATTATCTATTCTAAGTGTGCAATTTTAAGTATGTAAAAATAATGGTAACCAGGAGGTGGTTCTGACCAAAATGAAGGTTAAAACTGCCTTCAGATAGCTTTTGAGGGTTGGCAGTGTGGAAGTATCTTTAATACAGAGGTGGTATTCAGCAGGTTCTGACCAGTTCTGGAGAACCGGTAGCGGAAATGTTGAGTAGTTCAGAGAAGTGACAAATACCACCTCTGACTGGAGATTTTACAGTATCCTTCCCCTGCCACGCCCACCAGGCCACGCCCACAGAACCAATAGTAAAAAAAATTGAATCCGACCACTGTTTTAATACCTAAATGGTGAATATCTAAAAGGAGATGAACAGAGAAGGGTAAAAGCTCCAGATGAATTTTGGGAATGTTCAGGGTCTAAGTGTTTCCCTTGCTATCTTTTTGGCTTTTTAGATATGAATTACACCTGGAGTTGTCAACATTCATGCATAGTTCTTTTTTGTGTTTAGGAGTTCACAAAAATTAGAGCATCAGTTTCCCATTTTCAAAAGTTCTTACAAAGAGTGGCATTTTCAGCAAACTATGAGACACCACAATCATGTCTGACTCAGGATCGTAATGTCTGACACAATTAGACCACTGCAACATGCTCTGCCTTAAAGATACCTTTAAAGATGCTTTCCCAGAAGCCTCAACTGATGCAAAATAGTGGCCCAGTTGCTGACAGAAATTTGTTGGGAACATATTACACCAGATTTATAGGCCAGGCATTATTATATTAATTTCGGAGTGCAATTTCAAGTACTGATTTTAGCCTTTAAAGTACATTATGGCTTGGTGTCTGATTATTACTACAGGATCTCATCTCCCCATTTGTGTCTGCTTGAAGAAGCAGTTGGTTGTCCTTTATTTTCATTTAGTCACGAGTGAGGGGGGGTGAAGCCTGGACATAGTGTGTTTTGGTGATGGGGCATTGCTCTACAAATACCTCCTATTGAAGACCCGTTTGTCTCTGACATTTTCTACCGCCTAGAAGCTGAAGACAAAGGTTTTCCACAGGGTTTTTGGAGTCAGATGCCAGCTGTTTCCATAGGGTTTTCTTCATCTTATTTTTATATATTTATTATATTTTTATACAGTACTGTGATAGCCATCAAGAGTCTTGCAATTGTGATGGCATACAAATTTATAATAAACTCCTTAAGATGTGACATCTACATGATGACAGCATCATGCAATCTCCCCAGCCCAGTTCCTGCAAAACCCCATGCCTTTAACATAGAATCAACATTCTACCTGTATAAGAAAGAATGAGAAATAAATGTACAATTGTTTCTTCTTATAGAATGGAATGAGTGACATTGACAGGACTTCGGGAGCAAGGACCATGTTACACATTTAGCAAGCTAGGAAATCATTTTGTCAGATTTGAATGCCCCTTTCCAATAAAGAATAAAATGCACATTTTAATTCATGTAATGCTTAATTCTACACTGAATGTTAATAGGAAATAACAGATCTTAAGATTCCAGAGATACAGTTTTCCACATGGCTCAGCAAAAAACTATAAGGTTAACTGTTCTCTTTCCATAAAAGATTTCTTCCTTAAAAGGGAAGATTCTATATAAAATTTGCCTGACCCTGTAATCATTTGCTTCTGCTGCTAAGCATTATAATTATAAACCAAAATAGTAGACTATGTGATATCAATCAATAGGAGAGACAATTTGTAAACTTTTTAAAATCATGTTTTATCTATTCTGTAAAAAAATTTTTCTTGTAAATTGAAGTGAGTATTAAAACAGAATAACTAAACAAGATGCTCCTAGTCTCACAGGAATATCTTCTGATATCAGAATGCCATTATCCATCAGAGATTGAATTTATTACAAATCAAGGTCCCTAGTACATATGGTGAAAGCTCTTCAAGCTGATCACCAATGATGTTTCTGCAGTGTCTGGAACACAAAATAAGACATTCAGCTGAGTGCAAATTGGACTGATTTGGATCCATTTGTCATTCTCTCCAGTGGTTCTGAATGGCCTCACCCTTCCATCTTTCCTTCCTTCCTTCCTTCCTTCCTTCCTTCCTTCCTTCCTTCCTTCCTTCCTTCCTTCCTGCCTGCCTGCCTGCCTGCCTGCCTGCCTGCCTGCCTGCCTGCCTGCCTGCCTGCCTTCCTTCCTCCTTTGCTACTGAGCAAAAGAGGCCTAACTGGGTTGAAATTTTGACCACCATGGATGTATTAGCAATTCAATAAAATTCAGTTAATGATTATTCCTAACCTGATGAGAGGAATGCAGTTCAGATATTATGCTCTTAAAGTTTTTGAAGGAAAAGTAGAGTATAAATGTATAAACATCCAAATAGATTCCAGAGCCTTATTGTTTCCTTAGATAGTGTGATGTTGGCAGATATTTTACATAAGAAACCTGTAAAATATTAACATAAAGCAATAGTTTCATGGAAAAAACCCAGCATTCATGGCAATATAATTCCACAAGACATGTCATAAATTCTTGTTTAAAAACGAATGGCCTTGTAATAATGCATATACCAGCTTTTCTTAAAGACAACCTTAGACACTGATAACTCAAGGCTAGATAACCCACAGTGGGGTCATTTCTTTCTCTTTACACAGCATTTTGTTTGCTTTACAACAGTGTAACAATGTTCACTGGGGTAGTAGGGGAGAGAGGAGGTTGGTGGACCTTATACATTAGATGTGCAAAATTTGCTCCATTCTCTAACAGGGAAGCATAAATCAAATTACTACATTTTATGAAAGCATAATGAATTCTGCAAACATTGAATTCATTATGACAGAATAATTGTTATTCTTTAAATATGCATCAGTCTCAATGGCTAAAAAGACCTAAATGTAGAGTGTTGCCTAGACCAGTGCTCCAGAATATGTTAACCCCATTTGACCAAGCCAAATATTCATGCAGGAGTTCCCAGGTGTTTGACAACTTCTTTTCATATAGACAGCGAATCCAGAAAGCTTTTGAAAGTAGTAGGGCTTCTAGATGTGGCCTGTAAAATCCCAGTGGTTTCTGATGGCAACAAGGAGAATATTGAAAACCCTAACTTTTTGCTGCCAGCTAGATGTCATCTTAATAATGATGGATGAAGCCTAGAAGCTCTAAAACAATGTATGTCAACCTTGGCAACTTTAAGTTGTGAGGACTTCAACTTTGACAATTCCCAGCTGGTATGGGAATTGAAGTCCACACATCTTAATCTTATCAAAGTTGAAAAACACTGCTCCAGAGCTTCTGTAGAGCAGAAGAACAGCCCCTTTAGAGCTCTGCAGGAAGGCTAGATTTTACAATACAGCTTTGACTATCCTTCCTATTTCCAATACTGAAGCTTGCAGCAAGAATTAAAAATAAATGCCACAGAATGTTATTCATAGTGCCCAAATTAAAGGGGTAAGAAAATTGAAAATGACAATTCCTTGTTCACTTGAGGCCACTTCTTAGATGTGGTCTCACTCCTCCAAATAGTGCTGCGCCTAGCCATAAGATGGGACTTCATCTCCCCTTAGAATTTGCTGCAGGAAGAGTAGATGAATCAGGAGAGACACCCTCAGAGAAACTGGGCCACAGGTGAAGTTAGTTCTGCAAATAAAATATAATGGGTTATGGCTTCTAAAGAGTAAATAGCACTTTACTTATATGACTGAATGTTTATGGACTCTGTTGGTGATCGCCAAACAAGACTTCTTGTTGAAAGTTGACTTTATGCAGTTTAACATGACCATCCCAGGGCAGAAATACTTAATGAATATTTAAATACTGCTTAGCATCAGCTACACCTAGTAAATGTATCCCTAAGGGTATTCTTGCTACTCAAAGATTTCTTCAAAACTGGACAAATCAGAATATTTTCTCTTCCTTGATGTCAATTTCACAGATGCTCATTCATAAATCCATTTCATTTTTCTCCCCCATATGTTGAGGACTGTTTCAGTGCACAATAGCAAATATATCTCTATGTTATGCATATCCTTTCTTCTCAAAATGTGCATATTTTAAGTGTATGCTTGTAATGTGCAATTTGGTTGGCATGTTTTGTGAAACCCTCCCACCAAAGAAGTCCTGGAAAAAAACAAAAATCAAAGAATATTACAAGCCCAAAGCAGCATATTACTGTTGCATCATGTTCCACCCTCATTAATCCTGGAGGTGCAGCTCATGCTAGAGCATTTTGATGTGCAAATCAGTTGAAATTCCCGCACATTCCCAGACAACAAGCGATTAGGCATCTTTGGGTAATATGTGAAATGAAGCCACAATCCAGATGCAGGATCTGATCTACTTAAATGAGAAGAGGCACAGGGAAAATGTGTTCCTATGGGCATTTCATTACATTCTTCAGTTACTGGATACAATGTTTAAGCTATGAATCAGTCAGATTCCATGGATAATGTTTTATGAAAGCACTTATGAGGCCTTCTCTCCTTATGATAAGCAATGGTTGCCTGAAATCATCTAGTAAATGACACTGTTTATTTGCAGATGATGATCAATGCCTTCTCAAGGAGATGGCTCCTATTGTTAGATAGCACCAGGATGAGTCAAGGTATGGTGGCTGAGATAGCGACGGCTGGCTGGCGCTATTCTCAGGCAGGCAGCAGACACACATTCAACAAAACCACATTGCAGCTCAGGTTGAGTTGCCTTTTCTTTCTTCATCAAGCTCAAGTTATGCCAGGGTGCGTGGGTTGTACCCACAAAACAAATAAACCAACTGAAATACCTGAGAGCTGTTTATTTTAGCAGATGTCTCCTGGGAGCCTCATCCAGAAGGCAGTCTGTGGTGAGTGAAAACAGATGAAAAGGAAGGGAGTCCTGTGGCAATCAGGCCTCGGGAAGGAAAGGTCAGGGCATTCTGATCTTACTGTAAGTGATGTAATTCTTTTACTGTAACTTTCCAAAACTACCTCAGCCCGATTGTTTCAGTATGTCTCAGAACATGTCAGGAAGTCAGGATGTGCATGCAAAGGGAAAGGGCAGACCGGCAGGATAAATGATGAATTGTCTAACCCAGGAATGGGGCTCTGATGCAATAAGGGATCCTACCTTAGTCGCTACCATTTTGATGGGTGATCGCGCATGCACATGCATGCCCCTAATGTATGCGCCCCTAATATGTGCACTCCTAACAAGCCTATCAACTGGGAGGATGAAGAAACAAAAAGCTAGGAGTGACCCTCCCATGTGCTTTTTGGTCTTTTATCTTTTCAGCTGATTGTCAGAGGCTTTTTCCCCCCTCATCTCAGCTGATTGGAGGCTTTTTTTTACTACCTGTCGTCCCCCCAAGCTGGTGGTGATTTTTACTACTGGTTCGCCTGAACCGGGCCAAACTGGTAGCATACCACCACTGCTCTGATGTTCCTCTAATTGTCAGTTCAAGTTGCCTCAGCCACCATGGTTCATAGTAACTAAACACCTGAGAGTTGCAGCTCAGCAATACTTTTCTTTGATATGGACACCTTACATTGAATAGAATAGAATAGAATAGAATACAGTTCTTTATTGGCCAAGTGTGGTTGGACACACAAGGAATTTGTCTTGGTGCAAATACTCTCAATATACATAAAAGAAAAAAATATTGGTAGTTTTAATGTATTATCTTCTTTATTTGTGTAAGCAGAAATAGAAAACCAAGTTATCTTGAAGGGGGATGACAGCTGGACCACAACTTGATGTGAACTTGATCTAGTTTTCTGAAAGGTAGTTTTGTCACTGTTTGCCATATTAGTTGCAATACCTTGAAGCACTTGGAAATCTTTGAGAATTATCTTTGAGATAATTGTGACAGAGTTGACCTTTGAAAACATTCCCTTACCACAGGGGTGTCAAACTTGGTTCGTCACTGCATCGTCACACGACATATCGGGACTTCCTCCCACTTTACTAAACTGGGTGGGGCGGAGCCAGCACATGACGCATCTGGCCCACGGGCCGTGAATTTGACACCCTTGCCTTACCATAATACCACTTACTGAGATATTCTTTTAACATTCAATAAACCTTTATAATTTTTTTTCCATTTTGATAACCAGTATTTCAAAGAGCTATGAAATGTGATTTGTGTACTTTCTATCCCTTGTTTGCTACTATAGTCCACTTCTGAGGCTTGAATTAAGCCACATATCTAGTTATGCCTCAATTTGCTTTAACATTGATTTCGGAAAGCATGTTATATTCCACTTTCAGTACTATCAGTCTATGAAACGGAACAGGGCAGAATAAAACAGAACACCTTTCTAAATAGATATGAGGGTGATAGAGCTGCTGCCATTTTCAGGAGTCAGCACATTTCCCTCTAATGAAGAGAGAAATGGAATAGGAGAATGAAAAGTACTTTTCTTAACTATAAGCAAGAACTAAATCCTTATAACTATTTTAAATATTTCTTATCAGAAGGTCAGACTGAACTATGTCTGGATTTTAAACTACATTTTATCTTCTTTGGTGTTGTCAGATTGAAGAGCTTATACAGATTAACTTTCCCAGAATTTCATCAGAGATTTACAAGAGGCCACATAGAAGCAAAATATTAACAACAACAAGGAATGTTTGTTCTGAAATTATCATACTAATAAAGCCTAGTGACTCAGAAATATATAATGATATGAATAACTAAACACTAAGCAGTAACCATACGATATCACACCAGCATAAGTTTTACAGTCAGATGCAGAGGTGGTATTCAGCAGGTTCTGACCAGTTCTGGAGAACCGGTAGTGGAAATTTTGAGTAGTTTGGAAAATCGGCAAATGCCATCTCTGACTGGAGATTTTACAGTATCCTTTCTCTGCCACACCCACCAAGCCATGCCTACAGAACTGGTAGTAAAAAAAATTGAGTCCCACCACTGGTCAGATGGCATCTGAATCTGATGAAACGTTAGGAGTTGTAACATAGAAGTGACCTGCAACAATATTATATTTAATTCCCATGAAATGGATCTGAGAAATTTAAGTAATAATTCAATGTATGAATTAAGGCAAATATACACGTTCAAGGAAAATGTTGAAAGAATCAATCTGGATTGGACACCTCTGTAAACCAGTAAAACAGTAAATTTCTGGTCCCGGTGACAACCCAGATTGGATTTTGTAATTCAATATTATGTTTAGAAAGTTATAGAATAGAATAGAATACTTTATTGGCCAAGTGTGATTGGACACACAAGGAATTTGTCTTGGTGTAAATACTCTCAGTATACATAAAGAAAAGATATATTCATTAAGAATCAAGAATCATAATGTACAACACTTAATGATAGTCATAGGGTACAAACAACAATCAAATCATACTAGGAAACAGTCAATATAAATCGTAAAGATACAAGCAACAAAGTTACAGTCCTACAATCACAAATGGGAGGGGATGGGTGATAAGGAGTGATGAGAAGATTAACAGTAATAATAGTGCACAGTTTGTAAATAGTTGAACAGTGTTGAGGGAATTATTTGTTTAGCAGAGTGATGGCTTTCCGAAAAAAATTGTTCTTCATTCTTTTGGAAATTCAGGACAGCATCCATGTTGGAGGGGGACCTGATTACACCACCCATTCCAACTTTCTCTCTGATATAGAAAAACCAAATCCTGAGGTGTCTATATAATGGCTCTCTAGATTTTGCTGAAAACTCCAGCAAAGGAGGGCTTATCACTGTGCTGGAGAATCAACTCAGTTCTTCAACTATTATTACCAACCAGAAGTTTATCCTGATATTCAAATCAAACCTTTCTTATCTAGCTTAAGACCATTAGCTCTAATCTTATCATGTTTTGCTGCTGTTTTTGAGTCAGCATTGACTCCTGGCAACTGCTGGGACAAATCTGCAGTTTTCTTGGCAAGATTTTGAAAGTGATTTGCCATTGACTGCTTCCCAGGGCTGAGAGAGAATAAGCCACTAGCTTTGTGCCTAAGACAGGACTAGAACTCATGGGAATCCAGTTTCTAGCCTAATTTCTACAACAAACTGATTTCAAACCTATCATTTGTCCCTTAGTTTTATTCCATGTTAAACCTATCTTCTAAAGACATTCCTAGTTTGAAGTTGATAGAAAAAATAGTACTATCATTTTGGTCAGAACTTTGAGCACAATCCAATCAAAACCACAAATTAAATTCCCCTTGATTCCAATGAGTATATTAAGAAATTGCAATAAAATTTGTCTCCAGCAGCGTTTTAAAATGCTTGGAAATTATCAGAGGACATGTTGGAACTATACTATATTGTACAGTGGTGGGATTCAATTTTTTTTACTACTGTGGGCGTGGCTTGGTGGGCGTGGCAAGGGAAAGATACTGTAAAATCTCCAGTCAGAGGTGGTATTTGCCGGTTCTCCAAACTACTCAAAATTTCTGCTACCAGTTCTCCAGAACTGGTCAGAACCTGCTGAATACCACCTCTGATACTGTACTATACTACACTACACTACACACTACACTATACATATACCATATACTATATACATACTATATATATATGTGTGTGTATGTATTACCATAATCCAATATAATACCACATATTATAAATAGAACACGAAGTGCAGTTTGCAGAGCTTCTTTGTGGAAAATAAATTCTCTGGGGAAAAAAGAGTCATGGTAAACCGTCTGGACTTTCTTAGGGGAAAAATGAACAAGGACATTTCCCATTTTATCTTACTGAAGATCTTAGGAAAAGTTTATCTGGGGTCATGTGACTCATTGTCATCCCTGCGTGTGCTTGTCTCGTGTTCAGTATATGGTGGCTGACTCATACATTAGGTGTCTGAAAGCGAAACATACTTTCGTACTAGACAGGCATTTCTTTTTCTACCCTTTTATGGCTGTATTTATGTTTATCATTAAACTTGCTTTGATGGTACTTTTGCTGACTTTTCTCAAGACTATTGTTTTTCTTTGTAAAAGAAAAGAATCTGTTCTTGGAAAGAACCCACCAATCCTAGCTTCCAAGAAAATGGTGTGTTAGCCTATTATTGTCAACACTGGCATCTTTTTCTGATTTCAGATCAGAAGATGGTCATCCAGATATTGTTGGGAACTGGGGGTCAGAAGATGTGACATTGATTTGGCTTCGATGCTTTGGAGGTCTGGATCTATCCCCCAGAGCAAGATGCTGGCTTTTATCTTTAAAGCCTTTGAAGTTTAGGGATAGGCAATAAAGAATAACCTTCAATCCACACAGACTTCCAGGATGCTAAAATCAGCTTTGGGTTGTATGCCTGCCAGTAAGCATGGTGGTCAGCATCAAATCAGCACTTCTAAAGCACCTTTCAAATTCACACTGACTGAAAGCAATTCTTTAGCTAACTAGTCACATTTAGAGCTTTAAAGATGAACACAAACTTTTGCCAAGCATGAAAGACAAGACTTTTTTTTCTATCAGGAGTACCTCAGTTACAGGTTCCCTGCTTGTAATCCCTAGACTGCAAATGTGTAAGTGGATCTGTAAAGTTCACTTGTAGGAAGGGCTGGCTAGTTTGTGTTCATGAACTGAATTCAACTACATTATGAGAATCTGCACAAAATGCCCTGGCCTAGAATTTTTCTCCCTTTAGAATTGCTTTGGGGAAAAAAAACTTTTAAAGGCTCTTGGGCAAGTTGTTTTCATTAAAAATATGCCCTAATTATAACTTAAATTTATTCAAATACCATATCCAGTTAGAACAAAATGAATTGCTGCTCTAGAGGAATTAGAACTAGTATAAGTTCAGGTTGCTAATTACCTACCTTGTTCAAATTGTCTCAGTCCAACTTGAAATAGTAGTGTGAAGCGTTTCTCACACCAAGACCTCACCCTTAGCAATGGGATGGGTGGCAAAGAGAAAGATCCTTACTATCTTGTAACTTCCAAGCAAAAATAGCATTTAAACACTTGTTATGTAGGATAACATTGTCTGGACTTCTCTGTTTGAAAAGACTGCTGCTTTTTTAGTTAGCTCTATTGATAGTCTCTTCTTTACTTTTAACTTTATGTTGGTTCTTGCATTTTAATCAATTATTTGTTTATTAATTACTATTCTATCTACCTTGGCAACATTATCTTAAGAGTGTGGAGTAGAATATATTTCTACTAGCCTATCAAAAAATTCCAGAGTCCCAGAAGACTTATTTTATAGAATTTTAAAGTGATAGACATTACTGAATAACTGTCAGTTCTGCCTCAGCTTAATCCTCTAAGTCAGGGGTCTTCAAACTTGACAGCTTTAAGACTTGCAGGCTTCAACTCCTCCAGTCATGTTAGCTCAGGAATTCTGGGAGTTGAAGTCCACAAATCTTAAATTTGCCAAGTTTGAAGAGCCTTGCTCTAAGTAAGAATGATTCTTAACTCCATTCATCTAGAAAGGTGTGGTCATCATTTTAGCCATTGTCTATCCATTGCAGGATGAACGTGTTTCCTACCAATATGGTCCTGAGCTTCCTTTTGCCAATGGGGCCCACAATACTTGCTGATGTCATGGATCCATCTTGTTTTAGGTCTCTTTTTGTGGATGGAGAATTTTATCAAGGGGAATCTTTTCTATGACTGTCTTGGTCCTCCTGCCAACAGTTCTTCTTGCTATGTGACCTGTTCATTCCCAAAAAGCATAGTTTTCTAGAAGTTAAGTGAATTGCAGTAATGCATAGCCAGAACTGAAAATCACACACCCAAATCCCCAAGTCTAACTTTTCCCTCCCTCAGTTGCCTCCATCACTAGGCCTCCATGTCCAATCAAAATCAAACAAGATGTTTTTAGAATGATCACTTCAGGCATAGGTTTGGTATGCAGCTGCGTTTTGTTCCCAGCTGGTTGTCCTTGAAGCCCATCTTAGAGAGATACAGTTAAGTTTCATTCAAAGCATTCCCTACTCTCATCCAGCCTCCCTAGAGTTCATGGCAGCTGATACTGAATGGTTGCAAAGTACAAGTGTGACATAGCAGTCGACAATAAACCTTACTGGCTTATTAGCTGGAAAAAGTCATATCCAAGTCAGACATTTATTTGGAGGATGATTGCTTCATCACTCTTCTCTCCTACAAAACAAAAGTCTGAGTACCATCAGACAAAGAGTTTCTAGGGCAAAGCTAATCACACAGATTTGATTGCTACAAGGATTATCTTGTTTTCTGAGGACAAAATGTGCAAATCAAAATCTATACAGTCCTCCCAATGAGTCACAAGCCCTTTTTACTTACAATGTTGTGCTTGTGGTGAAAGTGAGGGTTGCGAGTGCCCTCCATAACTTGAGAAAAGTGACAGCTGCTTCCTTAAGAGTGTGAACCAAAGTTGGGAAATTTAGTGGTTACAAGTTCCTCTTGAGCAGGTCTGTGATACTTATTAGCAGGGTCAGAGTGGAAGGAAGAGGCAAATGAAGATTCCAGACATGGCTGAGAAGTATTGCATTCATGACGAAAAAAAAAATCACATGAATAACAGACTTCTATTATTTATTGACTTCAGTGATGAAAATATGAATCACTTATGTATAACTGCGGAGCGGTAGAGCCTCCATGCAAAGAGACTTTACCACTCCTTTTTCATATGAAATCCCTGCTTGAAAATCACCAGAGTTACCACATCAGAGAAAAGTCCTTCAAAATGAGGGTAGTCTGTGAGAATGTTTACAGCTTCCTGTGTGGCAGTTTTAGGCAACCGGCTCTTTATAGGGATGAAGTTGCTCTTGTTTCATCACGATGTCGCCAACTCAGTTCTGCACTGCTTTTGGTGCTTCCAGGGGGAAGATGACTTTAGCCTTCCATGAAGCAATTTGGCAAGCTTGACAAAGCATGGATATTCCTCCTAGTGACACCCCATTTCTTTTTATTGATTCAAGTGTTTCCAATTGAAGGGAGGGGAGAGAGGATTCAGCTGATATTCAGTGAAGCCCTGACTGATGCTATACATTCTAAACCATTTCCACTCCAACTAGCTAAACCTGGGAAAACAAAGGGAACAACAACCTATATGAGCTTATTTTTGTAAGCATGGAACTCATAATAGGATCTATGGATTGCTGGTAGAAACCTCTCATTCATAACAGATAACAGATAATCCAACAGAGTTGGAAGGGACCTTGTAGATCATTTAGTCCAACCCCCCGCCCAAACGGCAGACCCTACACCATTTCTGACAAATGGCAGTCCAATCTCTTCTTGAAAGTCTCAAGTGATGGTGCTCCCACAACTTCTGAGCTGTTCCATTGGTTGATTGTTCTCACTGTCAGAAAGTTTCTCCTTATTTCCAGGTTAAATCTCTCCTTGTTCAGTTTCCATCCATTATTCCTTATCTGGCCTACAGGCGCTTTAGAAAATAGCTTGACATGTATTGGGCTAGACTCTAGACTAGAGGGACAATGTTCAGGCTCAATGTAAAGTACTTTTCTATGTTTCAGAAAATGTAGGAGATGACCAGGCTGAGCCTGAGAGCCATCAGTCCTGAGTTCCTTCGCACCCACAAGAGGTCTATGTCCAGCCCACCTTGAAGTTCTTTAACTCTTTATCTAGCACCAATTTGCTTTGACTGTTGGCAGTTCAAATTCTTGTAGACAGCATTACCATGCAATAAACCTACATTCATTTGAAGTGCGTGGACTCCTGATTTTCTGCGCTTGACAGAGAGGTGAACTGATTTACTTCTGCACTGGGTCTTCTGAAACTGAATGATATGAAGTGGGGCAGGGTTTTAAAGGAAGGTAATTAAACCACATAGAAATGACCTTCTGGAATGTGTGTTCAGGACTTCAACTTTGCTCATTCCTGTATAGTACAATAAGATGTAAAGCTACCCTTTCTGTCAAGTCACACATACATTTCCCCACATTTTCTAGTTTTCTTGCTTGGTGTTGTTCTGGCTTTGCTTACTATTCACATTCCCAAGATGAAAAGGGTATGGGAAACCCAAAACAGAACCTGGTTGCTCCAGATAGGGCGACTACAAATATAGTTAACCTTCTCACAGAAGATGGTAATAAGTGGTCTTTCTTGTTCTAGAATGCAGAATGTGAACAGATTGTTTTAGACCACAGGAAGGTGGAGTCAAATTCTATGTGAGGTGGAAGAAACCTCCTAACAGTAAGAACAGTTCAGCAATGGAATCAATTATTCAGATAAATAGTAGATTCCTCTTTATGGGACGTATTCAGTTGGAGGCTAGACAGCCAACTGTCTGGGACATTCTATTTTGGATTCCCCATTGAGCTGAAACTTGGACTCAGTGACCTCAGCATTTTCTTTCAACTCTGGGATTCTATGATTGTGTGGGTCAGAGGAAGGGAAAGAGATTTGCCCTATTTAATTTTGGATATGCTCATGCATGTGCAAACATCTAAATATATTCAATAACTAACTATGCATTTAGGAAATTTTTATATATAACAAAACTGAACAAGCAATCTCTTGTACACAGATATTTGCTCGAGTCAGTGGAAATGTCCACAAGGACTGAAAGCAGATCACATCAGGTTGTGTCATTGTTGCTGCTATCATGATCTTTTTGTCTTCTTTTTCTTTAGCTTGAATGAAACTGCAACCCAAACAGCTCACAGACACTTAACTCTGTATATTTGTCTGTTGTCAACAATATAGAATGTTGGCTACAAGTGGTTTTCTGCCTTAATCCACCTCTAATATCTTTCTAAATATTCATGAATGATTCAGGGATTAATTCTTAAATTTGTATACCACACCTATAGCTCCCATGACTGAAGAAAGCAACAAGCTGCATAAAGATATGCTCTTCTGTGATTCTTTTGGTGGATTCTTTTATTTTTACTTGGAATTCTGTACTAAATAAAAGCAAAACTTTCAGACAAGTGAAAGAAGCACACACACATAATAGTTACCAAAGCAACCTTGATTCATATGAAAGATTACCGAAACTGATGTTTTATAGACCTACTAGAATACTGTTGGCCCCATTGTGTCATTGTATTTGCTGAGTAATTGAATTTGAGAAGAAGAAAAAAGCAATTTAATTTTGGAAAAATTCCTGGAATCTCAAATCACTCTTCAATCTGGCAGTGGCATACCAAACTGGAAAACAAAAAAGCAGCACAACACAACACACAACACACACACACACACACACACACAAACACATCCCAAAATCCAAACCAGAAATTCCAAACCTCTGTTTTGGGAAACATAGATGTTTCACCCAGTTCTCCTGGTCTTTGTCTCCACTATGCCCCCTCTTTCCCAGCCTGCAGAAGCATAAGTGATATGAGATAATAGTTGCCATATTTGTTCTCCACTGGCACAACTTGTAAGCCCAGAAAGTTAAATTGTGGCAGGATTCATTAGCTCATTTTGTTAGACAAAGGCCGTGATATGAAATGGTTGCTAGGAATATTTAAATCTTCAATGTACTAACCTTAGTGGATTTATTTTCTTACCTTTTTTCTGTTTTGGTACAAAGGCAGATCCCATCTGCTGTTTTCTTAGTTTCCTTGTTTGTATATATCTGTATAGGTCCACTCACAAAAATTACGTTTTCTGAAGAAGGTGCAAGGAGTTAATCAGGCTATTCTATAAATATTGTTAATCACTCTAAAAGTGCTTTAATTTTAAATATAATCAAATTAAAATATACAAAAGGTATTTCAGTATTAGTCTAATCTATTAGTCTATTAGTCTAGTCTATTAGTCTGTAATTAGCATTGCAGTGCTATTGCTTCAATGGTTGTGATGAGATGCTTGGTGAATCTCTAAGGTGGCCCAAGTGGGAAGTGAAAGCAAAATATGTGAACAGATAATTCCAACAGTAACAACAGTAGAAGCAAAACACTGGAAGAAACCTGGTGAGATCCAGAAGAAGGGGCTTCTCCATGGTGGCTCCCTCTCTCTGGAATATCATTTCCCCAGAGATTAAAATGGCCCCCACTCTAGCATTCTTCCGGAAGGCACTGAAGACCTGGTTCTGCCAGCAGAACTGGGGAACCCAGAGTGGGATGGAGCCTTTCAAATACCTCATAGTGATCTGCTGTCGCTGGGGCAGGGGGTGGGAGTTGGGGTATAATTTTTTTTCTTCCAGATTTTGTTCTATTGTACTTTATTACTTTATTTGATTCTTTTTGTTAGTTTTTCATTGTTTTTTACATTTATACTTATTTTTTATTTTAAATATGGTTTTACATTGTGTAAACCGCCTTGAATTGCCATAGGCGAATAAGCAGCAATATAAATTAAACAAACAAACGAACAAATAAATAAATAAATTTCAAGCCCAAAGAGAAAACTAGAAAATGAACATTCCGACATCACTAAACAAAAATGTTTGCATTCATCTCTTCATGAAATTTGAAAAGTCTGGTTCCAAATCATGCTAATATTTTATATGTCCACAATGTCCAGTATAATGTACTACAGATTTACAGTGTCATGATAGCACTCACTACCACAAAAACTTAGGAAGACCTCAGACTGACAATATGCAGTGATTCCCAAAACTTATAATCGATTAGTCAGATGTTTTAAGCTGACTAATGTTATCTCATTTTTTATTGGTTTTAAGTTGCAGCCATAGAAGCAAGTTTCCAAATCATATGATTACTCAATTTTATTTTGCTTTCATCAGAAAGTATCTCAAGGACAGCTTCTATTTCAGGAGACCACCATTTAAGAAGAATTTAGAGAAATTGGAACATGTTTAGTGAAGAAAACAAGAATGAACAGGAATGTCTAGAAGACAGACTGAAGGAAACTTGAATGCGTAGTCTTGAGACAAGATGACTGGGCGGGGGGGGGGGGGGAGGATATGACAGTGCTATTCAAGTACCTGAAGACATATCACAGAGAAAAAGATAAATATATATTCTTTTTCATTCCAGACTGTAGGACTTGGGTTTAAGCTGTAAGAAGACAGATTCTAATTCAAGGGTCTTCAAATTTGGCAAGTTTAAGACTTATGGACTTCAACTCCCAGAATTCCTGAACTAAGATGACTGGAGAAGGAATTCTAGGTTGAAGTCCACAAGTCTTAAAGTTGTCAAGTTTGAAGACCTTTGTTCTAACTGAATGTTAGAAAACAAGAGCAGACAAACAATGAAAAAATTATTTAGAAAGTGGCGGGTTTCCCTTTACTGGATGTGTTCAGTTGGAGACTGGGTACCTTAATCTAAAACCTGGCACTGAGCCTGTGATTTGAATAACCTAAATGGCCTATTCCAGCTCTATAATTTTAGACAAAGCGAAAGCAAGAAGAAACTGGACATCATTCTGATTTGTGTTTTCAGTAGTGGCTGCTTCTTTTTAACATCATAATACTTATTCCAACTTTGCACAGTTTTAATGAAAATCACCTAAGTCAGTTTGGATCAGCTTGTTAACATCACCCAGAGTTGTTGGAATTGAACAGCCAATTTCATGCATCATGATTACTATCAAAATTATCTCAAATATATTTGTAAATTGAGAATCTAAAATGAAAATATACACATCAGAACTCCTGTTGCATTCCTTAAATTTCAAACTAGTGCTATCAGCTTATTTCTTATTGCTTTTTAAACAATAACATGCTTGCACACACAAAGAGTAAAACACAAAACACATTGGACCAAATTCATGCCACCAGCTTATCAGTGCTGGATTTCAATGTCTACAGCTAATTTTATTTCTAATGTAAACAATATTTCATTATCTGGGGTATGAATTTTGATTTCAGGATGGAACAACAGGAAAAAATAGATATGCCATTTCATATTTCTAATATATTCACTAAAACATGCTTACATTTAAATATTAATTAAGCTTTAATAAAATATTGTTAACTCTCATCAACCACAGCAACTATGTATACCCAAAGTTACTTTCTTTTTGCTAGATCTGCAGTGCAGAAGTCAATGGACATTCCTCAGTTATAGCGCTGAAACATTTTTTATATTAAACTGACCAGGGATGGGATTCAAATTTCTTAACAAGTGGTTCTATAGGTGTGGCCTAATTTGTGGGTGTGGCTTGGTGGCTTGCTGACTGGGCATGGCTTTGTGGTCATGTGACTGGCTGGTCATGGATTGTATGTAAATATTAATATTTTATTAAAAAAAGAGCAACTTTTACCCAAAATCAGGCAGAGCAGACAGGCAGATTGAGTTGCTCACAGAATCACAGATTCACTTAGACACCTGTGTTTCTGCCATCTGCTACCTGAATAATAGAATCTTCACTGAAGATTCTACTGAATAATAGAATCTTCAGGCTCAACTCTGCTTTTAGATTAGCTAGAAAGCAAGAAATCCAATGATTTCCTGCTTTCTAGCTAATCTAAATCTCCTGGCATAGCAGAACAGCTGATGGTTGGGGGGAAAAAAAAAGAAAAATAGCAACTTAGCAGTCAAGTTTGATGGTGTGCATACCAGGTAAGGAGTGAGTGGATGGGGTGGGGTGGGGCCAGCCAATGGCGTGATTTGCCAATTCTCTGGCAGATAGAATCCCACCTCTGGTGAGAGTGTGTTTTGTGTGTGCCTGTAGACTATTTCCTAAAAACCTCAGCTGTGCCACCCGGACAGCTGACAAGCGCTGCACGCGGGTGCGCAACATTTGAAAATCCTCTTCTTTCCTGCTTTTTCAACTTCAGCTGTGCCACGCAAAGCAGCTGAGGTTGAAAAAGCAGGAAATAAAGGACAGCCAAGAGCCCAGGCAGGTGGCTGGGCCAAACAGAGCAGCAGACACCAAACCAGTTTGGTGTTTGCTGCTCTTCAGAGCTACCAGTTCGGTGTTTGCTGCTCTTCAGAGCTACCAGTTCTATAGAACCAGGCCGAACCAGTAGCATCCCACCCCTGAAACTAACCTCTATTTCTGAAATAAAAATGTTCATGGTTTTTGGTGTAACCCTAATTATAGGATTTCTATTATTTTTCTTTTTGGAAAAAAAAAAATCAGTTTGTATTTCCATGACTCTTCGAAGAGAAGTTCAGGAACCATGGCCTGAAGTCCTTTCCTAATCTTAGAAAGGAACAGTCTTAGAAGTAAGACTGTGGTCATTTCCAGATGAGTTGTTCTTATTCCCAGATTGATCTCACACACCCATGCTATCATCAGTTTTTGACAGCTTGGTTTATTTATTAAATTATGCAATGCTCCTTTGTCAGTCACCATGATTGGCTCTTTCCAAAGATAGAATCCTAATTTCAGAACAATCCAAAAGAGATGGACAAGATGTTATTCAGGTGCCTTCTTGCATGACTCAAGTAACAATGCAGTTCCAGACATGCTTACTCAAATAAATTAAACACACAAAACTCAGTGCTTCTTATTCCTACAAGTTTGTCTGTAGCCAGGATACGCTTTTGGATATTTTTGATGACAATCCTACAATCCTTGTCACGTGGGTCTAATAGCAGTGCTGGAAGTTGAAAACTTCTGCAGGGCCCGAGGGCCCAATGTTACCTAAACTTGGGTTGTAGGATTGCAAGTTTAATATTTCTAATTGAAGTTATTTAAAACTCTTATTATATTGGGAGTTAATTTAATGGATCCTACCCATGGGCTATTGAAATGAATGGCACATATACAAACTATTGATTTTAATATGCCAGAAAAAAGGTGTTAAGAAAGATGAATACACATGTATTTTTTTCATATATATAAATCTGCTATTGTGACCTAATATGATCAGAGAATCTTCTATCTATGCAAGTGATCATTACACATTATATTGCTTAATTAAGCGCCCCTTAACTTTAGACTTGCTAAAACATACTTCATTGCTTATTCACTCAATATATTTTGGGAACTTAAGCTATCATGTGATAAATTAATAGTTCCTCTGAGTTTTGCATGTCTTCTGTAGGAAGCCTCCTTGCTCCAATAAATCAGGATGACAGGAAATGTTTTATTAGCATTTACTTTAAGACTCTTCTGAGCTCAGAAGGTAAAACAGATAAAGTAGTGAAATTAGTTCATGCAGCAAATGTAACTACTACCTCTATCACTTTTGGCTTAATAAAAGTGTCCACTTTACCATCTCTTTGAAGCTATGCTGCGGTGGTAAAATGGTAACTTGATTTCTACAAAAGGGCCCATTTTGTGAAGTACAAGGAACCATGAAAAGATGATGCACTAAGAATTGTGGCTTGGGCCATGTTGTGTATATAATAAGCAAGGAAAGAAACCACATTTTTCCTTTTAAACCTATTAATTTATTTGAAACATTTCCAGGCCACCTTTAAGAGGAAAAGCCTTCCTTAGACATAAACAGGCAAGCAGGGAGGCAGGCAGACAAAAACAGGCAGATAGACATGTATTCCAATTAGATACAAGTCTCATACAAGTAAAAGTGAAGAAAGGTGTAGGTTCTAATGACATTATTAAATAAAATATGCAAATCTATCTCAAAGACAAACCAGGAAAATCAAATTCTGCCTCCTGCCAAAGTGAAGGGTTCCTTTAGAATTTACTCAAAATTTTGCAATGATGAGAGCTAATGGATTCCTAGTAGCATTTGTGCATTTCAGATGCACACAAGGTTTTGGGAAGATGCTGTTCCTCTTCAGTTTATTGACAACTCTCAGTGAAGACAAGTGAGAACAGTCTCAATTAGTTATCTTAAAGTGAGGCATATTGATATAGGCAAAGGTAGAAATACAATGTCAGGACTCTAAGTTCGCTACGGAGCCCATCAGCTCCGAACAGACCTCGCAGCAAGTCAGCTGGCAGTGGAGAATATCACCTTAGCTCTGCTGCAGGGGTGGGATACAACAGGGTTAACTACCGGTTCGGGATTTACAAGCTTCACTGCACACTGTGAGCCTCACGCCTGTAACTCATCATCAGCATGCTGTGTGCAGAGACGCAGCCTTTGAAACAGCCCTGTTTTCCTGCTTTTTTAACTACAGCTGTGCCTCATTCGGCAGCTGAAGTTGAAAAATCAGGAAATAAAGATCTGGTAAGAGCCCAGGTGGGTGGGTGGGCAAAAACATCAGCAGACATAGAACCGGTTCTATGTCTGCTGCTCTTCAGAGCTACCAGTTCTACAGAGGTGGACAGAACCAGTAGAAACCACCCCTGCTCTGCTGATGCTGGATCTGTATTGCTGTTTGTGTGCTAGCTGATGGTGTTGAAGTTTGCTTTAGAATGACTCAGCAGAGCTGTGAACTGCAGGATGGATTCTGAAACAACTGCAGGCTGAAATATGGATTCTGAAACAGCTGCAGGGCTGGAAATATTTTTTTTCATGTATTGATGTGGTGCATATTGTTAGAGTGGGTTGGGGCACATATAGGTGGTAATTAAGCATTAAGTTAAGAAATGGTGAAGGTGGCACCAGACTGGCTGAGATGCAGTTTACAGGTAGTCCTCAATCTACAAACATTTGCTTAATGACCATTTGACATTACAAAAGGCACTAAAAAAGTGACTTATGACCATTCCAGGATCCCTGGGGTCACATGATCAAAATTCAGACACTTGTCAATCAGCAAGTATTTACGATTGTATCAACCTGGAGCCGCCCATTGCCATTTGCAAACTGCCATGTTTGTGATTAACAAACCAAGTTAATCATGAAAGTCAGAATTCATTTAATGACCCCAGTAAAAAAGGCCATACAATTAAGTGTGACTCAGTTAACAACTGCATTGCTTAGCAAACAGAAGCTCCGGTCCCGATTATGGCTCTTACCTGACTACCTGTATGTGGTTCCAAGGTGTTTAAATCATTAAATGCATGATGTTATTTTTTATATGTATTAAAAAATAACTTTGATTAAGAGACTGTCATAATTCAAGATCACTCAATGTATTTTATGAAAGCTTTCTCTAATGACTTTAATTTGTTAAAAAATCACAGTGATAGCCAGCTAGATGTAGTGGTTAAGGTCATCAGGTTAGAAACTGTGAGACCGTGAGTTCTAATCCTGTCTTAGGCCCAAAGCCTCAGGCTGGTCATTCTCCTTCAACTCAATGAAGGCAAAGACAAGTCACTTCCAAAAAAATCTTGTCAAAAAAATTGCAAAGATGTTCAGGCACTTGCCAGGAGTTCACACTGACTTGAAGGCTACTTATTTATTATCTATCTGTTTGTCTGCTTATTTAAACATGACTTTCCTTTGCTCTTTTCTATTCTAACTCTGCTTCCCATACATTCTTCCCACACTTTCTAGAAAATTCCCTGTACTATTAGTGATAATAGGATCAAAGGAAGAAAGTGTGCAACTTTATCTATGTACACCTGATGCCTTTAACTACTACATCTAGCAATATGATTCATATAAAATTAGAGGTGGTAACCACTTTGGATCAGGAATGAGTGATGGGAGAATCTAGTCCTTAGAGAATTAAAGTGAATCAATTAGTTTGAAGTTAAAGTTATGAAATTCCCTTTCACTTCAGTTTTTTATCTGTTAAAATATGTATACATATATAGAAAGATTGTGTAATGGGAAACTGTGCATCTTTTCCATATTTCTGTTCATCTCTTCAATTAAGTGGAGGCTGTGCAATTTAATTAATGAAACTAAACTGACTTATTGAACTGAACAGAAGGAAAAGACCAAGTGGGATTAGGTCTCCAACTTTTCGTTGTGGTCTCTTGTTCTTCTTAGGAGCCTCTGTCTTGCAGCTAGGAAAGCAGTCCTTTCATCAGAGAAAATGGAGTTTAGCTCATGAAACCTTGCAACAAGTAAGCTGTTTCTCTTTTGGGAGCCATAAGAATCTTTGCTCCTTGTGTCCCACTGACCAGTGGTGAGATTCAAAAGTTTTTACTACTGGTTCTGTGGGCGTGACTTGGTAGGTGTGGTGTGGATTGGTGGGCGTGGTTTGGTGGGCATGGCAGGGGAAGGATTCTGTGAAATCTCCATTCCCACCCCACTCCAGGGGAAGGATACTGTAAAATCCCCATTCTCTCCCCACCCCACTAACCTGCTTTCCAGCTCCATTCTCCTGTGCAGGGCAACAAAGATCCAGCCAATCAGCTGGGACTCGGGAGGCAGAGAATAGATGAGGATGTGGCCAGTCAGAGGTGATATTCCAAACTACTCAAAATTTCCGCTACCAGTTCTCCAGAACTGGTCAGAACCTGCTGAATACCACCTCTGCCACTGACTAATACAGCTACCTCTCTGGAATTCTTTCTGAACTTTCTATGACTAATCTTCCAGGTTAGGTATTTTGGCCTTCACTCAAACACCCAAAGCTTTTGCCAGATATCTGAAGTCAATTGAATTGGGAAAGTACATAGCACATGGCTCTTTCCCATTTATGGGATTTCTTCAGCGTCACTGCATATTTTGATGGTCTGACTGGCTTCCTGAGTTTGAGAGCTTTTTGGTTTAAAGCTGAAACTTCCAGGCATGGCACAAAGGGAAAGTACTTATCTAAACTTGTTGAAACTGAATGAGCATTTCTTTAATTAGCACATCCAAGGCCTAGTTTAATGGGCTTATTCTTATCTTATTAATATTTTTTCTGAGTTTGCTAGGATAATTTTTCTCTTTTTTCCCATGTGGCAGATGTTCCTGACTTTGTTAATCTATGAAACTGATCAAGAGATGAGGATGCCTCTTGTCAAAAGACAAAGTACATTCCCTAGGAGCATACACAACTCTCTGAAACTTATATACACATAGCAATGGGATGAGAAGAGAGGGTATGTTGATATTTGGCTTATTCCTGTCCTTAGGAAGTAAAGATATGTCTTCACACTGTACAATATTTTCTACAGTATTATAGATAAAATGGAAAGTATACTTATGTACATGCATTTTAAATAGAAGTCAAGAAGCAATATAAGAACTAGACACTGAACCACTGATTGGTTTAAAATTGGGAAAGGAGTCCAGCAAGGCTGTATACTGTTGCCCTGCCTATTTAACTTATATGCAGAGCACATCATGAGAAAGGCAGGGCTAGATGAATCAAAAGTTGGAATTAAGATTGCCAGGAGAAATATTAACAACCTCAGATATGCAGATGATACCACTCTGATGGCAGGAAGTGAAGAGGAACTAAAAAGCCTCTTGATGCAGGTGAAGAAGGAGAGTGCTTGAAACTCAACATTAAGAAAACATTAAGATCATGGCATCCGGCTCTCTCATTTTCTGGCAAATAGATGGCGAAGAAATGGAGGTAGTGACAGATTTTATTTTTCTGGGCTCCAAGATTACTGCAGATGGGGATTGCAGCAAAGAAATTAAAAGGCGCTTGCTCCTGGGGCGGAAAGCTATAGCAAATCTAGACAGCATGCTAAAAAGCAGAGACATCACTTTGCCAACAAAAGTGCATAGAGTCAAGGCTATGGTTTTTCCAGTTGCAATGTATGGCTGTGAAAGTTGGACCATAAGAAAGGCTGAGCACCAAAGAATTGAGGCCTTGAGCTGGAGAAGACTCCTGAGAGTCCCTTGGACTGCAAGGCAATCAAACTGGTCAGTTCTAGAGGAGATCAACCCTGACTGCTTTTTAGAAGGCCAGACCCTGAAGATGAAACTCAAATACTTTCTCACTGGAGAAGAGCCTAATTCTTCTCAAAAGATTGAGGGCAATAGAAAAAGAGGACAACAGAGAATGAGATGTCTGGATGGAATCACTGAAGTTGTAGGCATGAGCTTAAATGGACTTCAGAAGATGGTAGAGGACAGGAAGGCCTGGAGGAATGTGGTCACAATGGGTTGGACATGCAACAAACCACAACAATAACACAGATTTTAACATATCCATATAACATTTTGATTCACGCATGCACAACAGTTATAATAGAGAAGAAAAGGTAACATAAACAATTGCTTATAAATGTAACTTGACGAAGACATAGATTGTTGAATTCTATTGAAGTAAATGCTTAAATGGACCCTTCTAAATATGGAAGATACAGCAGAAAGTTAAGAAAATTTGGAAGAGACATATGAGAATATAGGCCATGAACAAAATAAAGGGGAGGGGGGAAGAGAAAGGAGACAAAGAGAGAAGAGAAGAGATTAGATTGGGGATCTGAAATAGTAAATCATCATTTAGAAAGTTCTTACTCTATAAATACATTTTAGTGATTGAAATTTCAATTCAATTTAAACTGAAATCAAAACACACAGACACACATACACACACACTAATATAAGGTTGTATAATTAAATAATGTATTAAGTGGTTCTTATTAATCAGTCCTCTGATAGAATTATAACTATGAATAAGTCCATTGATCAATGGGGAGAACTTCCTTTTTGGGTATCCAATAAGTTGTGTCTTGATGGCCATGATCGGCCATTCCTTGGGATGGCTTCAACATAAGAAACCAATGGAAGAGGACAAGAGCACTGCTTTTGCTAAATAAGATTAAAGTGAATATAATACTGCCTGCCACATATCCACCAAACACCTAAGATACTTTCCTATCAGCAGGAATTCCAGTAGTAGATAACTTCAGTTTGAAAAATTTTTAAGATTATAATTTTAGTTTGGTGGTAAAACTTTAAATTATATTTACCCCCAAAGTAAAGTTAGAAAAAATGACGCTATTTCCAACTAAATGAGCCTAGATTTCTCAAGGTAACAATGATTGCCATATACTGCATGTAAATGCCACCTTGCATTGAACTGCATCAAGTATTACATAGGGAGCCTCCTTTGTTGCCCTATTCCTTTCACTGTTGTGTGGGCCAACCAATTCATCCTCAGAAGCCTCCACAACCTTTCAGAGGAGATTGTGGGGAAGTTGTACAAACCGGGAATTGAATGAATTCCATGGGTGATTGGATGTGGTTTGTTCCCAGTTTAGCACAGACAAAATAGCAATTCCAGAAACTAAGAATATCTTTAAGGTCAAATATTGACTATATCCTTTTTTTTTTTGAATAGGATCTAGTCTTGCTTGCTTTCCCACATTGGAAAAGTAGCTTTTAGAAACTTTCTTCCTAGGTATTGTTTTGTATGCTGTTGATGGCCTTTACTGAGTTCTCTGAAGTTCTTCCAAGTTCTGTCCTTTCCAGATTTGGGTGATTTTGTGCTTATTTTGGATGGACCTAATTTTTTTTCTATTATTTTTGAAGTTGGAAGGGGGTATTTGACATCCATTCTTTCTCTTAATTTTTATTTTTTTGAGAGAAATATATTCCTGAAATGGGTATAGACGGCATTCCTAAAGGAGAAGTCATTTCTGTGGCAAATCATTTACCACAATTCAGCATGTGTGTTTTACCCAGTACCAATGGCGTTCCCTACACCCTTAGCATTTTAAGCACTTCCCCCCCACAAAAAAATGGATTCCTTTTTTATTAGCAGACCCTACTGGGAAGGAAAATTACCTATATTTTTCACAGAAGACAACGATAAAGCCACATTTTCTTCTTTAAGGGATTGTCCTTTTATTTTGCTCAATAAGGTTCTATGTCCAGGATTTGTCTTAATGGCACCATTGATTATAGAATGGAAAATTAAATGGAAAATTAAGAATTAAATCAGAAATTACCATTACAGATAATCATTACTTGCTCACCACTCATTCAGTGACTGTTCAAACAAATAGCACTGAACAATGAGACTTACAACCAGTCCTTGAAGTGGTGGCTCCTCTTGGTATAGGCTGTACCTGCACTGAAGCCTTAGTTATTGTGTAGGTGTCTCTGTGTATGTGCAAATGTGCCTTTGTGACAATCTTAATTCCTGGAGGCTCCCTGGACTAGTCCATGCAGTTTTCTTGTCAAGGTTTTGCCTTCTTGCTAGGGAAAAAATAAAGCGATTAGTCCAAAATATTTCTTGCCTATAGCAGAACCAGAAATCATGGCCTGTGGTTTCCAGCCTAGTCTCTTAATCACTATACCAAACTGGCTGTCAAAAGCTTTCTATCTTTCTTCTATCATGTAGAAATTAAGTTCTGGTGCTGCATAAAGACCTTTTTAGTTCTGTAGTCAAGGTTGGGCATCAGGAGAGACAGGAAATACGCTAGGAATCAATTCAAAAACACTGAAACAATGCTATTTTTAATTATCTTTCAAAAACCAAAATGTGAGACATTCTGTAAAAATTATTTTCATATAGAATATGAAAATAATCTATGTACATTGTAATCATAAGAGCACATACACAGTAACAACCAACTTCTGAAGTTCACATTTACTAAAAAGCTCAAGCAACAGTAATGGCTAGTTCTATCTGTTGAACTTCAGGGGAACTGGGGAAATTAAAAATAGAGGATAACAGTCCTTGCATACAGAATTCGTAAAAACAACCACAACACAGGGCTAGGGAGACATAGAAGGGAATGATGCAGAATCGCCCTTGGCAGTCTACTGGATGCTGCCATGATGTAAGAAGATGGGGTACAGTGTAGCATCCTGCATCTGTGCTGTACAGCAGCCCCAAGGAAGTGTTTGTAGTTGTTGCTAATTACTATAATTAGGTGGTAACATGTGGCATATAATTTTGATCTATGATTACAAGGGAAATAGTGTAATGTCAGAACTACTGTATAGAAGTATACAAGTTCTTCAGTGTAATTGTCTTTGTTTTCCCCTGTAGCATCTGCTTCTTAAACTATCTCCAGAAGGCAAAGTGGCTAGACATGCTTTATTTTACAGGACATACCTTACTTCAAAGAAGTGTCATTTATGGTAGGGCTTTGGTGCATTTTTCTTTAAATGTGCAACAAATATGTTAAAGGAGAGAATTTCTCCCAAATGATACCTCCTTGCTGGAACATATATAAAACAAACAAAGCTCAATTCTCTGGAGCAGCATAAAAAAAACCAAGTAAACAAAAACATCTGGATTTTCTTTTTCCTTCTCTTTTCAAAAGGTTATTCAGTCAACCATTTCTAAAAAATTAGCCTTCCCTATCCTGCCTAATTTACACCAGGTAAGCCTCATCCTTTCTGAGCTACTCCTGCTCAGCAGTCTTACTACATTTCCCCCACTAACAACTTAGACAATCTTTTAGAGTTAGCCAGCTTTCTTTGTGCCAAAATAATCCCAATTAGAACAGTCTTTCTATCATTTCATCAATGCCTGGATAATATAGTGGGCACAATGCCTGGATAATATAGTGGGTACTAGTGGAGAAACTTCTTATGAAGATACCATGATATCCATCAGTTTGTGCTCATCATCTATTCATATGTCCAACTGAACATACAGTATCATATCACTCCAACCCAAATACTTTTGTAGGCATTTAGTTCTTAATTTTGAATTCCATCAGATTTCAATTATTTATTTACATATATAGCTGTACTGCTGAGATCCTGGATTGTTTATAAAAATACGTAATATAGAGAAAATCACAATCAGAGATCAAGGAGTATGCATGGACTCAAGTCCCTTATAAATTAAAGGTGGTGTGATCAAATTTGAGAATTGATGGAACTCACTGATCATGGCTGCTAGGGAAATTTGACTGTTTCACAGCTATCTTTGGTTGTATTTTATATTAATTTCAGCAAGATATTGCAGTGGTAACATTTTCCATTAAGTCAATTTTCTATTAACTTTTGTGTACTTTGTGCTGCTAAATTAGTCTCTGCTGTTTCTTCAGACTCTGTTAGATTACTCAATGTGTATAAAAAGTATTAGTCATTGCTTTCATCTATGGCTCCATTATCTGCGTTTTATTTCCCATTTTATAGAATTAACTGGCAGTTATGTTTGTTTGAAGAATGCTGACTGAACAGTTCCTCACTAGCCAACAAATGACTATTCCAAGGTTATTTTTCTAAATGAAAACATTTTGTCAAACTTTTATTTCCAAAATTGTGGAATGTTTTCTTCTTTGATACCAGGAATTGTACTTTCATTCAGACAAGATAAATGTTTCATATCCTAATATGATGTCAGTTATGGAATGCATTTTCAAATGTTCCTGAGTAGTAAATAATTTTCCTCTTCCTCTTTCCTTAATGATCGTATTTGATAATCATGTGAATTATAGATATCTGTAGTGTTTTTTTATGTATGAAACCCAGGGGTGGGATTCAAATTTTTTAACAACTGGTTCTGTGGGCATGGCTTAGGTGGTGGGTATGGCTTGGTGGTCATGTGACTGGGTGGACATGGCTTGGTGGTCATGTTATTGGCTGGGTGTGGCCAACTCAATATCATTCACATTGAGGCACGCATCTCCTCACCTGGCCTCTCATGACTATTGGAATGCTGCAGCAGTCGTAAGTGTGAAAAATGGTCATAAGTCATTTTTTTCAGTGCCATTGTAACTTTGAATGGTCACTCCACACAAGGAAAGTGCCAACAAAGGAGGGGAAAAAACTCCAGAGACGTTCCTGAGACAAAAAGTCTAGTTCTGCCGAGAATGTAAAAAGAGTTAATGGAGAGGCAGTTTCTGTAAGCAACACCAGAATGTTTCCTTCCTGCCTTCCTTATAGGATTAGGTTAATAATTTCTTCCCTCCAGACTGCTTAGAATGTTAACAACCAGTTCTAACAAATAGATGCGAACTCCGCTGATAAAGCCATTAAGAAAGGAAATCTAAACATATAGAAATAGCTGTATTTTGTGGTTTCATATATAAAAACTAGAAATGGATCTTCCTTTGTACACAATGACA
The DNA here is from genome assembly GCA_023653725.1 of Bungarus multicinctus. Taxonomy (NCBI): domain Eukaryota; kingdom Metazoa; phylum Chordata; class Lepidosauria; order Squamata; family Elapidae; genus Bungarus; species Bungarus multicinctus. The sequence continues at coordinate 102,683,418 of CM042836.1, read as the reverse complement.
GACACATTGGCTCTGTATTGTCCAAGGTTTTATATTAATAAATGAAAAGAATTCTTAACCAGATTTGCAGATGATACAAAATGGGATGCAGTGACCTATTTCCAAATGAATGGAAACATTACAAAGTACCCCAGATCTCTTTGGGCTTCTGGTTGCCAAAGAAAAGCTTGTAATTGGGCATTTTCATGTTTTCTCCTTTCCTGAAAGTTTGTACTACAATTCTCACCAGTCCTTGCCAGCAAAGAGATGGTCAGGGATGAAGGGAGTTACAGTTCAAATCACCCTTAACAAGACTGTTAGTTAAATTTAAGGATTCATAATGAATGCTTTTTTTCCATTCAGAAGAAAAACAAGCCCAGAAAGAAACAACTGTGCTAAATTTTTCTCTTTGTATATTAGATTTCAGTTTAGAAGTTAATTGAACTTAAATCCTACTAAACGCACTGTGAGAAGTAAGTCATGAGACTATAAATGGAACTTAAATTTATCTAAGTCAATCTGATAAGTTTAGGTATTTTGTGTATGTGTGAAAATAGGGAAAATGAGGAATGATATTCCCACCCCATCCATTTGAAGCAGTTAAGTCTTTCTTATAACTGTATCATATCAATTTTGCTTGCAAGGATAGGAGCTGCCTTAAACAGGGAGAAACCTGCTCAACTACTGTAAGTCTAACATTGTCTCTCTTTCCATCCAATTCGAACTAAAGTCTTGTCATCTGTTTTGAATAGAAAAAGACATCAGGGACTGAACTGCCTGTGATCTATGTACTTTATGGTCCAAACTCTATTAGAATACTGAATTTCTGGCAATTGTCACTTGCCCCAGGAAATAGGTGTATAGAAAGAAGTGGATCAATCTGTTCAAGCCTTGAATTGTTAAACCTAGAGGCATGAAATTCTTGCCATTTTAAGGGAGGGTACTGCCTAATCAGTTATAGTTGTTTTCCAGCAAACTATCCAGGTTTTGGTAATAGTCCATGAAATACAGATACCCAAATTGGAATCAATGGAATTTGCATGGGTTAATGTACTATAAGATCAATAAAAATAAACATTTAATTTGGTGTGCTCACGATGGTTTGAACTATAACTACCTTCATCTCTGACTATCTTTACACTGGCAAAGATTGGTGGGAGTTGTAGTATAAACTTTCAGGAAAGGAGAAAACATGAAAACGTCTGATTACTACCAATCCTTTGGCAACCAGAAGCCCAATGAGATCTGGGGTAGTCTGTAATATTTACATTTATTTGGAAATAGGAGACTGCATCCTGCTTTGTATCACCTACAAATCTAGTTAGGTATTCTTTCAATTTATTAATCAAAACATTGGACAGTACAGAGCAAGGAAAGAATCTTGCAGCAGTCCAACTGATACCATGTTCTTACAATTAGAAATCATTGCTGGGCACTCTACATATCATTTCCAACCTATTTAATTGTAATGCTTTTTGTTAATTGGAATGTAATAAATACCTTGTCAATTACATCTACTGTACATCACTCTTACAGTGTAATATTACTTGAGTTTTTAGAAAGGAAAATACTATCAAGTAGTTCTGTGTCTGTGTTTATAGCTATTGGTCAAGTATGCCATCATTTCGAAGATTTCAGTTAAGAGCGTTCTTGAATAATTTTGCTCACTATTCTTACAACAGCGTAAATTGCTTTGATATTGCAGCCTTCTTAATCACCCTGTTTTGGAAAGAAATAATAAACTGGCTGGAAGGACTTGAAAAACATTTATAAAATGTAAGCTCGGGAAAACTGAATCAGAGTTTATGAATGATAATCAGCTTTAATTGAAGACCACAGCTTTTGTTTCCAATTAGAACTGACTCACTTTGTTTATTTGTTCCTGTTCATCAAGGAAGTGACTTTGTTCCTCAGGAAAGAAACTCTGTGGCTGCTCAATCATGAAGCATGACTGAAAAATCTTCTGAAAATTCTCACTCACATAAATGTAGGATAGTGGGCGTAAGTTCTGTATACTTATTTTCTTTTGTGGATTGCTTACGGCCTAATATGAAAATAACCAAGTAAACAGTAGGAGAAATCTTAAGTACAGCTTTAACAGGCAGAAAGCAGCTTCTGCAGTTTAACTTAATGGTTCTGGAAAATAAGCATCCTGTTGATTAGAATAGAATAGTGTAGAGTAGAGTAGAGTAGAGTAGAGTAGAGTAGAGTAGAGTAGAGTAGAATAGAATAACAGAGTTGGAAGGGACCTTGGAGGTCTTCTAGTCCAACACCCTGGCAAGAATCCCTATACCATTTTAGATAAATGGTTGTCCAATCTCTTCTTAAAAATTTCAGTGTTGGAGAATTCACAACTTCTGGAGGCAAGTTGTTCCACTGATGAATTGTTTCTAACTGTTGGACATTTCTTCTTAGTTCTAAGTTGCTTCCCTCCTTGATTAGTTTCCATCCATTGCTTCTTGTCCTGCCCTCAGCTGCTTTGGAAAATAGCTTGACTTCCTCTTCTTTGTGGCAACCCCTGAGATATTGGAACACTGCTATCATGTCACCCCTAGTCCTTCTTTTCATTAAACTAGACATACCCAATTTCAGCATCTGTTTTTTATATGTTTTAGCCACCAGTCCCCTAATCAACTTTATTGCTCTTCTCTGCACTCTTTCTAGAGTCTCAACCAGAGGTGGTATTCAGCAGGTTCTGACCAGTTCTGGAGAACTGGTAGCAGAAATTTTGAGTAGTTCAAATAGATGGCCCCGCCCCCATCTATTCTCTGCCTCCCGAGTCCCAGTTGATTTTGTTATCCTGCACAGGAAAATGGAGCTGGAAAGCAGGTTAGTGGGGTGGGGAGGGAATGGGAATTTTGCGATATCCTTCCCCTGCCATGCCCACCGAGCCATGCCCATAGAACCAGTAGTAACAAATTTTGAATCCCACCACTGGTCTCAATATTTTTTTTACATCGTGGTGACCAAAACTGGATGCAGTATTGCAAGTGTGGCCTTATCAAGGCATTATAAATGTGATCTTGATTCTAATGTAATAAATAAATAAATAAATAAATAAATAAATAAATAAATAAATAAATCCCTCTGTTAATGCAGCCTAGAACTGTGTTGGCTTTTTTTGGCCTCTGTAGCACACTGTTGGCTCATATTTAAGTGATTGTCCACTAGGACTCCAAGATCTCTCTCACAGTTACTACTATTGAGTGAGGTGCCACCTATACTGTACCTGTGCATTGGTTTTTTTCTTGCCTAAATGTAGAACCTTACTTTTTTCACCATTGATATACAATATTGGCAGGGATGGGCTGCTGGGGGTTTGCAGGGATTTGGGAGAACCCCTAGCTAAGATTCTATGCAGTTCGGAGAACTCCCAAATCCCACTCCTGGCTGGCCCCGCCCACCCTGCCCCTCCCCTCCCAGGAGTCCCCATACAGCCCGTTTTAGATGCAGGTAAGTGCAGGGCGCATGCGGAGGCTCAGGGAGGGCAAAAAAATGGTCTGGAAGTTCAGGAAGTTCAGAAATGGGCCCATTTCTGGTTTCCAGAGATCCTCTGGAGCCCGGGGAGGCCATTTTCGCCTTCCTGGAGACTTGAGGAAAGCCTCCAGAGCCTGGGGAGGGCAACCCCTCCCCCTGCTGTGGTGCAGGAGGCAGACTAGGCCACATCCACCATGGCCACACCCACCCAGCAACCGGGCAGAGAACCTTTTGCTAAAATTTTTGAAGCCTATCCCTGAATATTTGCATACATTGAATATACAGCATCACTGTATAAGTAATTGTTATATCATATGATCAAATGAGTTGGGACAATACAATAACATTGCAATGGTTCACAAGTTATTTTCCCCTTCATCAGACGTTATAATACTAAGCCCATTTATTCCTCCTCCCCCCACAAATTGATATACAATTTGGAGATGTGACCATAAGCAATTGCACCAGATACATATCGCTCACATACTCATATGTAATCCTCCATAGATTTATGATTATCCCCAAAAGACACATCTCTTTATTCTCTAAAGACTCTCTTGGTTTTCCCTTCTTTTTCTTTCTTTCTTTGTATGGTTCATTTATATGAACTAGTAGGGGGTGGGAGGGAGGGAGGGAAGGAGGGGATGATTTAAAAGCAGCTGAAAAACATGAGGCAAATAAAAGGCTTCCCTCTCGGTGCATGCAGAGAATACATATTATTACTATACATTCATTTTATTCTTTCAGAGAGTTATAGTTGCTTCACTGTTTATAGTAAAACATTTGATTAAGCCAGAATTTAGAATATATTGTGATTTATGGGCATGCACAAACATCTCATGAATCAAAATGTTCATAGGAAACAGGAAGCTATTGTAGGAACTAAGTTTGGAGAAACAGGGATCAGTTCTTGATCCCTATTGAGGCATGACTGGTAGCCATTTTGATTAAATCATGTCCTCAGGGTTGCTTTCTTCTACTCTGTAGCCCACAACTGAGAAGTTTAGAATAGTTTTAACTGCTCAAGTTTTAAAATAGCAGTTTCCTATGACTTTTCCAAACACAATATTTTCTGTGGACATAATTGGCTACAATCCATCAATTATATGTTGGGTGGTACAGTTAGGGCCTAGGATTTTCCCAGCACTTAGTGGCCATTTTAGGCTGCTGTAAGCACTGGCCGCTATCCTTCATGGCTTTATTTAGGGACTGTCCCTTCCTGGTTGCATCAATCCACTCCATTAAATCTGGCAGAGAAGATATGCTTTGGGTACCTTCAGCTAGGGATGTACTTTTGATGTGTCACAAGAGTCAAACTTTCTCTGCCATGGCAGCCACCTTATAGAATATTGTTACCTCCGAAATTAGTTTCCTTCCTTTTGATATTCTCAAGAGCTGGTTATGTTATCAATCTTGGGACTCCCAGGGAGTCAGAACATGCTTTCATGTCTCCATTCTTGAGATGGCCTCTCTTTATCCTCTCTTTGTCTAGGCTTTGTGTATTTGTTTTTATAATATTTATCTTTTAATGTGGATTTTTATGTCTTTAAATTATATTTAATTTTTATTCAATTGCTGTACACTGCCCAGAGAGTTTTATGAGATGAGTGGCTATAAAATTTAACAAACAAACAAATAACTGTTTAGCTGAGGATGAAGAAAAGATTGGACTTCCATAGAGGCATGAAATAATGCTAAACCTGTGTTTAAAAAAAAACAGGATTTCTGTATACATAGAAAGTTGTTTAGAATGATAAATGTTTTCTGAGGTTATTTATTGCTGCATTACAGATTTTTCATTGCTTCTTGAAAAGGCAGCAACAGTCAGCAAATGCCACCTCTGCAAAGAAGTTGAAGAAATGGTGGACTACATAATTAAAAAGACTGGATATGCAATCTACAAACAATAGTTGGAGCAAGGATCAGCAAGTTAGAATTATGACTTCAATATGTGATACAAAAGATGAATTGGAAAAATAATTATGCTTTGGCATTATTGAGGGAAGTAGAATGGGGAGACGATGAATGGATGGATGGATGGATGGATGGATGGATGGATGGATGGATGGGATCAAAGAAAGTATATGACTGTTCTTAGAAGAATTACAAATTACTGCTAAGGACAGATTGTGATGTGAATATTGTCCTGGAGCTGAGCCTGACTGAATAGCACTTCACAAGATAACTACCAAAATAAGACATCCAGTATGATCCAATTTTCTTACTGATTTCAGAAGATTTGTCTTTCTCCTGTACACATTTACTGAAAACATTTCCTGCTACCCTTTCAATAAGATAAAAAATATATAACTGAGAATGAGATTTTTAAAGTTATGAAAATAGTGAGCAAAGGAATTAAAATGTTGTCTTTGAGTCTCAAAAGGCTCTAGTCAAAAAAAAAAAAAAGCTAGAAGCCAAAAGTGGTCACATATCTGTCAGCTTCAGTGTAATGTTTTAAAATATAGAATTGTGGTCCTAAGGTTTTTTTTTAAAAAAAAAAAGATTGATAAAATAACTCCATATTACAGGATGCATTTCAGATGTTTGTTTACTTCCTTTCTTAAAGAAGCATGTGTATAGTGGTTGGGACAAATGGATCTGGTTTCTGACATTCCTTGCCATATAATTAGCTTTGCTTGGTTCTTTTCATGGGATGTAGTGATGTAAGCAGTTCTGTTTTTTCCTTGTTTTGTTGGGCAGCCTCAAAGAACTACTGTTGTAGGAGTTCCTATTTTGTTACAAGTGTTCCTATCCAGATGGCTGGGAAAGTGAATTTCAGAGGGAAACTGTGGGTACAGAATGACCTAGAATATCAACAATATTTAGCTACAGTATTGACATTTTCAGGGGTGGGATTCAATTTTTTTAACAACTGGTTTTGTGGGCGTGGCTTAGTTGGTGGGGGTGGCTTGGTGGTAATGTGACTGGCTGGGTGTGGTCAACTCAATATCACTCACATCGAGGCACGCATCTCCTCGCCTGGCCTCTTGTAACTGTAGGGATGCTGCAATAGTTATAAATGTGAAAAATGGTCATAAGTCACTTTTTTCAGTGCCATTGTAACTTTGAATGGTCATGCCACACAAGCAAAGTATCAGCAAAGGAGGAAAAAAAAACTCCAGAGAAGTTCCTGAGACAGGAAGTCTAGTCCTGCCAAGAATGTAAAAAGGGTCAATGGAGAGGCAGTTTCTGTAAGCAACTTTCCTTCCTGCCTTCTTTATAGGATTAGGCCAGTAATTTCTTTTAACAACCAGGTCTTTGAACTGCTTAGAATGTTAACAACTGGTTCTAACGAATAGGTGTGAACCTGTAGAATCCCACCCCTGGACATTTTCCAATAATGTAAACATCTAAGCTAAAACTAGACTATGAGAATTTTTTACTTGAAGCAGTGTTCCTTTAAACCTAATCTGCCTAAGGTCAGATTATTTATTTCCTCTCTCTTCCTGACACCTTCCCCTCTGTTTGGACATCTGAATCACGTCTGCAATCACTTGCAGAAGGTTCTGAATAAGGTTGAAGACCATATGCAGTCTTAGGAGATGCAGTGCTGCTGTTGATTGTGGCTGGATATGAGACATTCTGTCACATTTTTGGAAGTACCCATATTCCCATGAATATTAAGGTAAACGAAAGATATGGATGAAGTTACACTATTACATGGACATAGAATCAGTAGGGAAGGTTGTTTGCATCAGAGATGTTGCTTCCATAATTCACGCTAGACTATAAAACAGGAGTTGTTTCACATTTGGCAAATGTTTTTCTCTCTGAAGATCTAATGCACAAAGATCTATCCTGCCCTGTGGGAGAAGCATGATACAATATTTCCATATGCTGGCAAGACCGATGCGCCAAATAATTAGGCTGAATGTTAGAAATGGCAAAGGTATTTATGTGTCTGTTTATAGAAAGAAATGTCAGGGGTAAAGCAACCTCACAATATCCTTGCTCACATGTTTAACTTACTAATGTGCCTGTTATTAAATGATGCGTTTTTGAAATGTTCCAGTATTGTTCAATTAAGATATACTATATCTGAAATTCATGTCTTGATTGGTTCAGCAGATCCGCCAACATGTAATTTTGTACTTTAAAACAAGATCTCCAACCAGTGGTGGGTTTCAAAGTAGTTTACCACTGGTTCAGTGGGCATGCTTGGTGGGAAAGCTTTGCATGTGTGCGTGCACTTTGCGCACGTGCAGAGGCTTTCCAACTCACCTCCTGCAATCCTCCACTCTCTCTGTAGCTTCAGTAGCTGACATTGGCAATCTTCTGTGCCACACAAAGCAACTGCGCTTCAAAAGGAGGGAATAAAGATCAGTATGGGAGCCCGGGTAGGCAGGCGTGTCCAACAGCAGCTCATCAGAGAAAACTGGTTCAGTCTCTGCTGATCTTCGGCACTACCAGTACACCAGAACTGGGTCGAACTGTTAGAATAGCACCACTGTCTCCAATCTTTCTGGCTTCAAGGATGGGTTTCTGAAGAAAAATTGTCTTCCATGGAACAGGGCAGGGTGCAGGGGTGGGATTCTACCAGTTCACACCTATTCGCTAGAACTGGTTATTAACATTCTAAGCAGTTCGGAGAACTGGTTGTTAGAAGAAATTACTGGCCTAATACAGCTATGTTCTGTCCAATTTATTATTTTTTTGAATTGAGAATGACTGCTAGCACTTTCTAGAAAGATATTGTCTTTTGCATGGAACATCCTTGGAGAATAAAATGCAAATATCTGAAATTTTCCCACAGTATGGTTTATTCCAGATTTTAGCTGTCATTTTACAAATCAAGTTTGGAAGTTGTTGTTTTTTTTAAATTTAACATGCTACAAATTGTCATCAATTGTTAGGTTATAAAATCACAAAGCTAGGTTTTCAATACAATCATTGTATCAGTTTCTAGCTGAAGGCTCTTGGGAACTAGCAGTCCTTCCCAAAGAAATGGAAATGTTATCTTTATTACAAACCCCAGTTATATTGACTGAATTGAAAGTTCACCAGCGCTAAGAAAATCAGAGTTGCTTCAAACAGAATACAATACAAATGGTTGCCAATTAACTCGCTGTCAAAATGGACCAGATTTAACATGCAAAAGCTTTTCTTTGCAACTGAGACAAAATTGTTAGCAGCTGTTGATGCCCCAGTGATCATTTCTTACTAAGTATTGTTCCCATAAAAAAACCCATCTCTAACCCTAACCTTAATTATGTTTCATTATTTCTTAAAGTACATTAAACAACATTAAGATATTAAAATGCCATGATATACAGATCAGAATTGTGTAGACAACAATTTTTTCTTTTATGGAAGCAAAAGTTAGAAAGAGTATTGATGCTTTTGAAGTTTGGTGTTGGAATAGTCTCACGAGAATACTATGGACCATCAAGAAAGAAAATAAACAAATGGACTATCAAACAAATCAGTTCTCACTCAAGGCACAAAAGACTACCCTCAAATTATTTTACTGGATAATTTGAATAAATTATAAAAAGATCTACTGTCTGAAAAATGCTCTAATGCGGGAAAGGTGAAAGGAAAGAGAAGAGCAGTAAGGTGGATAGACTCAGCCATAAATGTATTATTAAAAGACCTGAAAGACCAGGTTAGGGACAGACATGGAGATGACTTTGTTAATTTGCCAGCTAGTCAACAACAGCTTGATGGCACCTTGCCAATCAATCCATTAATCAATCCAATCAATCAATAATTATAGCAGATATATTTCAAAAAATAAGTAAGTTTTAGTGAAGACAAACTCATTGTATTCAGCTTAAAATGAGAAGATTCAGCTATAAGCCTTCCTTCAGCCATGTAAGTTCCCTGGTTATCTTTGTGTCGGTCATTCTTTCTAAGCCAAATTGACCTAGGTTGCTTTTGTGGAGCAATAATTAGAGAAGGGATTGGTATTACCCCACCCCGGAAGAAAAATGGGATATAAATTTCATAAGTAAGAAATAAATGAAATTGGTAATTGACAAGGAACATGCATATATGGCATGCAGAAGATCCCATGTTCAGCTGAGTTGGTAAATAGAGTTACCTGTGTCAGGACTCTTGAGAGGACATAGTACATCAATGTGGGTAATATAGAATTAAATGGTCTGTTGGTCTGACTCAAATGGAGAGAAGCATTTGGGTATTTGCAAAAGTGAGAAGCACATATCTGATAATGGAATTTAATGCTACAACAGTTCAGAGGTGGTATTCAGCAGGTTCTGAACAGTTCTGGAGAACAGGTAGTAGAAATTTTGAGTAGTTCAGAGAATCAATAAATACCCCCTCTGACTGGAGATTTTACAGTATCCATCCCCTGCCACGCCCACCAAGCCACGCTCACAGAACTGCAGTAGTTGTAACATTATAGTAATACCTAATGATTTATAGAGCTGAAAGGGGGATTAGATATATCCATGGAGCATAAGACTCTGGTACAGCTCTACATTTATGTAACTCTCTAGGACCAGCATTAGTATGTTCCCTGAATATTAACTGCTTTGGAAAAACAGCTGAAGAAAGTATCCTACCTATTGTCTTTTTATGCACGTCTGGTTTGGATTATAGAAAACAAGATGCCAGATCCAGGAGGGATTCTTCTTATCACCATCCAGAAACTTATTTTAATCATTAGCTGTACATACTGTCAAATGCTAGGCTTAGAACTGATCCATGAGTGGATGGAGGCAATCTGGTAAAATGAGATAATGAAGTTTGGTGGGGAGGGAGACTCAGGGATGAGCTGAAGAAGGCTCATGGAAGCCCCTTTTTAAAAAAATCGATAAAATAGAACGTTGTGACCAGAGAGGGTGATGAGATAATGCACGAGGTGCATTGAAGAAGGCTCAGGTCACAGTTCCTTGGTTAAGTCTACTGGAGTAAAAGAAATAAGAACTGCAGCTTCATCCTTCATAAAGGATGCTGGGAGACAGAAAGGCATTTGAATAAGACCTGAAGGAGGCCAGGCTTTGCAGCAAGCATGTTGCTCCTTTGCAGAAAGCACTCTTGTTTCAAAAGAATACTAGGCACATCTCCAGAAATAGGCCAGGTGCCAAGTTGCAGGTGCAAAATAAGAATTACAGGAAGCTGAAGAGAGATTTCCTTCTGCAGCAGAAGAGCTTTCTCCCACTCTACTCCATGACCCTTATACTTGTCTGCCAACAGCTTCCTGGGCTATTTTGGTTGGCATTCTTTAAAAAAACCCACCTCTCTGCCTGCAGCCTGACCCTTGGGCAAACAGCATCCTCTCCAACTCCCACTTAATGTCAGGTTAAGGTGAACTATTGGTGGTTCTTTTTCCCCATTAAGTGAAAGAGGCAATGAAGTCAGGAAATCCAAAAATTGCTTTCCTTAATTTATCCCACATTCAAATGGTAAGGAAAGTATTGCTCCCTCGAATGAGGTTCAACATTCAGTTTCTGCTGGCATTTTTTTCTGCTGACTCAAGCACTGGGAGATAGTATGGTAATGCAACCATGCAGAGTTATGGACAGCCCAGAAAGCTTCATATTGCCACCTTGGAGACTGCTGAATAGAACATTTTGGGAAGTATCTTTTCTTTTATGTGTACAGAGAGCATTTGCACCAAGACAAATTCCTTGCGTGTCCAATCACACTTGGCCAATAAAAGAATTCTAATTCTAAAGAGGATTGATTCACACCAGATCATTTCAAAACCCACTCGAGTTATCTCTTCCTTTATTCAAAAATCAGTCTGGAATGTACAGAATGAAAAGAAATGCTGAGGAAAACAATTCCAGCCCATGTGCCAAATGGGTGGAAGGAAGAGATAAAGACATTTCTTTAAAATAGTAGCCACATGGTTCTGTGGCCCAGATGCCTAGGGAATCTTCTGCATTTAATGCTGTTCCTTTCTTTATTGTGAGGAAGGAAGGAAAAAGCTACTTTCAAATGGATCTACTTTTAAATGGATCCACTTTCTGAGATTTTCTAGTTAGTTTCAGTGTCAGAAGCTCTCCAGTATAATCGAAAAAAAGAGAATGCAGTTGGAGAAATGTTCATTTCTCATATGCACCACATATATACACAAAATGTCTGGAATATTTGTGCATATCAAAATTGAGTGTTCACACATCCAATACCAAGTGTTGTTCTCAATTAAAAAAAGATACATTAAGTTTTGATGAAAAGTCTCCCAGATATTTCTTATGTTTTTCTTATTGGGGCTGACACTGGATCTCAGATTAAAATATCATCCTATTGTGCAGAGGAGAAAAAAAGAGATTAAACATAAGCAGGTTGTATACTTTTCTATTTAGGAATTTAGGAGTTCTTATTTGTGGCTAACCAGATTGATAAACTTCTTGACTCAGTTGACTAAGTGTGCAAATATATTTGTATTGTAGAAAGATGTGTACAAATTGTGCTTCCTAAAATATTTTTTAAAGAAAGAAGGTGGAAAAAATACTAATGCAGAGATGTAACAAATAACGTAGCCCTCCTTGTTTGAATGACCAAAGACTGGCTTTATACATGGTTCTTAGACTTGTGGGACATATTTAACCAATTAACTGGATAAATAAAAGATGTCATCCATTCCTATCTAGAAAAAAGATGTCATCAGTAGAGTATTGGATTTGGAAACAGGACACCCAAACATATCATTCCTCCAGCAGGAAGGATTTTTGGATGGCCTTGAGCAACAGACTAATTTACAAGCCAATATACCTGACAGGATTGTTGTGAAGATAAAGTGGAATGAGGGCATTTTATTACATGCTGTGTTTGAGGCTTTTAAAGTAGAAAGAGAAAGGAAATTCATCTGTGGGAAAGTTCTGGCAAAACCATTTTCAAGTATATTTACAAGATATTTCACATGATGAATTCAGACTGTGAGCCAACTTTTAAATGTGGGAGATTGAATTGCATCAGTCTGCCACCAGAAGGATAGCAGATCCACTGCAAACATCATGAAGAAAAAGCAAAGGTTTTTCTGATAGAATTTAGCAAGCTGTGCATGAGATTCTGAATTAATTTCATATTTGAAACATTGTAGAGGTTCTCTAACTTTCCCCAAAATTAAAAAAAAACTATTCTTCTCCGAGCCAACAAAAAACCTCTATTGACTGTTTGCTGCTCGTATTGCCAATCTCTATTCTGCTTCCTCATCTACCAAAGTCACTTAACCCAGTTGAAGGTGGCCTTGGGCAGTATCTCTATAAAGAGAAGATCTCTCTTAATGAAGCTGATAGCTAAAATGACCTAAACCTGTTTCACTCATGGGTTGAAGACAAGACACCCCTGTTGCTGCAAAAAATTACTGTTAAGCGAGATAATAGCCCACAAGTCCCCGAGTCCCTTTTGCGGAGAGGGAGCGGTATAGAAATATGATCAAATAAATAAATAAATAAGTGTTGCTTTCAGAATTGTGACTTATATGCATCATACATTACTATTTTCTTCTGTTCCTGGCTCCATGATATCCAAATTTGGCTTGATCTAGCTCCTTTCTTTAAATAATCCTATATCTCATACTAATTTGATTCATTGTCTTATTTATTCCAGTCTTCTCATTTCCTCTAGCCCGCCGGCTACTTCAAAAATATTTTTATTTTAAAAATAATTCTAATATCTGTCAGTCTTCTTATATAGCAGTCTTCTTATATAGCAGGGGTGAAATTTGATTTCATTGAGGGCTGCATCAAGGTTGTATTTGACCTCAGGGGGCCAGATGGGTGTGTGCAGCTGGGCGTGTCCAGCTCGACATCACTCATGTACCTGTGGTGGGCCAGGTGGGGCTGGGGAGTATTCAGTTTTGCTAATAGTTTGTTTTGCTAGCATTCTGCCAGCAAAAATGGAGCTGGGACTTGTGGCCTGCCCAGACTACATTTTATGCTGTGACAGCCTCCTGCAGTTCTCTGCCAGTGAAAAGGGCCACCACACATGGCTTTTCTGAGCTCCATTTTTGCTGGCAGAGGCACTGTGGGCCGGTACTATGCTGTTTCCAGGATGGCCCCATGTAGCCCATCTAAGCACACGTGATCTAAGCACCCGTGGACCAAATCCAGCACATGGGCCTTCAGTTTGACACCCCTGCTATATAGCTTCATGCTATCTTCTTTTCAGCTTTAAAACCACCATGCCTGGTTCTCTTCTGGTTTGAGGAACAGGATGGTAGAGCAAAAGAATGATGAATGTAATGGTGATGCTTAATGTGGTTTAGCAGAGAGTTTAGGAAAAAAAGACACTACCTATTTTTCAAACAGCATCTTTAAACAATATGTCTTTCAACAATTACTGCAGGGATGCCATTGTGTTTATGTTTTTCTGAAGGCTGTTTTCTCAAAATGTACAAAAGATCCTTTTAATATGTAAAAGAAAAATCTACCCAAATCCAATTGGTTCAGGAAAAGTTGTAACCAATCCACTAACGATAATAATTATACAAATATGCTCTTGCCAAACTCCCAACTGCAAAACTACTGTCAGCTGAGGATCAGGGAGCACTTCCTGACAATAGACCTTATCCTCTAGAATGAGATCAACCTCATCCAACACTGGCTGGATTTTAATTGCTGAATCTAATTTCCTATTGACAAATGGCACCTCCATTTTTTTCTGGGTTATATTTGAACTTGTTCTTGTTCATCCAGTTTTTTTAATTGAACTTAGGCAAGGTTGCATGGATTTGGATAGCTAAGAACAAAAGAGCCGACTGACCTCATCATATAGATGATCCCTTTGTCCAAAATCCTAGCAACTTCCCTCAGCAATTTCAAATTGATATTGAATAGAATGTGGAACAAAGAGGAGCCCTGTAAGGCACATACCTAATGGCCCATGTGTCAAACTGTAATACTCCACGCATCATCTTCTGGTTAAGTCTGTGGCAGAAGGATCAGAACCACTGTAAAATTATGTCCTCAATGCAGAGGTGGTATTCAGCAGGTTCTGACCAGTTCTTGAGAACCGGTAGTGGAAATTTTGAGTAGTTCAGAAAACTGACAAATACTCCTCTGACTATTCCATCTATTCTCTGCCTCCCAAGCCCCAGCTGATCAACTGGGTCTTCTTTTGTTGCTCTACATAGAAGAACGGAGCTGGAAAGCAGGTTAGTGGGATGGGGAGGGAATAGGGATTTTGCAGTAACTTTTCCCCAGGAGTGGGACCAGAATGGGGATTTTACAGTATCCTTCCCCTGGAGTGGGGTGGGAATGGAGATTTTATGGTATCCTTCTCCTGCCACGCACACCAAGCCACGCCACGCCCACCAAGTCGCACCCACAGAACCAGTAGTAAAAAAATGTGAATCCCACCGCTACCTCAATGCTTAATCCCACTAGAATCTATATGTTCAGAATAATATGTCACCAAGAGTTCTAGAAGCACTACCAAGATTTTGAGACAGGAATATAGGTCCAGAAATAGATTTCATATAGCAGAATAAATACATTTCCAAAATCTCTTCAAAAGAAAGTTATGAAACTCCTGGTTTTGCCCATGTATTTGATATGGCCCTTCCTATTTTGTACCCTTGCCTGAATCTATCCCCTTCTAAAGTAGACCAATACAAATAGCTCATTCCTACTGTACAGGCTTATTCTTCTCTGTGGAATTGTTTGCCCCACATCATGTTGGTACAGAACAAACCCTTTATATAACAAGCAAGCCAATTTACATAAAATCTGGATATGGTTCCACATTCTTTTGGCTTGATGTAAAAATCCCAGTGTTACAAATAAACATGTTTTTGGTCTCCTTTTATCAATATCTGGCTGCAACATATGGAGGAGTTTCTGTTAAATGCCATTGATTTCCATTTACCAGTTTGCAACATGCCATGAAAAATACACCCATTGAGATGACAGAAGAGACAAGATATACAACAGAAATGGTGTGGTCTGTTGCAATAAATTATAGGTTTCCTTTTCATGTACAGCACTGATGCAATCAGCTGCAGCTGGTTAAAGAACAAAAACCTGCATTTGTTGGTTCAGCAGGCCAGCTGGAGTGAACTGGCTTGATTTTTCTGTAATGCATCATTGTTGGGAAAAACAAAAGGCGGAATGGGTGAAACTATAATGTTCATTCTTGGGTACAACATTTAATAATCTTTGTTTCTACTCACTGAATTCTGGAACTACAGAATCCATAGAATTGTTTTAACCTTATTACATGACTATTACCAGCCCAGGATAATTAGTCCTCTTAGCAGGTAAAGATACCAATCCTTCAGGTGGCAGGAAATTCTATTGGCATAGCATCTTTGGTCTCTCTGATAATCTGTTTCCTGTTACCAGCGGGGTGCTAGCAAATGCTCTTAGCTGTAGTCTTTAGAGCTCATTAAAGATAAGCATTGGTTGATTTTATTTCCCTTCCCTCCCTCCATCTCCTTTTTCATCCAGAAAAAGCCAGCCACCCATTCCGCTCCTTAATATGAGACAGGAGGAGAAGAGAAATTTTTACAGGTGGCCAGACCAACAGGTTTAACTATTTGATAATCTTCATGTGCTCTGTACAAGCATTTTGCATGACTACAGTCAAAGGGAGCTGATAGAAGCGTTTGATAGCTTTTGAACATGGTTTATGGGTTATTCTACAAAATTGCTATTTGGGAAAAAGTCTTATAGCCGTATATTGCAGGATGTGTGTGTAACTATTAACTATTCTACTAGTACTAAATGAGTAGAACTAAACCTATGCTCAAAAGCAGCCTTAAGAGCAGCTAACAGGTATGTAGAGAGTTAAATCATTAAGCAGCAGAGAGAAAGATAGATCTCTTCCACCTAGGTTGTATCTTAAAACATCAACAGGTATGTGTTTTTTCATTCTGAAGAATATAATAGAGAAATTACATTAGTAAGTGCATCTTTCCTGGAGTATGAAGCTGAAAACTGGATGGGCCAAACAAAAGAGTGAAATACATCAAGTATCAGTCATGTGTTGAAGTCATTCTTTCCTGATTATGTCTATCTTAAAACCAGCCTGCCTTGTGGATACAGGTATGATATGTAACTAGTTGAACTTTCAGGGTCTCCCATGAATAGCCATTTTCACTATTTCTCTGAAACACATATTGTACATTTTAACACTGCTTAAGGTTGCTACCCAATGGCAAGTGTATGTAAAACAAGAAGGGTACACCTAAATACCCACTAAGTGTAAAAAATGTGAATAATTATAGAGCCATACATAGGTTGAATGGGGAGAAAAAGTTAAAGGAAATATGTGTTCTGTTTTGTTTCTAACTTGAAAAGAGCCATTAAGCAAAAATATCAACACATTCTTTCCAAAAGGAACTCTAATATGTCATCAAGGTAAAGAAGTGTCCTGTTTTAAGATTATAGTGCTGAAGAGAAAATAAAATGATATATCAATAAAACCCATGTGGGAGAAATACACAAGCCAACATGTGGTCAGACAACACATTTCTACCCTAATTCATTTTAAAAAATATGTGAGAGGAGGAGGAGGAAGAGGAGGAGGAGGAGGAGGAGGAGAAGGAGAAGGAGAAGGAGAAGGAGAAGAAGAAGAAGAAGAAGAAGAAGAAGAAGAAGAAGAAGAAGAAGAAGAAGAAGAAGAAGAAGAAGAAGAAGAAGAAGAAGAAGAAGAAGAAGAAGAAGAAGAAGAAGAAGAAGAAGAAGAAGAAGAAGAAGAAGAAGAAGAAGAAGAAGAAGAAGAAGAAGAAGAAAGGGTATTTTGATCTACTAGATATAAGATATGTCAAACTCAATTTCATCAAAATAGCTTCATTCCTGGGTGGGGTCTGAGGTAGCCAGAAGATTGTCTCTGACATCTTTGAATTGAGACACAAATATTTCCACTTTGGGGGTTCCCACAGGACACTGATATTATACCCTGGAACATCCAAGCCCTAGGGAAGAACCACATGTTTGTGGCTATGGTTTCCTCCATGTTGCAGCTTGCCAGGACTGAAAGACTCATGTACTGCAGAGGGTAGCAGAGATAAGGACAGATGATAGAAGGGGTGAGTGCAGGCAGTGGTGGGATTCAATTTTTTTTACTACTGATTCTGTGGGTGTGGCTTGGTAGATATGGCATGGCTTGGTGGGCATGGCAGTGGAAAGATACTGCAAAATCCCATTCCCTCCCCACCCCACTAACCTGCTTTCCAGCTCCCTTCTTCTGTCCAAAGAAGAACCAGCCGATCAGCTGGGACTCAGGAGGCAGAGAATAGGTGGGGATGGGGCCAGTCAGAGATGATATTTGCTGGTTCTCAGAACTACTCAAAATTTCCGCTACCAGTTCTCCAGAACTGGTTAGAACTTGCTGAATACTACCTCTGGGTGCAGTGGAGCTGGACTGTTACCTTGTGACAGTAGACAGTAGAAAGAGGCAACAAAAAGCATCTCCAGAGCCTGAGATTTTCTGCCCTTCCACCTGTGGAGCCGCTTCACACCGCTCCAGTAAAACCATGGGGAAATGGACAAGTGTACCTGCTCATGGTAGCTGTTGCTCCTGGCTCTGCTGCTCCAAAGTGAGGTGGGGTGACATGTGGTGAGGCCAAGAAGCTGCTGCTGCTGCTGGGCACTGCCAGCCCCTGCACACTTGTTGCCTCCTGTATGCATGCCAGGGGGAGCGCCCAGCTGCTGGGAATGGGCCAGGGCTGAGGCAGTGCAGGCCATTCTTTCTTGTTTCCAGGGTGGCCCTGTGGACCAGATCTAACCACATCGTGGGCCAAATCTGGCCTGCAGGCCTTGAGTTTGACATGTCTATACTAGACTAAAGAATGATTCTGGAAGCATGGAGGCTTTTAAGGTAGTTTTGTTTTGAACAGTTAAATGTAACAATGGTCCCCACTCTTTTCCCCACTCCTGTTTCTTTCCACTAAGGAACAGAAGAGAAATGTTTATTTGATCAAGATTTATTTGATCACAACAAGCAAATTAGACCCTTAGCTATGATTATTCTGAATTAAAGACAATTTATTCAATCCTACACATTTTATTCCCAAATTACTTTATTCCCAGGTATTTTGTCTGGATTGTAGTTCCAAGGAACAATCTGTACTCTCTTGGAAAGCAGCTGAGAGGTCATCAGTTATGGCCAAGGGAGTCTCACTGCTGGAAAGGGAATTGCGGAGTTAAATAGTTTGATTGCTATTAGCAGGGAGACAAAAAGGGCCTTCTGGGGCTATCCTATGAGAAAACATAATTCCACAAAATCTAAAATCATTTAGGGTTTTTCAGATAGAATAACCTTATTGGTGAGAGGGGCAACCTATACATTTAATAAATAAATACATTTCCTCACAAAAAGGTGAAATGGAAAATTGGCTGTCTCTCACCTCCTGCCATTGCTGTACAAGAATTTGAGTCTGGCTGAATCCACCAATGTAATATTGCTTTGTCAAACTATTTAAAATGTAGGGGAAAGTAAACTTAGGGTTAATGTTCTACAATGTTATTTTATAATTTAGATCTGTTCTCTGCTTTGTTCTTCATTTTGACTTTGATGTCCTATTAAAAAAAACCAAAGGAATAAAAGTAAACCTTGTGATAGCAGTGTTCCAATATTTGAAGGGCTGCCACAAAGAAAAGCGGGTCAACCTATTTTCCAAAGCACCCAAAGGCAAGACAAGAAACAACAGATGGAAATAATGAAAGAGAAAATCCAACCTAGAACTAGGGAGAAATTTCCTGATAGTGAGAACAGTCAACAATGGAACAGCTTGCCTTCAGAAGTTGGGAGTGCTCCCTCACTGGAGGTTTTTAAGAAGAGACTGGATAGACACTGGCGTGAAATGGTTTAGGGACTCCTACTTGAGCAGGGGGGGTTAGACCACGTGACCTCCAAGATCCCTTCCAATTCTGATATTCTATGTTTATTCAATGAGCTGGTAAAGGAAGCAATCTTAAGTAAAAATTTACATGGGGCTCCCCTTGAAGAGTCTCCGGAGGTTGCAGTTGGTCCAGAATGCAGCCACGTGGGTGATTGTGGGTGCCCCTCGGAGCTCCCACGTTACACCGCTTCTCCACAGGCTGCACTGGCTTCCTGTAGCCCTCCGGATTCGATTCAAGGTGGTACTGACGGTATTTAAAGTGCTCCATGGCTCGGGACCTGGGTACTTACGGGACCGCCTACTGCCATCGTCAACCTCCTGCCGCCCAGTACGCTCCCACAGGGTTGCCCTACTTGGGGTACCGCCTCCTGGCCGTTGTCGGCTGACGGCCCCGAGAGTTCGGGCTTTCTCTGTGGGAGCTCCCTCCCTATGGAATGATCTCCCCCCGGAGATACGGGCCATGACGGATATCCTGACCTTCTGGCGCGCAGTGAAAACCCTATTTTTTAGACAGGCTGGCCTGGCCCAGTAATGGGGTTCCGGTTTTAAATTTAATCGGGTTTTAATAGTTAATTTTATACTTTTAATTTTTATTCGAATCCCTGATTTTATATTGTTAAATTTTCAATTAGATAGGACACAGCCGGACCAATGTGTTTAATATATTTTTAATTGTATTTATAGTATATTTATTATGTGTTTTTTAGTAGGCTGTACACCGCCCCGAGTCCCTTTTTGGGAGAGGGAGCGGTATAAAAGTTTGATAAATAAATAAATAAATAAAAATTTCCCAAAGCAGACTGTTCGCATATTCATTTTCTCCCAATGTAAGCTAGCTCTATGAATGTCCAATAAATCACTTTAAAAAACCCAGTGATTACATGAAAGCTCATTGCACACATCTTTCTCAATATCCACATTGCCTACCTGGCATGGAAAAGTAAAAATTTCCAGTTAGTATTGATGCTGGCAACTGAATGGCCTACTCTTCACTGGAAGAAAACATTGAAATGTTGGAAGAACAATTAACTTGATAATGTGTGTAACAGGGATGGATAACATGTGGCAATCCAGATGTTACTGTCATGTTAGCTACAGCTGATGGGAAATGCAATACAATGGCTGAAGTCTCATACACCTCCCTGCCCTACAGTAAGTTTGCATTTCTACAATTAAAACCAGGAATTAGTTTAAGATGCTTTCTCTGCCATTTGTTTTATCTTGCTTGTCCTACTCTACCAAATGTTGCAAAGTGTGAGGTTTTATGCAAATTGGGATTGTAAAGCTTTTGAAAAGAGGCCCCAAAGTGATGGTGGTATTTAGCAATGCTAACAGGAGGGCTTCCAGATGTTGTACTTCAACTCCTTTTTCACATCATGACATAATTTTGTACTAAGAGCTCCCTGGTTGTTAAACCCATTTCTCTTCTGGGTTGTTTCTATTTTACCCAACAGATCTAAAAGATACTTAAATCTTTAGCTTATTTTGGTAGCACTGCTGATTTTAAGCCTTTTGAAACTAGTTAAATCTAATTTCTCTCTTTTGTTTTATGTTCTCTATTCTGTGCTCTGTCTTCACCAGAAAATATCACTGAAATAAATAGAAAGATGGATGAAGTTCTGGATGAGCTTTAAATTAGTGCCAGGCGGAAAAAAAATCTGCACTGTTCTATCAGTTCTCAATCAAATGCATGGTGGAGAATTTTAAAAAAAAATTCTTTCAGGGGAGACAAGTGATCGTTAATGGAGTTTAACTTGCAAAGGAAATCTCTCTCTCCCCCGCCCCCCCGCCTCTTTCCAGTAGCAGCTAAAGGATACATTGATCCTTGAGAAATGTTTGGGGCATTTATCCTTTCCCTGGAGTAATTTGAAAGAATGTTTCACTCATGTTTTTAATCTACAAATTTGGTGGAAAGGCCATTTGTTCTTGACTGTGCTTTAAAAACTTACCTGCACCCTTCCTCAAGGGTACCATTGCTAGTATGTGTTGTAATCAGGTTGGGGAAGAAATACTATACTTTGGCAAACAATTCTGGCAGCACAAAACCTCATCAAACATTACACACTTGTTACTAATAGTGCACACACACACACATTTCTCAGAAATATGCACTGTAGGCTGTTGCCTTTTGTTTCAAACATCAGCAGAGTTCAGTTGGCAAGTCTTCAAATGTGTCCACATCAAGCAGCTCCAACCACTGGTTTTTCTGAAACCCTCCCCAGAACACCTCCTTGATGTGTCTCCATTGCTGGCATTAATCTTTCACTTGCTTTCTTCTTTTGGCCCATTCCAGATCCCAGAAGAAGTGAGCAAAGCAGGTATGGAGTGATGATTCTTTTGTTGTTGTTGTTGTTGTTTCTGCCTTCCAATTATTGTTGAATCCTGGTGATTGCCTGGACTAGTCCCTGCAGTTTTCTTAGCATTCCCTCCCCCCCTGCCCCCAAATATTTTCCCCTTGCCTCCTTCCTAGAACTGAGAGAATGAGAGTGAGTGACCCAAGGTCATTCAGCTGAATTCATGCCTAAGGTAGGGGAAGAACTCATGGTCTCCCAGTTTATAACCTGATGCTTTGTCCACTACATCAAACTGGCTCCTTTTTTTTCAGTCTTCATTATATTCAGAAAAGGCAGATGAATAAGACAGCAAGGGAAAGAAACAAGGTGACAGGCCTTTTGCAACTTGATTATTGGATCCTGTAGAATCTGGGCAGATGTCTAACAATGTTTGCTTCTGTCTGAACCAAAGGCTAAAGCTCTACAAAATTATTTTTTCATGCCCTTAAAAAGTACTTTCCCAACCCTAGCTCACTTACATAATATCAGAATACTAACTGGGGACAAATGACAGCAGTCTTGTTCGGTGTTTTAATTCTAAACTGAATGGCTAAAACAGCTTTATGTTCACTCTAGGGAAAGTGAGTAATTTCTCTTGCAATTCTCTTCCATTTCCAACCTGTAGGGAGTCTGAAGTGATTACTTTTTTTTCCAAATCATTCTTGTTGTTTGTTATCCCGAAACCAGTCATCAGCTAGGTTGGATGGTTCATGTTGTTTTCTTTATAGGCATTTAGAGTTAAATCCTTTAATCTGTGTCTGGGTTTCTCAAGCTGAAAGAGAGAAAGAAAGGGGGAAATGTGCAATAAAGCCTTGGTCAGAAGACCACTGGAAAGCATTTAGACAAATATCTAGGGTTATTTGGTTTTCCTCAAAGTATATAGCTTATTCACTTAATCATTGACTCACGGGCAACTGGTAAAGGTGCACTGCTATTCAAGGAATGGTTACAAAGACAAACATGTCAAGGATTAAACCATTTGATATGAGAAACAGAAACTATTTGATGCCTGAAAATTACTTTAACTTTGCCAATGCTTTTCTATATATTGTGATATCGCGTAGACCTGAAGTTCTGGCTTATCAATTGAGAGCTATTATAAAAGAAACAAACTGTGCCTCCCCAATACAAGTTAATCATACAATCTGAGTTTAAGAGAGTTCTCTGTGTGCCTCAGCTAATGACTGAATAGCTTGTGGCAGCAACTTACAGATATGAATTGAGCAACTGGGATCTGGGAACACCTTGTTAAAAACCTATAGTACCTCAGAGCCATCTTAGGTGACAGTTTCAGCTCTGAAGCTGGCTTGGTACATAATTAAAAGGGTAGTAGGTAAGTAGAATGCTTTTCTGAGAAATAAATAAGGCAGAAGACCAGCAAAGCACCTGCAATGTATTCTCGTTGAAACTTTAGCAGGTGCCAAAGAATACCTTGTCTTGCTATCCTGTGTTGGGAATTTATTTAAATGATGGGTGACTTTGGACCAGTCGTGCTTTAGCACCCCAACCCATCTCACGGGAAGTTGTGAAGAAAATAGAAGGAGGTAAGAGTATTATATACATTTGCTACCTTGAGCTACCTGTAAAATAATAAAGGCAGGATTAAAAAAACAAATAAACGAACAAATGAACAAGCAAGCAAGCTAACCTGAGGGCCTTTCAAGCAGTTGTTGTTGACACAGTGGAAGCTTGAAATACAGTTAGACTGCAGTTATAATTAGTTTAAAATAAATGTATTCACTTCTTAGGTTCAACTTTGGCTATTTGTTTATTTTTAATGTATAGCAATGTTACATTACATTAATGCATAGTAGTAGTTTGGCTGCCTAAGACTGCTAGCCCATTCGGTTCTCACTCGCATGCTCTCCAAGGTGCACCAGAAAGAAAGACAAATGGCTTCCTGCACCAGGACCTTCTCCCTCCACCAAAGCCACTTCCCAATCGCAGCTGGGAAAGTCCAGTGCTAGCGGAATTCTCACCACCCATCCAAAATACGCTCGTTTTCTCATCCGCTCATTTTCCCAGTGAAATGGCACCTATTTATCTATTCACATATAACATGCTTTCAAACTGCTAGGTGAGTAGAAGCTGAAGCAAGTGATGGGAGCTCACCCTGCCATGCACTGTTAGGACATGAACCGTTGGAGCAAAGACCATCTTCACATCATTAAGCCACTGAGACAATGAACCTCTAAATGCAGTTGTTATTTAGGCTTATACTCATGGAAAGTGCATAAAGTGTCTGCTGAGAAATGAAGAAGAATGCCACATCTCAATGAAGGAGCATGTATGTGTGTATGTGTGTGTGTGTGTGTAGAACAGGGCTGTCAAACACCCGGCCCACAGGCCAGATGCATCATGCACTGGCCACACCCACACCTGGTTTAGTGAAGGGGAAAAAAAGTCCCGATACGTCACGTAACACAGCCGTGACGATGTTTATTTGATACACCTAGTGTAGAATATATCACATGAGTGAAATACAGGATTCAGTTATATTCAAAGTTATATATAGAAAATAAATGAAAATGGCACAAAAGTGAGGGCAAGCTTTGAGTTTTCTATCATTCTCTTGTCTTACTTGCTATAAAGCTATTATTCTACTATAGACTTTGATTCCCTCCCCTCACAATCCAATTTCAGGATGACAAGTAACTGAGTAGTATGTGTGTTTTTCTGTATGCTTTTCATTTTGTGGCACAATCTTCTCCACTGCATTCTGTAGTCTCCCTAGCTTTCTTATGCTTCAGAAGACTCAAGAGAAAGTTATTCAGGGACTATGGGGATTTCTTCAGAGGAGGAAGCATGGCCATCAAGAGAAGCCACAGAGCAATAGGAAGATTGTAACTGAAAATAATTGCAGCCTTCCTTCACTTCACAGCAGTAAAGTAGCTTCAAACATATCACCCAAAGTAATCTTGAAAGAATACTGTATTTTTTCCCTGGAGAAATTGAAGGATCATTTTCAGTACAGAACTTCAAGATTCTCAAAAAGGGCTTTTTTTCTAGCCTTACACAAGAAGGTCAGAGATTACTCCAGGATTTAGATATACAATGCAAGACTCTGTCACCAACCTTTGAATTCTTTCTATATTTCTCAGTAAGCTGATAAGAATAGAGGGTAAAATGCTAGAATAACAGATTTAGACCCATATGATCTTTTTGCACTAGTAAACACACACACACACACACACACACACACACAGAAGCTGCAGGAGATAAGAGAGGGCAGAACCTGGCTTTCCTTTCAGAGAATGAGGACAAAGCTAGTTCAGGATGTCATAACTTATCTTGGGCTCACATGAGGGAGATGTTTCTCCATAAGTACATTGTGCTTTCTTTAACTCCATCTGGTAAAAGGCCTACAATGGATTTGAATCTTAATTTTTCCTCAAGGGGAAACATGTTGGGAATCATTCTCAAGCATGTGGAAAGCACAACATGCCAGGGCTGCAATTCTTTTTCCTTCTGTGGAAAAATATGAATAGGGGTTTGCAGGAATGGAGTATCCTATCCATGCATCTTTCTGTCAAAAACCTATGTGGGTGCCATCACAGGTATCGATCTTAAAGCTCTTATGTAGAGGAAGAAAGGCTATTGAAATGTTGTTCTACATAAGGGTGTCCTCTATGAAAGAAACCAGTAATGTGTGCATATCTGATGGGAACACATTACATAGTGTAATAGAATTGTTGTGAAGTTCTCTTAAATGATTATGGTTTTTGTTTGTTTGTTTTCCTCTAGAATTCTGTTGCTGTTCCGGAAGTCTCTATCTGTACATTGCTCTCACCTATGCCGTCTTGTCACCTACGAAGGCAACTCAAGTGTTTACTTTGCTATGGTAACTTGGTCGGAGCAGCTGGATCGGATGAGATTGCACAGATAATCGTCTCCTTGTCGGAGAAATGGCATGTGCTCGCTGACCTTCACTCGATGAATTTGCAAGAAACAGCATGGATGTCTTGCACACAAACAAGCACACTTTTTCTTTTTTCTTTTCATCTCGTCTTTGGATTTTGTTTTGTAGGTAGTTGGGGATCTGGTTTACTTTAAAAGAGTGAAAGAGACAGAATCCCCCGAGGTAATTAACTGAGTACTGGGAGGTCTTGGTGACACAATTGTACTGGCATCAAATCAATAAAAACAGAAGAGAGAGAGAAAGAGAAAGATGTAATTAAAACATTATGCTAAGAAGGAACCAAAGCCATAATTAAAAGAGGCAAACTATTGTTTTGTGACACTAATTGTGCTTTAATTCTTCAATAACAGAATGGCATAAAAGCTGAAAGCCCTACTATAGAATTAGATTCTCTGCAATTAGTGTGATAACAGTTTTGGGCTCCAGAACAGATGACACCTTATGTGTTTATTTATCCGTAGATAAAAAAAAAACTTATTTATAAAATAGCGTGACAATAAAATAAAATATGGTGACCAGAATGTTAATCAGTCAGATGCACCTGCTTGTTTGTTTGTTTGTTCATTTATTTATTTGAAATATGGTTGTTATCTTAATCAAATATGTATGTAAAAAAAAAACAATAAAACATACATATGGCATACATCTGGATTCTCCAGCCAACTATTGTAGAACTTGCACTGATTTTGACAGATACTTTATATATTTGTTCTAGGGTGAACAAATCCTATCTTTGGTCTATTTCCGTGTCATGTTCTACCACACACAAGAGAATTTTGGCAGCCTAGGAACAATCCAGAACCACAAGCTAGTTTACACAACTTAAATAAGGTGATATTTATTAGTGATTTTTTATATTTAAAAAAAAGTCAGAAGAATGGAGAAATTATCAGTTATTGTAACTTTATTCAGTGCTACAAAGTTTCTGGAGGTTTTGGATGGATTTAGCCATGCCAGGATTGCAAAACAAAACAAAACAAAACAAAAATAAAGCTCTGTTTTTGTTTTGTTTTAATTTCCTTGATTTCTTATTCATACGAAATGGGCAGGCCTAGTTATTTCATTATTGGAGAGGCATAGCAGCTTGGTGATGCTGGCATATGAAGAAACTTCTTTTATTTTTGTAGAAGTAACCCAGAATAGCATGGGTTCATACAATTGTGCCATAAATTTAGATAAGAAGTATTATTGGAATACAAATCTCTCTCTCTCCCTCTCCCTCCCTCTCCCCCTTTCCCCTCTCCCCCTCCCCCTCCCATCACCTTCTCCCTCTCCCTCCCTCCCTCCCTCCCTCCCACCACCACCTCTTCTCCGTCACACACACCATTGCTGCTACCAATGGTGATATTTTCTTTCAATTGTCATGGATATCTGAGAAAGAACTTAGGTGCAATGCCATAACTGCAGCCCCACTATATTTATTTATTTGATTCAATTTATATAGTTACCCATTTCAAAACTGATATACTACTGCAAGTACAAAAGTGGTAAAGCTCTGTTCATAACACTATGTTCACCGTCTTGAAGATTTTGACACATGCATACCTTGGACATCCCTGTCAACTTTATAGTCTAGTTAGTACTTGATGACAAATTTCAGTTTCACCTTTCAATTAACCTGAGACCCACCAGTTGTGCAAAATATTTCTAATTCTAATTAATCTCCCATCCTTTGTGTTTTTAGTCTCTTTCTAGAACTCATCTTCCATACCACTGGCATCAAAATACTTACAACCTGCTTCA
The DNA here is from genome assembly GCA_023653725.1 of Bungarus multicinctus. NCBI lineage: Eukaryota > Metazoa > Chordata > Lepidosauria > Squamata > Elapidae > Bungarus > Bungarus multicinctus. The sequence goes on along the minus strand of CM042836.1, from coordinate 102,656,207 downwards.
TCTAGCTCAGCCATAGAAGAACCCTACCAGTGCCTCATGCCCCTTATGTTTTTAGTTCATACTATGTTTAGTTCATAAAATGTTCTCATCAGTGGTGATATTCCAGTGGTTCAGACCAATTCAGCCAAACTGGTAGTTAAAAAAAAAAAAAACCGGCGATCAGCTGAGAGGAGGAAAAAATCCTCAGATATTATTTTACCACCGGTTTGGTGGGCTTGGGTTGGTGGGTGTGCTTTGCCTAACACTGGCGCGCAGCTTTCCCCATATCAGCTGAGGCCTGCAGCGTGAATCAGCTGACAGGAAAAAGAAGAGAAAAGCGCAAGATTGCCCCTCCCACCTGCCCTGCACTTTTCTCTTCTTTATCCCCTCAGCTGATTCGCGCTGCAGGCCTCAGCTGGTGTGGGGAAAGCTGTGCGCCAGCGTTAGGCAAAGCATGTCCAAACCGGTGGTAAAACAATTTGAATCCCACCACTGGTTCTCATACTGTGAGAATTAACACTAGACATTATACAAACTGGGAAAGGGAACTGCAAATATATCAGCTGTATGGGAGGCATCACCTCTCTGTTGTTGTTTTTTTATGGGTTTGTTGCAGACACTAGAGAAGACTTCAGAAATTATACTTATTTGTACTTGAACTATCACCATTGAGGCTTTTGCTGCAGAGAACAAAGAAGGCATTTTGTCCTTGCTTTCATATAACAGAAGACTGTAAACAAACACATTGTCTTGAGAACACAGACTTTTGTTAATGATGCAGAGAGATTCAATTAACAGTAAAAGTCACATAGTAAATAAATGGCAGAACCAACCCCAGAACCCAAATCTCTTGTTCTTTTAGCCAGACCTCATTGATTCCCACAGTTTCAACAAAGACTTCAATTAGGTCTAACAACAAAGAGGAAAAATATCCTTCCAGTATTGATGGGGGCGGTGGAGAGAATCTCCCTGCAGCAGACTGCGTCCTTTAACATTAATTAATAACATTACTCCTAGCACTTTATCTTCTGCATCTGTGACAAAGCAGTATATTGTCCCAACAGGATAGTCAAACATTGCTAGGGAAAAAAAAACATTAATGTATTACATGAGATATAAACTGTTGCCTTTTTTCAGAATTTCAAAAAGGCTAAATATGCATATATATGAATGGGTAGCCCTGCATCAGTTAGCTTCTCCTTATCCCCAACCCCACCCTCATCTTATGAAAAGTTTATTCTGATAACTACAACTGGGATAGACAACCTTGTGTTTTCTGAATATTCTGTATTATAATTCATATAAACTCATATCACACAACTAAATATCAAGAATTAGGAAAGCTGTAGTCCAAAACCTTGTGCAGATAGCCAGTAGATAGCCATTTCTCTGTAGAAATTTTCAGCTGGGATTGTGAAAGGCCAAGGAACCTGATATTTGGAGAAAAGCAGTCTATGAACTGCTGTAATGCTTGGCTATAAAAATATAGATCAGAAATATAGCCTTTTTCTGATGCTGCTCTCCTTACACTTTTATTTTCATCTTGAACAAAGGACTTGTGAAAAACATTTTTGGAACAACAATCTTACACATTCAAGACCCACTTCCATAACAATATTTGGGATCTTCCTGTTTTGCTTGGTATTTCTACTAAAATACTATTAAAATTTATTCCACATTCTGAATAAACTCTAAATTTGTTCTAAATTTTAATCCATTAAAATTTTGTAGTGCATTTTTAAAAGCTCAGAGCACTACTTCAGGAGAGGCGCATGTTCCAAAAGTTGTGGAAGACTTCACCATTCTCTACAATTGTTTTCAGCCAGGGCCTTTAATTTAATTTAGTTTTAACTTTTATATATTTAATATTTTAATTGTATGGCTGTGCACCGCTCCGAGTCCTTTGGGAGAGGAGCGGTATATTATTATTATTATTATTATTATTATTATTATTATTATTATTATTATTATTATTATTATTATTATTATTATTATTATTATTATTATGATTTGGCTCAGGAGGAGGCCGCGGACCTGGTAGGTGTTACCGAAACCTGGTTGGGCCCAGAGGGCGGTGTTCCTCTGGTTGAGATGTGCCCACCAGGTTTCCTTGCATTTCACCAGCCTAGGGCTCAGGGAAGGGGTGGAGGGGTGGCGGTGCTTATAAAGGAGGCCCTTTATCCTAGGGAGGCCACTGTCCCTCAGACGGCTGGCTGTGAATCTCTATTTGTGAAGTGGGGGCAAGGGGTTCAGATGGGTCTTTTGATGGCGTACCTGGCTCCCTGCCACGTCTCATCGGCCCTGCCCGGACTCCTCGAGGTGATAGCCGGGCTGGCGGTTGAGACCCCTAGGCTTTTGGTCATGGGGGATTTCAACCTGCCATCATCCGGTGAAACCTCGGGGTTGGTTCGGGAGTTCTTGGCTTCCATGACGGCCATGGACCTGACCCAGTTAGTTTCTGCCCCCACTCACATTGGAGGACACATGCTGGACCTGATTTTTGTCTCTGGGCAGTGGTTGAATGACTGTATTTTTGGGGATTTAGTCATCACACCCCTGTCATGGACAGATCATTCCCTCCTCAGGTTGGACTTCCGTTCCGCCACCCCCCACCGCAGGGAGGCGGAGCCACTTAGATTGTTCCGCCCCAGTCGCCTGATGGACCCGGAACGGTTCCAGAGGGAGCTTGGGCCATTTCCTGAGTCTCTGGCTCACAGCTCGCCTGGTGACCTGGTGGCCACCTGGGATGGGTTGGCCGCCGGGGCTCTAGATCGAGTTGTGCCCCTGCGACCTCTGACCCGGCACAGATCCCGCTTGGCTCCGTGGTATACGGAGGAGCTGCGGGAGATGAAGTGCCGGAAAAGACGTCTAGAGGGCATTTGGAGGGCGAGTCGTTCTGAGTCTGACCGAACACAGGTGAGATCTCATATTAAGACTTACCTTGTGGCGATAGGGGCGGCGAAATCTTCGTATTTCTCCGCCCTTATTGCATCAGCAGAAAATCGGCCTGCCGCCCTGTTTAGAGTGACCCGCTCTCTACTTGAACCGAGAGCGCGGGATGACCTCTTGCAGGGTAGAGCAGAGGAGTTTTCCCGATTTCTGCATGATAAAATCGCTCAGATTCGGGAGGGGCTCGACTCCAATTGGGTGGTCCCGGGGGAGGTGTCCGGGGCAGGTCTTGAGAATGTTATCTGGGGGGAGTTCGATCCTGTGACCGCTGAGGGTGTGGACAGGTTGCTGGGGGGTCTGAATGCCACCACCTGTTTATTGGACCCGTGTCCTTCCTGGTTGGTTTCGGCCGCCAGGGAGACGACACGAGGCTGGCTCCAGGGGATTGTCAACGCTTCCTTGAGGGAGGGGGTGCTCCCTACCGCCCTGAAGGCGGCGGTGGTGCGCCCCCTCCTCAAGAAGCCTTCCCTGGACCCAGCTATTTTAAACAACTATCGTCCAGTCTCCAACCTTCCCTTCGTGGCGAAGGTTGTTGAGAGTGTGGTGGCACGTCAGCTCCCCCGGTACCTGGAGGAAGCAACTTACCTCGATCCGTTCCAATCGGGCTTCAGGCCTGGACATAGCACTGAGACGGCATTGGTCGCGTTGGTTGATGATCTCTGGAGGGCTCGTGACAGAGGGTTCTCCTCTGTCCTGGTCCTATTAGATCTCTCGGCGGCTTTTGATACTATCGACCATAGTATCTTATTGCGACGGTTGGAGGGGTTGGGGATTGGTGGAACCGTCCTTCGATGGTTCTCCTCCTTCCTCTCTGACCGTTCGCAATTCGTGTTGGCGGGGGGGGAGAGGTCCACCTCTAGGCCCCTGGTTTGTGGGGTGCCTCAGGGGTCGGTCCTTTCTCCCCTCCTGTTCAACATTTACATGAAGCCGCTGGGCGAGATCATCCGTGGTCTTGGAGTGAGGTGTCATCTGTATGCAGATGACACCCAGCTGTACATCTCCACTCCGGACCACCCCAACGATGCTGTGGGGGCTATGTCTAGGTGCCTGGAGGCCGTGCGGGACTGGATGGGCGGGAACAGGCTTCGGCTCAACCCATCCAAGACCGAGTGGCTGTGGTTTCCGGCGCCCCGATATAGCCAGTTGATACCTTCGCTGGCTATTGGGGGGGAAGTTCTGCCCCCCACAGAGAGGGCTCGCAACCTGGGAGTCCTCCTGGATGTACGGCTGTCGCTTGAACATCACATCGCGGCCGTCTCCAGGGGGGCATTTCATCAGATCCGTCGGATCTACCGGTTGCGGCCCTTCCTGGATCGGGACGCCTTGCGCACGGTCACTCAGGCCCTTGTCACCTCTCGCCTGGACTATTGTAACGCCCTCTACATGGGGCTCCCTGCGGGGAGCATCCGGAGACTCCAGTTGGTGCAAAATGCAGCCGCGAGGGTGATTATGGGGGCGTCGCGTAGCGCCCATGTGACGCCTCTCCTGCGCGAGCTGCATTGGTTGCCGATGGCTCTCCGGGTTCGCTTTAAGGTTCTAGTTTTGACCTTTAGGGCGACCCATGGCATGGGACCAGGTTACCTTCAGGACCGCATTCTGCCAACGCTCTCCAACAGGCCGGTGCGTTCCCACAGGGAGGGTCTGCTCCGGGTGCCGTCGGCCGCTATGTGTCGTCTGGCGGCGCCAAGGAGTAGGGCCTTCTCTGTGGGTGCCCCCGCCCTCTGGAATACTCTGCCACCGGAACTCCGTACCGGCACGGACCTGAGGGCCTTCAGGCGCGCGTTAAAGACCTGGCTCTTTGAGCAGGCCGGCCTGGGCTGAGATAATGATTTTAAATTTGATCTCCATTTTTAAATTTAAATTTGGGTTTTTAAGGGTGGGGGGAGGGTTTCCTAATTTTAGTCAGCAGCTGATTTAAATATTTAATTACTTTTTAACTTTTGTATTTTTGTGGGGTTTTTAGATGAGCTGTTCACCGCCCTGAGTCCCTTGGGAGAAGGGCGGTATATAAATGTAATTAATAATAATAATAATAATTATTATTATTATTATTATGCCTGATGTGATGGCTTGGCTTAGGCCCCTCAGATAGAGGCATCAGGACTAGTGCTAAAAAGAGTCACCCTAGCATTTCCTTTATGGAGATATGGGACTGTAGGTAGGGAGACTTCATAAAGAGGCTGAGCTTGGACTGAAAAAAATAAGTCCCCAAAGTGAAAAGAAATATTAAAAAGCTACAAGGGGCAACAATTTCAGAAAGGATTAGCCCAAGACATCTTACAGCTTCTCATAAAGGATTCAATCATGTCCCCACTGTCTGGGACACACAGATACAAATTCCTTGAATAGTTGATTGATGTCTATAAACAGTGGTCCCTGGCTGAGGGGGGAGATGGGAACTGGGGCACCTGAGTGGTGTGCCGGCACATGAGCACACATGCACATCGCAACTTGTGGAAATGGTAGGCTGGTGCGTATGCACATGCAGCTCAACTTCTGTAAATTGAGCTGCATGTGCAGGTGGATGCATGCTAGCCCACCGCTCATGCAAATTGAGCTGCATGTATCCACATGCACACTGGCCTGCCACTCAGGTGGCCCAGTTCAAAATAGACCATGGCCCAGAAGTTGGCTACAGCCCTCTACCAGTGCATTTGAAGGCAGCAAACAAATTTGAAGGCCATAAACCACTTTGCTTGACTACCTAGCATTTTCCCTCCAATACCTTCTTATTGTGTTGGTATATATCCTTTTATCTCCTAGAAAATTCAGCATTTTATACAGGTTCCCAATGGTTATTGGATTAGATGCTGATTATCCACAGTTGCCTAGTTTTAGCAGGAAGCACTACAGCAATGCATCTTTTGGACCAGATGAATTTGGATACATTCCAGAACTCTCTTCCTCTTGTGAAAAGACACTCCATGAAAGAGCCCTAAATATTTAAAAGCCAGTTATTCCCCCCTCCCCCTCAAAAACTGTTAATCCAAATCAGAGGTGGGCAATTTATTTTGAGTTGGGATTGCTCTTGGTCTCTAAGTGGTTCACTGAGGCAATTTCAAAATTGTAAGGAGCAGACAAATTAAGTTTACACTTAATTGTTTAAATGTAATTACTATTATTCTTTCCAGGTGTATTTAAGAAGTTTCATCCATGGTCACATTAATATCTTCAGTTTGGTAACAAAACTGAGATCACCATAGACCCTAACTAAGTTTTCTGGAGGTTGCATGTGGAGTTATGGGTACACCTGTGGTGTAAGTCATCTTTTTTTCTTAATAATTCTTTTTTTTTTAATAAAGTTTTTATTTTTAAGACAAACATACACAAACAATACATAAAAACATAAAACCACCTTCCATTTTATATACATATAGTGTGTCAGTTGGTTTCAAATCTTTTGTGCAATCCTTTCATTGTTATTCATAATTTATTTCAATCTCACATTGTCAAACTAACATAACTATTTATCAATTGTTAATCATCCATGACTAAGCTATTTATTTCATCATTTTATATGAGATATCCCCCCAAAAATTTTTTAAAGATTGTATTATGCTTTTATCCAATGGTTATATATGTCTACATTATGTTTATATCAATCTATTAAGCTTCTATAACAAAATTATCTATTCTATTAACTTACTATGTCTTTTTATCCAACAATTGATTAAAAAAATCCCATATCATATAAAATTGCTTATCTTCTTGTTCTTTGATTTCAAATGTCAATTTACTTATTTCAGCACAGTCCATAATTTTTTTAATAACTTCTTCCTGCATAGATTCATATGTTTATTCAAGACTGAACATAGACCCCAGTGCATATGCATGGTGGATCCAATGTTAATTTAACTTTAAAAGATATGTTTATTCTTACCCAGAATAGCATGGATTAACATATGCTATCAAGAACTAAACGTGTGTATCCTTAGGTATCCTGTAGATTTGAATAAGTTCAATTTTTCCATTGGAGAGTTGTGATGGTAAGAATGGTCAAAGGAAAGGGGAAAAAAGGCTTTAACATTCAGAAATATATCAATATATATATATATATATATATATATATATATATATATATATATATATATATATATATATATATATTTGTTTTCGGAGATTTTCGCGGGTATTTGTATGTGGATCTTTGGTTCTTCGGGTTTTCTCCCGCGTAGAGTTGGAAATATTTAGGCGACGTTTCGATGAAGTCTCATTCATCATCTTCAGGCTTCTGTCTTCGGCCTTGTGCTTCTCAGAGTGATATGAGCTTGCAGCTGCTTCTTCCTTTTAACTACTAGTGGGGGTGTGACTTGATTGGGTGGGGGCTTGGCTGTGTTCTGATTGGGTGGGGGTCTGTTCTCATTGGTTGGGGGTTTGGCTGTGTTCTGATTGGTTGGGGGGTTGGCTGTGTTCTGATTGGCTGGGGCTGTGTTCTGTTCTGGTGGGGGTTTGGTTGTACTCCGGTTAGTCTCAGTTGCTGAGACCAACCGGAGTACAACCAAACCCCCACCAGAACAGAACACACCCCCAGCCAATCAGAACACAGCCAACCCCCCAACCAATCAGAACACAGCCAAACCCCCAACCAATGAGAACAGACCCCCACCCAATCAGAACACAGCCAAGCCCCCACCCAATCAAGTCACACCCCCACTAGTAGTTAAAAGGAAGAAGCAGCTGCAAGCTCACATCACTCTGAGAAGCACAAGGCCGAAGACAGAAGCCTGAAGATGATGAATGAGACTTCATCGAAACGTCGCCTAAATATTTCCAACTCTACGCGGGAGAAAACCCGAAGAACCAAAGATCCATATATATATTAAACTGTTTCAACTCCCTCAAAACGATGCTATGGAGCACTGCACACCAGAACAACTAGAACAACTAGACACAAGAACAGTTTTTTCCCAAAAGCCATCACTCTGCTAAACAAATAATTCCCTCAGCACTGTTCAACTATTTACAAAGTGTACACTACTATTACTGTTAATCTTCTCATTACTCCTTATCACCCATACCCTTCCACTTGTGACTGTAACATTATTGCTTGTATCCTCTGTTCCTAGTATGATTTGATGTTGATTGTAGCCTATGACTATCATTAAGTGTTGTACATTATGATTCTTGATTCTTAACGAATGTTCCTTCTTTATGTATACTGAGAGTATTTACACCAAGACAAATTCCTTGTGTGTCCAATCACACTTGGCCAATAAAGTATTCTATTCTATTCTATTCTATTCTATTCTATTCTATTCTAGCTTATTCATACAATGTGGTTAAAATAATTCATTATGGCAGTTATGTCCATATGGTCAAAACTCCACCCTTTTTAAAATGTGTAACAGCCACTACTGTAATTTTTTAAAGTGCCCCGAAGATATTCCTGGATGTACAATAATTCTACTTCACCGTAAGCAGAAACTGTCCTTCCCATAACTCATTCCTCCTATTGATATGCTAAATGTGGAATAATTTCCCAAATACAAAATATTAAAAAATTCAAAATTTGGAAATACATACCTCTACTTCCTGACTTTAATTTATGAATATGCTAATATTTCTATGGGGTAATCTGAACTACACAATTTATGCTCAAGGAAATGTCACTAAATAACAGATGCGTTAGGATAGGATGTCATCAACATTCACATGTCAGAATTCCAAGAGCTTGACTTGGTACTCCAATATCTAATCAGAATGGCCATAAATCTAAATTTAGCAATTAACTTACTTGTGCCACATGTTGACAGATATCATTTTCTATTATTACTAGAGAAGGCCTAAGAGTTAATCATCTGGCAACAAGTGTCATAAACATATATATATATAAAATCATTGCAGCAAAACATTTTTCCCATGGAAAAAATTATTAGAAATAAAACTGCACTCGACACATGCACAAATAATACATTTTTTTTACTAAATTATTCGCACACTTTTGTTCAAACACAATTATGCCACAGAGGTTTACAAATCTATGCCAACAGAAAACCAATAAACTATCAGTTCATTAGAATCCCACTATAGAAAAAAATGACAAAATATGTGTGAACCCTAGAAAATATTTGCTTTCATAAATTGTTATTTCTTTATTTGTGCAAGTATATTGAACTCTCAAGAAATTACAGTATGATTTAATTTTTGTAGATCTGATAAGAATGTAATTGACTTTGCAACTGGTAAAAATTATTCTAGTCTGATTTTGCTTGCCACATTGGATGCAAAATCAGCAGTTTATCTTATGGAAAATAATTCAGGAGTCAAATTCAGATAAACGTAGAAGACAACGATTTTTGATCTTAACTTTTCTGAGGTAGCATGGAAATTCTGAAGCACTTTAAAAATTTCTATAGATGAAAAATAAGATATGGGTGCAACATGATTTGTTAGGTTCGTGTGTAATTCTTTCTTTCCTTTTCTCTGTCAAAAATGTTCATTGCTGGTTACAAAATCCATTACGTGATATCATTTGGTAAAGATAAGTATTTGATGTTCTCCAATTTGATCAACTTTTCTGGTGTGGAATCGCTATCCTCTTCATTTATACCTACTTCCATAAGCTGGTTATGATATCTTCAAGTAAACAAAACTAAGAAATAAAAATCCACATAATATGTTTTAAAATTTCCAAATGAATCAGTTCTGGTTGAGCCAGTTAGTGGATTGGGATTTTGAGCATTATATCCCAAATCATCTGCAAAGCATCAGGTAGACTACTCTTCCTCTTGTGGTCTCATATTCAGAAAAAGAGGACATCTTGTTTCATTTAAATAATATGCCAGCATCTAAGAGACCTGTAGGGAATCTAGGCTGCATAAATCAGGAAACTTACTAGATGGCAACAAAAAGACACAGGTACCACCAATGAATTTTTGGTAACTCTATTTTATGCCTTCAAACCAAGTTCTTTTTCTGATGTGAGCCAAAGACTTCATATGCATCTGTCCTTCACCATGTTCATCTCCCGTACATATCTGAGAGACAAAGTAAAGTTCAATTTTTAATATAAAATTTTGTATCAAAACAATGATTTTAGAAAATGTTGGCTTTTTTTCCCTTGATAGTGTATTACTTTTCTCTCTTTGCCATATATAGTAACTTTAATAGTTTTTCTTCAGAACCTCTCCTTCTTGCAGATGTTAGATGGTTACAATTTTCATCTGCTATTGTTGGGAGTTTGTTTTGAACTTTTAATGCAAGCAATTTCTGAATTGGGATGGCAAACACCACACTAGAGAAACTTCAAAAGGATTCAAGCAACAATCCCATGCTTGATAAAGGAGCCAAAATCAATTTTTTTTAAAAAAAAAACAGCTTGGAAAAGTAAAAGCCCAAAAATAAAATAACAGCTTCTGTCACTTCCAAAATTCTGCTGCTGTAATAAAAGATACAGGGAGGGAGGACAGCAAGGGACCAACTTCATATGACACAAATATGAATGTTGTCCAATCTTACAGAAATGGTTTGTTGTATGATGCAGTTTTATGAAGGATTAGGTTATAATCAAACCTTTCCACTGAATAACAAGTGTTGGTAGGTCAGATAATTGTTGAATTCTGATGGGATTCCAATTATTCTGAAAGCATACAAAAGGGCCCTTTTAAGAGTTACTATGCATTTAATTTTCACAGATGCTTCAGATATTATAATTTTATTTAGTAAAAATAATGGCAATGTCATGTGCATCATGTATTTATAGATTAATATCTAGAGGGCCTAATAGATATTAATAGATGTGCTATCTTCTAAGAAAGAGCCCATGAGTACAAACATTGGTGAAAACATAAAATTATCTGTATAATATTTCTAGGAACAGACAGTCATAAACCAATTCCTCAACTGATCCTCACAAGCATACTAGACCTTTAACTATTAAATGGAACTTTCAAACAAATCCATGGGTATGAGAAAGGAAAGCATTGACATTTTTAAAAATGATGAGACTGCATCATCTGGGAATTTCTAGGATAACTGAATGACAAGCATTTGCTTACCAAATGGCATTACGAGAAACCCAATTCATTAGATTAGTCAACTATGTTCATTAGGATTTTTCAGAAATTGTTCAGATTGATAATATGTGAAAAGCAAAGCTTGGATTACTTCACTCCACTGCTCCCCTCCCATCCACCCACATTTTTTTCAGAACATGGAACTGACAGCATCAAGTGAATTGATGACTTGGCATTGGGTATTGTGAAATACAGTATCAGTTAACATGATCAGATTCAAAAGGAGAAAGTATTATAAACTCAACTCCTAATGACAACTCTTGAATTACTTGTCAAGCAGCCTTTTCTACTACATCAATACAAAATGGTGGACTTTTGAGAGGCAAGTTGTGTAGCTGTGTAAAATCTAAGTTTGTCCATTAATATCAACACATGCATAATTTAATTTTTTTAAAAAATATATTGCCTTTATTTATTTAGGCTTTGGGGTCACATTTCATAAATTAATCTTTACTTGCATTCTCATTAGAATTTTATATTTATTTATATTAGAATATACTGTCTGATTGTATCTTTTATGTTTATATATTTTTATAATTTTGATGATTACATATATATTGTCACTTGTAAATTCTTACAACTGAAGTGACATGAAAGCATTCATAATTATCACCCATAAGCTATCGTAGTTTCCTAAGTAATTAGGAAATTGTGATTGTTAATCACAGGTACTGGCAAAATAATGCTCCATAAACAACAAACCTGAAAGTTGTAAACTGATATTATCAAGAACAGCAGGGTGTTATATCAATGGTAAATATAGGGCAACCTACATAACTTAAAATTTCTCTTACCCTGTGAAGAGCTTTTCTATCATTCTCTAGCTTTTCTAGTTATAATAAGTATATAAATTATTCTAAATCAATTGCATTTGTTTATACAATTTATAGACTGGTTGCCTCCTAATTGACTCTAGGAAGCTCACATACAGTAAAGATACTTCCAGGAAGTATATTTTTATCATGAATTAACTAATTTAAGCACCTTAGAATTTAATTTTCAACTTAATCTCCTAATTTGGAATTAGAATTCGTTCCTCTGATGCCTTAGCACTAATATTAAATAGTAACATCTCTGTCATTTCATATGGAAATCATTGGGCTACAATGTCTGAGAGGTGATACTATTTGTTTAAAGTCATTGCTTTTGTACTTGCTGTATATTAGCATCTGGCTCATTTGCTATGAATTGCCAGTGATTGTGAGCCAAGCTCCATACAGGCCTATTTCTCCCCTTCCCCCAGTTTCCAACACTTCTAGTTCAGTAATAAGAATGATTGGTTAATTGATCACTGTGAGAGAGAAAAACACTCCACATCTCAAAGACTATTAGACATGAATTTATGTCACTGAATACACTGAAAAACCATTACATTTAATGAGTAAATTACTTGAAAAACTGCCTTTGAATGAAGGGCAATAAGACAAAAGTCTCAGCAGAACTTTTCCTTAGACATCTTTCAGTCTTAAGAAAGCCTGTTTCCATACACATTATTTTATTATGGCTATGTATAGTTCCCAAAGTTATTTCTTAATTCTTCAAAATTAAATTTGTGAATTTTATCAATTGTTTCAGGTTTTGCCTTCATTGTAGAATTTTGATTAGTTCATTGCTCTGTGTTTTACTCAAAGGGATTCTATAGAAACCAGCTCCTAGTGTCACAATATTTTGCTGAATCTCTCAAGGTATTTCCTAAGCAAACTTAGGCAATACCTGTTGGGTGTGGTTTTATGTCACAGTATCACTACACCCTTAACAGAAGGATTCAAAAGAGTCAGCAGTCCAGTCTTACTATTCTTGTAAATTATGAGTAATTTCCAGGGGCGGGATCTGACAGGGTTAACTACCAGTTCCGTCATTTACGAGGTTCGGTGATTTATGATGTGCTTCCCTGCACTGCTGCCGGAGTCTGTAAATCATCATCAGCGTGCTGCATGCAGAGAAGCAGCCTTTCAAAAAGCCCTCTTTTCCTGCTTTTTTAACTGCAGCTGAGTCTCACACGGCAGCTGAAGTTGAATAAAATCAGGAAATAAAGGTCAGGTAAGAGCCTGGGTGGGCGGGTGAGCAAAAACATCAGCAGACATAGAACCGGTTCTATGTCTGCTGCTCTTCAGAGCTACCGGTTCTACAGAGGTGGACAGAACCGGTAAAAACCCACCCCTGGTAATTTCTGAGGACCAAATATATAATGATGTAGTAACTGTAGACTTATTAGATAGCTTTAAAAAAAAAGACCCAACAACCCAAACCCATTTAGTTGAACATAAAGAAAATTATTTTAATTCAGACAGCTTTTACTTCCACATAAGATTTCTTTTAATTTTGGGAGATATCAGTAGCAAATTTAAATATCTAATAGAGTCTAAAGTAGTACAGTGCTCAACTAGGTAAGAGAGGAAAGAGATGCCAGGAAGTAGAGTTGAGTACAACCTATATGATGAATTTTATGTAATGCATTTTCATAGATTAAATCAAAGTTACATTTTAATTACCTTTGACACTTCCTGAAGGCAAAACTATACATGTGATACTTGATTCATAATTATTATAGAGAGGGATTTGAAGATTTGGACTATTCTCATCCTTTGTTCTTTTCTATCCATATTATGTCTAGATTCCAAAAGTTTTATGTTATCTCTACAGTACAAAAAAATTATGTAGTAGATAAATTGGATGGATAGCAAATGATCTTGAACTACTGCCATTTCTTTTCATTTTATTTTCTAGGTACATCAAAACAAGATGACATTGGTATACCAAATCCTGGTGTCTAGAAACTTGAATACACATTTCAAGTTTATTCAAGGATATTCAGAAATATGGAGCCATGGATATTCTTTACTATTTGTTTGATTACTATTTACTATTTGTTTGATTACTATTTGTTGATCAAGTAACAAAAAGTAGGTTTTAATTACTGATGTCATAATTGACAGATAAAATATATGACAAACCAAGAAACTCTTCATTCAAACATTCAAAGCTTCATACGCTTCCTTTTGAGACAACTATACCAAAATTTATAGCCTTATACTTGCTTACTGCAACTGGGCTGAGGTATATTTTAAAGAAAATATTTTAATGAATTTAAGCATGCCTGCTTTACTAGATAGTAAATTTATCCAGAAATTAGATTGGATCTGAAATAAGAATCAGGTGGGAATTACAGAATGATTGTGAAATCTATTTGTTTCAATATATTGTTTCTTTTTATATCTCATGATTCAAAGGATATGTTAAACACAATGTCTTAAATTATTAATGTTTCTATTAGTGTTGTCAAATAATCAAACCACTTTCTGTTTATAGATTGTCCTTAAACATTCTTATATAGTGATTTATTATAATTCAAATGTTATGACAGCTACAGTAAAGGATTGATAGATTTCTACATGGAGCATTTAAATATAGCAACATATGTGCCATATCACCAAGCCTCCTAACATCACAATCCCATTCAAGAACATCAGTAAGAAAATGTTCTGTAACCAGAGGTGGTATTCAGCAGGTTCTGACCAATTCTGGAGAACTGGTAGTGGAAAATTTGAGTAGGTCGGAGAACCGGCGAACACCACCTCTGACTGGAGATTTTACAGTATCCTTCTTCTGCCATGCCCACCAAGCCATACCCACAGACCCGGTAGTAAAAAAAATTGAATCTCACCACTGTCTGCAATCATTGTAATTTGACAGAATGTTCATGGTTTTCAAAACTGAGATTTAAATACTGGAACATTGAAGTGTAAATCAACATAATAGAAATGATGGAACAATATGCAGATTTGTGGGATTAGTATTAATATACATAACTATCCTATGTTCCCCTGTCTCCCTCTCATTACATAGTAGTGTAAATTTTATATTGTTTTAATCACTCTATGCACCTTATGAAGGGAGCTATAGCTCACCAAAAGCATGTGCTAGTAATAAAAATAATTATTAAATTATTAATAATAATTTGTTAGACTGAAATAGTGCAACTGGATTTCCAATTTTCATAACCTTCTTTTGTTTTTTCAGTCCTTTCCTTATCTAGAAAAGTCACTAAAAAAGAAAAGACATATCTTGACCACTTCTACCAAGAGTATATCATCATTAAACATTGCCTGTTGATACTGAAACATGTGCAAATTGTTTCTGTGCTACTTTGGTTAGAGTCAATGTACTAAAGAAACGTTTTTTAAAAAACTTTAAAAATGCTATTATGAAGAGGAAATGAAGGCATTTTCCATATAGATATTTTTAAAATGCTAACATTTATTCACAGTCCAATGAGTGGTGCTAATATTTACCTCAGGACGTTGACTTGAAATCACCTGTGGTGGATATTTTGCAAAGTGCATGGAAACTGCATGAGTTCTGACTCACAAGGAAAGGAATAGTAACAACAGGAGTAGTAACAATTGGATCCAAATTATGGATTTACAATTGCTCACATCATTAAGTCCTACCATCCAAGCTCTGCTACCCTGGAAGATTTCCAGAGTCACTACATTTGGACTGTAAATCCATGTACATTTAACTATAATTTACAAATGGTTCCCTAAAGCTAAATAATAATGTTGTAGTGGTTAACTGCTGTATTTCTGTCTTGTAACTTGGAGTTGATGTAAAGCATTAAAAACACAATCAGTGAGGAATAGTTTTTTGCATAAATTATAATTTTTGCCTCCAATTAGAAATTCCATAAACCCATAAAAATTATGAAGAATGTTAAATATTGCATATTGTGAAACTCTTCTGAAAATGGGAACGTGGCTTCCTATACCATGACTATTTATAAACCTCTTGTTTATAACTCTCTGACCTACCATTTCTATTTTTCAAGAGTTTGTTTGATCTTTCCTTCTTCAGACAGTTTAAAGTTAAATGAGTGTCTCCTGAAAATCTTTCAGAGCTTCCTAGTATTTATATATTTGTGAATTTCGACAAAGAGATACACCCCCATCTGTACAATCTGGCTGGGGTATAATTAGATCAATGATAACTTCTCAAGTCTTTTTGTTTTTAATTCTAAGATCTACAGAGTTGTTTCTTTGACTCATAAATACAATGCCTGCTGACGTTAAGAGAAACCACAACTTCTATTTAAAAACACTGTAAGATTATTCCCTCAAGTCTCTGTTGTTGTTTTTCAGGACAATCTCTTCCCTACCTGGAAACTGATAAAGAGTGTGCTGCTGATTTAATTGGCTAAAATGTATCCCTAACCTTTGTACTGATTCATGTTTATATCATCCCCAATCATTGGGGAACACCATAAGTTTTAGCTGTCCTATAAGACAGTTTCCATTTATGCTGGATGGAATGTGATTATATCATTGCTCTAGGGGGAGTTTTAAATATGAATCAATAGACCATCAGAGGTGAAATAAGTTTGGTTTCTAAGCAGAATCCTACAAAGCAGGTATCAAGTTTGGCCCAACAGCTTCAAACTCTGTCAGGGGTGTCAAACTCTATTTCACTGAGAGCCTCATCAGGGTTGTGTTTGACCTTGAGGGAGCAGGAGAGATGTGGCTGGAGGGGGCGCATAGCCAACTCAACATCACTCATGTCAGGGGCATCTGTGATGGCCCAAGCACCCTGCCAGCAAAAACAGGCTCTTGAGCTCTGATTTCAGCTGTGTTGGCCTCCTGCAACTCTCTGCCATTGAAAACAGAGCTTGGAAGGGCTGCAGATAGCCCTCCTGAGCTCTGTTTTCACTGGCAGAGGCACCGCAGGCTAGTCCTTTCCTGTTTCCAGATCTAAGCACTCGGCAGGCCTGATCCAGCACCTGGGCCTTGACTTTGACACCCCTGCTCTATGTGAAGAACTGCTTCCTATGCTTCAGAACTGAGGACTGCTATAAGAAAGAGAGGTTCCAATGAAGGTTATTTCTTTGTAATATTTCTAAGCTACCCAATGAGAAGAGTTTCCTTTGGAAGTTACAGAATAACTTTAAAAATACATACAATTAAACAATTACAACATATTAATAACTGATACAAGGAGGCTATAATTAAGATTTAATGTATTAAAATATATTATTAGACCAAAAAACTCATATTAATCAACCAAGTATAATATAGATACTTAAAATCATCTTAAAAGAACAACTAACTATGGAAATCCATCTAAAGTAACAAAGCATATGTGTCGTTATATTTGTAATGCAAAACAAACTCCCATCAAAGTTATTAGTACCAATGACACAGTTTGTAAGTATTCAACGGTTTTACTATTTGTATCCTGGCCTATCTTAGTATTGTAACCATATTACATTAATTTACTATAATTGCAATATCTTCTGAATGGATAATTGGAAACAGCAAGAATAGCAGAGAAGTGTGCTCATATCCAAATGTGATCGGTAATCCAAAAATGGCACTACTCAGGGTCAATTCCAGATTGTTTGGGCAAATGAGGATCTCCAGAATTGAGTGCTAATTTTAAAAAGTGTAATATTTAGGTGGGCTTTACAGTAGGGGCATTATTCAATCACTCTGCTAAACAACTAATACCACAATACTGTGAAACTATCTAGTAAGGATAGTTACTATCCTATTACTATTATTCTTACCTTTCTTATTCTCTATCTCCTTATCTTCTTATAGTATAACTTTGTTGCTTTTATCTTATGATTTGTATTGTTTTATTGAGTATCCTAGTGTGATTTATGTTGATTGCTTATTTAGTATCCTATGACTATCATTAAGTGTTGTATCTTATGATTATTAGGAATGTATTTTTACTGTGACTGTGATCATGATTTATCACATTGCTTGTATATATACTGAGAGCTTATGCACCGGAGACAAATTCGTTGTGAGAAGATGGCAAGGGAGTAACAGGCAACAGAGAGAAAGCAGAATTGCTTAACTCAGTCTTTGCATCCGTCTTCACGCAAAAAGAAACTATAGCTCAACCCACCAAAAACGTAACTGTAAAAGACAAACCAGAAATAAAAGTTAAAATAAGCAAAAAAAATAGTAAGAGAACACCTGTCTGATTTTGATGAAAACAAATCACCGGGGCCTGATGGATTACATCCCAGAGTTTTAAAGGAGCTGGCAGAGGTCATCTCAGAACCAGAACCAGGAAACTATAGACCAATCAGCCTAACATCAATATCGGGGAAGATATTGGAAAAGATAATAAAAAAACAGATCTGACAACATCTAGAAACAAGTAAAGTAATAACTAGCCGTCAGCATGGGTTTGTTAAGAACAGATCATGCCAAACCAATTTTATTTCATTCTTCAACACAGTGACTAAATTAGTAGACCAGCAAAATACTGTGGACATAGTATATTTAGATTTCAGCAAAGCATTTGACAAAGTAGACCACAACCTACTTCTTAGTAAGCTAGAAAAAAGTGGAATAGGTAGCACCACTACTAGATGGACTCACAACTGGCTGGCAATCCACACTCAATGAGTAGTCCTTAATGGATCTAAATCTACATGGAAGAAAGTAAGCAGTGGAGTGCCACAAGGTTCCGTCTTAGGCCCAGTACTCTTCAATATCTTCATTAACGACTTAGATGAGGGAATCGAAGGGGAACTTACCAAATTTGCAGATGATACTAAGCTGGCAGGAATAGCTAACACCCAAGAAGATAGGCTCAAGATCCAGATGGATCTTGACAGACTAGAACACTGGGCCGTATCTAACAAAATGAAATTCAATGTAGAGAAAAATAAAGTGCTGCACTTAGGCAAGAAAAACCAAAAGTACACATATAGACTAGGTGAAACCAGGCTCAATAGCAGTAAATGCGAGACGGATCTTGGAGTCCTGGTGGACAACCAGCTAAATATGAGCCAGCAGTGTGCAGCAGCAGCCAAAAAAGCTAATGCAATCCTAAATTGTCTTAACAGAGGGATACAATCAAGATCAAGGGAAGTACTAATACCACTCTATAAAGCCTTAGGAAGACCACACCTAGAGTACTGCATCCAGTTTTGTTCACCACATTATAAAAAAGATGTTGAGACTCTAGAAAAAGTATAGAGAAGAGCAACCAGGATGATTAGGGGACTGGAGGCTAAAACATACAATAAATGGTTGCAGGAACTGGGCTTGGCTGGTCTAGTAAAGAGAAAGACCAGGAGAGACATGATAGAGGTCTTTCAATATTTGAGGGGCTGCCACAGGGAGGAAGGGGTCAATCTATTTTCTAAAGCACCTGTAGGCCAGACAAGGAATAATGGATGGAAACCGAACAAGGAGAGATTTAATAAGAAGAAACTTTCTGATAGTGAGAACAATCAACCAATGGAACAGCTTGCCCTCAGAAGTTGTGGGAGTGCCATCACTTGAGACTTTCAAGAAGAGATTGGACTGCCATTTGTCAGAAATGGTGTAGGGCCTCCCGCTTGGGCGGGGAATTGGACTAGATGACCTATAAGGTCCTTTCCAACTCTGATTATCTGTTATCTATGTGTCCAATCACACTTGGCCAATAAAGAATTCTATTCTATCTAACCAACCTTGACTGATTTGGCAATGTTACTTGGATGGAGGAGGTTACTTTGGTTTTAAAATATGTTTATATTTTTCTAAGTTACTCCTGCAGCTGTTGTTTTTCACTGTTTGGTTTTCTCAGATTGTCTTTTTGAGGTTGTTCTTTACATGTTTTATTCTTTGGGGGGTGGGGTTCAAACTCAATTTTGTGAATTATCCAAAGAATTTCAGCTGTAAGGTGTCAATCAAAAAGTAATTCAAGTAAGTAAATAAAATGGAATTGTTTGACCCCATTTCATCAGCTTTGAAATGTATCACACTATCTATGATTTGGCAAAGTTAACTTTTAGTGTTGAAAACTGTTTGTTTTTGCTGTGTTTCATTTTAAGCAGCCTTAATAAACATGGCTTCTGATCATCAGTAATTTTAGTTGCTCTAAGATTAGAGTGCATTACGACCTTAGAACTACCACACCATATATTCAGTGGGTCTTGCATGGATGAAATCATAAAGGACTTCTTAATGCATTTCATGCTTCTTCAAGGCACAGCATGAAATCATTAATTTTCTTTGAAAAGAGATTAACTCCCTTTATTTGAGATTCTTGTTGTTACTTTGGTTGTTCATTGCTCGGGTATGATTTTTGTTCGGTATATAGTTTTTTTTTACAGCTAACTATTAATATTTACAACATTATTCCCTGGCTGAAATAACGCAACTGATGCTTGGAGATATTTTCAAAAATATTAGATATATCTCTAGTCACTCAAGATGCTCTCTGGAAGGCAAATAAAAAACCCAGTGTCTATTTAGCAAACAATGCACATGAATAATACCATCAGTGACACCTATTGTGATGGATTCATTTACTTTTATCTCAACAGGATAATATCAATCTTATCAGGTAAGCCAGAATTATTGTCCATTTTTGTAGATAAGACTATTGGTCACTTGCTAAAGCTGGTCTACTGAAATTCTGACTGAGATAGTACAAATCACAACTTTTTCTTTAAGCTGTTATACTAGTCCTTTAGTTACATTGTGAAATGTAATCTAATGATTCACCACAAGGTCCACTAAAAAGGAAAACAAACTATAAATAATTAACTTAATGAATCTGAGTTCAGATTTATTAAATGATATGTGATCAGCATTTAACCTGCTTCTGAAGTTCTTTAAAAAAAAATTTTTTGATAATTTTCTTCTCCTATACTTCACTATACTTAAATTGCTGCTTCTGCAAAGAAAACAGCAGCAACCTATCAATTAAACAGTGAAAACTCAACCTCAGTAAAGAAAATTATTCAAACTAAAACACAAGTTTCTCTAAAGGAGAAACTCAGGCTAGGAGACATATGTATTGTAAATGGTCTGAACAGATACAATTTTATAGTCAGTGCTGAAAAGGCCATAAAGATGACAGCATGACATTTTCTTTCTGAGAAGGATGTTTATAAATATATTATGTCATTATCAAAACCAGTTTCTTCCTGCTTGCTCGTCTCCCTTCATTTGAGCCCATGGCAAGCAACACCTGACACCGAATCAAGGTTTGAGAACTCTTTTCTTCCATGTCCACTTATTCCAAAGGTGATTCTCTGGATGTTCTGAACTGGGTTTAAGCATGCTGGACGTTCTGCATCCATCTTTCAGATAAGTACTGGGTTTATTGACCAGGTAGGCAGCAACCTCTGCAGAGGGACAGAGAGAAATAGGGTGATGTCAAGTGGTGTTGTGCCATTGCAGCACAAGCCCCTTCCTTTTCTTCATGCATCACATCATCACATGCATGCATAAAAGACATCGAGTTTGAAGCACATGGCGGCAACACTGCATTTAACATTTAATGAAAGCATTGGCAGCCTTCAAATGCTGTAAGTAGGCATGGGAGATCAACAGTGCGCCTTGTGGGTGAAGTAGATAAATACATTAGGCTTCAGCCATGGAAAATTTATGTCGCTAATTTTTTGTAGATTAAAAACATAAGACCAGACTGGTTCAGCATTTAAATTCTTAATAGACAGTCCTATTTCAACACACAAACATCTTGCAAGAGAGAGATGAGAACACTTTCTCAAATTGTTTGTGAGCATTGCAGCCAATCAATTGGAATCAATTGGGTTGACTTTCGTCTCCCATCACACACAACTAGGTCAATGAAGGAACCCATGTACTGTGGAATAATCTTGGAGACAATTTTTTCAGCTCCATTTTAGCTGAAAAGTTGGAAGAGTATACAAAGAAGAATTGGTCACCAGGAACATATTTAGTTTTAAGATTTGGATAATGTTTTATACAACAGTCCTTTCGAAAACTGATGCAAAGATGTAAAGAAATAGATGCAGCAGATGTAGCAAATACAGCCCTTTTAACAAAGCAAACTTCTGGGGGCAATGCCATTTATTAGAGGGCTATATTATGAAATAACCAGTTGCAGATGACCAAAAACCCTTAACAGACATTTCTTGTACATTCATCTTTTTGTTGTTCCAGACTAAGGGTGGGAGAACCTCACAGAGTTTGTGGTTTTGAAAACTCCACTCACTATTCTTGTGTTCTCAGAGTTCAAACTTTTCAAACCTTCTTGATCCTGTAATTAAACCCCTTTGAAAGAAAGGATGACATAACATATTTAAAAAGGAGGTTCTTTTATTGTTCTTATTAAAAAGGAAATGCTGTTGGCTGTTTAAAAGAGAGGGAGGGGGGTGAGACAGATTCTGGAAAAAAAGATTCTTCTATGTCTATCGAATCACTCTGACCATGGGTTAAGGATGAGGAAGTGACAATTCAAAATATCTGGAGAGCACCAAGTGGCCTAAATAGCTTGTGATAAACAGGATATAGGATGACATAAATATCTTCTTAGTATGCCTGGCATTATTTAAGGGTCACCAAACTGGAAAAATTTGAATTAGGACTTATATTTTGGGTCACATCAGGGCCATCAACATAATATTGGATTCAGAATAGAAACCATCTTAAATACTCTGAATACACAAAAGTAGTGTTTTCCAAACTTGGCAACTTTAGGATATGTGAACTTTAACTCCTAGGATTCCCCAGCAAACAAGACATGACTTAAGACTAATGTCTTGTTGATAAAATAAACAAGAATTTCATAGAATTGGAGAGATTGATTTAGCCTCCCATTAGCTGGATTTCTGTCTAACAAGCTTTTTCACCATTAAAGAGATTAGGAGAGTTTCATATGACATGTATCTCTATACACTGCAGTAAAAGCAATAAGAAAATGTATTTGATGTTGTCAAGAAGAGGTAAACTATTAAAAAAACCTGTGTCTGTTTGATACTTTGTAACCCTTTGTGTAGGGAGGGGAGGGAGGGAGGGAGGAAGGAAGAATTTGATGCTTACTGCAAGCTTCCTACAAGGAAACTCAATGGAGAAGTTGACTGAAAGTCAGAAGCTGTTTTCTCTCCTGATATTTTTTGCCTATCCATGATCATCCTGTTTCTCTGTTTAGATAAGGCAATATCTCTGAAACAATGACCCAACAGTCATTGGCAGTGGTCTAGTCCTTCAAAACTACCTGGGATCCAATCTGTTGATTTCAGTGCAGATAGTTCTTTATCAGATATAAACATCAAATTAATATGTGGGGGGGAAATTAGTTATCCTTCTGTGCTTGTACTTTTTTGTATTTCACAATTAAATGCTGCAGTCAAAAATGTGTCAGAAAACAAGTTTATTTCTTTTATTTTTCTTCGGTCAATTTTTATTCTTTTTTGTCTTTTTAGTTTTTTAGTATTTAATTGTATTTTAATATTTCAAATTTGCTAAACTTGCTTTGTTCACTTATTTTTCTTTTATCAACATGTAGAAAAACAGATACATACATCCACACTCATGCCTACACACACACACACACACACACAGAGACAATGTTTATACAGCATAATCACCAGGAATCTAATGCATGGAGTCTGATCATGCTTGCTTAGATCCTCTATCTAGAATGGATTGTTGAATTAATCAGAAATCAAACTTATTTGGACCTCACTTCATTGTGCCATATACAATTTGGGGTCATTAAACAGAGATAGTTCTGGATGATTATCATGAGTCATTGGAAATTACAAGTTGAATCCAAATCTGGATATCATATATTGAACTGGTTTTGCCTTCCACGTGTGTGTAGGAAAAATTAATAGTAGCACTAAGGTACCATGCTCGAGAATGTATCTCCTCTGGATAATCTAGAATCCAAATATACCGAGAAATATGAATGTGATTAGGCTGATTGCAGGATGAAATGCTTTGTGTTATTTTCTATATCTATCAGTTGAGAACAGCCATAGCAAGTGCCTCATCTATTCTAAATGCAGAAATTGCCAGCCCTTTGAGATAGACCAGGATAGGAAACAGACCACGTGAACCAGTGATGGGATTCAAATTTTTTTACTACCAGTTCTGTGGGTGTGGCTTGGTGGGCATGACAGGGGAAGGATACTATAAAATCTCCAATCAGAAGTGGTATTAGCTGGTTCTCCAAACTACTCAAAATTTCCACTACCAGTTTTCCAGAACTGGTCAGAACCTGCTGAATACCACCTCTGATGTGAACTATTCTTTACATAAAGGAGTCTTGAATGCCTGACAAATATGTTCTCTCTCCTCTTATATATTACAAAGAATCTCACCCTCTCTTGCTCTATCTGGTGTAAATCCATGTTTATATAATGAAATTTTAATTCTTTCTTCAAAGTCATCTTTATACTTTGACAGAAAACAGACAAAAGTGAGTGTGAAGGCGGAGCGGCTACCAGGGAACTCCAGAGTTACATATGAGATTGGGATGCCAAAAAAAAAAAAAAACATTCTAAAGGGAGTGCAAAAGCAAACTATTTCTGATGTCCTGTTTCCAAGAAAACTGCAAGTTCAAGAAATATCTAGGATAATTTTGTAATCAGCGGACGGCTCTTTACTTTTCTTTCCTGCTAATATTAACATTAATCCTAATACTCCCTTTCCTACTCTGGAAAGTTGATAAGGAAGCCTCTCAAGAAGAGGTTAAAAAAGAAGACAATAGTGGAAGTGCATTATATAAGTCCCAGTACCCTTTCAAGGATGAACACAGTCCAAGGGATGCTCAACTAATCCATGGGTAAAGCTTCACCTGGTAGCTGTTTCAGTGAATGCACCTGTCCAGCCAAAATAATATTTTGAAAGCTAAGCTAATATTTTGAAACAGAATGTTAGGATACTCAATAACCACATTATTGCCTGCATGCGTAAATACACTGACAGTGAAGAAATGCTCATCATAAGTGTTAAATGTATTCCAGATAAAAACTTCACAGATGCTAGGACAGCGGGTGATCTGCGTGTTTGTGCAAATTAAGCATGGCTTGTTGAAGGCCCACACAGATTGCTCCAGACACACTGTATTAATGAGCGCCACGTTCATCAGGCATAAGAAGACAATTTTTTCCACCTTAAGTATATTGACCTGTTAGATAATTCAAATTTATTTATATGCCTTGTTTGGATTTTCAATTGTTTGTAAACCCTTAATGGGAAAATGTTGGGCTGTAGCATTTTGGAATACTGTACGGTATAGTGGATACCATTTTTAAACCACTTATAAAACAGAAAGAAAACTAATTTGCACACAGTAAACTTGCCTATCTGAGATAGATTTAAAGTTCGCTAATCTGCTACGCAGATATCCAGATTATAAGCAGTGCAAAAATGGATAGCTGGCTTTTTTTATGTCACTTCCTCATTAACATCACAATAAAATGTCCAGAAAATTCCTCTTTTCCCAATCTGACATCATTGTTTCTCCCATTGCTCAGTGCCTATGAAAGGCATCAATTTCAACTTATAGCAAATATAGAGAATCTTCAGTACCAAGCCAAAAAATTACCTAATCCAGCTTTTTAAATATCTTGACCGAGCCATTGTGGTGCAGTGGTTAGAATGCAGTATGGCAGGCTGACTTTGCTGACTGCCAGAGGTTCGATCCTCACCGGCTCAAGGTTGACTCAGCCTTCCATCATTCCGGTAAAATGAGGACCCAGGTTGTTGGGGGTAATATGTTGACTCTGTAAACTGTTTAGAGAGGGTTGTAAAACACTGTGAAGTGTTATATATGTCTAAGTGCTAATCTTCCTATCTCTGAAAAGCGCATAACTAGGGCACAGACAGCTTTTGATTCATAGCAATCAAGGTCCATTAAACCAACCATTTATAATACACATACAAACACCATTTATACACAAGCACTACACACACACACACACACACACACACACACACCTCTGGGTGCAGGTTTATTCTAAAGCACTTTTAGTACTAAAAGCAAGGCTTACATACCATTAGAGTATATTTAAGAGTATAGTGCTCTCTTATTTTTCCTTTTAAAATGTAAGTTAGTTGTGTTGCTGTGAATCCATTCGATGGGCACAAATGAATAAGCTACGATACCTAACTGTGGTCACAGAATAAAACATAGAAGTTGTTGAAGCTCATTTCTGATTTGCATAGGATTAACTGCAGCTGAATCCAGTAACATCAGCCTTTCATATTTCGAAAGAAGCAGAAGGCATCTCTGAAATGTGATATATAGGTAGCTCTCTATGTATAAGCTGATTCAGATATATCTTTAATTGCAAGTTAGAGTTGGACCGAGGCACCCAGTCCCATATGGTAGTTGGTCTACAGAATTCTCTAGAACAACAACGTAACTTGTACTTGTTATCTTGCCTTATTTAGTCAAACAGTCAAAACTTCTGCATACAAAAGATACAATTTATCACACTTGGTTTCTGCTCTTCTTCATCCACCATACAACCAAGCAGAGTTGGTGCAGAAATTTGGAACTTGTTTATTTTATCTTTGATCTCCTGTGGTAACCATTAGCGTAACTATTAATTCTAAAGTTCCTGGCAGTCAACCCAGCACTGCTGATGCTTAGTCTCGTAAACAGATCGTTTCATATTTTCACTCTACTTGTTTCTCAGATAGGAAATTGCACATTTTAAAACCAGCTGATAGGGATATCTTTAGAACAGTTTTTCCCCATGAGGCTACATATTAATATTGCTATAGCAATGATGAAGATAGTGGCAAAGGTGATGATGTTTGCTAAGAGAATATTCTGCCTTTTGTCCAGGAGCTCCAAGCAGTATACATGGGTGTTAATTTTATCCCCCCCAAACAACCTTGTAAGAAAGTTTGGGCTAAGAGCTGCAAAAAAAAAAAAAATCATACAGTGATACTTCATGACAATCAGAGCAGTTGGGAAAAATTCTTAACAACAGATCACTGTGTTATATGGACTATTGTTCTAAAATCCGGTTTGCAAACACCATGGACATGGAGTTCTGTACCATTTTTAATAGGTGATTAGAAGCAGATGTCTTGCATACTTTTTTATTTTCCACAATCTCTCAAGCACCCTGTCCCTTTATTATGTCTGGCATATGTTTGCAGTATGTTATATCTCTGTATCATAGGCAAACAAAGGCAACTTTCACCCTTTGTGTGGGATTCATTGAACTGCCATGTTCTGTGGTGTTGCCTCCTGCAGATGTTGATGGTATGTTCACAAGAACCATCTGGAGCTATGTGTTGTGATGTACATGTGTGAAGCTCTGAGATGTACTGACTGCCATAAGAAAAGGCAACTGCTTCATGCATCTCATCAATGTTTGTTTAATATAAAGATTCACAGCATAGGCAACACTCAATGAGGTAAAATCCCTTTCCAAGCAGCAAAATGAAATTCAGTGGGTTTATAGCTTAACTGTTAATTTCAATATGACTACTCTTGTTAGAGGCCTCAAATGCTCAAAGATGGAGTTTCTAATCTATATTATTAAAATTCTTGTTGTTGTGACCTAATCACTGGGCAAAATGGTGCATCGTAGAGTAAGAATTTTTGAACCAAGGTACTATAGAATGTCTTCAAAATCCAGGACCCATGACTTCCAAAGAAATGACATTCAGAAAACTTGTGGCTATTTCACTTGCTATTGGCTGCAGTTGAGTTCATGTGATCTTCATTTTCAATGTTCTGTGACAATTTTCTACCCAATCCTTCACTCCCTTCCACAGTCAACAACAGGCACTTACCAGCTTCCAGAGAAAGAAGAGAAGGGGAGGGAGAGGGGAGGGGAGGGGAGAAAAAGGGAAGGGAAAGAGGAGGGGAGGGGAAGGATGGAAAAAGAAGGGAAGAGTTCTTTACAAAGGAATTCAAGAGAAAAGTGTGTAGGAAGTAGGAGTTGTTCCTGCTCCCATTTCTTTTCTTTTTTGAAAATCTCAGAAATGATGATCCAATGGGGCATGGGTTGTCTAGTAAATGAACAAAAACAGATGACAAGTAGCAGTTGGTTCTACTCTATACTCTCCACATGCTGACATCTACGATCCCGTCAGTGTACTTGAGTACAGGTATATAAATAGTATTCCATGCAATCAGAATCTTGCACCAAATGTTCTGCTTTTAATATATGAGAGCACTAGAGAAAGACATTTTCAGTAGGAAAGCAAAGCAGAGCAGCTTTAGAATGGCTTAAGCGAGAACAACTAATTTTACTGGAAAGTGGCATTTATATGTGATTTGTGGAGAGCAGCCAATCATACTTACTTCATTCATAAATCAGATGCAAGTTTGAGCTAATGCTGTACAGGAAAACAACAACAACCCTGCACTCTTGCCTATAGTTCTCATTCAAGTGGTCCAAAAAAAAAAAAAAATTGGGATCAAGACATTCTTTCAAAGTGAGTGTGATGTTCTTGCACTGATTTCTAATGAGATGGCCAAAAGGTATGAGTAGATGTCCTATCTTTCATTGTACCATTATCATTTATTATTTTTCAACTTGTTTTTTTAATTACACTTTTTATTGTTTTTAACTGTTAGCAACCCAGAGTCTCTGAATAAGCTATCACAAGTTAAATATCACAAGTAATAGATTCACATAATCTGTCTCCTTGTTTGGGGAAATGGAATTGGCTCACTAACTTGATTATGGAGTATCACTTGTTGAGAAATCAATGGAAGGGTTATAGATCCAAGAACATACTTTCATACAGGGCAAAGCCAGGCTCCTGTGTTAAAGTGATTTTCTCTAGTCCATGAGCCAGCAGAAAAGTATGTTATCACATGTTGTTCTGCTATCATTGCTGAAGCCTATTCTGACTCAGTACTTAAACCAGTCAATGCTCACGTCTTTGCAATTTAAGAAAGCATTTGGTGAATTCCCCTAGCTTTGTTTCCCTTTCCTCCAGATATTTTCTGTTGCAAGAAAACCAGCTACAGGTGGTCTCGACTTACAACTATTTCTTTAGTGACTGATCAAAGTTACAACGGTATTAAAAAAAGTAACTCATGATTGGTCCTCACTCTTACAACTATTGTGGCATTGCTATAGTTACATCATCAAATTCAAAAGCTTGGCAACTGGCATTTATTTACAATGGTTGCAGTGTCCTGGAATTGTGTGATCACCATTTGTGACTTTCCCTCTGGCTTCTGACAAGCAAAGTCAATGGGCAATGGGATTTGTTTAACAACCAGATGATTTACTTAACAACTGGATGATTTACTTAACAACTGGATTCCCTTAACAACTGTGGCGCAAAAAGTCATAAAATCAGGCCATTTCACTTAACAACTGCCTTGCTTAGCACTGGAAATTCTGGTCTCACTCCTTGTTATAAGTCAAGGGCAGCAGTGGAATCCTATCTGTTCCACTACCAGTCCGGTGATAAGTGCGCATGCGTGGGCACCTAATGCATGTATACACCTAATGCCAGTGTGCAGCTTTCCCCACACCAGCTGAGGCCTGCAGTGCCAATTAGCTGAGAGGATAAAGGAGAGAAAAGCGCAGGGGTTTTTTCTTCCTCTCAGCTAATTGTCGGAGGCTTTTTTTTTACTACCGGTTCAGGTGAACTGGTCCAAACCGGTAGCATACCACCATTGGTTAGGAGATACCTTGAGTAGTAGCTTTGATGGATTGATTGATTTACTAAGTGCCATGAAGTCACTTTCAACCCCCTTGTGACCACAGAGATAGAGTTTCTCCTTGATGTTCTATCCCTAACCTGTTGTTTCAAATCTCCCAATGGTGCACTCATCGTCACTGTAACTGAATCCATTCATCTTGTGACTGGTTGTCTTCTTCTTGTCTTTCTTTCCTCTTTCCCAGCATCAGAGCCTTTTCCAGAGAGTTGCAATTTCACAGGAGGTGGGTACAAAATAGGATAGCAAAAATAATAAAACTATAGGGCATTCTAGAAGCAGACACCAGTTTGTTCAAAAAGGTATTTTAACTGGGGAGATGTTCTATTGCTGACTATATCTGGAATGCATCAGCTTCAAAGAAGTTGCTCTCTTGAATACAGAAGAAAGCTTTAAATGAAGTGAGATTGGGCCCGTCCTCCATCAGAAAAGACAAGCCAACTTCATTCTTATCTCACTTTTTAGTCAACGTGTCTTGAGACAGCCAACAATGTTTTAAAAACACGAAACAAAATAAAATCAGATGAAAACTTTAAAAGATAAAAGTCCCGAGGCAATAAAAGCAAGACAAGTTAGCAGCAGTACAATAAATATCAGGTCCCACTAAAACCCAGAGAAATTAAAAATGCATTTAATGCAGTCTGAACACCATCAAGATGAAAATAAACAGAAATAGGGAATCACAAAAGCATCATAAATGTGTTTTAGAAAAATGGTTTGCAACCTGATCCATCTCCACTTTTTTTTGTTTTGTTTTTGAAAAATCTGAGTACATATGCCTAAGCCTGTAGACCAGGTGTTGAAAGCAAGTTACACTCCAGATGTTATACTCCAACTTAATAATTGTGCCAACAGTCAGGAACAAGGGATATGTATTTCAGCACCATCTCACAAGCCTGTGGTCAATCAATACCAAGAAATAACATATTTCGAATGCTGAACATTTTTAAAAAATCGAATACTTCAACAAAATATGTTAAATATCCAAGAGTGCACATCTAACTGGTTATGAAAAACACTACAGTAACTTCAATAACTTATTCCATTATCAATGGAAGGGTAAATATGCAGAGGTGGGCTTCAGCCAGTTTGCATTGGTTTGGGCAAACCAGTTGTTAATTTTCTGCACAATTCGGCGAACTGGAAAATCCCACTACTGGCTGGCCCTGACCTGCCCTGCTCCACCCCACTCCGCCCTGCCTCTTACATCCACTTCTTTTCTCACCTTGTCTGCTTTGGTCACTCATGATAGACTTTCTGGCTTCCTTGCTTGCTTGCTTGCCTTGCTTGCCAGTCTTTGTCAGTAGGCTAGAATGACTCACACCTGCATGACCCAGCTGCACTTTGGTTCCCCCAGCAGCTTTCCGGGACACCATGTGATGCCCGCAGCCCAATGCTCTCCGGTTTCCTTGCCCCCAAGCCTTCACTGCTAGGTAGGTAAGTTGCCCCGGGGTTGTTGCATTGCCCATGACTGGGACAATCTACGGCCTGCTGCACTTGGCTGAAGGGCCATGCGGGGGACACGATGAAGCTTGGCCACCTTTCAGGCCTAGCTCAGCTCTTGGGTTCTGTGTGGCCTCCGGCCAGGAAGCCCAAAACAAAGTATATCCAGGCACGTCCAGGAACCTCTTTTGGGGAGCAGTCAAACAGCTGGTACAAGGAGTAGCACAGCCCCACCGACTGGAGTGAGGTAATGGTGCTGTTGTGGCAAATTTGGGCAGTGCGGGTAGCATTGGTGATGGCACTCAGAGCAGGAGGATGCACTTGTTTTTGTTTATACTGTTGCATTTCTCCTTTGTGCACTGCAGCAGAGAGAAGTGGCTGGGTTGAATCTCCTTGCTGGGGGGCCCAGACACTTCTTCCAGCCCTCATTGGTGCTGCTGGGCTTGCTTGTCTCAGTTGCTTGGGGAGATACACAACCGAGACACTGGCCTGATCCATCTGCCTGTCTCCACCATTTCTGTTGCTGCCTCCATGGCCTTCCCTGCATGCTGCTCTCATAGTATCTTATGGAGCCCATTACGAACTCAGCACGACGCAGACAGTTCACTCACCCCTGGCAACAGCAGCGGTGGCTCTGGGTCAAGAGCAGATTGTGTGATTCCCCAAGCAACACTCAACGTCCAGCACCAACAAAGGCTGGAAGTAGCATCCCGCCATTTTCTGCTGCATTATGTTGGCCATTTCAGAATCAGAGAGAAGCATCCAGGTTGAATCTCCGGTGTCTCTCCAATCTCATGGATGCTTCTTCTGGCCCTTGTTGGTGCTGGGCTTGCTTGTCTCAGTCACTCCGAGAGAAATGCAACCTGCTCTCCAACCCACCCGTTGCTGTTGCCAGGGGCAAGTGGACCGTCTGTATAGTATGTCATTCCCTTCTTCTTCCTAAGGTCTAAGAAGGGTACTACGCATCATTTTTAAATTGTTAATTTCTCAAAAAGTTATCCAATAAATTCAGGATTGGCATGTTTGTACAAGAAAGACCAACCACAATGCACTTTATCATTTGTTTATTTTTTCTTTTGTGGGAAAGGGAACAAACAATAGGGTTTGTTATAAAAATTAATATTAAGGCAAGATTACCACTTGGGTGGGAGGAGATTAAATCTGGCCAAGCTACATAAATGTAGAAGGAAGATATTTTTGGCATAGCTCAGATATAAACCTGACATGACAAAGAAATGATGTCTACCCAGCTACATGCCCACCCAGCCATGTCCATGCCACACCCATCCAGCCAGTCATTAGTGCAGAGAACAGGTTGTTAAAAAGTTCAATCCCACCATTAAAAATATGTATATTGTCAACTCACGAAGCATTCTTGACCTTCTCTCGAGTTGCCATAGGCAGGGGGATGGGAAATTGAGCCTTGCGGCTGCATCAAACAACTTGCATTTCAGTCAAAACAAAGCACATTCTAGCTGGCAACATCAAAGTCATCTCCATGAAGATCCACAGTGGCTGGAGGGAGTGACTTCTACAACCTGCAAAATTGCTTCATTAGGGAATGTGACTGATGGCACACCTTGAGGAGAGGGGGAAACAGGGTCAGAGCTAAGGCATAAATTAAGTGAGGTCAGAGTTGGCTTCACTTGGTCTGTGCTGACATGAAGCTCCAAATAAATAACTGGATTTCTTCTGAAGCTTGGCCTGAAGCTCATGATTTAATTAGGGCATTAGTCTGAACTCTGACATATAGATTGATTTTATTAATTTATTGTTTTATTATTTTCTTTTATTATTTTTATATGATGTTTTTATATATTTGTGTAAGCCACCTTGAGTCACAATGAGCGAGTAGGTGGCAATATAAAATTTCCAAAATAAACAAATAAATATTATAAATAAGCATGTTCAAAGTTCATAAACCAGGTAGTTCTGTAATTATGATGAAACTTTTACATGACACTATTAAGAAATAGAGTGTGCCAGTACAGGGACAACGTTAGGTGTTCACATCTGAAATGAACAGAATGAATATGATTTCACTTGATCAGCAATATTTTTATCAATTGCCATTACCCATCTCTTCTGCCTAAAGGTAACATCCTTCTAATACCAGATTATGATAAAGAAACAGAACAGGAAATATATTGATACTTTTGAACTTTGATGTTGGAGAACATAATGAGCAGCCAAAAAATGAACAAATCAATTACTGAACAAATCAACCCAGAGTCCTCACTCAAGGCACAAATGACCAGATTCAAACTAGTCTATTTCAGACACTTTATGCAAAGACCTAGCTCTCTGGAGAAGAAACAAAGAAAACAACCAGCAGCAAGGTGGATGGGCATGGTTGCAGTGGTAATCAGTTCACCATTAGAAGCCTGAAGAACCACATTAGGACTAGATTGTCATGGAGGAAATCTACTTATGTGATCACTAAAATAGCCACTAATTTGATGTCACATAATCAACCAATCTTAAAGAGGCAGATATCTTTGGCCTCCCAGATGTTCCATCAATAGGGGATGCTGGTTGAAAATGATGGAAGTTGGGGTCAATTGAATCTGGAAGACCACAGATTCTTCAAACCTATTAACTTTAATGGTCCATTCAGTTCTAACAAGGTTCTTCCTGTTCCCTCACAAGCCCTCCACTTGGTGGTATGTACTCAATCAATGAATGACTAGTTCCTACAGACTATGATTTACATCTGACAACCACCAATTTAGATATGGTAACAGCCAGCCTTCATAAGTAGAAACTGGCTTTCTAGCCTGAAATAAAGTATGTTGATGAACTGACAGAGACATGTTGCCAAACATGATTCAGGATGATGTAATGATCAATCTTATTATTCTCTGATGCAAGGTGTTCCTACCAATTTTCAAGGACATGACAATTGCAAGAAAAACACTTTCATTCATTCCAGTGAATAAAGCTGCAGTCAGTTGCCAAACCCATTCTGAGGGAAGATAATTAGCATGAGGCAGATTGTTTTCATCCTTAATAATACATTTGTATGCAGGTAAGGAAGGGTGTGGATATTTACAACAGCCACTGTTGTGCTAGAGTAATCACCTCATGGGTTTCACTATAAGTACAGGTAATTTCCAGAATGTCTATTATTAGGTTCACAATGACCTAGTCATGAGTCTAATTGCACAATCTCAGAAGGAAGGCAGGCTATGACAAAGATCCTGGGCATGCTGTAAACAAAGAGAGCCTGGGCCCTCTTGTCCCAACAAGAGACAAGGCAGGCACAGTCTTCTATGACCTTCTTTGTGATGTTGCTCCTTCTGTCTGGAGGAACTTTCCCTAACCTGCTGTGTTCCAGGTGTTTTGAAGGCATCTTTCAGAATTCTCAACTAACCTGGCCATTGAAAACTAAAAATTTTCCCTTGAGGGATCATCATAAGAGTAAGGATTATAACAGATGGAAATGAGGCTAACTTTTCTACATGAGTCTATCTCAGGGGTCTTCAAACTTGATAGCTTTAAGACTTGTGGACTTCAACTCTCAGAATTCCTTCTCCAGTCATGTTAGCTCAGGAATTCAGGGAGTTGAAGTCCACAAGTCTTAAACTTGCCAAGTTTGAAGACCCTTGGTCTATGTGATTCATAAATGAAGGCAAATGTATGTGTCCCAGGATAATGTTGCAGAATCCAATCAGGATTGGTCACCGGCACCAGAGGTTTAGTCTTCTGAGCTTTCAGAATAGTGCTGGAGCCCATACTCAGGAAACTTCACTCACCAGAATGTGATTCCTTTGTGATCCCTATAATTATCTGATCCTTTTCATTGTTAAACTGGAGACAAAAGCTTTCAAAATAGTTAGAAAGTTTGGAGAGGGGGGCAGCTTTTCATCAGAAGCCCCAAAGGGGAAAGCTTAATCTCCCCAGTAGTTGTAATTCTAATTGGACAATAGCTATTTTTCTTTCAAAATAAAAACAATGAAACACAATGTTGCACAATATTTTTAATGATAGTTACTGGATCTTGTGTAATTCACAGACCTTTAAAAGTGGACCAGATGGAGAATTTGTCATGTATATATTAAACAAAGAGTTATTAAACCAAAGATATTCATTTATATTGTTGTTTCAGGTATTATTATCTTTCACCTAGTTACCATGTGGACAATATTCCAAAGCTAATAGACAAGGTCAAAGCTACATCATCCCTTCCATTTTACACCTATACAAACACACACACACACACACTATGGGTTTTTAAACAAAAGTCCTTATACAATTTCATCAGTGTTAAAACTATAACTTCTTACATAATTGTTTGGTTTAAAATGCAATAATATAATAGCATTTTATTTTATTTTATTATTATTTATAAAATTTATTGGCTGCCCATCTTACCATAGAGTACTTCTGGGTGGCTTACAGTCATAAAAATATGTCTATACATATACAGTAAAAATTAATTAATAGAATAGAATACTTTATTGGCCAAGTGTGATTGGACACACAAGGAATTTGTCTTGATGTAAATACTCTCAGTATACATAAAGAAGAATCAAGAATCATAATGTACAACACTTAATGATAGTCATAGGGTACAATCAACATCAAATCATACTAGGAAACAGAGGATACAAGCAACAAAGTTACAGTCACAAGTGGGAGGGGATGGGTGATAAGGAGTGATGAGAAGATTAACAGTAATAGTAGTGTATACTTTGTAAAGAGTTGAACAGTGTTGAGGGAATTATTTGTTTAGCAGAGTGATGGCTTTCGGGAAAAAACTGTTCTTGTGTCTAGTTGTTCTGGTGTGCAGTGCTCTATAGCGTCGTTTTGAGGGAAGGAGTTGAAACAGTTTATGTCCAGGATGTGAGGGGTCTGTAAATATTTTCACAGCCCTCTTTTTGACTCATGCAGTATACAGGTGAATTGAATCGATTGAAGGCAGGTGGGTGGTAATTGTTTTTTCTGCAGTCCTAATTATCCTCTGAAGTCTGTCTCTGTCCTGTTGGGTTGCAGAACCAAACCAGACAGTTATAGAGGTGCAGATGATAGACTCAATAATTTCTCTGTAGAATTGGATCAGCAGCTCCTTGGGCACTTTGAGCTTTCTTAGTTGGCACAGAAAGAACATCGTTTGTTGTGCTTTTTTGATGACATTTTTGATGTTAGGTGTCCAATTTAGGTCATGTGATATAGTAGAACCTAGAAATTTGAAGGTCTCTACTGTTGATACTGTGTTATCTAGTATTGTAAGAGGTGGTAGTATGGGAGGGTTTCTTCTAAAGTCTACCACCATTTCTACAGTTTTGAGTGTGTTCAGTTCCAGATTGTTCCGGTTACACCACGAGGCAAGTTGTATAACCTCCTGTCTGTATGCAGATTCATCGTTATCTCGAATGAGACCAATGACTGTTGTGTCATCAGCAAACTTCAGTATTTTAACAGATGGATCATTTGAGATGCAGTCATTGGTATATAGGGAGAAGTGGAGATAGCACACAGCCTTGGGGGGCCCCTGGGCTGATTGTACAGATATTGGATTTGATTTTGCCTAGCTTCACCTGCTGCTTCCTGTCTGTTAGGAAGCTTATGATCCACTTACAAGTGTGTTCAGGTACTGCTAGTTGGTTTAGTTTACTTAGAAGAGTGTCTGGAATGATGGTATTGAATGCTGAACTGAAGTTTACAAAGAGGACCCTTGCATAGGCATTAAAACTTAAGGACACATGGGGGAGTGAGGCTGAATGGGGGAGGTGGGAATTGTTATTATTCGATCAACCATCTCCACTGTGCTGCTGCCCCAACCACTTCCACTGTGCTGTTGCCAACTGACAGAGCCATGTCTTTAGGCCCTTATGAAAGGATTGGAGAGTTGGGTCCAACTCTCCAATTCTTTATTGTTAAAAAATGGAGCTACTTGATAATCAGGTTGCAATGATCTTACTGGAGGGGAAAGGATGCAATTTTGACTTACTCGGGGGAGGGGGGGTTAGTTTGTTTAACTAAGGAGATATATGAAATCTAGGCTTAAAACACTATTTTTCTATAACTATTTGCCTGGAAATGGAAAAAGTCCTACAACCATAATTTAAAAGTTTGCCTCCAATTTTAACTGTAAGGTTTGAGGGGGAGGGGGATCTGGGAAGGGCAAAAAGAGGGCTAAGAGCTGTGGAGGTAGAGATCCATTCTTAGTCGCCATAAGGCCAACTGGATGAAACGTGCCTTGTGACTTCATAATGTAAGTTCCACCCTTTCGTATTTGTGTTCCAAAATTGAACATGTGAGATAGGTGGTTGTGTAGAGATACTGTGATTTACATCTTGTCACTCTGCTCTCCTGGAGGACTTTTCTGGAATCTTACAGTGATTCATTAAGACAGTTGAATCTTTCTGCTGATACTATGGATACATTTTCTTTTTCTGCTGTATTGCTATAGTGAAGAATAAAAAGCTGAGTTTTGCACACTGAGGCCTTGATGCATTCCTTAGGTAAACAGTTTCTTTCTCTTTTGGCATCTCTCTTTTGTGACCCACGTCCTACTCCAGTTGAAGCATATTCTGGGCTTAATAATCTCACTGCTTCTTAGTCATACCTGAAAATAAGTTGCTGAAGTAGATCAATCCTCCACAAATGTTGTGTAATAGACAGTTCAATCACTAGATGAGGTTTTACTATATGCAAATGTATAACTTACACTAGAATGAGCAAGACTGCTGGCAATCTCCAATGTTGTTCCTTAAGTTGTTGTGCTGCCATTTCAACATGGTGGAATGAATGCTATCTGTCAAAACTTAAAAAGAAAATTTCCCCCATTCTGTTATCAAGGCGTGTCAAGAATTGGCATACCTCTTGATTAAAAAAAAAAGAGAGAGAGAAGGGGAGACTTTGGCAATCTTGCTCTATGGATGTGCAAATGGGATTGGGAAAACTAAAACTGGAATAATAAAATCCTCAGAGAAAGATTGTAAAGAAATATCCCTCTGCTTCCTTCATTCCTATCCGCTGGATTCATGGAACTGAAGAAGAATGTTTTGTTGTTATGATGAAGGCTGGAACACCATACATGAAACACATTCTACTAAAAGTTGTTCACATCCGCATTCATCTACTTTGTTCACTGGTTATACTGAAGACTCTGGGAATGACTAATGAAACTGCAAGAATCAAGAATATCTCTCCTGTACCCAGTACGTACTTCCTGCTAAACTAATTATAAAAACAACCATATTCGCATGGTAATTCCCATCTTCTTCAAATTTCCTATGCTGGGGTATTCGATCAGAGCTGCCAAAGTCCAGATGACTGCTAGAGAATAGCAAAAATATAACAAACCATCTTAATTCTTTTCAGTCATCTAGCAATTGTCTGGAACCCCTTCTCTCACTTCCCATTTGCTGAAATCATATACAGTTTAATAATTCAAGAATCTCATTAAATGTTGCAAAAAAAAAAATTAGGGAAGAGGTGGTTGTGGGGACTCAGGGGATCTTTGAGGCTAGAAAAGCAAAAATAATGTTTCGAAGACTTAATTTTCCTTTTTTAAAAAACAGATGAATGGAAACTGGAAATTAGTAAGTTAGATGCAGTCCATGTGCCTGACCAGTCTGTGCCATCCCTGAATCCCTTCCCAGCAGCTAGTTTACAGGTTTTTCAGACTCTTTCCTGCATACAATTGAAATACTGTATTAAACTAGAGCTATCCGGGCTGCAAACATTCAGATAACCACTAGAAAGCAGCAGACAGATACAGAAGCTTGGAATAGCTTTCTGCAGCCGGCATCTAGTACCTGTAGTTAAGTTCCTTTTACACTTCCCACTTGTTATATTCAAACAGTTGGAATTAGATTTGAAAAGCAGTTTCCTATTTACCCCAGGAGCTTTTTTCAAGCCTGCTAACTGAAAAGGGTCGTCGTGTAGAGGTATGCATGAAAATGTGTGACAGTGTGGAAGTTTACTTCCCAATGCAATGAAGCAGCCCAGAGTGGGAATTTTCCCATGGCTAGAGATTTAGATGGGATTTTTGCATCCCAAATCTAATAGCTCTACTTTGCCAGAATCACTCTCACTCCAGAGCCACCAGCATCGCTGCCCAGCACAAACTCTATGCTCATTTCTGTTATTGAGCAGAAGCATGTTTGGATGATTCTAGAAAATGGTATAAGTCAGTGATGGCAAACCTTTTTGGTGTGGTATGCCGAAAGTGCGCATGCGCGTGATAGCATGTGCATGCGTGCATGTGCCAGCACCCACAATGCAATGCGCCCCAGCCCCCTGTGCATCTGTGCGCAACACCCACTCCACCTCCTTACCTACACTGCTCATTTGCATGCCTCCCAGCTGATTTTCAGTCCGTTTGAGGCCTCTTTCTGCCTCCCTGAGGCTCTATAGTCTCAGGAGGCTGAAAAACAGGCCTTCCAGAAATACCAGAAGTGCCCATTTTCAGCCTCCGGAGGGCTGCTGGAGCCTCAGGGAGGCCGTTTTCACCCTCCAGGGACTCAAAATACTGGAAGTGATGAAACGGGCCCATTTTTGGCCTCCAAAAGCTGCAGAGGCTTCCCTCGAGCCCCCGGGAGGGCAAAAATAGTCTCCCCTGGGGTTCAGCGGCCCTCTGGAGGCTGAAAATGGACACTTCCGGTATTACCGGAAGGCCAGTTTTTTTGGCCTTCCGAAGCTGCAAAGGCTTCCTCAACCTCAGGGAGGCTAAAAAAGGCCTCAAATGGGCCAAAAATCAGCTGAGAGGCAGGTACATGCACAGTGTAGGTAAGTTTGGCTGGGGCTCATGTGCCCGCACAAATGGCTCTGCGTGCCACCTGTGGCACGTGTGCCATAGGTTCGCCATCATGGATATAAGTCAACCCCAGTGGTGCAGTGATTAGAATACAGTATTGCAAGCTAATTCTGCTGATTGCCAAGGGTTCAATCCTCACCACGCTCAAGGTTGACTCAGCCTTCCATCTTTCCAAAGTCAGTAAAATTAGGACCCAGATTGTTGTGGGTAATATGCTAACTCTGTAAACTGCTTAGAGAAGGTTATAAAGCAATATGGAGCAATATATAGTCTAAGTGCTATTGCTATTGTTATTGGTGATGAAACAGTTGATATGGATACCACAGAATGTAGAATTTCCTGCTTTCTGACATCTGCCCTTTTATTATTGGTTTTCTATTGCCAATTGAATATCTCTTTGTTGAAGGGAACATTTAACTTACTCTTGGATTCCACCTGGCTTTTAGCTTTGGAGTGAAGTAGATGTGCCTAATTCCTGCAATTCAAGCTGATTTTACTCTATTACTCTCCAAAGAAACTGAATCAGCTTCTCCTGTACGATTCTCCCTGGCTGTCATTTCATCATTGTAGCAATCTTGTAAAGTTAATTAAAAGATTATGCTGTTTCACATATTGAATCAAGCCTCAAATAGTGTTTTGATAGTGGGTGGAGGGTAAGTCCTACCATCTACTCCAATCTTCATATCTGCAGCTGGGACATCCAAAGGAAAACTATACTCACATTATCCTGCATAATACTCCATATAATCTGGATCATGTTTCACACCCCAAGTAGTACAGAGAGTTGTACTCACATTCAAACAAAGATAAAACCAGCTTTCAGATTTCCTGGTTGAATAGCTTGAGGTCAGACAGAATGGGTGCAAGGCTATTAGTATGGCACGTTCTATTCACTTTCAAATCTTTACAA
Organism: Bungarus multicinctus; assembly: GCA_023653725.1. NCBI lineage: Eukaryota > Metazoa > Chordata > Lepidosauria > Squamata > Elapidae > Bungarus > Bungarus multicinctus. The sequence goes on along the minus strand of CM042836.1, from coordinate 102,615,709 downwards.
GTCAGGTAAACTGGATGGTATGTGTACATAAAATCATATAAGAACATCTTGATGGCATAATAATATGCTGTCCTGCCTCTCATTCCTATCTATTAGTTAGCAAATGGACATGGTCTAAATGAGATAAGTAGGGATGAATATTTAGGAATGTTGTTTGGTCATCAAGTAGCTATTTGCAGGAACTTTCCATACACATTTTTACAGTGTAGACATTACTTCACCCAAGCATGGGTATTTATCAAAGATTACCAAAAATTTGGCTGATTTTGCAAATAAAATTCCCTGAAATGAACAGGGAAGCAGAATGAAGTTTAGACAATGTGGCTTCATGGGAAGTTAAGGCAGAACAATAGTAGCATTGGGATAAAAGGGCATAAAATTGGAATTTTCAAGTATTTGGCTGCTGGCGAAAATCATAAGAAAGGAAAGGCTACTCTTTAATCCCACTAAGTAGACCAGACAATGAAATCAACTTCACAGTAAGACTAAAATTATTTTTACTGAGATTGTCTGAATAACAGAAACATGCAAATCTGTGTTGTATCTCCTCCTTATACTGCAGAGGATTAGAGAGATCTTTGCCTGAAATGCTTCTTGAATTTTATCTGGACCTTCTGATCTACACAAAATGCTTCAGCCCCTTTTGCTTAGTAATGTTTCCTGCAAATTCCTATCAACATAATTTTCCTTGCTTCCTACTCTCTGAGATTGGAGAGATGCAAGACACGATCTTGCTTATATACATTTCCGGACTGGCCCTACAAGAGAATCCTTACATTTAAAGCAATGGAAACTGGATTCATTTTGCTTTGTTTGGATTGAAAGCGTTGGGGGAACCCAGTTATCAAGGTTTGACAATCTTGAATTACATCTGTACTTGTGTATCCTTAGCAACAGAGGTGGCATTCAGCGGATTCTGACCAGTTCTGGAGAACCGGTAGCGGACATTTTGAGAAGTTCAGAGAACCAGCAAATTCCACCTCTGACTGGAGATTTTACAGTATCCTTCCCCTGCCACACCCACCAAGCCATGCCCACAGAACCGGTAGTAAAAAAACCGGTAGTAAAAAAAATCCCACCACTGCTTCGCAAGTATGGCTGAGCAGGATATGTTAATTCAGGTATTATGACTGCTCAGAACAGAAACCAAAAGCTTTCAGGAATTTGGATGAGGAAAAGAATAATTTGGTGGGGCATTTTTCAAGAGGAACCAATTTTTTTAAAAAACAAAACAAAAATCCTTCACGTCAAAATATTGCATAAATCGCGCATAACACCAGAAATACTATCTTATCACCACACCTCTGTCTTAGCCTGAACAAAAAGTATCTGCAAAAGTGAAACCAACAGACAATCATCCTGTTTACTCATGCTGGATCTTTCCCCTTGACTAATTTCTCTGATAGTGGGAGTAATTAGGTTTATTAGTAATAGTGAGTGGATTGTTATTACCTTTGGGCAAATACTACACTTACTGTCAGCTGTTGTGCACAGTTACTTTTTGTTCTACTATTAAAAGTCTAACAAAATATCGCCTGGTTCTTCTTTTCATTTTATTGCCACTGTGATTGTTACGGTATAACATCATTCTCCAGGTTTGACCACAGGAACCTGGTGTCCTTTTTGATCTTCACAATTCTGTATGTAATTGCTAGCACAAGGCTGCATGGAAGAAGAGGTTTTAATGGAATTGGCCGCCAATATATTTAAATAAGTGTGGTGTGTGTGTGTGTGTGTGTGTGTGTGTGTGTGTGTGTGTGTGTGTGTATTAGAACAGGGGGTCTCCAACTTTGGCAACTTTAAGACTTGTGGACTTCACTTGAAGTCCACAAGTCTTAAAGTTGCCAAGGTTAGAGACCCCTGTATTAGAGCAATGTTTCTTAAACTTGGCAGCTTTAAGGCATGTGGGGTTTTAATGGAATTGGCCACCAATACATTTAAATAAATAAATAATAGAAAGGCAACTGGATGATATTCTGTTGTGTGTTTGTGTGTGTGTGTGTGTGTGTGTGTTAGAGCAGTGTTTCTTAAACTTGGCAGCTTTAAGGCTTGTGGACTTCAGTTCCCAGAACTGAAAACTCTGGCTGGGGAATCCTGGGATTTGAAGTTCACAGGTGTTAAAATTGCCAAGTTAGATATAGTATTATAATTGGCAACAAAAATCCAGGCAACTGCTAGATGGCAGCAGAAAATAGAAAAACCTGTAACCTATAGCTGCCTTTTGTACTTCAAGGTATCCAAGATAAATGATTAAGGCTAAACCTGTTGTTGCAATCAGCCTAGAGTGGAACTTAAATGATGTACAAATAAGAATGCACAATAGAAGATGAAACCCGAATTGGTGAAACTTAGGGTGTTGCTAGTTTTCTCCAGAATTCCTCTTGCATTAGCTTTAGAGTGCATTTGCACAACATGTGACCTGATAACCAAATTAACCCATTTTCTGGTTTTATCAAATGCAGTAAACCACAAAGTAACCAATATGTTAGAGAAGACACGAAAACTTTCTAGTTTAATATTAATCCAAAGAATTCACAAGTTCTTGAACTGAACTGGTTAAGTGTTAATGCGAAGAGGGCAGGACTGTGTCACACCATTGAATATAATTGGGATTTTTATGGAAGCAGGGGTTTGAGAAATGGTGCAAATTGTGATACGTGTCTGAAGAGCTCATTTTGTATTTATATAAAATTACCATCCTTGGTTCATTAATTTTGAGGCCTGGCAGTACTTGGAATCTGACTTATAATTATTCGGTAGAGAGAGGAGAGAGAAGACAATTATAAAATTGGTATAATAATTTCTAGGGTTTTTGAGTGTTTGCAAGACTTTCAATCATTTTTAGGGTTTTTGAATGTTTACAACTTCATTCTCTGTTTTATTGCATCCTGCTGATTCAGGATCAGGACTGCTTGTTTTTAGTATGATTTTGCTTCCCACAATTGGAAGACATGACGTTTCAGCAGACCTTAATTACGGATTTTATTTTCACAATAATGAATGGGTATTATCAACAGCCATATATTGGCATTTAAATAAATAAGCAGCTCTCTCCCTGAACAAAGGAAGGTGAAAATGAGAATCAGATGATTTATTTGAGAAATAATCCATAGGCATCAGGGGCAGGTGTAAGGAAGGAGAATAACATGTACGTGACACTGTGATGCAAAGCAAGTGGTTCATTGCTGCAGCATTGTTGAAGCTTTGGGGTGCCACCTGTCTTTCCTCAAAGCTCTATATTTAAGGTTCCCTTTGGCCTAGTGGCTTGGTAGTTATTTTTTTTTTCCAAGGCATGCCTTTACCTGGAAACTAATCAAGGCATGTGAAAACGATAGGATTCCACAGCCTGTGTACTTTCCTGGAGATGGGAAAAAAAGATAAAAATGTAATAATGTCTATTTATTTATATCCTACTTTTATTATTTTTACAAAAAAAAAACTCAAGGCAGCGAACATATCTAACACAACTTCCTCTTCCTATTTTCCCCACAACAACTGCCCTATGAGATGGGTTGGGCCGAGAGAGAGCATGACCAACCCCAAGTCACCCAGCTGGATTTCCTGACTAAGGTGGGACTTGAACTCAGTCCAGTACTAAGAATCACTAAATCTCACTAAAATGTTCCAGTTCACACATGGAAGTCACAGAAGTGTGACATGAGAGCTCTGATTGGGTACCTGAATTAGTTGTTGGACCCTTGCACTAAATCAGGGGCCTCAAACTCGAATATAAGGGGCCAGCTTATTTAAATTTCACCAACTGACGGTATGCAATCACGTTAGCATGTGACAGGCTCAGGCAAATGATAACATCACTTGGAGGCAAAGGTCCCTCTCAGCTGCATACCTGAATGGATATGTAATAACCATCCCATACCAGCACAGCAGCTGTCATATCTGTGCATGAGACTCAGCCTCCTGGCAAAGCTCCACAAACATGAACAGACAACAGGGAAAGAGACGAGTCAATTAAGGAAGAGACCAGGTAAAAATGATAGTGGGGACTTTTCACCTTTTTAGCAGTGACAACATCACTGGGATTCTTCTTAATTAGTAAATCCCATCGAGGAAGAATTACCTATGAATGGTTTCATCACCAGGTACTATAAAATCGATTGCCATCTCTTTATGTTATCAAAGCCAACAGAATGACATAATGTTCCCATTCTCATTTTGAAAGAGTAACCATTTTTGGTTTTCCCTGGGATATTTTCTAGAAATTGCTGTCATGTGACCAGAGTTACCCTGCAGGCGGCCAATAAATTTTATAAATAAACATCACCAGTTCTGGGAAGATTCTTCACTCTGTAGTGCAAATAATCCAAGAAAGCTACAACTTTGTAAATTCTGTCAGAAGTTGATTGCCAGGATTTGAGCCATTATTTTTATTTCTGTTCACCAGATTCTTTTTCTCTGCTTTCCTTTCAGGCGGAAAACATTAAACTGGTATTTAATGTGAAGGAATAGTGGCATTGTGTCAAGATTATATTTTCCCCATTACTATGGCACAGAATCCAGGTGCTGGATTTTTTCTGGATGATGAAATATGCTTCAAGAAAAAGGCTACAGGCCTAGTTGCAATTTCCAGTTAACAGTCTAATCCATGCAATTATTTCCTTTAAATTTAATCAGGAAGACAAATTCAAATTATTACCACTCAGTTGAGGGTTAGAGAAGGAAGAACCTTGATGGGAAGCAAAACTAAAAAAAAATGGTCTTAGTGAAGGTAGTGAAATAAGGGAAAGCAACCTGCGAAGGGGATGGTACAGCATTTGCTACTGTGCATCATCCAAGAGTCATTTCATAGTTCTATTGTGTGCTCTATTTGTCTCAACAAGACTCACCCAAAACTAGCAGTGAAGAAAACAACCAAGAAAACAACATCTCTGTTTAAACAAGCTGGTTTCCAAATGCAACAACTGAGTGGAGCAATTCACTTTTTCCAAATCCAGCCACACCATGATCCTAGATATGGGGCAGGTATATTTTATAGGGCTTTAAGGCTCACAAGCAGCTTCAGTGTCTCCCCTCTCCTCCCTGCTATCCCTAAATAGGAAATGTCAGTTTTTAATTCCTCCAAAAGATGGGAATTTTCTCTACAAGAGGGATGTGTAATTCACATGTTCTTTCACCCTTTGTTTTCTTTGGGGAAGATGACCTTCATATTGTGAGACTGATTCTCTGTCATCTACCTTTCAAACCCACAAATTAAAATCAGCAAGTGGTAAAAATGATCTAGTGGAAGAGCAAAGTGGCCTGGGCTACTGTGGGGAGTGGCTTGTCTCCAACTATTTGCAATATGATAGGCTCACTGTATGTTTGGTAGAATGACTAAGGAAGTAGTAGGTATATCTATTATACTCAAATAATGCTTCCTAATTTTTCTTTCATGACTTAATGAACAACAATCCCATTGGACCATTTTCTGGATAACTACGTCTTAGAGTTCTTGTGATGACTGTAATAGCAGTGACAATATCTAACCGTGTTGTCATCTAAATTTTGTGTGACCCAGAATCTTCAATGGAGCACCTTCAGGCACCAAAGTATGTGCGATTCCACCATAGGATTTCCAGAGAACCTCAATTAATTTTTTTTTTAAATAGAGTGCCCCAAATTTGTCATAAGATTTTGGTATTACTTTCTCAGTCTTCCAAGATTTTGGATAAAAGAATCAAAATTTGGTAATTCTCAAAGCTGTTGTCTATTTGCTTTAATGTGGCTTCTGTAAAGACCAACTGGGTGTCTACATTGCCACTGTACTAAAATATTGTGTGGGCTGAAAAAGAAACACAAGGAGTAAAGGGAAACAAAAGGAACTTGTAAGTTTTACCACAAGGAAGGTAATTTCTATTTCATAACAATATGGGTACATGTCAGTTTGAAATTCAAGAACTAATATAACCCATTGGGATCCGCTTTGGAAGGCAGGGTATTGAAAAGGCAACTAAAAAAAAGAGGCATTAACAAACTCAGAAGTGCAGGCCGAAGAAACATGAAACAGAGGAAGAAATAAAGTTAAAGAAAAGGAAGTAAAATTCAAAGAAAGTCTTGCCAAATATAAGTTGTGAGAGCTTAAATCTGTACATACATTCAGGTGCAATCTGTTCTATAATTTTTTTACAGTGTATCTAACAGAGAAAGAAACAAAACATATTGCTGAGTCCTAAATTCCACAGTGATTTTTCATGTACAGACTGATTGCTCAAATCTTGTTAACTAGAAAGTGTATATATTTTACTAGAAAATGCTGGGAAATAATTAATGACATTTTAAAAAAATCTAGGCCAGAAAAACAATGGCGTTGTCTCTGAGGAATCTGCCCATTTTTTTTAACTTATGGAGGAGTTGGAACCCAAAGTTCTTTAAAGTGTTCTGCTTTTTCCAGTTCTCTTTCCACCACATGACATGCAAAAATTTTAATGTTCAAGACTGCCAGGAGACCTTCTACCAGGATATAGGTGCTGCTATCTGATTGCCATCATCATGTTTTCATGATGTTGCCCTATTTGGGTGGTGGAGCTAATTTTCTGCTGGCTCAGATGCCAGCATCTCAAAACATCAAACTTTGTGATTTGAAGATGCTGAATTCCAGAGAAAGTCTCCCATTTGACTCTCTCCTTTGCTCAGCTGAGTAAGTGCTATGCATTCTGAGCACCACAGTGGGATGTATTGGACTATCAATTTGCTGCAACCAACATTCTTCTGTTTATTTTATGCCTTTCTATCATACCATGCAGTAAGGCAAAAAGAGAAGTGTTGATAATGGAGGCAGTGGCAGTTACTCCATTATAGAGTAACTACATGGACTGTATGTCCATTCTGGTCATGCTTTCCACAGGAAAACCATAGGCTACCTCAATACCACTCTGGAAATTTGAGAAATAAGAACACAAGCTATAAAGAAATAGATTCTAAATATAAACTACTAGAGTAGAGGGATCATTCTACAGTTAAACAAATTACTATGAGTTGTCTTAATAATTATTTTTAAAATTTTCCTTGATTCCACTGTTTACAATCTGCCTCCAACTAAACCTTAATTTGATGAAGTAGTTTCTAGTTCGCAAAGGAATATGCTGCACTATCGAAGTCTTATTTAGGAAAGCCACAAAATAATATACAGAGAAACGAAGGTTTGTATTACACAGTGATGGGATTCAAATGTTTTTACTATCGGTTCTGTGGGCATGGCTTAGTGGGTGTGGCAGGGGAAAGATACTGTAAAATCTCAAGTCAGAGGTGGTATTTGCCGGTTCTCCGCACTACTCAAAATTTCCACTACCAGTTCTCCAGAACTGGTCAGAATCTGCTAAATACCACCTCTGGTATTAAATACATTTATCACTTACTCAGTTGCCATTATTTATGCTTTGCCATCAAACCCAATGCAAAATAATAAAACAAAGACATAGGAAATGTGCTATTAAAAAAAGAGAGAAAAGAACATGGCTTTGCCTGGAGTATCATTATTGGGTATCAGTGCAAATGTAGAATCAATACCTGCTGTGTGGTTTTGAACTTTATATTTTTCTGAGCAACCCAGAGCCAATTTGAAATGAATGAATGGCATATCAATTTTAAAATAAATCTAGAAAGTTTTTCCAGCTTCTGGCCAGACACAAATCCCTCTTTACTGGCTATAATATCTGAGCAGGTTAGAATTGTGCAGCTGAAGATATTCTTGAAACACTTATCATTACCCTTGTCAGTCTGGAGCAAGGCCTGATTTGGACATAGAACCAACCATATTTGCCCTAATTGATGGCCTCTTGCAAAGAGTATATCTTGATGGATCCTACTTGATCTCTGAATGGTTTTTGGTAACACAGGCTGTGTTAGACACTATGCTAATAGTGGTTTCGCTTGCTCAATTCAGAAAGTGATATTAGGTTTTATAATGTTTTATTAGCTTATAGAATAAAATACAAAAATATAAAAGCAAATAGGACAAAGTGAGGAGGGGAAGGGGGAAAAAGGTGAGGAGGAAAGGGGGGAAAGGAAAAAAGGTGTTGACTTCCAATTCCCTCTGTTACAGTAGAATAAAGCATTAATATCAAACCTCAGCTTTTTTCTCTTCCATAATAGTATAAACTAACCATCTCTATAACACCAAATCAATCTCATCAGTAAAACCCAAAATCAAAGATTCATTTTTTTCCACCTCAAGCACAAAGTCCAGAAGCTGTCTCCATGTAGAAAAAAAAGGATTTATATTTTTTTCTTTGATCAAAATGGTCAATTTAGCCATCTCTGCCAATTCAGGAAGTGGTATTGGGAACTGTTCTATCACTCACCACAAACTACACTCTGGGGTATAACTTTCCCAAATGCCACTAAATATTAATATGAAAGAATGGGGGCAGCCAACAAGGATTATAGGTCTAGATAATTTATATTGTTCTTAATAACTTAAATAAACCTTTGGATTAGGTTCAGAATGAATCCCTTCATAGAAAATGCTTGTTGAAAGAAATTATTTGAGGCAATCAATATCTATAGCACTTAAACTTATATACTACTCCACAGTACATTACAGCACTCTCTAAGCGGTTTACAATATCAGAATATTGTCTCCCAACATGGGAGTCCTAATTGCCTCCAACAATCTGGATCTTCATTTTACTGACTTCCAGAGGATGGAAGGCTGAGTCAACTTTGAGCCCATCAGGATCAAACTCCTGGCAGTGGACACAAACAGCATGCAATACTGCATTCTAACCATTGAATCACCATGGCTCAATGTACAAACTTTTGAAATTATTATTTTAAATCAACATCCCTTTAGTTCTAAGAAAGAAGATTTGTTCTTCAAAAGAAACTTGCACAATTTGTACAAAAATCCTGAAGCCTGTTTTTTTCTTGTGTTGCTACAGATTCCTAGGCAGTTTGTAAAAATCAAGGTTATACAAGGAGAACTAAAAAGGAAGGAGGATTTACTATTATATAGGCTGCAAAGCAGCATTTCAGAATTTATTAGCACAGGGAGTGTGGGGTTATTTAAGTTGAGCAGTTTAAGAATAATGAGGCAATATGATTTTTATCTCCATAATTTCCTTCTCCCTCTAAGTCTGCTGTGCAGCAAAACTAGATTGGGGGAATCATATTTCTGAACTTGCACAATGCCACTGTTCTCTTATTGGGCTCATGAGGAACATCAATCAACGTTTTACTGATTTGTTTTTAAATTTTGCATTTAATGAGAGACAGTCTGTATAGAGAAAAATGAATTAGAAGAAAGATCTGCAATCAAACTTTATGAAAGCACTCAGATTGAAAGGTTTTTGTTTAAGTGAAAGTTTTGGCCTTACTATGTATATTTCTATCTTTTTAAGGGACTCCATAAATTAATGAATGTCATAAATATGCAGTTTAATATACACCTGCACATTAAGATGGGTGTGTGCTTTTGTATATGGTAATAAAAAGTAAAATCAACTCAAGTCAAGCAACAAGGCGCATCCAGGTAATTTCCTTGGATATTACCATACAGAGATGGTTTGCCTGACAATGTTTTTATCTGGAATGTTTCTTTGGAAAGAGTGGGATAGGGTGAAGGTCCCATTCTTATTACAGTCCTAGGGTTTCCTGGAAGTCTCCATTTCAAGTACTATCAAACCTAAAACTGCTTAGCATTCTAAGGTCAACCAAGGTGAGTTAGGTGTTGTCATTGCATCTAGAACAGATGATCTTTAAAAATAAAAGAGCCCAAATCTTTGAAGTTTAACAAAAAGTTTTATGAGTTCTCAGTGATTTGCAAAAATACTATAATCTCATGGTGATTTTGAAAGATGTCAGAAATCTCAATATACTTAGAGCTTACAGAGAACCATTGATCAATGTTGCAGGTATCCTGGTATCAAAGATCCATTACATTGCCCACCTCTGATGTAATTGTTATAATATGAAAATATGGAGCCAGAGAAAACAACAAACGATTCCTCGTGTGAATTTGAGAAAGTGAGAGAAAATAAGAGAAAGTGAGAGAAAGATAAATGGCTGGGTCCTGTACTCGCAAACTGATTATTAAATTCTTCATCTTCCTGCAATAGCCCAACAGCTTCAGATTAAAGCTAGTTCCATCCTTCTTTTCACCAGATTTTCCCTATTCACTCCTGTATGCTTGCTGTTTGTTCTTGTCCATACCTCATCCACTGCCAATTGCCTACACTGACTGCCCTCTCTGCAGCCATGGACTCCAGTAGTAGGTGTGCACACTGTTGCACTTCAAGAATGAGGCTAGTCTGGTTCCCTATTGGGTGAGATACAGGATGACAATCCACCATACTGGCCAAACTGGAGGAGGAACATTTTGGGTGGAACTGGTTGTTGGTATCAGAACTGGTCGTTTCCTCATTTAGATAACACCCATGCAGAAAAAGAGAAGGTAAAGTGATAACTCTCAGATTTGTTTCTCTGAATTCAGTTTTTAGAAAGTTGAATTTTTATTTTTAATTAAGCAAGAACCTATCCATCATTTATTTAGACATCATTTTACAAGCAACACCTTCCTAAGATGGCATTCAGAATAAAGGATAGAATATAACAAAACCAAAATTAAGACAAATGGGAAACCACAAAGAAAACCAGAAGGGCCCAGTAGAGTTATAGAAAAGGTGATTCCATGAGAGTTTTTTTTTTTCTGCAAAGATGGAATCTGGTGAATCTTTATGGAAAACTCTTATATCAAACATCTCTTCGGTGAAGAGTTAATGGCTGGATGGCTCATCGTAAACCTGGTGAGACACCAAAGCTGAAGTCATTCCACAAGGCACAGATTTTGCCAGAGGAAAGGCAAACCATGTTTTTTGCCACCCCAAGTGTCTTGTCAGATGAATGAGGAATGGTAACTGAACTGGTTTCTGCAGATTTCCATGTGACTCCACATGCCTGCAGCAGAATTTATCTTAAGAATGTAGGAAGCTGGAATGTGTATAAAGATACAGACTACTATGGTATGATTTCACTTCCTTAATGCAATCCACTAGAAAAGCAGGGGAAGCCAAAATATCTTTCCTGAGTCCCCGGTGGATTACCATGAATGTCACAAATTATGTAGGCTTGGACTGAAAATGTATGTGAATTGAAAGATAAACAAACTCATTAAGCAGATTAGTGTTTTGATTGTCAAGCAAACTATAGCTTGATCCAGGGCAGAGGGTACGTTGCTTCAGATGTTCATACATTAATTAACCCCAGCTTTGTGGGTGTGTTCAAAAGGGGCAATACCCCAACATTCTCTGGCAGATTCTTCAAGGCATTAGAATATCAGATCTGGCATCACACTGTAGCTTTCATCTCATTTTTCTCCCTCTGCCACACTGATGCCATTAGTGCAGGCAAAGGGAGAAGCCATTTTAGATCAACAAGAGGTATGCCTTCAAAGGTTGCATTGTTCTCAGAACATCATCAAGCCAACGAGTCTTGCAGTTGTTAACTCTTGAGTTAAAGTCACCCTGTTCCATGGCACGATTCCATGAATTGCAACATGGTTTCCAACTACACTGAAACAGTTGTTTTATGATTTTTAAAATGTAAATAAAATTGCATTTGAAAAAAAAGGTCAATATTTTCAGAGAAACATTATTTTTTTTTATGTACAAGTAGTCCTGGACCTACAACAGTTCATTTAATGACCATTCGAAGTTACAATAGCATTGAACAAAATCACTTATGACCATTTTTCATAAAATTATTACATTCAGAAGTGTGACTATTAGTTCATATTTATGACAGTTGCAGTGTCCCAGGGTCATGGGATCATCTTTTGTGAACTACTAATGAGCAAAGTTAATAGGGAATTCAATTAACAACTGTGTTACTAATTTAACAACTGCAGTGATTCACTTAACGAATATGGCAAGAAAAGTCATAAAATGGGGCAAAACTCACTTGGCAAATTTTTCACTTAGCAACATAAATTCTGGGCTCAATTGTGGTCATAAGTTGAGGACTACTGTATATTTGGTTTATGCTATCCCTTTTAATTCATCTTATTCAACCAAAGGTTCTATCACATAGACAGATTGGATTAACAAGGAGGAAGAAGGTTCTTTCTGCTCATGAAATGACTGGGTTGATTTATGTGAGAAGGGAGAAACAGCAGCCAGGAAAAAGAAACCAGACTTGTACAGGTGAGCTATCAATGTAATAATTTCAAACCAAAGAGAATTAAATTTTTATTCTGAAAACCAAAGGTGAGATTTCCTTTGCACATCTGGATAAACTGTATTTACTACTGGTAAAGATTTTTTGTATGTTCTATAGAGTGGTGGGATTCAAAAAATTTTTTACTACTGGTTCTGTGGGCGTGGCTTGGTGGGCATGGCATATCTTGGTGGGCATGGCATGGCTTGATGGGCAAGGCATGGCTTGGTGGGCATGGCTTGGTGGGTGTGGCAGGGGAAGGATACTACAAATCCCATTCCCTCCCCACCCCACTTACCTGCTTTCCAGCTCTGTTCTCCTGTGCAAGGCAACAAAGAAGACCCAGCCAATCAGCTGGGACTCGTGAGGCAGAGAATAGATGGGGGCAGGGCCAGTCAGGGGTGGTATTTGCCGGTTCTCCAAACTACTCAAAATTTCCACTACCAGTTCTCCAGAACTGGTCAGAACATGCTGAATACCACTTCTGGTTCTATAAATACAAGAAAAAAAAATACTTTGAGTGATACCAACTGGTAAAAGCAACCTTTGGAACTGCAGATCTTTTAAAGAAGAGAATCCTAAGGTTCCAGGATGCAAGTCCTTTTTTTGGACAACAAAAAATGTGATAAATATGTTAGCAGTTTCAAAAGGATTATACCCTAGGCCCACTTCTTACAAACATATGAGCTGCTTGAAATCACATCTGACTTACAGGGGTTTGAGAAAGCTGATTGTGTATTTGTAGAAGTGGTGTGTCAGGAGATTAGCTGTTACAGATAGGAATCCTTTCTTGTGACTGAGATGGACAGTTGGTACTTAAATTCATGTCCTCAAGATGCAGTCTTTCTTTGATCACAGACAGTGGCGGATTAAGGCTCACTGGTGCCCTAAGCATTGACAAATCTTGGTGCCCCCTCCTTTGTATATACTGTAGAAACAAAGCCAAGCTTAGGCTACATAAAAGTTTTTGTGGTGCCCCTTTTGGGCCTGGTGCCTAAGCACATGCTTAGTCTGCTTAATGATTAATACACCACTGATCACAGGATTGAAAGTATGTATACCCCTTTATATATACCTCCAGCCCAAACACACCCCAGCCATCGATCCAGATGAAACCTAGCTTCCTAATAAATGATGGCCGGCCATTCACCCAAAGCCAACCCGCGCTAAAAGCCTCCAATACACGAAGCACAATGTTGTCAGCCAATCAAGACAAAAATGCTACAAAACAGACAGAAGATATTAGAAACACCAATCAAGCAGAACACAGCAAACTCCAAGACCAATAAACACAGACCAAGACTTCCAACCAATCAGGAGGAAGAAAAAGACATTCTAACAAAGCATGAGGCTAGCATCAAATTTAAAACAGAAATGTCTGGGAAAGCCTGACAGACAGACAAACCCAATACACAAGCCTGATGATGTCAGATGAGATTCTGCCGAAACGTCACTACAACTTTAAAAGCACAACTATAATAACATGGGAAAATACCCGAATAAAGTTGAATACCATACATATAAATACCTGCAAAAACTTAAGAAAACAAACAAACACACACACACACACACATGCAAATTTGTACTTGGTTGTCTGAATCTCATGATGACAGTTTGCGAATCCTAGGTCTTATTTTTTTACAGGTGAAATCCAGTGTTCAGTTCTGCTCTGTGGTATCCAGTTATTCATGCAATAACTTCACAGGAGGCATCTAAACTAGAGACTCTTAAGCTCAATGAATATGTTCCATCAGTGGTGGGATTCAAAAAAATTTTACCACTGGTTCTTGTGGCTTGGTGGGCATGGCAGGGGAAGGATATTGTAAAATCTCCAGTCAGAGGTGGTATTTGCCAGTTTTCCAAACTACTCAAAATTTCTGCTATCGCTTGTCCAGAACTGGTCAGAACCTGCTGAATACCACCTCTGTGTTCTGTACTGTGTAGATTTCCTCCTGACCCAATGCTGTGCCAATTCGTCTTGCAATGTCTCCAAAGTTGTCTTCTTGGGAAAGAGGCTTCTGTTTCTACTTTATTCTCAGAAGCTTTCTTGGCCATCATTGAGTGCTTCTTTTAAGTATTGAAGGAGACAGATGGAAACTACTGTTGATACTGGCTCTCCATTTTTTTTTTTAGCCCATTAAAATCCATGACAATGTTCAAATTATAGGAATTTTTTAAAAGGAATTGTCCCTTTGGATTTACTGAGGTTCACTTGAACAAGACATCACTGTGTTCAGATGGCTAGTTTTTTTATGGAATCATCATATTCCTGTAACAAAACTTAGACAATGAAGACAAAGCTATTGGAAAAAACATGTTAATAGCACAGTACATTTTTATTGTATAAAATGAATATAGAAAGCACCCACTTGGCAAGATAAAAGTGTGTTGCTCTATGAAATTCTTTCCTAAGAGCCATGAAAGGAATTCAAATTGAGCAAAAGATACTGATCCTAACTGGACCTTCTCCTCAAAAGCATCCTTTTGATTCCTAATTAGGTGTTCAACAGCTGTGATAGGAGGAGGCAATTTTGGGCAAACTGCCACCCAGCTTGCCATATAAAGAACATTGGTCACCATAACTAGAATGGTGTAATAGAATCACAAATGGGTGATAGTGAGAGCTTCTTTTTTTAAATGTTATTAAACTCATTTTAGATTTTGCAAATTTTAAAGCAGCAAGAAATTGTACCACGGATTTTCACAATTATGATCAGAAGATTCAGAAAAGAAAATTGGGACTGTAAGTAAACTTTGAGTTGTCACCTCTGATACTATGCCTCTATTGACTCTGCAAGGATGGAGAGTAGACCACGCCAGATGGGTCCCTATACTTACTGAATATTACACTAAAATGTACCAGTGATTGCATATGCAGCCTATGCAGATATAAACCTCCTATCAATGGGAGCCTCTAAAGCATAGGAAACCCAATGGTTGAATAGTGCCAGCAATTTATATGATCCAGTGAAATCAATAATTTTCTTAGCCCTATTTTAAATACTTTGTCATAAAAAGGTGCAATCACAATTCCAATCTGCAACTTAAGACTGCAAATAAAGATGGGTTAGTAAGAAAAACTGAAAGACAATATGATTTCCTCCACCCTTCTGTTTTCCAGGCAAAAAAAATCCTCCTCCACCACCACCATCCCTGAATTTTGAGCAAAAGATACACTTGAAACATCCTGGGAACTTTATACTTTGTCTGTCTGTTGCCTGCCTATCATTATCTCACCTTTATTACTTTTATAAATAATTAAAGATGGTTTATAGTTATTCCTTGCACTTCCTATTTTCCTATTTTCCCAATAACAACAACCCTATGAGTTGAGATGGGTTAAGACAGAGAGAGAGAGTGACTGACCCAAAGTCACCCAGCCGGTTTTCATGCCTAAGGGAGTAGAACTCACAATCTCCTGGTTTCTAGGCCAGCGCCTTAATACCACACCAAACTGACTCTCCTATATTACCTAAGAATTTGTGCCAATAGTGCCCATACAGAAAACACAAGTTATTAAAACTGAAACCACATTTCTTAAATTTCTGGAACATCACTCACCAAGGTTGATTAGCAGGAACCAGAGAGAGGAATTTTTTCAGAGCTGACACAGCAAAGGCTGGCACAACAAGGGCTGTGGAGTTATGTGCAGGGCTGGGTATTGTTATGAAGTCATGGCCATGACTATATGCTAATTGGCATCCACTGTGCAATGTTTTCAGGATTCTACATGTGTGGCATCAGTATTTTTAGGTGAGCAATGAATTCTGCATCTCTTGTAATGAAGCTGAATCTGCCACAGGGCTGAATGTAAGACTGCATTAACTCTGCAACAATAGCCACTTAGCATATTGGGACCATACATATTGCCCTGCCCATGAATTTACCAGTCTTTGTAAACTCCTATCCTGTTTGGTTCAGTTCTTTCTAGAAGAATTATGCAAGCCATGGTGATAAATGTTGGTATGTTTGTACAGTACCTAGCACAGCCATCTTCTATTCAATGATAACCTAGTAATCTTACATATTTATATGAACCACCGGAATAGTAATTATAGGGTGTCATAAGTTTCACTTTAATTAATGTTTGGGATCATTTGGGGACAAAGCATAACAACTGAAAGTCCTAGAGACCAAAATGCATGGAAAGATATGCTAAAAGAGGGAGGCATTGCTGAGAAAGATGCAGCCCTTTGCTTATTCTTCTACAGATTTGTAACAAGTGTAGGCAGAGGCAATTCTGATTTGTCCTAAGGAAGGAAATGCTCACCCCTTGGAGTCTAACTCAACATATTTTCTGCTTAACCACAGCATGGTGGTTTTATAAGCTGTTGAACTTCAATTCCCATCAGCCCTAGAGAGCTTGGCCCATTCCAGATAGAGAGCCCCATTAGGCTGGCTTGAGTCTCTATATTGGGTGAAAAAGCTTCAAAATGGGTAATAAAGTTCAGTATAAGCAAACTCTGCAAACTCCACAGATACATATGATCTGAGCTGGCAATAATTGATCAGAAAAGAATCTGAATTTCTCAATAAAAATATCAAGGCTGCTGTAAAAAGAAAATGGCAAGTTTCATATTAGACCCATTGCAAATAAAAGACAAAGCTTATGGGGCCCCATTTGGAGTACTCTGTACAATTCTGGTTATCCTATCTGGAAAAGAAAATGATAAGAGTTGGAAAATGTACAAAAAAATGAAAGAAACTAAATGATTAGGAGTTAGAGCAGATCCCCACTGAGGAAAGTTTAGATGGGTAAAAGGAAATATGAACAAGGTGTAAAAAATCTTGGCCTTAGGGGTGAGAGAAGGCAGGGGATAGATAAGGAAAGACAAGGAACAAAAATGGGCTGATGCAAACCTTCCTGTATATACTTGCATTTCCGTCCTGCAGTGTATGAATTTGAAGTTTTCCATTAAAGCTACACATGGGGAAATTCAGGATAAATAAAATGCAGTGCATAGCTAGACTGTGGAATGTACTGCCATCACATGTAAGAATGGCTAGCTTTGGTTTTAAGACCAACCTGTACAAATTCATGAAGAATGATCCTATGGCTACCACTATTGGTGGTTGTCAAGTCCCTCCAGAATCCAAGGCAGCTGGCTATCACCTTCTTGCCTCTGGTTATGCAATTCCTTGTATACTTTTGGCCCACAAAATATGATATTAGACAGGCCTGGCTGATTCAAGAGAAGTCATCTATTGCTCTTCTGTTAGAAAAAATATGGTGGCTCTTATTTCAGAAATGTTTATTCAAGGTTAGGCAGCTTATAAATCACTTTTCTTTTTTTTTCTTTTTTTATTTTCCTATTGTTTTTCTTGTTTGTGCTTTCAAGCAACCATTAAACTAAGCCTTTTTTAAAAAAAAAATGTTGTTGGTTATTTTGTGGCTCGTGCAAATGCTTATGGTTCAAAAACCCAGCAATTTTAATAAGATGCTTCATGAAGGCAAAACATACAACATGGTGGTTTCATGAGCTGTTGAACTTCGATTCCCATCAGCCCTAGAGATCTTGGCCCATAAAGAGTCTAGCAGACTTTCCCAGCACTGCATTCCAGGGAACATATGAATCTGTCGTTCAGACATGATTGCATAGGTGTTTGATTTATATTTCTGCAAATGTAATGTTCTGATAAGGAGGCATTCAATAGCAAAGCACCAAACAGGAAATTGAATCAACCAATCAGCACGCAGGATGAGCACCTCTGCACAATCCATAATTGGGATTTGGCAGGTGTTTGCGTTGGCCTTTCTGCAACCTTCTGCAACCTATACTTAACCCATCAATCCTTTTGCAATGTAGGTGTTCAGGGATGTCTATATGCCGATGTGGGCCACTTTAAACCAGTCTTTGGAAATAATATTGGGAACTGTACTTGAGTCACACAGAGATGATCACAAAGTCCTTCTGCCTGCCTAAGGTGATTGACCATTATTTTCTACACATTTTGACACATTATTTTCTATAGAAGTAGTTCCTCTATTTAGGACCACAATTGAGGCCAAAATTTCGGTTGTTAAGTGAGACAGATGTTAAATGAATTTTATTTATTTATTTATTTATCACATTTTTATACCGCTCCCTCTCCCAAAAAGGGACTCGGGGCGGTGTACAACCTACTAAAAAAACACATAATAAATACACTAAATACAATTAAAAATATATTAAACACGTTGGTCCAGCTGTCTATTTTGTCCTATTTTATGACTTTTCTTGCCACAGTTAAGTGAATCACTGAAATTATTAAGTTAGTTACAGAGTTGTTAAGTGAATCTGGCTTCCCCATTGACTTTGCTTGTCAGAAGGTCACAAAAGGTAAGCACATGAATCCTGGGACCATGCAACCGTCATAAATATAAGTCAGTTGCCAAGTGTCTGAATTTTAATCATGTTGACTGTAGAGATGCTGCAACGTTCATAAATGTGAAAACAGTCATAATCCACTTTTTTTTAGTGCTGTTGTAACTTTGAATGGTCACTAAAGGAACTGCTTCTCTAGCAATTCTCAGAAAGCTGACATAATCTAGCACTTTTGCCATGCCTTATCCTTAAGAGATACATCAGGGGTAGAAAGATTAAAGCTTTCTCTGTTTTTTTGCATCCTATAATCCTGATAATTATCCACTTCCCCGTGATTGCTGATTCCCTTATCAAATATGGAAGTTAAATTCTAATACTTATTTAACAGCACATCTGATTGGCCTTATTCCCTTGAGTTAGACTTATTTACATATAAAATTTGTTATAGCTTTTTCATTCTATTGTCCTTTTGCTAAGCATCCGTAATGAAGTGGAGAAGGAGAAAGAAAAAAAATGTGTCCATGCCCTAATATGATATGGCCTGCTTATGAAATGGAGTATTCCTATTTACAAAGATAAATCCTTTTACATCAAGGATGGTCTCAGCAGATGACAATATCTGATTGATATCTATGCTTGGGAGCTATGCAGGGTGAAGCCTGATTAATATTTGAATGGATATTACAAAGAAACCTGAGAACTATTGGGTTAGACTGAGAAATCAAAGATTTCAGAAAAGAGATGTCAGGGGAGAAAACTATAGTGATGGGATTCTGTAATCACCAAGAGTTGAGCTGGGTTTAATGGAAATATTTAACTTTTACCCAAACCACTACAGTCAATAGTACTCAATTGTAATATATTGTAAAACACCTAACAATTTGGCTACACTTTTGCACATTTAAGGAGGTAAGCAATAATGAACTGGTTAATACCATATTATGGACAGAGGTTACATTTTGGATTCAGGTATTGCTCTTTCTGTCAATTCATACTCAAAAATCACACTGACCATGTTTTGAAAAAATGGTCATTATATAATACTTTCAACCAACTTACAATGGATTGTTATATAATACTTTCAACAAACTTACATAAAATATTGAAACGGCTTTACCAAGAGTTCCCTGAGTCCTCTAAAATTATAACTTGGTTTATTTACAACTTTTTATTTCCAACTTTGTCTTGGACAGGTAAGATATATTTAAGTTTCATTTACCTTGACTGTAGACTACATTGCTTCTGCTACATTGCTTTCACATGTTGTATTATGGTTACAGAAGTAGGAAATATTTTTCTTTACATTGATTTCTTTCACAATCTTGCTCATGTTTCAACAGTCTTACACACGTAATTGCAGGTTTTAATCTAAGGAAAAAAATATGATGGTTTGAAGTCCTGCAGAATAGGTTCACCAAGAAAAAAAAATCTAGGATTCACCAAGCTTGCCAGAATATAAAAATACATCAGGTCTAGAATGATTATCGCCAGAGGTGGTATTCAGCAAGTTCTAACCAGTTCTGGAGAACCGGTAGTGGAAATTGTGAGTAGTTCAGAGAACCAGCAAATACCACCTCTGATGGGAGATTTTACAATATTCCTCCCCTGCCACGCCGACCAAGCCACACCCACAGAACTGGTAGTAAAAAAAAATTAATCCCACCACTGATTATCGCTGTCAGGAAATGATGACAGCATAGGAGAAACTTGAAACAGGTAGGTAAAGATGTCCTTGCAGATTTTCTTTGGCTAGTTGTAGCCAACTTTAGGGGGCAGTGCTTATCTCCATTTCAGGTAGAGAAACAGTGGAATAAAAAATTTCATCAAACTTTAAAAAAGAGTCCATTTATAATGGCATAACTCTAATCAACTCCTTCAAATGAAAGGCTTAGTTCAAAGATAGGAACTATTGAAAATACTTCAATATTCTTTGTAGTTTTTGCTAAAATAGACTGACAAGGTTACTCTTTGTGATGTATACCATTTTCCAATGACTAGGGAAACATATTAATTAATAAATAAGTAATTACACCCAAGATCCACTTACGTTTTCACTGACACCACTCCCTGTTTGCCAGATTCTCCTTCCTGTCCCACAAACAGGTCTCTTATTTACACCTCCCATTCAGTGGGCACTGTTGAGGTTAAGGAATCAAAGGAAAGCCTTGACAATTAAAAAAAATCAGGCCACAGAACTGACCTAATTCTTCAGATGATGCTTATTTATTTGTGGGTGAAAAGAAAGAGTTTACAAGGACATTAGAATAGCATGCTTGATTAAAATAAGGTTTACCTAGTGTAGCCATGGTGCAGCAGTGCTTAGAGTGTAGTACTGCAGGCTACCTTTGCTGACAGCCGGCTGCTGAAAATTTGGCAGTTCAAATCTCACCAGCCTCAAGGTTGACTCAGCCTTTCATCCTTTTGAGGTGGGTAAAATGAGGGCAATATGCTGACTCTGTAAACTGCTTAGAGTGGGCTGTAAAATATTATAAAGCAGTATATAAGTCTAAGTGCTATTGATATATTAAGTAGCACTTTAGCTCACCAATATATTCATATTTTATTGACTGAGCAATAGTTTATTGAACTCTAAGCACATGAAGCCACAAACTGGGCAAAATTTAGTCTAGTTTATTATACACAGTCAACCAATATCTAATCCTGGAATCTGTTCAAAGGCATGCTACATGGGTAGCTGTCCTTTCAGCATATTAATGTGAAATCAAAATCATGCCTTCTGACCCATCATGATACCACTAATATTATTATATTTCTTTATAATAATGTATATGTATTCATAATAATTTACATTTATATTATTTTTATTATCACTTTACCAAGTATGTATGTTGCCCAGTTTCCAGCAATTGATTTTGAGGAAGTTGTCAGGAGCTGAGCTGCTTAGATTATCTTTTGGTTTACTTGCTCTTCCAGAGGAAATGCATGAAAATAATTTTTCAGAGTGTCCCTGAAGCTACAAAGAATTACTGCCTACTCCTTCTGACTCCCAAGATTTCCTTCTTCACTCTTGAAGGCATTCCCATTCTGGTGGTTTTTTTCCATTTCCTTGATTAAGCTCCCCTGCCCCCTTCTTCCAAGGGTTGGAAGTGCCCAGAAAGAGTGGGGAAATGAATCTGTCTTTTCTCTATAAGTTAACAGAATAACATAGTTGGAGGGATCCTTAGAGGTATTCTAGACCAGGAGTCTCCAACCTTTTGGACCTCAGGGACCACCAAACTCATAATTTTAGATCCCAGGGACCACTAACTGGTTCTATGGGCATGGCCTAATTTGTGGGTGTGGCTTGGTGGTCATGTGACTGGCTGGGCATGGCTTGTATGTAAATATTATAAATATTTATATAAATATTGAATTTTTTTATTTAAAAAAAGAGCAACTTTTACCCAAAATCAAGCAAAGCTGGCAGGCAGATTGAGTTGCTCACAGAATCACAAATTCATTCAGAGATCTATCTATCTGCCATTGGCTGGCTCTGTCTGTCACATAAAATTTGTTTGCAAGCAAACTCATAAAATTAACTCACAACACACCATGCATGTAAATATTGAATTTTTTATAAAAAAAGAGCAACTTTTACCAAAAATCAGGCAAAGCAGGCAGATTGAGTTGCTTATAGAATCATTCAGTGATCTATTATCTATCTGCCATCAGCTAGCTCACTCTCTCAAATTTGTTTGCCATGAGTCTGCACTGAATTTGCTTGCAAGCAAACCTTCAGTCCTAACGGAGGTTTGGCTGTGCTGAGCCGAAGATCTAAAGACTAGCTAGAAAGCAAGAAATCCAACAATTTCCTGCTTCCTAGCTAATCTAAATCTCCCAGCAGAGCAGAACAGATGATGGTCAGAAAAAGGAAAAAAAGCAATTTATCAGGCAAGTTTACCAGGTAAGAGTGAATGGGTGGGGAGGGGGCGGCACAGCCTTGTGTTTATGCGCAGTCTGGATTAATTGCTTTGTGGGGGTGCTCTGGAGGTGAGATTTCTCTGCGGCCCACCAAAGTTTTCTCACGGCCCACCAGTGGGCCACGGCCCACCAGTAGGTGACGGCTGCTCTAGACTAACCCCACCCCACTCAAGCAGGATTCCCTATATCATTTCAGACAGGTGGCTGTCCAGTCTCTTCTTAAAAGCCTCCAGTGAAGGAGAACCCCTAACTTCTGAAGGCATAATATTCAGGATGAATGCAGTAAATGAGCAATTCCCAATGTTCAGCTACCAATGCGCACTGTGAAAGTGAGAATTTAACTTTTCTCCATTCTCCTTAAATTCTGCTATGGGGGGAAGAATCTTACTTATAGTAGCTCCCCACTCCTCCACTTAACTACTATCAGGTCATTTTATTGTAGTTATTTTGATAAAGTAGGTTTCAGTGCCTTCTGTTGCTTTAACTTCTAGGGCTAGGCCATACAAGGTAGACCTGCAAAATTTTATTTTCTTGCACAGCTTTTCAAGGTGCAAAAGTTTTCCTCATTCTTTTTGTCCCCCTTCATTCTGAGTTGGATCAAAAGTTGTTTGTAGCTTTTCCTTAAAACTGTCTTCTCTTGACCTGCACTACTGATGAAAAAAACTTGATTCTTTATCATTTACAAATGCTTTGTTCTATAAGAGATATGATCCAGAGAAAATTATGGAAAAAAGAAATGAGTTCTGAGCCACTATAAACATAGGCAAATAGATGTGAAAACATTTTCTACAGCCAGGAATAATCAAGTTTTAATTCTTTCTACTAGAGCTAGAAAAACAGATAATGTACCTTATCATATGAATCCTTTTTATATGTTCCTTACAAATCAGCTCTAAAACATTTCTATACGTTTCAATTAGCAATGAAGGCAGAATATAAATTAGTTCTAGTTTGAAGGCAATATAAGGAAAGCCTAAACTTATTCAAACTATTATGTTTTCTGCTTTCATTTGAAACATATTTTAGAGTAAACATGAATTGAAGTCATTAATATCCAAGGTGTTGTCCCTAGAGGACTTTTGTAATTATGTTGTTGCATTTAACCTGTACCAGTTTTCAGTTAAGTATAAAAAGGGAAGTGAAGTAATAAACATGAGATTCAATTATGCAGGATGAAATCTATCTGTGATCAAGGACTTCTATGTTTTGTTTAATAAAGTAATAATTATTTCAGCATATTATGATGAGGAAGGATTTAATTCTTTCTCTCCATACTGCTTTCTTAATTAAAATCTGGAAACACCCTGATTCCTATTTGCCTTTGATCAGGGATTTCCTCAACTGGTCAAAAAAGACAAGATGGCCATCACCATCTTCTCTTTTTAACTCACTTCCACCAACGATGATTCGCCCTGCTGGCTTTGATGAAAAATGAAGGAGGGGAAACTGAATTAATCCTTTTTTTCTTACAGATACATCATTGTTGGAAGATGTAAAAAGAGAAGAATTTTACTAGTAATGAAGGAGAAGAAAGAACTAATATCAGGTAGATAATCTGGGAGTTTATGCACTCACATATAAAGCAACAACCATTTTTTTATTATACACACACACAAAATAATTGCATCTATTTCTCCAATTCAGCAGGAAGTATTTCAGCATGGAAACAAGCATGTACATGTGAACACCCATAAATGCACCTGCACATGAAGACAGACTCAGAGGATATGCCCATTCTGTCCTAAACAACCTTGTTATTTTCAATGACCTTGAGAGTCAGGTGGCATATAATTTTAATTTTATTATTACTAACTTCAAGAACTCTGCAACAGGGAAACAGATACTGGAGAGCACAACATAAGTGAAATGTAACCCCAGTCAACTTTCCTGAATACGTGCAACCAAGCCAAGCAAGCATTGCCAGAGGCAATTCCACTGTTCAATGCCAGGGCATTTTTTTTAATTAAACTGCTTCAAGGCTGGATTAGCATGTTAATTACACCATTTGAGTGACAATGCAAGAAACACAAGTTCCTTCTGTTCTGTTATGTGGCAACCCTGTGAAAGGGTTAAGTTGTTATACACACAAGTGCATAAATTCCCAGATTATCTATCCAAATACCGGCTCTCCACTTTCCAGGTTTGAAAAAGTTTTTATTAGTGCTCCTGGGAAACATTTTCAAACCTAATTAAAATGTGGGTGTTGGAGGAGTCACATCAAGCAGGAAAATAGGAGAAGAGAGGGTCTTGATGGTACTATCAATTCCAGGCTGTGAAAATATAAAATCATACATTGCAATGTCCTACCTGCAAATGACTACTTCAGCTTTAATCATAACAATACAAGAGCACACAATAGATACAAACTCAAGGTTAACCGCACCAAACTTGAGTGTAGAAAATACGACTTCAGCAACAGAGTGGTCAATGTTTGGAATACTCTACCTGACTGTGGTTTCTTCCCTAAACCCCAAAAACTTTAACCTTAGACTGTTTACTATTGACCACACCCTCTTCCTAAGAGGCCTGTAGGGGACGTGCATAAGTGCACCAATCGTGCCTACCGTCCCTGCCTATTGTTTTTTTATTTTTCTTATAAGTATCTATCACATGTATTCAAAACTATATTTATTCTTATACCTGTATCTTGTAAGCAATTGACAAATCAAATAAATACTAAATTCTAAAAATCCAGACCAGTAGTAGAGGGCAATAAAGCGTTATAATTGTCTGGATCTCTTTACTGCTGATTTAGTGACCATCTGGATTTTTGCAGCCAGATAGTAGACTGAATAGCTTCTAGCTGTGATCCAATATCATCAGCCACCATTCTACAAAGTAGCTTGAAAAGACACAAATGGAAAAAAGTTTCTTTTCAAGCCAAACTATCACCAAAGAACTAAGGTAATGGCATAAACTGGTCAAGGAGCACACATTGGCTGCAAATGAGAACCAGTTTGGGGTGGCTAAGTTGCTGGCCTAGAAACTAGAAGATTATAAGTACTAATTCTGCCTGAGACATGAAAGCCAGCTGGGTGACCTTGGGTCAGTCACTCTCTCAGCTCAACCCACTTTACAAGGTTGTTGTTGTGAAGAAAATAGGAAGAGGAAGGAGTATTATTGTATGTTTTCTGCCTTTAGTTATTTATTTGATATATATATAATCAGTCAATCAATCAATCTAGAAGCTTCCCAGAATCAACTATTAATTGATATAAAGGCAAAAATAGGGCACTGAATAGCATTTCTTCTCTCTTTTCTTCTTCTTAACCTTGAAGGCGCCATCAAGTCTGCATATCCATCTCTTCCCTAAAGTTTTTGCAACACTTAATGAAGTTGCTAAACTCACAAATTATATGTATCTGTTATGCAAATGGAGGGCCAATTGATTCAGCGTCAAATTATCTCCATGTAAGCTCTTGAGAGAAAGATTGTAAACACTGAGCATCAACTCACAGGAGGAGAAGTTGTTCAATATACTTGCCATATACTATCGAGTAGCCTTTTAGACAGGAGAAACTAGCAATAGCACAATAAATGTAAATACCACTTCAGAGAATCAGCATGTTGTCCCCAACAATCTGGGTCCTCATTTTACCCACCTCAGAAGGATGAAAGGATGAGTCAACCTTGAGCCAGTCAGGATCGAACTGCTGGCAGTTATCAGAGTTGCCCTGCAATACTGCATTCTAAGCACTGCAACACCACGGCTCCTCTGTGCCACCAAAAACTTTTCCCAGGATCCTCTGAGACAGACTTTTGCATGTATCCCACAATTTCCATTCATTTTATCCACCTCAGAAGGATGGAAGGATGAGTCAACCTTGAGCCAGTCAGGATCGAACTGCTGGCAGTTATCAGAGTTGCCCTGCAATACTGCATTCTAACCACTGCAACACCACGGCTCCTCTGTGCCTCCAAAAACTTTTCCCAGGATCCTCTGAGACAGACTTTTGCATGTATCCCACAATTTCCATTCCAGTGGAATTTCTGTGATTACTTTGCTTTGCTAAATGTACCATACAGTATATAATAAGTGCAGGTAGACAAAATTCCTGAGATCTTGATGCGAAAATCATGCTTCCCATTCCTGTCTTTGGATGGATGCATTGGGAATTTAGAGGGCATATTGTGAATGCTCACCACCAGGCAGAATAACTCTAGGTATATCCACAGAGCCATCCACCACAGCTTTTTCATATTTTTTTGTGTTTTCCTGCACACTTTTAAATGCAATTTGGCAGGGGTGGGTTTCAAAAATTTTAGCAACCAGTTCTGTGCCTGGTTGCTGGGTGGGCGTGGCCATGGTGGCCGTGGTATAGTTGGCCTCCTGCACCACGTGGAAGGGCATTTTTGCCTTCCTTGGGCTATGGAGATTTTCCTTGAGCCTCCAGGAGGGTGAAAATGGCCACCCCAGGTTCTGGAGGCCCATTTTTCATCTTCTCCAAGCCTCTGCATGGGCCCTGTACTTACTTGGCAGGGCCAGCCAGGGTGGGATTTACCAGTTCACTGAACCAGTCATTAAAAATGATACAATTAGCTACCGGTTCACCCGAACTGGGGAGAACTGGTGGCAGCCCATCCCTGCAGCTTTGTCCACAGGTATAGCACTTCCTTAGAAATAAAAGCCAGGCTAGAGGCCAAGGCTTTGTTCTGCAGCACTGCAACCTCCTAAATTGACTGAAATACAATGACACAACAGGAAGACAGAAGATAGAGCAGGTATCAAGGAAAGGTAATTACAGGAGCAATGATTCTGAAAGATACCTTATTGGGCCTTGTATCTAAAGATTATACAGATAGTCAATTTATATTTATCTGTTTACTGACTGGTCAGAGCAAAGATCTCCAAACTTGGCAACTTTAAGACTTGTGGACTTCAACTCCCAGAATTCTCCAGCCAGCTGGCTGGAGAATTCTGGGAGTTGAAGTCCACAAATCTTAAAGTTGCCAAGTTTGGAGACCCCTGGTTCAGAGTTAAACAGCACTGAAAAAAATGACTTACACTTAGTCCTCATGCTTATGACCATCATAGCATCCGCATGGTCATATGATCAAAATTTGGGTGATCGGTAACTAGCATGTACTTACAACAGCTGCAGTGTCCCAGGCTCATGTGATTGACATTGAGACTTTCCCAAATGGCTTCTAATAAGCAAAGTCAATGGGTGAAGGCGGATTCACATAATGACCACATGATTCACTTAACCAGTGCAGTGATTTGCATTACAACCATTTCCAAAAAGATTGTAAAATTGGGCGTGTCTCACTTAACAATTGCCTTGATCAGTAATAGAAATTCTAAGTATGGTCATAAATTAAGGACCACCTGTACTAGAAAGTATAAGGCTGCATATTTAAAAACAAGAAATCCCAGGGATGGATCCCTAGGTAATTAGTGTTTAATACCCCATTTTACTTTTCTCTCACTCATCTCTAGTAGGAGACATATTAAACATTGTGGTTAAAAAAAACAACATCTTTTAAAATTTTATTTTATTATTCAATATTTATTGTTTAATTTAATTTACTATTCATTATTTAATTCATTGTTTAATTTTATTATTCTATTCTTGCCCAGATTTTACTCCAGATTTGCTTTTAGTTGAATTCACTGCTGACTTTCCTTCATAAATCAGAAGATTAGTTTGCTCTTGAGACTGATAAAGCATGAGAATTTGGTAGCATCACATCTAAACTAGCTAAACATATTGCTGGCCATGCTAGGCCTATCAACTGGGAGTAAACTAACCACCAGTAAATTGGAGAAGATGCACCAATTCCTTATGTTGGAAGCTGGGTGATGAGCCAGTCATCTTTCCTAATCCCTAATCCCATAGAAGCGTTTGATGCATCTTTTTCACAGGTGATAATGGGGGGAGGGGGGGATTTCTCCTTTTGGATAATTTACAAATAATTTCTCTCATTCTGATATTTGCATAGCAGAAAAATGAAGTAAGTAGTTAATTCACATGTATATTACACATTGTATTGCATTGGCAGGCAACATGGGGCCATCCAGATTTTTAGGATCACATTAACATTCCATAGGAATTGCCTGCATTAGCTCAAACTAATGGGATTTAAAATCTCAAGCCATAGGAGGCCCCATCTTGCCTATCCCTTTGTCACTTGTTTCTTTAAACCTGTGAACTTTCAGTGTTGCTGAACTACAATGTTTAGTAGTTCACCTCTTATAGAGAAGCTTAGGTCCCTGCAGCTGATTTCATTGTTAACTGCAAAGCAATGGAGGAAGGTGGAGGCAGAAGAGAGCAGAAAGAGAATTTCATTGGTTCAGCCTTGCTTTTGAAAGAGAGTTCTCTGACGTCTGCATATCAGCAGAGTAGAAATTAAAGGAAGTAGGGATGCCTTAGAAATATAAATATATTGTTCTACCATTTATTATCTTCCTCTAGAGCAGGGGTCCCCAAACTTGGCAACTTTAAGACTTGTGGACCAGTGGTGGGATTCATTTTTTTTTTTACTACCGGTTCTGTGGGCGTGGCTTGGCTCGGTGGCTTGGTCATCATAGCAAGGGAAGGATACTGCAAAATCTCCATTCTCTCCCCACCCCACTAACCTGTTTTCCAGCTCTGTTCTCCTGTGCAGGGCAACAAAAGAAGACACAGCCAATCAGCTGGGACTCGGGAGGCAGAGGATAGAATGGGGGCGGGAGCAGTCAGAGGTGGTATTCCAAACTACTCAAAATTTCCGCTACTGGTTCTCTGAACTACTCAAAATTTCTGTTACTGGTTCTTCAGAACTGGTCAGAACTTGCTGAATACCACCTATGTTGTGGACTTCAACTCCCAGAAGTCCACAAGTCTTAAAGTTGCCAAGTTTGGAGACCCCTGCTCTAGATTCATGATGCTACATTCCCTCAAGAAGGCTGCTTGGCTATTTTCCGAAAAACACCTAAATAAAGCAGTGCTATAGGTGGAGCACTAATTACAGAAAGTTAATATACCAGCAAGCCTGAGTGTGGCCACAACACCGATAAATATCCACTAATTACCTCTAATTTCCTTATTAACAACAGTTAAGCAATGCTGAGTTAAATAGCTGTATGTGCTTTTTTTCTAAGGCTGAAATTGTCAATATATTTTTCTTAGCAGAACTTATTTCAGATATCTTGAGCCATCCTTCTACTACACTATGTATGTTTTGAGGTTATTATGCATATAGTATTTCCAGGAAAACCCATTTTTAAATGCTGCATGCTTCAGCTGTTAGAAATCTCCAAAGAGCTAAAGCAGGTATTCTTAACCTGAAGTCCATGGATCTCCAGGGGTGGGGGAATGTTTGTGGGCAGATTTCAAGGAGTCCATGAACTTGGATGGAAAAATACACTTTTATTTCACTATTTTATTATATCAGTTGCAATTATGTTTCCTAGAAGGGGCCTGTAGATTTACCTGATTCTTAAACTGATTCATGACACAAAACATGTTAAGAACCCCTGAGCTAAAGTGACCAGAACCACTTTGTTTTTACAGAGACAGGATCAGATAAGCAATATTTTCTCCTCCTTCCCTTTTCTAACCCATCCAAATGTGTTCCCCCCCATCATATCTCCATCCTTCTCTTATTTTTCTTTGGACTTCCTTTGATCATTCTCTTCTCTTCTTCTAAACATTTTATTTTCCCAGCCATTGTACATTATACAAACCATTGCCAGCTCCTGTCCATAGTTGAAGATCCCAACATCCCATTTCTGTCTCTTCAAGTTCAGATCTAGGCCTCTTCTTCCCTTCCTCCTTTTCCTTCAATTTCTTTTCCTTCCCATTGTCCCACTGTCTGATCAACTCTCAGAATTAATCACTTAGGTAGACGAAGATAGCATATGATAAAATATCCATGATTCCATTATTGTCCACTTCTTGTTTTTCAATGGATAGCTTGACACAGTAGAAAATGAATTGATAAAGTGCTTTGGGAAAGCTTCAAAGTACTTTGGAGAGCTTGGAAGAGCCATGGGGTACAGTAGTTAGAATGTAGTTCAATTCTCACTGGCTCAAGATTGACTCAGCCTTCCATCCTTCTGCGCTTGGTAAAATGAGGACCCAGATTGTTGAGAGTAATATGCTGACTCCGTAAATCACTTAGAAAGGGCTGTAAAGCACTATGGAGCAGTACATAAGTTTAAGTGCTATTGTTATTCAAACACAAGCACTCAGCAGCTTGGACAGTGGACAAGAGAAGAATCCACATATGGGTCAGATAATTCATAACTGCTGTAGTATTAACAGATATGTTGCATCAAGCATGCCTTGGAATGCAATATATTTGTTGCACAAACATAAAATCTGGTGGCTAAATTTCTCATTTTGTTTCTTCTGCCCAGCCTCATACTTTTTCAACTCTGTTGATTGTATCTCAGCTATAAACAGACACTGAGCCTCCATTTGTTTTGAGAGGCAGATATGTGGAAATAGCCAAAGGCTGTTGTTTTGGCAATAAAACCCCTTCAAGTACCTTCCAGACTGAAGAGTGTTGTGAAAGTTAAGAAACAAAATAAATATAATAGGGAGAGGAAAGTGTGAGCAAGAACAGATTTCACTAGAACAACAAAGAGACAATGGAAGGGTGTGTCCTTCAGGCTTCAAAAATCCTTCAAAGGATGTTAGTTCTTCAGATGCTTATGTCTCCCTTTATGACACTTTAAATAAATCTTGTTTGTCAAGCTAACACCTAAATCATAATCTGAAAATATTGCCTCAAATATTTGAAATGAACCATTTCAAGAAATCTTTGCATCCGTAGTCTAGATGATTCCCAACAGCATTGTATAAATTGAAATACCTTATATCATCAAGATTATCTTTTAGATTAGCTATACAAATTAAAATCAAGGAACACCTTTATTGCCAAGAATCTTGAACTAAAAAGACTGCAACAGCAAAAAAAGAGAATTACCTCATTAAAAAGAAAACCACAAATATGCGGTAAGACTGCAGTACCAACAAGTTCACATTCCCAATTAAACAAAAGAATTGCTTTAATTCTGAATAGAATAGAATATAATACTTTATTGGCCAACTGTGTTTGGACACCCAAGGAATTTGTCTTGGTATAAATACTCTCAGTATACATAAAGAAAAGATACATTTGTTAAGAATCAAGAATCATAACATACAACACTTAATGATAGTTATAGGGTACAATCAACAATCAAATATACTAGGAAACAGTCAATATAAATCATAAGGATACAAGCAATAAAGTTACAGTCCTACAATCACAAGTGGGAGGGAATGGGTGATAAGGAGTGATGAGAAGATTAATAATAATAGTAGTGCAGACTTTGTAAATAGTTGAACAGTGTTGAGGGAATTATTTGTTTGGCAGAGTGACGGCTTTCGGGAAAAAACTGTTCTTGTGTCTAATTGTTCTCATGTGCAGTGCTCTATAGCTTAAAAAGACAAATGTTAAAAATCCTTGACAACACCATCTTTTAATTCCCGATGTACTTATGTCAATTAAAACATGCCATTCTGATAAAAACAAAGACCTCCTATGCCAGTGGGTCGCCAACCATTGGGCCACAGCTCACTGCTGGTCCTTGAGAAAATTTTGGTGGTCCTTGAGAAAATTTTGGTGGTCCACAGAGGAATGTCCCCCCCAAAGCAATTAATCCAGGCTATGTGGGAACACAAAACTGTACCATCCACATGGCCTGCAGGAACACAAGGCTTGTATCACTTGCATTGTGAACAACACAAGGTAGTGAGGGGAGGGGGAAGAGCGGAGGAGGTGCCTCGCCTGGCCACCGGGCTGCTTCCTTCTGCTTCTTTCTTCCTCTGCTTTTGGCTGCATGCAAGGAAAGCAGCAAAAGTCTTTCTTTCTCGCCCACAAACTTCCAGAAATGAGTCTTTGGGACCCTGCAACGCATCCTGCTCCAAGAGGCTGCGCTGGCAAAGACTCATTTCTGGTGGAGTTTGGGGGAGAGAAAGACTTCTGCTGCTTTCCTTGCATGAAACCAAAAGTCTCTCTTTCTCTCCATCCCCCTGAGAACAGAGCTGGAATCGGTATCCTGTGATCCCAAATAAAAATGATCGATTGGTAGGAAATTAGGGTGGGGAATTTTCCTGCAGACTTTTTTAGGGATTTTCCCAGGGTCTCTGCAGACAGAGACTGCGGTGTGTGTGTGTGTGTGAGAGAGAGAGAGAGAGAGAGAAAGAGAGAGAGAACATCACCACCAGCCCCCTTAGGTTAGATCGGATCTCTCTCTTCCACCAACATCAGCAAGCCACCATCAGTCAAAATTCATATTAGTGGTCCGTGGGATTTAAAATTATGAGTTTGGGGGGCCCTGAGGTCTAAAAGGTTCGCGACCCCTGTCCTATGCCATCATGATGGATATATAATAGTGTAACCACAGTAATTAGAACTGGAATTTCCATTGCTAAGTGATGCAGTTGTAAAGCATGATATCATGTGACCCATCACTTAGCAACAGCAATTCCAGCACTCCCCACTGCAATTGCTAAGCGAGGATAGTAGGTCATTAAGCAAGGGCTTCCTTGCAACTTCCTGCCAGCTTTCAACAACCAAGAGGGCATGCATAAGTGGACCAATTGTGCCTACTGTCCCTGTCCTATTGTTTCTTTTTATTTTTCTTATAAGTATCTATCTCTGTATTCAAAACTATGTTTATTCTTATACTTCTATCTTGTAAGCAATTGACAAATCAAATAAATAAATAAAATAAATAAATAAAGATAGTTGAAGGTTGCAAGGCTGGCAGGCACATAAATGGCCACTGCTGGATGAGGGGAGATGCCAGTGTTTGCAGTGGTGTGCCAAGAACATTTTCAGGCCCAGGGGTGGCTGTTGTCAAATGGCGGAGATTTACCTGAGTGATTTGCAACTTTCCCTGGCTTTGCTTGTAGGGAAAGCAGCAGAAAGGTCAGAAATAGTGATCATGTGGCAGCACGGCATTACAATTGTCATAAGTGTGAGCCAGTTGCCAAGCACCCGGATTGCAGTCATATAACCAAGAAGGTGGTGCAATGGTGAGAACTTTGAGACTGGTCATAAGTGAATAAATAAGAAATTTGCAGCAAATACAGTAAGTGGGGTAATATCCAAAGAGGCAGTTTCAAAATAAAAAGCAAAGCATATGCTAAACATAAACAACCAAGCCACTTCTTTAAAAGAAGTGTGGTACTGATGAATTTAATCAAGAAAGTTAAAACAACGATAGCTAACGTGGAAATCTATAGCATGAAAGGTTACATAAAGTTAGTGATAGTTCTCACATCAAAAAAAAAATTTTTTTTAAACATACGGATTCAATATGACATTATTTTTTATTGGGTCAGCTCTTTTGTAATGCAGTTTGGAATTAAGTTAACATTAAGTCTACTGAATATTTTGGCTAATCTCAGTGAGCATAATGTTTCAACAAAACTGACTTATTAAATTATTTATTTGCAGATGGAATTGGAGGACAATGCTGGAGGGTCTCTCCCTATGAATATGTATCTGCCCTGCGGTATTGCTAGAAGGCCGCCCAGTATTATTTAGGTAACATCATCATCATCAGAGGAAATAATGAGCTGCATATGTTTGGTCTAATTATTAAGGCAGTAGGCTAGTAGGTGGGAGACAGTGAGTTCAACTTGCACTTCAGCCATGAAATCCAGGTGGGTCATCTTGGACCAGTCACTTTCTCTCAGCCCAATCTACCTCATAGGATTATTGTAGGGAAAATAGGAGGGAGATTGTATGTTGGATATGTTCACCACCTTGATTTATTTGTCAAAATAATAAAGGCAATATACAAATAAATAAATAAATAAAATATGTAAAATCTCAAATCTTTTTTACACAGATCAGCAGATTGTGGCCTCTGACCACAGTGCAACTCATCCGAGTTCTTTAAACCTAGCATTTCATTAGGGTGCGCTACAAAAATGTACAAAATTCAAGTAGTTGTGAATGCCCTGGACCATGGTATATATGATAAATTATAGATTATAGATCACAGTTTCATCAATTTTTATAAAAGCTTCTTGCAAGATTTAATCATCATGCTCTACTTCTTGAACACTTACTACAAGTAGAAAGAGGATGCAGTGGACAAAATTGCAAATGAGCTTTCATAAAAGCAGAGAAAATAGCAATATACACTAAATATTAATTAATCAGATGTTAATTAAGCACCAAGGACCCCACACTCAGAAACATACTACTGTCCATACTTACCAATGAAATTGATTTCTGATGCTTCAGCATATGGCATCAGCATAATTCTGTCACAAATCATGAAAGACGGCATTGAACACCTGGTACTTTTCAGATCATGCTCGCTCACAACTACAGAGAAAAGTAGAACACTGAACTGGGGAAATCTAGTGTTTCAACCAGTGCCTATATCAAAAACAGTACATGTTTCAACTCCTACCCTCAAAACAACGTTATAAAACACTGCACACCAGAACAACTAGACACAAGGACAGTTTTTTCCTGATCACCATCACTCTGCTAAACCAATAATTCCCTCAATACCATCAAACTATTTATTAAGTCTTTAAATTAAGTCTATTTCTATTAATCTTCCCATCCTTCCTTTCACCCATCTCCTCCCACTTCTGACTGTATGACTGTAACTTTGTTACTTGTATCCTATTTTTTTGACTGTTTCCTAGTATGATTTGATTGCTTATTGTACCCTATGACTATTATTAAGCATTGTACCTTATGATTCTTGACAAATGTATCTTTTCTTTTATGCACAACTGAGAGCATATACACCAAGATAAATTTCTTGTGTGTCCAATCACACTTGGCTAATAAAGAATTCTATTCCATTCTATTCTATTCTAAAAGTTTAGTCTTTCATTGATTATTACATAGATACAAATGGATTGACTAAAAGGTTTGATTATAATGCCAAGAATCCTTTGCAATAATTTCTAAATAAAACATCCCACTGAATTAGAAGTTTGCAAATCTTTTATTTGCACATGTTAATGTAGTATATGCAACAACAGACATCAGCAATGTTTTTAGATCCTATCTTATAAGATCAGTATTGTGGCAGAGATGGGTGCAGTATATTGCTATTGGTTGTTTAAACATGCCTGTGACTTTCTTTTGTTACTTGAATACCTTGGACTGCCTATATATATTTAATTATTGTAGATTCAAGGGAATTAGGGCTTCTGGAAGTTTCAGTAAACAAAAAAAAAAAAAACTTACTTAAGACTCTATTGTCTTTATTCATTAGGAAAGAAACAACATTCCATGCCCACAGTTTATCTGAAATGGCAATGTTAATTATGGGAGTAGAGTTTGACTAATGAAACTAAACAAAGCCTTTTCAGTTTATGTGGCTCAGAATGTAACATCCTGATCCCAGGTTTTGAAGGCCAAATAGAAATTGGAATGATCTTATATTGGCTTGCTTTAAGCCATTTTTAAAAAACTTACAAAATAGTATATACTTTCAAAAATTATGTTCTGTCTATAATCCGTAACAAGGAATATACAAAATTCATAGTTCTAAGGCTGAAACAATCTAGGAAACAGCTGACTGATCCATTTTTGTTCCACAATGTACCAAACAAGCCACTTAGAAGTGTTCCACTGATTTTCCAGAATAAATCTTCCAGAATAGGATTTCCATCTTTCATAATTATGAGTTATATACCCCTTAAGTGGTAATCATTTTAGAGTTCAAGTGGGTTGAGTTCCCTGACTCCATATTCAGGTATCTGTTATGTTCAATTCTAACATTCTATAGGTAGTCCTTGAATTATGACCAAACTGACTCCAAAATTTCTATTGTTACATGAGACATTTGTTAAATGAATTTTGCAACCTTGCAATTTTGTATTTTACAACCTTTCTTGCCATAGTTGTTAAGTGAATCACTGCAGTTCTTAAATTAGTAACACAGTTGTTAAGTGAATCTGGTTTCCCCATTGACTTTGCTTATCAGAAGATCACAAAAGATGATCACATGACCCTGGGACACTGCAAAGGGTCACAAATATGAGTTCAGATGCTAAGCATCTGAATTTGGTTCATGTGACTATGGGGATGCTACAATGGTGATAAGTGTGAAAAATAGTTCTAAGTTACACTTTTCAGTGCTGTTTGAACTTTGAATGATCACGAATGAATTTTTATAAGTTGAGGACTACTTATGGTTTATTTTTTATTTTTGAACTCTATTTGATAATCAAGCTGACCTGATCATCTGACTGTAAGAGCTTACTCTATGCAAATAGGTCTGAACTATGTTTTGACAGTAATTTTGGATGGATCATGAGATTCCATGAATTCTACTCACATATTTCTTAAACTCTTGCCTTTGTCCAGAAAATTTCACATTTGTTGCTGTAATTATCCCATAGCTAACATTGATTAATAAAGATTTGTGAGCAAACCTATAATAATTTACCCGAAGCAATCTAAAATGTCTTTTATAGGTAGGGGAAAGTATAACTTAAAAGTGAAACCTGATATTGTTTTGAAGAGCCTTAGACCCTTCTGTTTCCCTCTGGGTTGGTTTGTTTGTGTGTTTTTTTGTGTTTTTCCTATAGGTCAGGGGTCTTCAAACTTGACAACTTTAAGACTTGTGGACTTCAACTTCCAGAATTTCTCCTCCAGTCATGTTAGCTCAGGAATTCTGGGAGTTGAAGTCCACAAGTCTTAAAGCTGTCAAGTTTGAAGATCCTTGCTATGGGTCAATTCTTTTTTATGTTGTAACAAATTGTAAACTGGCCAGGAGTTGCTGAGACTTGAGTGACATGTAAGTCATATAATATTAGTTATTAATTACTATTATTATGGTTCATCACACAGTCAACCAGATGGTTGGTTAGGATTTGGCATTTGTATCAATCTATGCAGTGTCCGAAGGCAAATGTGGATGTTTGATGACTTAAAGGTATTGTCACAGGATGTGAGCTGCTCCAAGTAAAACTGTCTTTTACAATTGACTGATGGTGATTTTTATCAATGCTTGTGGTATTCAAGAGGTGCTCCAGTTGGTTTGGAATTGCACTCAATGCACCTTTTACTATTGATACTATCTTTGCTTTCTTCTGCCACAGGACTCCTATTTCAATTTGTTATCTGTATTTTGTGACTTTATCCAGTTTCTTGTCTTCTCTTCTGCTCTCTCCAGGTACTGCCAAATAAGCCTTAGAGATAAT
Source organism: Bungarus multicinctus (assembly GCA_023653725.1). Lineage (NCBI taxonomy): Eukaryota > Metazoa > Chordata > Lepidosauria > Squamata > Elapidae > Bungarus > Bungarus multicinctus. The sequence goes on along the minus strand of CM042836.1, from coordinate 102,578,166 downwards.
CAGGAAGAAGAAAAGAAGAGCAAACAGAAAAAGCAAGACATGAAAAGGAAGTGTAATGTTGAAAGGTTGCAAAGGGTTGCAGAGCCACAAAGGAGGAGAAGAAGAATGAGAGCTTTAGAGAGAAAGCTATTAGTGGTTTGAAGCCACAGGCGGAAAAAAAACAAGCAGAGGAAAGTAACAAAGGATTTTGAGAAAGGAAGAATATACAGAGGGGCAAATAGAGGATTAGCTTGAAATAACAAGTGAAAAAAACAAGTGACAAGTAATTCCCCATTACTAAATTACAGTGCAGTCCACCCATCTTAAGTTGGCACAAAACAATGCCAGCATAAAACAACTTGTCTTCATTTCCTCTAAAGCTGAGTCAATGTCGAGGGGTGGTTTTCTCATGTGTAAGCATATCACTCATTGCAGGCAAAGTGATTGGTTTTCTCTTTTAACTTTGCTGCTACTCTCTTTTGGCACATCATCACCCAGAGGGGGAAACACTCATCAGTGAGATACTACTATACAAACCAGGTGGTAGATCTACAGTTAGGCTTTTATTTTGAAACTTTATCCACTCATCTTTGAATTGGCAGAAAATTATAGCAGCATCAAAACTTATCTCAGTACAGTATTCTGCCAGCTTGCCTGAGATTCAAGTCACCACAATCATCTGATGAGATTTTGAAGGTTTTGAAGATGTCTTTGGATAATTTTGGAATGGAGGTGCATGATTAAGGATGATTTTCTATGTTCACTGGGCCTCCTTATATTACGGTTAACCCGAGTTAAGGAAAGTCCCATTATCTACATTTATGTGGTACCCATGTTTTGTTGAATGCAATGTGGTTCAGTGAGCTGGGCAAACAGAGTCTAATTGTTTAATAAAATGTATAGTTTGTAATGCATATTTAATGTACTACAACTGATACTTTGCATAGCAGAAATATCACATAGCTGGATATCAGATTGATAATTTTGCAATTATTCTGGGTGAGGATTTACCCTGCATTTATTGTGATGAGGAGAGGGTACCTTCTCTCTCCTGCCCCCCTCCTCCCCTTTCTCTGTCTCATCTCTTCATAAATGGGAGTCTAAAAGCAAGAATTGTCAAGTTTGTATAGATATAATGGTTTGGTTCTACCCATAATTTCTCGCATGTTCCATGTAGATTACAGAGTCTTTTCAGGTCACACTGGAGGATGTAATAGCTGATTCATGTTTTCATTTATCTTTAGGACAGCAGGAAGAAGGAAGTGCAAGGCTGAGGAAAGAGAAGGAACAAATAAAATGTTCTTGCTGAGTGATCATGGCCTTACTTGCTCATGTATTTTCACAACGAATAGCAGCACATTTAAAACCAGACTGAGTGACTGGGTAATAACCATCAACTGCAGATGCATAGAAAATGGCCTTGAAGGGTAGGAGGAAGAACTGCCACAAAGGCAAGGGTCAGGTAAACGTGATTAGGAACTCCAAGCTAAGAAACTAATTTGAGAAAACATCTCAGAAAAGCCCCTCCCTAGTTCACATAAAGATAAAGAGAGGTAAAGGGGAAACATATTTAGACATGCAAGATTTTTTGCCTAGAGTTGTTACAATAAAGATAATCTATGGTCTGTGTCTATAGTCTATAGGGCATTACTTTCTTGGTCTAATCAACTGTGTAGGGTGTACATTATGCAAGATCCCTGTGGTTGGAACAGGTAATTGCAATCCTGTTCATGGAAGAATTCAAATCCAGAGCCCTAGCCAATGCCACCCACAAACCAAAACTATGGTTAAGATACATCAATGACACATTTGTTATTTGGCCCCATGGAAAAGAAAACCTAAACAATTTTCTAACACACCTAAACAGCACACACCCCAAAATCAAATTCACCATGGAAATGGAAACAAACAAACAACTACCATTTCTAGATGTACTAATCTACAAAACAAAACAGATGGCACACTAGGACACACCATATACCAGAAAAAAACACACACCAACTGCTACTTCAATGCCCAATCCCATCACCACCCAGCACAGATAAACTCTGTGGCCAAAACACTAATTGCCAGAACCAAATGTCTGGCAGACAAGACACACATAAAGACTGAACTATGCACCCTGACTAAAGTATTGACAGCCAATGACTTCCACAAAAGCAAAATCACAGGCCCAATCCACAAAAACACACTGAGACATAATGGAGACCTAGAAGATGAACAGACCTATGGAACAGCTGTCCTGCCCTACATAAGAGGTACTACAGACAAAATCAGTTAAGATACTACACAGAGGCATCCCATAAAGACTGCCTTCAAAACAGACAGAAAAATAGCAGCCATCCTAAGAAATCCCAAAGATAAAATTGACTTGGAAAACCAAGGCATCTATGAAGTCCCCTGCGCATCATGCCCTGCCACATACATCAGACAGACCAAGAGAAGAATAAGTACCCACCTGGATGAACACAAAAATGCAGTAAAAAAAGCTGGAACACACTTCCTCACTAGTCCAACGCATGAAAGCCACAGGTCATAGCATTGACTTCAATGGCACCAAAACCCTAGCCACTATAGAAAACCCCAGCTACAGAATTATCAGAAAAGCGATAGAGATTGAAAAAAGACCTGAAAGCATGAATAGAAGAGATGACTCCACCAGACTGTCAATTATCTGGAAGCCTGCACTCACAAACAAAAAAATTTCCACACCACAAGCCAAGCAAACACTTGGGCTCAGACAGACCCCCTCCCCCGATACCTCCAGCTCAAACATACCCCAACCAGGCACCCAAATGAAACCTAGCTTGTAAATAAATGATAGCCATTTGTTTACCCAAAGCCAAGCCGCACTAAAAGCCTCCAATACAGGAAACACAATCAAGACAAAAAAAAATCAAGACAAAAAAAATGCTACAAAACAGACAGAAGATATTAGAAACAACAATCAAGCAGAACACAGCAAACTCCAAGACAAATAAATACAGACCAAGACTCCCAACCAATCAGGATGAAGAAAAAATCATTCTAACACAGCAGTAGGCTAGCACCAATTTTAAAACAGAAATGGCTGTGAAAGCCTGATTCACAGATGAACCCAATACACAAGCCTGATGATGGCAGATGAGATTCTGCCAAAACGTCGCTACAACTTTAAAAGCTCAACTATAATGACATGGAAAAATACCCGAACAAAGCTGAATACATATAAATACCCGCAAAAACTTAAGAAAACACACACACATATATACATACATACATACATACATACATACATACATATGCAGGTCTTGGCGTGTGTGTGTGTGTGTGTGTGTGTGTGTGTACATACACACACACAGATAGATATATAGATAGAGATAGATAGATAGATAGATAGATAGATAGATAGATAGATAGATAGATAGATAGAGATAGATAGAAATATATTCTATAGATATAGATAGATATTCACACATTAAAACATAAATAAATTACAAGGCAAGGATATGTGAGGAAGGCAAGGGCAGAACAGGGGAGATGGATCAAACACCTCCATTGTGCTGTTCCCCCATTGGGGTCCAAGGCCAACTGGCAGAGGCATCTACAAAAAAATAGGAAGGTTGGGGGCAACCTCACATGGGGGGCAAGATGTTCCAGAGGGCAGAAGCAATAGTAGAAAAGGTCCTTCCTCTGGATCTTGTCATCTGGAATAATCAGGCTGACAAGACCCAGAGCATGCGTCCTCTGCCGAGAAGAGTGTGGCGGGCCAATTCCAGTTGGGTGAGGTGGTTCCCCACTTCCTAGTGTAGAAGGGTGAAAAAGTCATTTTCTCCACACATTTTTCTTTCCCAGTTTTCTTGGTGACTAAGGAAACCAGATTTGCCCAAAGGGTCCTGAGTCGCTGAACCTTCATTTGGAATATCTTTTTAATAGACTGCTAAGGAATGTTATGCTTTATGCCACTGTTTATTCACTGGATTCCTTAAAATTAGTATGGCATCTGTGACTCTTCTCAAATTTTTAAAATTGATTTGGGCCTTATCTACATATTTTTAAGTTGACAAAGGGATGGTTTAAACATTATATCTTGTCTGTACAAACAGCCCCAATTATAGTTCAGTGTAAATAGCATGGGCTGTTCCTCTTGTGTTATGTCAGAATAATTTTTCAAAGATCTGTTTTGCACACAGTTCATCCCCATGCCTCGATGTTCCCAGCAATGTCCCTCACTTGCTGTCTGTTGGTTGTAACAAACAAAAAAGTACAGACTTTTATCTGTCTCATTTGATGAAGGCTCCGTTTATTCTGCCATGACAGACAATCCTGTGTCTCATCTCCAGGGTAACCCCGTCCTTCCTTTCCAGGAATACCCATATTAAAGACATAATGTTCAGAATAAACTTTCTTAGTCAAGCAACTTAATCAGGGCATTACCTGAAAAAAAGCAAGTTGCAAAATTGCAAAGAAATTTAGGTGTGGCAGAATCAGGAAATGCTGAAAAGTACAGTGCCCCCGTGAATCTCCTGGTAAGTTGCTCAAGATCTCATCATGTATTGTTTTCCTTCAGCGATTTCTCTCTCTCTCTCTCTCTGACACAGCTCTAAGCGTAGTAAATTTAAATTTCTCCATAACTAATCTTGTTTTCCAGTCATTCACAGAAGAGGAAGAGGTAACTGGAAGGTGAAACAGGTATTCTATATTGCATGATTGAAGAAGTACAGGTAGTCCTCAACTTACAATCACAACTGAGCCCAAATTTTCTGTTGCTAAGTGAGACATTTCTTAACTGAGTTTTGCCCCATTTACAACTGTTTCTTGCCACAGTTCTTAAGTGAATCACTGCAGTTGTTAAGTTAGTAACATGGTTGTTAATTGAATCTGGCTTCCCCGTTGACTTTGATGATCAGAAGGTCACAAAAGGGGATCATCCAACCCTGGGACACTGCAACCGTCATAAATATGAGTCAGTTGCCAAGTGTCTGAATTTTGATCACATGACTATGGAGTGCTGCAATGGTCATAAGTGTGAAAAGTGGTCATAAGTCACTTTTTCACTGCTGTTGTAACTTTGAACAGTCACTAAATGAATTGTTGCAAGTTGAAGACTACCTGTACTTTACAAATCTGAAGATGAACTGGCTCTGGTTGGCATATTCTAAAAGACAAAACATATCTTGCCAACACATGATCTAAAAATAACCAAATAAAATATAACTGAAACAAATTGAAGAGCTTTCCTTATGGAAAAAAATTGAATTTATAGGTGATAGAAGACATGAAAAATTGAATAGTATGGGTGATAGAAGACATGAAGTATTGGAGTCAGCTATGTAGTGTCACATGCCTATGTGCAGGGCAAACAAAATTTTAGTCTGCATTAAAAAAAGTAACATCAGATGTATTTTCTTAATTAATTTAAAGATTCAAATGTGATTGGATCTGATTAACATACCCTTCTCTATTTTTCATCCATTGCATGCATACAGTGAAATGTCAAATGTGAAATCCTGTAAAAAATTACAAAGGGTTGTGACTTCTCCAGTGAAATGTACAGTATTGTATAGATATTGTATCAGCTATATTTCATTAATTTGTTAATTCTTTTTCATAGATAGCAACCTACAAAGGATAATTATCTGGCTGTGGAATATAGAGTAAAAAAATGCGACTATTTTGTAATGGTATATTTAAGCCTAGAGAAAAATTCACATTCTAACAAACTGGATATTAATTCATTATCAGTTAAAAGATCAATCATCTCACCAGTTCACACAATAACTTTGAGTAACAGGTGAAGAGAGTTCTCATCTTAGAAACCTGGAAGATAAAATCCAATTTTGAGATTTTTGTAAAGTTAGCTTACTTTCAGGAAATGTATGTAATGTATGAAATGTATGTCCCTTCACTGGTTTCTGTGAAGGGATGGCAGCCAAAAATTTAAACTTGTGCAAAGGTCAACAGCTGTTTGATTCAAGCAGTTAGTTTTTTGGGCAGAATGCTTTTCATATAGGATAAATTAATCGAGAGCAAGTTCATACACGGAAATTTTAAAATAACGTCTCCCTGTCACTCTGTAGAAGAAACAAATAAACAGAAATATAGCACTATGACACTAAATATTATCACTTAAATAGTTTGTCATGTTTAAATAACCATATTACATTCTAACTTTTACTGTAATGATCGTTGCTTCTGCCCTTTATATTTGCTATTGGAAATATTTCAAGGAGAATAAGACTCACAAACATGTGAATGCAATTGTAATAATGATGTTTAAGTATAATTTGAAAAAGCAATATTTTACTGCCACTTACCCGCAAGAACCTGCCACAGAATTTTCCCTAAAATGTACACAGTGTAGGCTTGAGCTTCTCTGACAACTACACAGTATATTTGCTCATTTTCAGTCACTTCTAGTTTTTCCCAAAAAGATTGATGTTTCACATATCAAAAACAGAGTACATCATTTTGCTGTTTTTCATTTAACAAGCATGTGTGACTTCTAGTTTTGGAAACGCAAAACAGAATGAAAGCCGACAATTGAATGAATGAATACGGCCTATGTCTTTGAACTTGCTTTGATTAATATATCATTTGCAGAGATCATTCCCCACCCGCCAACCCCTGGTGATCAGAGTTGCAGCAAATGAAAATTTGTGTCCAACTTTTTTGTACGGTGATGTAGCATCACTTTCTCAACATTATGTCTTCCTGATCGTTTTAATTATAATATTATCATCCGCAACTATTTGCTGGGAGTAACAGTTGTAGTCCCATATGTCTGGAAAGCATCACGTTGGAGCAGACTGGTATAGTGCTTAAAATGTCTCATCAAGATTGGGGGAAAAGTTTTCTTTTTTATCCATGTAGTTTTCTAAGTCATCTTCATGACTGAATATTCTAATCGTCCTTTCTCCATCTAATTTAGGCTAACAGACTGTTGTGAAGCTAAAAGTGTTTGCAACACTCTGAGCTTCATGGACAAAAGATAGGATACTGTAACTGCAACAGTAAAAAATGGGCAACTCTATAAGGTAACATATTCTGATAGATAAGTATTGGGCATTCCAAGCATAAGCCAATGTTAAGCATTATTTAGCCTTGTTGTGTCTGGTAGATTCTTAAATTTTATCCTTAAAGGGTTTTGTAGTTGTTTAAATAATATTATTGTTTTCTTTGTACATAATAATAGAAACTATACCTCAAATTTCTTTTGCATTCCTTTTTGTAACTTCTCTGATTTAATTTTGCTTTTACTTTTTTAATCCTGCCGATTTCTGTTACTTCTTTACTCTTTTTTATGAGAGTAACCATAAGAAAACAAATCAAAATCACTGGTGAAGAAAATAAAAACAAAAACAGTGATAAAATCAATCTTGTGTTAAAAATTATACTAAATGCTCACTTCAATCATGTGTCTGGTCTAGTCAAGTATATTTTGAAAGAAATATTCTATATAAGGATAATGAATAATAAAATAACTCTTAAACTGAGCTAAAATCAACTGTGATTTATTTAATGGCAGAAACTACATACAAAGTAAAGTGGCTCTTAAAAGAGATTGTAAAGCACAAGATAAAATTAATGCATGCAAATGATTTACTCCTAACATACTAATTTCCTAATCAAAAGGGTCAGAGTGATCTTGAGACTGAAAATGCAATTTAAAAAACATGTAAAGGAAAATGTTATTGTAATGGGAATTCTGGTGCTGACAACACGCAATATTTGTAGAGACTTCAATTATTGTGTCCTGGAATATTTGAGGGGAAGATATTCTAGACATATCTTAATCCTAAATCATGTTTGGAATCTAGCACAAATTGTCACTGTTTTCAATTAGCAAGTGGCTAGTATTGTTGAACCAACAACAAACAGTGTGATCTACATAGCCAGCAATATTAATTTATATATAAGTTAAAAATTTCCAAGAAAGTCTGACACAATCACGTTTGCCTTCAAATGAGGAAATTTGAGGTGGAAAAATAATAATAATAATAATAATAACCAAGATTGGAAAAGAGGAACTTGAACGGGGCAGTTAAGAGTGTCCAGAATCTCTGAACTGCATGTGGCCTTTTCAAAACCACAATAATATAAGCTTACAAAAAGCATATCTAACGTTCACAAAAGGCACCAAATACAAGAAGTTAAGGAAGACAACTAAATAGCTAGGGATTTAAAAATATATTTTAATAACATTAGATGCAACAACTCAAAAACCTCAGAAAGAAAGGGAGTAATTAAACTACTGAATGTGAAAAGTGAAAAAAGACTTCTGATGTAGAACAAGGCAATTAGAATAGAGGCAAGCTATAGTGAGAAGTGATGAAGGTCTAGATTCCATTGACCTAAAAACATGCAAAATGACAGATCCAGGTGGTATCCATCTGAAAGTTCTCAAAAAACTCAAAAAATGTGAAATTGATTTTGTGAAATATGAAATATTGAGGGACCAGGAAAGGGAACTTGGGAATGCAGTAGATGTATGCTTGTTTGTGAACAATATATAGTCTGTCCAAAAATTTTATCCATGTACATGATATAAATACAACCATTAAAGTAAAAAAACAACAACCTTAGATCAGTTAAAAGTAAATTTAAGAAATTAATATGAAGATCATATAACCAAAATAATTGAAATGAAAATTACCAGCAGCGTAGCAAAAACAGACAGATTCTGTTTGTTGAAGACGGCCCTGTGGCTTACCAAGAGCCAAACCACAAAAAAGACATTAGCCCATTCAGGGCCCACATCACAGAAGATTATTCAAGAAGATGAGGTTGTGATTGTCTATTGTCACCAGAGCTTCCTATTCCAAATAAATCCACCAATCTATGCTGGATAAAAGCTGCCCTGGACAGAGCTTGATCAAGCAGAAGTCATGAGATCACACAAGCGGTCAATCACAGACCTTCTCCTTCAGACTGAAAGACTTCATCCAGAGTACATAGAAACTAGTGTCAAGGCCAATAGTTTCTTGATTTTTTTTTTTAGGATTCCACCTAAGTTGTTTCATCTTATCCAGTACCACACAGCAAACAACTGATATTTCCAAACACCTTCTATTTGATCTCTTCTTTCAGTAGTTTTATATGGCTATTGAACAATATTGGTGGGAGGAGGGAAGAGCAGAGACCTGTATCATCCCAAAGGAGAGGTCAAGGGCTCAACTGTTCATTCTCCAGTGGAATTGTCCAATTAGAAAGGAGGGAAAACACTATAAAACCATGCTAGCCATTCCCAACATTTACAGACAGGGTGGTAAGATTCCATGGTTGATGATATTGGAAACCATTGAAAGGCCTAAAATGACAAAAAAACAACTTATCTATTTATCTCTTTCAAAAGGCAACATATTTATTTAGCAGTCCATTATGTCCAATTCTTACATTCTCAAGAGAATAGGGATCGATGAGATTATTTGATTTGTGTTACTTTTTTAAAAATTATTTTTGTGTTCACTACTGAAGGAGAAAAGAGGAGGAGAGAATAATTTGTGATCATTCCTCTGTTGACTTGGTGATAGAGGAATATCTCTATCTACATATCTCTATATTTCCAAGCCTGTGGTTGAATAGCAATTCAGAGAGAAAACTCACGAATACTGAGAGGAGGATGACTTCTATCATGTGTAGCAGGTTCCAATGCAGATTACAATTTCCTAAAGTTATGAGGTTGGGCATGGGGGGAGAGAGAAAGTGAGAGGGAGGGAAGGAGGGAGGGAGGGAGGGGGAGAGAGAGAGAGAGAGATCAAGGATGGTGTGTCCCATGCAGCTGGTTGCTTGCTATTCATTCTTTTATTTATTTACTATAGCTCTGACTTTCCAACAGTACAATTTACTAGTTGTTTAAGAGTTGCTTGGGAAATAAGAACTTAATACCTTTCTGAATTCATAAGGGCCTCTATGGAAGGAATCTTATAATTTGTGAGACTCTCATTATGTGATATTACAGCCAGATGGACTTGTGACATAATGTGACTGGGAGAACTTGTTTCTTTTACAGTGGGCCATGTCACTTCTCTGTCCATGTGATTTGAAAATCTCATAACATGGGCTCTGAAGTGACATGATTACCCTAGCAAGTATCAAGCTTGGGTCAAACTGGAATCAATGTGCTGATTGCTATCTTTCATATTGTACACCTTAAGCAGAAAGAGGATATACTTGCTTAATCTGCACACTGTGTTCATAACAGGAAAGGTCAGGATACTGAGATTCAATCCTATCAACAGAAAGTGAAATTTAGCACCTTGCAAATCTTCCTCCTCCAGCATCTCATTTCTCTATATACAATTGTATGTTGCTGTTGTCCATAAACGTCTAACCAGATTTAACACCATAACTGTGGGAGAATAAAGTACAACTGAGGCACTGATTCTCTCTGCCACTCTGCTGTTGGGCCTCTCCACCCGCCTGGGATCCCATACTCACCTTTATCCTCTGCTTTTGAAATGCAGCTGCTTTGCACGGCACAGCAGAGTGCTGTGCAAGGCAGCTGCTAAAGCGACCATGAGAGTGCAGGCTTGCAGGAGAGTTGGAACGCCTCTGTGCCTGCTCAAACTCTTCTGCGCCTGTGCAAAATGCACATTTGGCATGCACGTGCGTGCAAAACATGCCCACCAAGCTACGCCCACCAAACCGGTGGTAAAACTCTTTGAATCCCACCATTGATTTGTAGCAATGTTCAGTCTGTCACCCAAATGTCAACTCTTTTTTTTAAATAAAGCTTTATTGAATTGTTTCTCATTTATACATAATACCAATGGTTATTAAACAGCACTGTGACATTATATATACATTTATGTGCCCTATCAAAACTTACAATATATAATACTTTCATACCCTCTTATTCATTATATACATTATTTACATTTTCTATTTTTATATCTATTATCTATCCAAATAAACCATGTTTCCCATACTGCCTTGTATTCTATGTCTGTTCCAAATGTCAATTCTTATGCCTGCCCATTACATGTGCAACTCTGAATAAGGATTTCAAAGAGGGGTGCATAAGGCAGTACAAATATTTCTATCCTCAGTTTAGCTCTGATTTCTCTATTTTATTCTTTGCTAGAGCCCATCTTTTCTCTGTGACCTCAAAACAACATACATAATATTCTGTCATCCCATTTTTCACAATAACAAGTGAAATAGATTGGCTAGGTTGAAAGACCTGAATGACTCAAAGTGAGATTTCTTGACAGACAGAAAGGTCAGAGCTTGGATCTACCTGACCTACCTATCAAAACCCTAGTCATTATACCACACAAGGTAACCGTGCAAGCAATCTTGCACATGATTTATCATTGGAAATGGGTCTCTTTGATTCTTTTTGGGCAGAAAAGCCTGACAACATGCCAATTCTTCTGATTTGCCAGGCCGCTTTGAAAAGGTGCATATTGACTACGATTTCCAAACTGACAACACCCTTCAATTTGCTTAAAATATCTAAGAAGATCAAAAGCAACATGAGCAACTGCTCTATTTGCATGGAACAATCATGAAAAGTATAAAAGCTACAGCTAGAAAATGATTTTTGAGATTGGTGGGGAAACTTTTTGCTGAATGGGACTTAGTCATATGTAAATATTAATAAAAGATCATCAAAAGGAGAGACATAATTATATATAAGATCAATGTGCATATGAAGAGTAGACATCACACTGACTATATGTTCACCCTTAGCCCCATTTTTCTTTTTTTTCCTGAGACCACCACCATTCAGATGTCCTTGCCAAAATTAAATATCTCAATAAATCTTCATTTTAATTCCACTCCAGGCTTATTGAAATAGTACTGCCTTAATCATCTTAAACTTTTCAGGCATGGACATAGCAATGATGTCACTGTTTCCATGTCCTAAACACGAGACTTAAATCTCAGTAGACAAGGATGGAATTATAGCATTAATTTTAAATTTATTAATCTAAAATTAACCTAAATTAAATGTATTAATTTCAGTATTTATTTACTGCTTTTAGCTTTGTTACATACCACCAAAAATCATTTTTGTGAGATGGGCAGCTATATAAGACAGAGGGAAAGAGAGGGGGGATAGAGGGTGGGGAGGGGAGGGAGAGAGAGAGGGAGAGAGAGGGGAGAGAGGGAGAGGGGGAGAAAGGGAGAGAGAGAGAAAGAGAGAGGGGAGAGGGGGAGAGAGGGAGAGAGAGAGGAAGAGAGAGGGGAGAGGGGGAGAGAGGGAGGGAGGGAGGGAGAGGGGGAGAGAGGGGGGAGCGGGGAGAGGGAGGGAGAGAGAGAGAGAGAGAGATGTCTTTGAATATTAATAGCTCGGTTTGGTATTATGTTGTTGGTTTGAGCTCCGAGCTTGGCAATTTAGTTGCAAACATATTGTCTCCATCCTACGAGACACTATCAATTCAAAGCACACTGAAGATATCTCCTTGAATGGGGACAAAATGTTTGCAACCAAATCGTCAAGCTCAGAGCTCAAACCAACAACAGAGAGAGGGGTAGGGAGAGGGGGGGAGGAGAGAGGGAGTGGGAGATAACAGCATTATTTTATTTTCTTATCTGTACAATCAGCACAGGGGCCCCCCAAGGCTGTGTGCTATCTCCACTTCTCTTCTCCCTATATACCAATGACTGCATCTCAAATGATCCATCTGTTAAAATACTAAAGTTTGCTGATGACACAACAGTCATTGGTCTCATTTGATACAACGATGAGTCTGCATACAGACAGGAGGTTATACAACTTGCCTCGTGGTGTAACTGGAACAGTCTGGAACTGAACACACTCAAAACCATAGAAATGGTGGTAGACTTTAGAAGAAACCCTCCCATACTACCACCTCTTACAATACTAGACAACACAGTATCAACAGTAGAGAGCTTCAAATTTCTAGGTTCTACTATATCACATGACCTAAAATGGACACCTAAGATCAAAAACGTCATCAGAAAAGCACAACAAAGAATGTTCTTTCTGCGCCAACTCAGAAAGCTCAAAGTGCCCAAGGAGCTGCTGATCCAGTTCTACAGAGGAATTATTGAGTCTATCATCTGCACCTCTATAACTGTCTGGTTTGGTTCTGCAACCCAACAGGACAGACACAGACTTCAGAGGATAATTAGGACTGCAGAAAAAACAATTACAACCCACCTGCCTTCAATCGAGGACCTGTATATTGCACGAGTCAAAAAGAGGGCTGTGAAAATATTTACAGACCCCCTCACATCCTGGACATAAACTGTTTCAACTCCTTCCCTCAAAACGACACTATAGAGCACTGCACACCAGAACAACTAGACACAAGAACAGTTTTTTTCCCGAAGGCCATCACTCTGCTAAACAAATAATTCCCTCAACACTGTTCAACTATTTACAAAGTGTAAACTATTATTACTGTTAATCTTCTCATCACTCCTTATCACCCATCCCCTCCCACTTGTGACTATAACTTTGTTGCTTGTAACCTCTGTTTCCTAGTATGATTTGATGTTGATTGTACCCTATGACTATCATTAAGTGTTATACATTATGATTCTTGATTCTTAACGTATGTTCCTTCTTTATGTATACTGAGAGTATTTACACCAAGACAAATTCCTTGTATGTCCAATCACACTTGGCCAATAAAGTATTCTATTCTATTCTATTCTATTCTATTTATTTTCTTTTTCCCCCCAGTTCTTGCAAATTTAAGTTCTGGACTTTTTTTCAAAAAATCAAGTTAAACAGTTATTGATAAAAGACTTTAAATTTCTGTAGATTGAGACTTGAAGAATGCAATATATATGTGTATACACCAGTAGCATGGCAGTAGATTACTTTCCACATTCGCTTTTTTTGTCAAAGACCAGGCATTATGGAGGCAATATTATCTAACGTGTTTGACAAAACATGTTTGGGGCAGCCATTTAGCTCAGGTAACTGGGATATGAGACAAGCCAAAGGGCCCAGAGCACAAATAATTGAATCCAGGAATACTGATAAACTTCCCGATACAGCTACCTTTCCTTCAGTCTCCCGCAGTCTATGGCCAATAAGACTCAGAGACTCTCCCAGTAATTGCAGATGTGCAGCTACATCAATGGGATCTGTCCAGGAACCTTCACTGGTGAAGAAGATAATACCAAGCATGATTCTATTTTCTAATTAAGGCCTTTTTTGCTGAGCCACATTACAAATATCACTGGTTATGGAAGTTTGCTTGGCGAAATTTCTCTTAAGCCTTATCTGTATGGGTGAGAACATCTTATAATGTTAAGACTTGTTATCATATTAAATTAAATTAATTAATTAAATTAAATTTGTTGTCATATTTAATTGCTCCAGTCTGTTCTAAGCTTTGTTGTATGGAATTTGTGGCTTTTACCATGTTTATTATGTTTTAATATATCACTTGGATGGAGGGGGTCAAGTGTGTCTCTGAGTTTATTTTATAAAGAAATAGAGCATATTTTCATGAAAGAATCTTAGATCTGGAAGGATTTTGCCCATCAAATCCAACTTCCATGTCCAGAGTCACTTGTGGGAATCAAATTAAATAATCTTTGAGAGATGTCAGTTTAGTTTTCACTTGAGCTTAATTCATTGAAGGAAGTCTTCCATTTGTTTGGAAAATTTCTCTGATGAATTACTCTTAGTGTTAGAAAGTTTGCATAACATTAAAGAGAGTCTACCTTTCTGTAATAAACCTTTTATTTTGCATGCTCTACTATGGAATGATCTTCTATTGCCAGGCATCAAATATTTGAAAAATCTATTGTATCTCCTTTGGAGTGGCTGTTTTCAGAGTTAAACATTTTCTTTCCACAGAATTGTGTTTCCAGTTTATTCCAAGTTGTCCTTCTCCATACCTATTCCTGTCTAAATGATGTAGAGTTGGATCCTTCTGCCTTCCACAAGTGGAAGAGTTCCCTCTGTCCTTTAGCCACAAAGAAAGAAGGCCATTTCCCTTTGCACCCGAAGAAGGATGGGTCTCCTGAATGGAATTCCTCTGCAGAAAAACAGAATCAGTCCATTCCATTGCTACTTTTTTCATCACACAGATGTGAATGTAAAGATTCCTTCCTATATCGCAGTGTTCCATATGTGGCATATCCTCAGTACTTACTATGGAAATTACCAAATTGGTCTTTGGTGTTCCTGAATGTGCTGCTTGCTATTCATGGATTCAGGATGATTAACTTGTTTGTGTAACTTACATTTGGCTGTCTGAACATCACATGAGCCACAGGAGAGGAAAGAAAGCATCTGCTTCTATTTTAGAGGCAAATGAGACAAAATCACAAGGCACTCAGGAACAGGGAACGGGTGAAAAATAGCCTTCCTTCAAGAATGTAACAAACCACAATTACCTTAGAGCTTTCATTGGAAAGCAGAAGGTAGACACAAAATGATATTATCATCTGCCATCTCTTTCCAACCACATGGACATTGTTTAGATGAAACAGGCAGAGATGTCTATGACCAATGTGGTACAATGAGATTGTTAGTTTCTTGCATGCTGTCATGCTAAGAACATTTCTTAACTAGCAACTCTTTTGTTTTAAACAGTCTTTAAAATACAGATATCCAGATAACTTTGCAGAAGGCTATCCTCACTATACTGTCCCCACCTTGTGAATTATCAGCACAAATTAATGTATATTTTTGTTCTGTGTTTCCTTGACATGTTTCATTTCCTATACCAGTGCAATATGCACCTACAAGTGCGTTGGGTCAAAGTGTTGGAGAGGAAAATCTGCTTAGCTTTCCAAAAGTATAACTTGGGCTAGGCAGTCCATATATGGTGAACACAATTCTGTATTTTCCCCAGAATTGACTTTAGTTGGGAAATGCAAGGCCAGACCTCCTTGTCACCAATGCTTAAAATTTGAAAGGCAAGGCCTTTTGAAGAGCAGACAGAGGCTGCTCATGACAAAGAAACAAAGAGGTCTAAATCTACTGTGCCAAGGACCAACTGATTGTGGATGTAGCGCCAGCATTTCCAAACCATGTTGTGAATT
Organism: Bungarus multicinctus; assembly: GCA_023653725.1. Taxonomy (NCBI): domain Eukaryota; kingdom Metazoa; phylum Chordata; class Lepidosauria; order Squamata; family Elapidae; genus Bungarus; species Bungarus multicinctus. Next base: position 102,562,221 of record CM042836.1, on the reverse strand, counting down.
ACTAAACGCATTGGCTGTTGCTGAGGACAAACTCTTCCAGCCTGAGCTACTCTAGCAGCAACCAACATTCCTTTTGCTTGCTGGGAAATTGAGAAACTGGGAAACTGCAATCTAAGACATCTGGATTTGCTAGACTAAGGAAGGTTACTTTAGTCTAAGAAGATTGTTTTTGTAGTGGCTGAAGTCTAGTTGCTTTGGATAAAGTTGCAGAAAATCACCAATATTTACTAATGTTTGCACAAGTCAAGGAAGACAATGTTGTAGGAGAGTGAAAATGAACATTCAGCCTGGCAGTAGAATAAGACCTAGCCGCCCCCGCCCCCTTCTTAAAATAATCAAAACATTTCCATCATCATAAGTCACCAGACTTATTTGCCAATGGAAAGAATGTGTTCCTACACAAATGAGAAAGAAATAGAGGAAGCTAAATGTAGGAAGAGACAGAGATTTCTGTCAAAAAAAGTAATAAATCCAGGCTGCATCTGCATCTTACAATTGCCTGAAAATAAAAGAACTTCCAAGTCACTTTACTGGCCTCTGCCAAAAGAAATGGCATGATATCCAGATGTGAACCTTTCAAATTATGTCCTCGCTTTTCTGGTTTTCATTGCTTCCAGAACTGCAATATAGTGTCCACACAATTTGTTCTTTTAAAGTGCACATTGAAAAGAAACCTGATATTTACAGTCCATACCAGAAGGCCAGATATCTGGCAATATAGTTAGACTTCTATAAATTTATTTTGACCACATCAGTTGCCCTATTCTGCCCTTGCCTCTTCTTTCTTCCTGAGGTAGTCATTTTTAGCCACTTACAATAAACTAGATCCTGGAATTTCAAAATACTGCAAATACTGATTATTACCATATAATAAACTTGCTAAGACCTCCTAATAGGGATTTATCTGAGGTTTGTTAACAATGAAATGCTATTTATTGCACCATCTTTTTTAATAATGAGATGAGTTAAAGTAGATAAAAGAATTGTCCTTAGAGATTATACTTTGAACCAGTGGTGGGATTCAAAAATTTTTACTACTGGTTCCATGGACATGGCTTGGTGGGCTTGGCTTGGTGGGCATGGCAGGGGAAGGTTACTGTAAAATCTCCATTCCCAGCCCTCTCCAGGGAGAGCATACTCAAAAATCCCATTCCCTCCCCACCCCACTAACTTGCTTTCCAGCTCTGTTCTCCTGTGCAGGGCAACAAAAGAAGACCCAGTTGATCAGCTGGGACTTGGGAGGCAGAGAATAGATGGGGGCAGGGCCAGTCAGAGGTGGTATTTGCCAGTTCTCCAGAACTGGTCAGAACCTGCTGAATACCACCTGTGCTCTGAACTGTTATCTATTAGAAAATTGATAATTGCTTTATGCATCTTTTTTTCTCTTCAGAATCTATTGGTAGATTGTTGTCTGAGCAGTGTTCTCCATTTCAGCGTGGCAGGCAAAATCAGGTCCCTTCTCTGATGACAATTTTTTTAGTGTCAGAAGAAAGCATCATAGTACCTAATTTTTTCTTAATATTAGCAATTTCCAGATGTTGAGCTTCAACTTCCAGAATTCTCAGCAGTCACCCTCTTGACTGGGGAATTCTGGAAACTGAAATCCACACATCTGAAGCATGACACGTTTATGGCCTAATCAATGCTGCTAGGAACAGCTACTAATGTGCTAGGAATAGAACAAAAAATAAATAAAATGTAAAACTTCATTCACTCAGACATGGGCAACATGAGGTCCAAACTTGCTGTCCAACTGCTTTTTTAGGGGGAAAGCCTCAAGAGTGGGCTCCAAACTTAATTATCATTAGCAGCCCCTTTGAAGTTGGACACATACAAATTAAGTTTAACATAGCTTCCTAAAATATGTATATTTATCCTAGCCCCACTGTACTCATCCACATAAGTGACACTTCCTCCTATCATAACATAGTTTACTGTCAATTTACAGCAGCTAAAAGCTGCATATCAATCATTTGGGTGCTTTTTTCTCCTGTGAATTGTTTTTTTATTAAAGGAAAGGATATGTGCCAGTCCTTCATTCACAACTATACAGGCAGTTCTTTTAATTCTAGATAGGGACAACTGAAGTATAGGATGGTAAAAAAAAATAGTTGTGGAATAAGTGGCAAATGATCAGATCCCAAAATACTTGAAATGTCAGTCTTTTGAAATTCTGTTAAAAGGAGAGGTGTGTCCTTAGTGTACTTAGTCTAAAATACGGTGTATTACGTACACAGAAATGGTAAATCCTTACAGTATCAAGATGTATCACTGTGTATTCAAAGAATTCAAGAAACAAACAGAAACTAATCAAGAAGAGAAGCAACCTGGAACTAAGGAGAAATTTCCTGACAATGAGAACAATTAATCAGTGGATGTTGCCTCCAAGAGTTGTGAATGCTCCAACTTGCCCTCAGAAGTTGTGAATGCTCCAACACTGGAGGTTTTTAAGAAAAAACTGGACAATCATTTGTCTGAAATGGTATAGAGCAGGGGTGTCAAACTCAAGGCCCATGGGCTGGATCTGACCTGCACGATGCTTAAATCCAACCTGGAAACAGCGAATGATTGGCCCGCAGTGCCTCTGCCAGCAAAAACAGAAGTCAGGAGGGCCACACATGATCCTCCTGAGCTCCATTTTCACTAGCAGGGGGTTGCAGGAGACCTGCACAGCCAAAAATGGAGCTCGGGAGTGCATTTTTATTGGCAGAGCACTTGAGCCCCCACAGGTGCCCCCAACACAAGTGACATCAAGCTGGCCTTGCCCATCTTGGCCATGCCCATCCCAGCCCCCAAGGTCAAACACAATGCTGATGCAGCCTTCAATGAAATCATTGTTTGACTCCCCTAGTATAGAATCTCCAAGGTCCCTTCCAATTCTGTTATTCCATTTGGGATACTACCTCCTTCATCTCAGCCATACAGGCAAGTGTGTATATATGTTTCCCTTCAGAGTTCCCCAAAATGATCGATATTAATCCCCAGGGTTGATCTAGAGATTGATTATTACTGTTGTTGTTTCTGTTATTTGTAGTACTGTTAACTTAGCATTTATTACATTATTTTCATATATAAATGTTTGAGGGGGTGTTGAGAACAATCTGAAATGTCATGAAGGGGTCAATAAGCTGAAGAATTTGGAGACATTTCCCCATTGGTAATAATAAAACAAGTTCTTGTTCATAACCCAGAAAAAATATAAGGAAAATTTGCTTGTTTTTTATTTGCTTGACAGTTTCATGTCATAAATCAGAAAGTAATAATTTCCAGTAGATGAAGAAATCATTTGATGAGATTGTCTATCAAGGGATTTTTTCCTGAAACCAATATTTCTTGGATCTCTTTAAATAGCTTTTAGTTGCTATCTTGTATTGAGCTTGAAACTGTGAGAAAGAATTTGAATGATCTTCACAGACATAATTAATAAGGAACTTAATGAGTCAGTGTCTCAACTGCTTGCTTGCATGCAAGCTTTTGTTCTTTTGAACTTCCTTTTTTCAAAATACACTTTTCTTAGAGCCCTTTCTCATGCTCAAAGCAGTGCTGCCCACCAATCCCTGAGCCAGAACAAATTTGGCTGTCTGTCCCCTGCTCCAAATACAAAGCCAATAAATGGTGCTGTTTCTAGTGTAGGAGGCACATTAAGAATATGGGTTGACATTTCTTGACTTCATCTCCTTTCTCTCCCATCATTAATCAGTAGGAAAACATCTATTGATCTTGTTAATTGAGGATGGGGCTGGAAGAAAAGGAAAACCTGACAGATAATTAGATTAGCACACCTAGGCATCTAGATAGATGAACAGAATGACAGAACAAAATGACATAGGAAATGGCCTTGAAGGAGGTAGAATCACTAACCGGGGAATATATTTAATTGCATGAAAAAGCAACCCACTCTTCACCCATAATGCTTTTAGGATAAGAATGTCTTTCTTGCAACAGTTCTGAAAAATAATTCATCTGAAAATCCATCCTTCCTTAGTTCTCAGGATTCCATGTATAACTTTGCAATAAAATTGCAGAACTGACAGCCTAAATGAGCCACTATTATACTGTAGATTTTCATTTTTTTCTTTTATTTTCACAGTTTATTAAAACATATTCTGAAAGAAATAGTAAGTGATTGAAATATTTTCAGCTACTTTTGAAAAAAATGAAGATTTCAAACAGATGGCAACATTACTTTCAAGCCTATAACATTTTAGAGTAAAAACACACCATTCTGTAGTGTTCATGATATTCTGGATATCCAGAACAATTACCATAAAATATAGGGTAACTTATTCTCAATTATTATAATAATCAGTTATCTATTCTGAGATAACTGTTAGAAAGAGACTGCATAGGATGCTTTGTGATCATAAGCAATTTTAAGTATCTATATAACTGAAAAGGGATGTTGCAGAAATAAACAGGGATGTTACAAATCTCTGCACTCCCAAGCTATTTCATAAAAAAAGGAAACTATTAACCTGGGTTCAGACAATATGGTAAGCTAAAATCTGGTTAGCTTGGTATGCTGTATGAGCCCAACCAGAATGATTTGTGGCCATTATATTCTAAAAAGCCAAGTAATATGGTAAACTTGGTAAGCTGTGAATTAGTCAAGGCAGCCTTAATATGTTATCTAGTATATATGCATATAAATAAAATATATAACCTGATTTAAACCTGAAGATTTCTGGGTGTCATATAACACATTAAAAAATTAAATAGAGTACTACAACAGAACATCTCAAACAAAATACGAGGAGTATCTGCTATTAAATCAGCTGGGACCACAAGCAAAGAAACTGTTTTAGTTATTTATTAAATTTGAAGAGGGCATAGGCTATATTATAATCCCACCAAGGAGATAGTGTTCCATAAGGTGGCAGCTATCTCCTCCCAATGTACTCTTTGAGGAGAAGGAAATTCTTGGCAGATTCTCCCTAGATATCAGACCTAGATATCAGAGCAGATGGGCAACGTCAAATCTGACAAGATACTACTATATCTCTCAAAGAAATATGAAATCTCCTGGATCTACAGTAACTGTTCATGCCCCACCAGGAAAGGTATGTAACAAGCCTACAGAGGGTAGTGTTCAAACCAGAGAAAACCTCATCCACTTTCTTGGGTTTCATCAACTCAAATGAATCTGAGATGACTATACAAGATGACACCTTATTCATAGACCCTAGTGGAACTATAATAATTGTAAGTGATGTAATTCCTGGGCCAGAATCTTTGTAAATACTCTTGAGAGCAGCAATGTCTGACTTACTCTTAGTAACTTATAGTTTCCTGTTAGAATGACTTTAAAAATAAGATAGCTTTGTCTCCTATAATACAGTAGGATAATTGATTCAGCACACAGAGTGGCTCCAGAACTACACTCCTGCCTGGATAAAAGCTGATCTTGCATCACCCAACTTCCATCTTCAATCCTGCATATCTGTTTTGTTTTTATCTCTGCTTCTGCCCAGTAAACTTCCATTCTTTGTAAAATCATCCACCTCTCAGCCCAGCTTGCCAGATGGAATCAAGTATTTTTTTTCATGCATGCAGGGAAGAATGAGCTTACCCATCAACCCATTCTTGTCCATGAAAAAATCCTTTATGCTGCTGAAACTGAGGTAAAATATGCAGGACACTTAAAGCAAGTGGATGTGCTAGAGTCAATTGAAAGGAAAATTGGAGACTTGTATCTCTTCAGCCCCAGATTAAACATGGGTATTTCCAGTAAACGAATAAGCACGTATAGGGTAAACTGAATCAACAATTTCTGAGTATTGTTACTTGGCTAGACAAAAATAAGTGTCTAGTTAGCATGGTTTTATGTGTTTAAGTCTGCTTTATTTACAGCCTCTATGTAAGTTCAGCCTATTTCACTAATGTGGGATCTTAGTACAAAAGAGTTCTTGACTTCTTATAGCTTCATACCATCTTGGGATCTACCCAGGATCTTATATGGTGTGATGCATTTCTTTATTAGATATCTTTAGTATTTAAAGTTAAACTACTTGACCCTACTACAATTTCAGATCACACTTCTGTAGAGTTTCTAGTCTCACTTGACTATAATTTAAAAACATATTTTGAAATGGTCCCTCTTGAACAATAAAGATTTCATTGACCAGATGGAACAGGAGATGATAGCATTCTTTTGTAGGAAAACAGAGTTAGTTACATCACCATTTCTGGTATGGGATATTGTAAAAGCCTCATTTCAAGATTGCATTCTTGCACATGCTTCTTATTTAAAAAAGCAACACTTACTTAAAGTTAATTCCCAGGGGTAGAATGTTGAAGAATTGTTAACCTTTTAAGCATTCCATCCATCTTTGGAGTGATCTGCTAAGTATGAACTCAACAAGATTTACACTCCCAAAACAGAATTTCTGTATCAGGCAATGTAATGTAATAGGAAGTGGTGTAAATCTAGTGAGATACTGGCTTTTAGGCAAGCAGAAGCCTAAATACTGGACTCCCCCCCAATGGTGTCAAGGATTTACTGAATGCTCCTCAGGCACTTAAGCATCCAAGGCAGGGTGTGAAAGGAAAAACTCTTTGGAACCTCAAGAGTCCAAACAAGGATTCAAAATAAAATGCCTAACCAGGAAGTTAGGCCTTCTGGCCAACTCTTCTGGCCAACAGCCTCAGCAGTGGATATGTAAGCACCGTCTTAGTTCTATAGGCCCTGGATCCCTTTCTTCCCTTTGAGGAAGACTTTCCAGCTTGAGGAACCAGCATTCTTGTCTGCCTAGGCAATGAGTCAAAACATAAAAGGATGGGGGAGCTTATTTCTACAGGTTTGATTTGTGTGATTTCTTTATAGGTTTCTTATTGTTGTCTTCTGGCAACTACTGCCCTTCAACCTACTTCATCCCCCATGCCTGTTCCTTCAACACAGCAGCTGATATGAATTGGAGGGAAATCATACTTTTTTGTTGTGGTTTGTTATTCACAAAGAAGCTTTCACGTGAATAGCTTTTTCTGATTAAGATTTTCGTTGGGTAAAGTACTACTCTCATGGGGAAATTTAATGGAATTCTTAACAATTTTCAGGCTAACTGACCCTGTTGAAATCCAGACAAGGAGACATGCTTGTACATTTGGGAAAAATTTCAGATTGGAAAACAGTTTCACTTCTGATATGTCTCATCCGGAAGGATCAAAATATTGCCCTCAAATCCAACCCATATTGACAGCTGGTGCAAAAGTGAATCGTAATCAAGCTGCTGAGAGATCCAGTGGAATCCAAAAACTTCTGACATGGCTTCAACTAAGGTGTCCCAAAGCAATCTCAATAACTTATTCTGGTTGAAATCCTGATTGAGAAGAATCCAATATATTTGTTCTTGCAATATTGTGCAATAACATACTAAACTATTACTAAACTATTATAATAATACTGTAATAATATCCTTTAAGTATTATGTAATTGTTTTTAAAAACACCTTTAAAAACATTTGTAAAATTTAAAACTGAGTTTGATTATGATTAATAAATTATGATTTATTAATTTATTTAGCGTATGGCATATCATACATGGTCTAGCAATATATATTAACATTTCACCTAGATTAGTAAAAACACAATAAAATATAGATGCTAAAAAGAGCTGTATTCAAATACCGATGTTTAGGCTATCTAACCATTTAAGCCCAGTGTTGTTTGTATATATTTTTAAAATCAGAAACTGAACTGGTATCTTTCCTCAGCTTATAATCGACCACAATGTGATCAACAGTTTGACATGAGATCCTGCAGTCACATTGAGGGGAGGATATTCTGCCCTGTTTATACAGAGAGTCCCAGCACATGCTGTGTGAGGTGCAAATCCTATTTACTGATTCATTGCTGATGTGGTAGTTCAAAGCTTGACACCTTTTTTGTGAAGTCATTCATATGTTTTCCTATAACTGGGCATTTAGCCACCCATTTGGTTTTCCATTGGGAATTGATGTTAAAGTTGTTGGGCAGATGTTGCCAGGGGGGCTTCTGGATTTGAGTCTTTCAGCTGGTAAATGAGGAAGATCAACATGTACCAGTAGGAGTGAGTTCATAATTTTTCTCTCTTCTCTCAGTAGTATATCTTGCCTTCATAAAGCTGGAGGTGCTATATGTCAAAGCGAAAAAATTCAGCTTTATAAATTAGAGGAAATGAATCATGTTTTTCTGTTGCCAGCATACTTTATTTACAAAAAACTAGGAACAAAAAAAACAGCAGCATTCTAGAAGCAAGCAAATGAAAGAATGAAAGTGAAGTAGAAGTAAAACTCCTCCCCTGCACATATGCGCAGTAAACCAAACATCACAAGACACTCATATCTTGTTACTATGGTAACTTGATAACCAGTCCAGCTTATTCTGGAATCTTCTGTGGAAGCTCACCAGACAAACCAAAACAATGCAGTGACACTATATAGCTCAGAACAAAAAGCCAGCAATTGGAATGGTTTTATTACATTTGCTTATACTCCTCATGGTGTCATTGAGTCTGGTGTCTAACTTACTACTATGGTAGCTGTTAAGCCATTCAGGGGCACAATATTCTGCTGCAGAGTAGACCAACCATAGTACTGATGAACTGAGGGTGGCAGCTGAAGCTCCCCACTTAACTCCACATAATTTCTGGAGTATATTGTTCATAGCATTGATTTTTGCTGCCGTGTTTTCTAGGTGTATCTTATAAGAGAGTTAGATTTATCTCAAATTATTCTTCTTAATATCTTCTTAGTATCTTCTTAATACTTCATGCAACTTAGGCTTTTATTAAGTGGAATATTGGGTGCTAGTGCCATTGCTATTACTAAAGCATTTACACTTGCTAGAAAGTTTGAAGGTTCCTAAAATCTTTTAGAAGAAGATGGAAGTAGCTGATGAATCTGAAATTGGATATTTATGCAACTTTTGGAACAATGTGCTTGAATGTCCCATTCTTGTAAACCACTGGAATATACTTTAAAGAAATGAAAGTGTTTGTTTTCATTATATGAGGCAGAATTTATTGCTTCAAGGATTTAAGACATTTCAAAAATGTTTGATAAGCATTGTTTGGACACACCATATGACCGGAGTTGCAATTCAGAAACTGAAATATCAACTCGCAACTAGATTGTCCTATTATCTCCATGAGTTTTAGTTTTAATGATTTTAGTTTAGTTAATATAATTTTGAGATAAAAAAATTATAGCACAATTAACATTATTCTAGAGCAATCACAATATCATATAGTGCATATATTCTGCTTGACTATATCTCAGAACTGATAAAATAGATAAAATAGAACGGGGGATCAGAGGAATTATTACATGACAATGAAAAGGGAATCTGTACTTGATTTCCAGCAGTTAATGAGTTTCATATAATAAAGTAACTTTATTTAAAGTAACCAGGAGACAAAATCCCAAGGTAGAAGCCCAGGACTCTAAGAAGCCAGGGAAAATCCTTATAAATTGTCTCCTACAAAACTGTAAGCATTAGGAGTTTTTTCCTCATCTTTTTCATACCCTTCCTTGATACTTTTTCTTATAGTTCTCTTAGAAGAAAACATGCTCATGCATGATCACCCACATGCAGACTCTTAAGTGGCTTGAGGTTAGATAGGCCCTAAATCCACATGTGAATTTGATGAAACCACTTGGAAAGAAAACAGAAGGTTTGGTTTCCTATCTTCTCAAAGCAGTGTCCTCTGGTATTTAAGGAACAAATAATATTTGCCTTTGGCTAGAAGGGATGGGACAATTTTCTCAGGCAAATTCTGGCACTTCTTCAAATGTTTGCACCATCCCAACCATAATCAATACAGCAAGAAAGAAGTATGCCATTTTGTGGTCTGGCTGATATTTTCTTGCAACTGAATGGATGAAAATGATTTCTGTATGACAATCCTGGGACACTATCCAACTGGATGAAGGTTGCAATTAGTCACTGTAAATAGAGAGGGATGGAAGGCACCTTGGAGGTCTTTAGGTCCAAACTCCTGCCCAGGCAGGAAGCCTTACACTGTCCCAGAAAAATGACTGTCCATCTTTCTTTCAGAACTTCCAGTGATGGAGCATTCAAACTTTCAAAAGACAGGCTGTTCCACTGCTTAATAGCTCTCAGAATTGGGGATTTCCTCTTCCCTATGATAACCATTCAAATATTGAAGGAAAATACCTCTCTTCTTTAGAATAAGCATATCCATTTCCTTTCACTATATGTCATAGGATTGAGTCTCCAAGTATTTTTGGCACTCTTCTCTTCACTGTTTCCAGTTCCTCAATGTACTTTTTGTATTAAACCAGAAATAGACACAGTAGTCTAGGTGTGGTTGGACTAGAGCAGCAGAGAGTGAAAATATCATTTCCCATGATCTCAGCATTAGACCTTTGTTGATGCTCAAGGCCATTTTAGAGCTTTTTTTGGCAGCTATAGCACACTTCTGGTTCATGCTTAATCAGTGATCTATCAGGATATCTAGATCCTTCTCACAAGTACTATAGCAGAGCTAGGAACCACTTTTCTTCTATTTAGGTGTCTTTTTCCCCTAAGTGAAGAAACCAACATTTCTGCATTTTCAATGTTCAAATTTATCAAGATCCTATCCAACAATGCTGCCAGTTATCCCCACATGCAAGCGGCTTCTGATAATGAACTTGAGATATTTATTGCAATTGTAAATCTTTCACCAAAGTAATACAAAGTGTGCTGCAAACTCAAAGGTTTTTATATAAGAACAAGATTTTGCTTTGGCAAAAAATTGTGGAGAGACAAATTTCAAGTTCAGAAAGATCCAAGAACAATCCATTTCCAATCCAAGGATCCCATTAATCCAACATCAGCATAAAGTTAGAATCACTGTTAGGAAATTAGAATTTGATTTACCATAAAGATTCATCAATGACTGGGAACAATAAGGGCAAGATAGGGATCTGCTATGCAAACTCACAGAGGTACAGTTTTCTGTTAACAGAAGGTTCTGTGGACAATAGTGAGAAAAGTGCTTAATTTAGTTGGAATTTAAACCTTTTTCCTGCAATTCCCATACATAAAAATGAGGTAGAAATTTAAGTGTTTAAAGCATTTAAAATTTAAAAACTTTTAGAGAAATCTTGCTTGATCTTAACTCTTATTAGAAAGCTTCTTGATTGTTGGTACTTGAAGACTCAATGGTAAAATTCTGCATTCATGTGTGTATAAACTTCATTAATGCAGACAGGGATTGTGTGAAATACTGGGATCTCGTGCCTATTCTTTAACAATTTTTATTAATATTTACCTTTTAAATATATATTTTATTAAACATGTAAACAAGAACATAAAAACTAATTAAGACTAGTATAAAGTAAAGAAGAAAAAAGAAAGCAATCAAAAAAGTATAAAGAAAAGGTTAAAGAAAAGAAAGGAAAAGATATAAAGAAGTGGTTTCTGATATTCTTCACAGTAATTATAAGTCAACTACATTTCAATCTGTCTCTCTAAAATTACATCATATTACTCTTCTTTCTGTCTTATTCTTTGGCAATAGCTTACTGATGCTTTCAGTCTGAATTCTTTAATGTCTCTAGTATTTTGAATCCAGTATCATGGAATGATTAATAGTGTAGAATACCAAAGCATGGAATTTCCTAAAGCTGTGTAGTAACTTTCATTAATGCACTGGATTTTATGCTATCTTCAGAAATGCAATTATGAATCATTGCTATGAAAATCTAACCATGTCAAGCTTAATACTTATCTTCAGCCAGTTTAAAATCCTGCATAGGTTTTTGTCTCTTCCCACTTTTGATTAAATGTTTTGATCTTTGCAGCCAAGTTTCATTGATCTAATCTACAAGCCTTTAGGTTCATTTCCAGCATCAAAACCCCCAAAGATGCTCCACTTCAGTATAATCCAATGTAGACAATTTGGTAATGATGGTAGTGATAAAGCTATTTTTATCATCTGTCCTCCCTATAGCCAGGCATGGTGATTATGCTGGCCTTCAAATGTTCAACTCTGAGGAGCTTTAAAATCAACTTGGCTAATAATTAGAGATGTTAGAAGGAGAGTTTTCCTTTCCTTATCTATGGCATCAGCAAGCCACATTTGAATACTGATGAATATGTTTGGCAAACAGAACAGATGGTATCAGCAGCTTCACAACTTTCCCCTCCCTTACACAGGAACTAACATAGCCTAAGTTCCTACTATGAAAACCTGTGAAGGCTAAATAGCTCTCACTCATCACTTATCTTTCTCTGTATTTGCAGATGCCTAATCTGTGCACTTTAGCCTCTTTCTGAAATTCCACCAAGGACTTAAGTGGTACAATTAAAATGCAAAGGGGGCAGAGTCTACCTCAACTTCAAATGTTAAAGTTTAAAGGAGCACTGCCAGATATTATGAGTCTTAGGTTTTATTTATTCTATTTAAGAAAAAAGATGACTTCAGCTTCTTACATTGTTTAAAAAGACAATATTTTTCATGGTGTTGTAGTCAACATCCAGTGTGCTACTTGTTGCGAAAGATATTTAAATATGTTTGTATTGTTTCCTGTGGACTGGCAGATTTGTTTAACCAATTACCCCAGATTAGGCAATGGGTAACTTCCATTATCACTTACTCAGATGCTCAGTAAGTTTCTCCAGACATGAGAAATTCTGTATAGCTTTAATGGAAGGGAACAGAAACATTGAGACAAAAAGAACTTGTAATTAGGGCAGTCTGAGAGCAACATTTCTTATGTTTAGAATTGGAAAAGGGTTGAAAAAAATTTCAATAATATTTTCCAGTAAGGTAGACTATGGTATTTGATTCTAAACCAAAGAAAACTAAAAGTGTTGATAGGCAATATTGTTACAACCAACAGTGACCACAGCACAGAATGATGTGGGGGTTATCACAGAGGTGAAAGCAACATTGTGGCATCATGAGATAGGCTTTGGCTCTTTTCTATGGCTATTGTGAAGTTACATGCAGATGCAAGAGGGGTAATCCTTGTGGTGCAACATCTCAGCATTATTTTCACAATTCTGATTAAGGTAGCAAGACCCTGTAGATCAGGGGTGTCGAACTCCTGTCCTCATGTGATGTATCATGACTTTTTTCCCCATCACCAAATCGGGCATGGCATGGCAGCCTATGACGTATCTGGCCTGTAGGCTGCGAGTTTGACAGCCCTGCTCTTCCTTTTGGATGATGAAGGCCCAATCAAGACCTTTTTGGATCTCCCACTTTGATTCCCAATCAATGTCAAAATAGTTGAAATCCCGCATTATCATGTGGCAGGTTTCCTGGATACCTCAGTCATGTGGTTTGTGAAAATTTTGTCTATATTTTCCACTTGGTTGGGTGGCCTGTATCATACACCCACAACAATGTCATTTTTGTTTCTTCTTCTCTGAATGTTACATTACACCTTCCCATCACACCAGATCTATTATAGAGAGTGTACTATGGATTCCATCATTTAGGGAGCTACAAATGGAACTAGATTTGGTAGGCCTTCTTGGCTATGGCACCCCAGTGTGGAATATCATCCCCCCCGCCCCCCCGAAGTTATGCTGGCACCATCACTCCTGACTTTCTGAAGGTCCCTCAAGATCTGGTTATACCATCAAATCTGGGAATTTTCAGACTAGTTAAATGGCTTTGTTATTATTAATATCCTTTCACCCATTGTTTATTTTTGCTGCATTTTATAGTTTTAAATTTTTAATCACCATCACGATACTTGTTTGCAAACTATTGCCTTTTAATTTTATTGTATGCCTCCCAGAGTCACTTGTTTTGTGAGATGGGCAACAATATACAATTGAAAAATAAATAAATGTTCACCCACACACTTTTAGCAAGCTTTTTATTTTGAGGGTCATGGATTTCCATTCATTTGTAGTCATTTTTCACACAGAATTCAATTCCAGCTCCCTTTTGTGGAATCTGTTTGTTTTGAACCATTTTCAATATCATATTCTGATAGGATTTAGGCCAAAGGTTTAATGTACCAAACTTTACATTAAATTTAGAAATTAAAATATGAATGATTAGAAATAAAATAAATCAAAACAGGGAGGAAGAAGAAAAATCCATGAGCCTCTATAAGATAACACTTATTGTCAAGTAACCATCAAACCTGAGAATGATTTGGTTTGGATTATATTTTATGACAAGCCTAGACATGTTTTTTTTTAATCTAATTTAATAAACCCAGAGAAAAGAGAAACAAACTTTTAAGAACAATCCACATTAGCTTTATTCCTGAAAAATATCTGATGGTTACACCTGTCTTGAAAAGCCAATTATGGCACTGGGCAAAATGTCATGGGAATGGAAGTTTGGCTGGAACTATATTACAAAACCCTTCAGACTTCCCGAAAGCATTCTGCTCTACATAATTCATAACAGATTTTAAGATTTACAGGAAACATACTTCTAAAACACATTAGATTGCAATATTTTCCATGTCAACTATTTAGCGTATTCTCAAAGGAACATTTTCTTTGCCCAGTGCCTCTTCTGTCAACCTTCTTCTCCTACTTGCTCATGGGATTCCATTATAATTAGAGCTGGTCTGTCTTTTCCTTCAAACCATTTTGCCTCTAGCACTGTAGAAGCCTCATATGAAAGGTTTCTGTGAGTTGACCAAATAGAATTTGATCTGCCATGGTACGCCTGAAGTTTCCTAATACATTCTAGTAAAGTAAGTGATTGCGTCATTACAAACTTGAAGTCAATTCAAAGATATTTTCTCAGCTCTGCTTTACATATTGAGACTTGCTAAACAAGCACAGGGCAAGTTCATGTACAGTACAGGTCACCATATCCCTAAAAGTCTTATTCCTTTCATAATTTAAGAATAGAATTAAAAACAGTTGGCTAAACAGGCAGCTGTTGACAATTAGAGATAGTATGATATTCAGTCTCTTAGTTGCCCAATCTGACAAATATACAACATGTAGAATCAAGCATTATTTCTCATAGCATGTTCTCTTTTCTTAAAAGTACAGGTAGTCCTCAACTTATGACCATAATTGAAGCCAAAATTTCTCTTGCTAAGGGAGAAATTTGTTGAGTGACTGAGCAAGTGAGTAAAATTTGCCCCATTTTACGACCTTTCTTGCCACATTTGTTAAATGAATCACTGCAGTTGTTAAATTAGTAACATGGTTGTTAAGTGAATCGGGTTTTCCCATTGATTTTTCTTGTCAGAAGAATTCAGCAGCCAAAAAAGCTAATGCAATCCTAAATTGCATTAACAGAGGAATACAATCGAGATCAAGGGAGGTACTAATATCACTCTATGAAGCCTTAGTAAGACCACACCCAGAGTACTACATCCAGTTTTGGTCACTACACTATAAAAAAGATGTTGAGATTCTAGAAAAAGTAAAGAGAAGAGCAACCAGACTTCAGGTTCGGGCTTCTTCGGCAATGGACCAAAATCCACGATTATGCGCGGTTTCGATCTGTGCTCGCTGCTAGAGTGCCCCGAGTCACCCAGACTCAGGGCTAAAGCCACCCCATAGAGGTGGTGAAGAAGGGGGAGCTGTCAGCGGGGTTGAGGGGAGCTGCATCTCTGCTGGCCATTACTCCCTTTCCCAAAGGCGGCTGCAGCAGTGGTCAGAAATGGCCACCTCAAAGAAGAGCCCAATCAGACAAGTTTGTGCAGGAGGAAGTTTAAAGGAAAACGTTTGACTGACCGAGTTGAATGGAGAACATCTATTTAAGGTACCTGGAACCTGAGTTTTAAAGACTAATACTATTGCTAAAAAAGATCTTAAGTGGTGAAAGAGAAAGGAAAAGGAAATGTAATTGGCTTTTTTTCCTCTCACATTGACAGTTTTAATTGACTTGGAACGTTAAGAAGAAGAGATTCGAATAAGAAATTGATACTAATCCACTTTGACATTAATAGGCTATTTCTAGTTGAAAATAAAGTGTCAAAGGGATAAAGATGCTTGGATACTTTAAAAAAATTTTTTTTAAAAAAAGAAAGAAAGCAGAGGAGGGAAAAAGGAAAAAAGACGGTGGAATCTGGAAAATGGAGGAGACCCCCTGGAACTTAAAAAAACTGATAGTGGAATTTTAATAAGGCTTACATTGTAGCTGAAATTTTATTACAAGAAAACAAAGCCCCTGGAAAGAGAAAGTGAGAAAAGAAGCAAGGAACAGTTTTGGATTATTGGATGATTCCTGGAATTTTGGATGGTGGATCCTAATGAAACAAAATAAAATCAATTGGGGGTTATTTAATTTTTTTTTAAAATGGCATCACTCCTTGAAGAATTAAAAATGAGACTTAAAGAACAAAAAGAAGAAGCACAAGAGGGAAGAGGATCTTTTGACTTCGTATTTCAATTTTTAAAAATGGAGATTTTGAACTATGAAAAACAACAAGAAACGCTGGCAGAACAAGAAGGGCGGGACAAAGAAGAAGCCATCTTTAATGACCAAGCAATTTTAAGCGGGATAAAAAAGGAAAAGGGGGGAAAGGGAGTTAAAAACTTAAGCATTGAAGCAACAACCAAAAAAAGAATAATTTGAAAAGTAATCATAATATCAGGAAGAAGCAGAAGGGAGGATCACAGAAGGGAGAATCAAATAGAAAAGGGAATAAAAAGGGGAGGGAGAAGAAGAAAGGGAAGAGGGAAAGGAAAAGAAGCTAGGAAGGACAGAAACAAGACATAGAGGTACAGGAAAAGTGTACACGAATTAAAGGTATAAACCTATTTAAAAGACACAGAGACAATGGTTAAAATTTAACTTAAGGAGAAGATTCTGCAAGGATGCATGGGATAGCATTGTTATATTAAAAATAGAAAAGGGTTAGAAAATATGTTAGATGATTAAAGTGATAGAAAAAAATTGTATTGATGTGTAATGGAATATTTGTTTGTAAAGAGAATAAGGCTCTCAATGATTTAAAAAGAAAGTTTAAAAAAACCTGAAAAGAAACATGGAAGATTTTTATCAGTTGATAAGATGAATTTGAATAAGAATAATAACTTTATTGACTACTGTTAATAACTATTGTTTTGTTTTTTATTTAAAGACAATAAGTAAAATATGTAATATAGTGAAACAACTGATATTACTAGGTAATCTTTGTTGAAAGAAATAGAAATGTAAAAGATTGTTATTAATATTAATGGCAGAGTTGTACTTGAATAGAATAATTATTCCATTTACTATTGTTATACACACACACACACACACACACACATATACTGTATATATATATTCTTTTAAGAATTTAATGTGTATTTTTAAGGGAATGTACCAAGCAGAATTCGATTGAAAATAGGTATTGGTTATAAAATAGAGGTTAGAAAATGAATGTTATAACTGTAAAGGTGTAGCTTAAGTTTTTAAACAAGATTTGAAAAAAGATACAAAGGTGTTACATTCCAGTCTAGTAATTACAGGGGGAAATTTGTTTTATGAGAAAAGATAATATGAAATTGTAAACAGGACAGACGAAAATATAAAAACATTGATTAGAAAGATTTTAAAAATTAGAAAAAGATATATAATTGAATTAAGAAAGGAATGAGATAATTTGAAATAAGGCTATAGGAAGTAAAGAAAGGGAAAAGCTATTGAAAAAAATTGCAAAAATAATTATAAGATATGAATTAGAATATATAAGATAAATATGTATTGAGTTTATGTCTGTATGGAGAAGACATAACCGGGGGCATGCTGTGCTCAAAAAAGGATATTTTATTTGTGTTTGTATGTTTTGTGAAAACTTAAATAAAACTTTTTTTTTTTTAAAGAGAAGAGCAACCAGGATGATTAGGGGACTGGAAACAGGCAAATGAAGAACAGTTACAGGAACTGGGTATGGCTAGTCTAGTAAAGAGAAGGACCAGGGGAGACATGATAGCGGTCTTCCAATGCTTGAGGGGCTGCCACAGAGAGGAAGGGGTCAAGCTATTTTCTAAAGTGCCTGTAAGCCAGACAAGGAATAATGGATGGAAACTGAACAAGGAGAGATTTAGCCTGGAAATGAGGAGAAACTTTCTGACAGTGAGAACAATCAACCAATGGAACAGCTTCCTCTCGGAAATTGTGGGAGCTTTATCACTTGAGACTTTCAAGAAGAAATTGGACTGCCATTTGTCAGAAATGGTATAGGGTCTCCCTCTTGGGTGGAGGGTTGGACTAGATGACCTACATGGTCCCTTCCAACTCTGATTATCTGTTATGTAAACGATGGCCATATGACTCTGGGACACTGCAACCATCATAAATGTGAGTCAGTTGTTAAGCATCTGAATGTAAAATACGTGACCATGGTAATGCTGCAATGGTCATAAGTGTGAAAAATGGTCATAAGTTACTTTTTAGTGCCATTGTAACTTCAAATGGTCACTAAGTGAATTGCTGTAAGTCTAGTACTACCTGTATATGTTACACGTCCTTCCAATTTCCAGAGGAATTTCTGCATTACTGTGGTAATTCTATTAACATCAACAAGTGTATAAAGTAGTTCAGGGGTGTCAAACTCAAGGCCAGGGGCTGGATCCAGCCCACAAGCTGCTTAG
Organism: Bungarus multicinctus; assembly: GCA_023653725.1. Lineage (NCBI taxonomy): Eukaryota > Metazoa > Chordata > Lepidosauria > Squamata > Elapidae > Bungarus > Bungarus multicinctus. Next base: position 102,543,714 of record CM042836.1, on the reverse strand, counting down.
ATCTGGCCCATGGGGCTGACCTGGAAACAGTGAAGGACCAACTTACAGTGCCTCTATCAGGCAAAAACAGAGCTCGGGAGGGCTGCACACACCACCCCAAGCTCCATTTTTGCTGGCAGAGGGTGGCAGCAGGCTGTTGCATCCGAAAATGGAGCTTTGGAGGGCTGCATGTGACCCTCGCAAACTCCATTTTTGATGGCAGAGGGTTGCAAGAGACTGTTGCAGTTGAAAACAGAGCTCAGGAGCCCATTTTTGCTTGCAGACCACTCAGGCTACCACAGGTACCTCCGACACAAGTGATGTCAAACTGGTTACATCCACCTGGCCACGTCCACCCCAGCCCCCCAAGATCAAACACAACCCTGATGAGGTCCTCGATGAAATCGAGTTTTGGCACCTCTTCAATATGCTACAACATCCCTCCCTAACTTTCTAGTTCACAATTCCTTTCATGTGCAAACATCCCCACATTTCTTATTACTACCCATGTCTTTGCCTTTCCCTCATGGTTCTCACATTGCTTATACCCAAACATAATTTTAGTTTGCCAACTAAACTTTTAGTTTGTCACTGGGAGTCCCTTCAGCCAATCACAGATCAACCTAAATCAGTCAGTAGCACAAAACAAGATATTGTAGCCCATCCATCTTAAGAGCACTGCCAACCAGTGCTTGCTGACACTCTAACTTGTTAATACCTGAGTTTATAGTTAACCCAAACACAGTTTCCAGACTTCGGTGGAATTCTAAACAATAAAAAGAGAGATAAATGTTGTAAAAGAGATAAAAGCATTCACCTCCCTGCATACAGAGACAATGATTTGTGTTCTTGTGACTATTGGTTTATAGATCATCCACAGAATGGCTGCTTCAGGCAGTTTGTTTTGATGAATAATAATAACTGTTGAGAAGCCAATCATAATCTCTTCTCTTCGTGGTAGAAAATCAGCATTGTATTTTCTCTATTAATCTTGCAAGAGTTGCATATTTAGTTTTCATGCTAGAATAACACTGTTTAAGAACTTATCTTTAGGCTTGGTAGCTTTCAGTTGGGGGAAACATAAACTAGAAGGCAAGTGAATATGGTGGAATCTGACTGATCTGAAAATAATAACCACAGACATCAAGAATTCCATTCCCCAGAGTGAAAAAAATCCTTATTGTTACTTGTGTCCAAGAAGACTAATGTTTAATATGTTACAACAGGGTAAATGCTAGTCAACATTATTTGAACTTAGAAAGTTAAGCAGAGTTGGAGCTGGTTAATACTGAATGAATGACTCCTGAAAAATACCAAATGTGTGATATTTTAGAAGTAATAAAGCATTTCAGATATTATTGTTCATCAGGGGCATATGTGATGGTGGTTCAATGATGTTGAAGTGGCAAATGAGACTCAAAGTTGAGTACTTTTTAGTATGCATTGTGTATCTTGTATTAATGTAAAAAGAGGCAAAGGTCTGATTACTTGGCCATACCCAACATGTTGATGCACAATAATTGTGAGAAGGCTGTTGCTCATATAAGGTTTTTTGCAAGTTAGTGTAATCACTAGGACTTAAGCTCTTGAGGTTTTATATCTACGTTTTCCACTTTCAGATTCATAACTGATGAGCGTCAAGCTTCAGAGAAAGGATATTCCCTACAAATGGTAACCTAGTATCTCTCAGAAAACTGTACTTAGTTCCCACAATCTCTCAGATGGTATGGATTCTGGGAACAGAATTTCAAATAGCAGGAAGATAAAAAATTATGTAAGAAAGAAATGCTACATCACTAATTCATACATACAGATGAAAACAATCCGTCTGTGCAGCCCCAAATACCATATTATTGCCCTTAGGAGAAAATCCTAACCAGTAGTAATTCTTAGAAATATATAAACACTTATAAGTTCATGAACCATTTATACCACATAGGAATTACTCTGTAATTCTTGTTATCAAGTAACTGGTTTATGAATTGGTAGCTATGGTTTTCATAAAGTCTATGTAGTAGCCAGCTTCTGTGAAATAAGGAGGCATTCCTTCATTTCAAAATTTAAGATTAACCAGCCATTGTTTAGAGCTAATTCTATTGTAAAAGAATGATAGTAGGTTTGGATTTCTGCTGAATAATGTAACTCCTGGGCCATACTGTTGAAGGAATAATGGCATGACATCATATCTGAAGAAAAAGGGTTAATTTGTCTGAAATGGTAGAGGGTTTCCTGTCTGAGCAAGGAGTTGGATTAGAAGACCTCCGAGATCCTTTCCAACTCTGTTATTCTGTTAAGGGTTAATTAAGCTTCAGTAGCTTAATATATATCAGATTATCCAGAATATTATATATACAATCTAGCTGGAGATCAGAACTGGCTCAACATGTTGCATATTCCATGAACCAATGGTATGTGTTTGTCACCTCTAATCAGGTCTAGTTGAGAAATCTCTTTATAAAACTGTTCCCACTGCTTTATTTCAGAAATCTTTTTTTAGAAATATGTGACATCTTTGTTGTTATTTATTAAAGTATTTGATTTCTATCTTATATTTCTGTTCATTTGAGTACTCACAGTGACTTAACAAAAATTAGAAAGCAAAATGTGTGCTACCATGCTAAAGAAATTATGATTTAAAAGCCTGATGCAAGATACATCTTGCCATTCTGAAAATGAAGACAGTTGAGGACCCAGGCACAAAGTTTTAAAGAGGCCATTTCGTAGGCTGAGCTTATCAAGGAGAAGGCTCTGCCTCAGTGCCAGAACCTAGACAAATCCTTAGTCAAATAATTGTCTGACTGTGGAGATATACAGTCAGAAGGGCCTCTTTTGCACATCTTAATAGCCAGACAGTTTCATACAAGGGAAGTTCATACTTCTTCAGTTCAGTCTGCTAAGCAAAACTTTACTAGCTTACACAAAACATGCCAGGCAACAGTTGGAACTGCAAATTTATTGTCCTCGTGTCATATTAGTCACTACATAGTCATTACTCTACCCACAGAAGTTCTGGAAGACTCGTTTGGATGACAAGCCCTTTGCTCAGATGCTGAGTTGCCTCCTGCATCTGCTTATCTTTGCCTAAGTTTATTTACTGGAATATTTTAATTTCAAATATCTTATTCACCTTTATGAGCTTTAGAAAACATTAAATCTATTTTAGTGTTATTTATTTATATATTTACTTAGGCTTCTGTGTCACACCTATTTTTTTAAAATGAATGGCTTACAATGCACACAAAACATGGTGCTAAAATATAAATTAATAAAATCAAATGAGCTCATAACCTTTCTAAAAACATATCTGTCTGGCAAAACTTCATTGCAGAAAATGATCAATGCTCAAGTTGTCTTTTCATCTTTAATACTGCAAAATGTTTCCCAGACAAAGCCCGTTTCAGTTAATATTGCTTTCACCTTCCACTGGTTGTTGTTGTTTTTTAAGAAAGTGCTGATTGCCTAAGTTTCATTTCACACAGTGAAAAACCACTTTCCTTTAAGGGTGGAGTGGAGTATGAAGAAAAATTCAAAGGGATTTGTCAGACACCAGTAAAAATCTGGGCTTGTTGCAGCCTTGGTACACTTAAGCTGTACACTTCCCTAATTCAAACAAAACCACAAGATGCTATCAGCAAAGTCATAATGCAAGCAACTGCTCAACTGTTCAAAACGCATCCATTGAGTCAAAAGTGCAAACTGCAGTGCCACTCCTAAGGTTTGTCTTAGCTTTTCTTTGTTCTAAACTTTGCAGGCTCACGTACAGAATTATGATGTATACGATGTTTATTATGAGATACATTTTGTTGGGCATAATGTCTTGTCAGGGGCATGAATTGTTGGTTTTGGCAGACAGATGCATATGTGTACAGTGGAAGAATTGTAGACACCATAAAATGCCAGTTTGTCTATGACATTTTGGGGCAAATTGCATGAGATAAATTGAGTGATCTCTAGAACTAAAAGTTACCACTGAAAATGCAGCCTTCCAGAAATTAATCTCCAGCACAGGAGAGTCATGTGCTCTTCTTGAGTTCGCCCACAGTCTTGCCACCTGGCACACATTATTTGTTATATTTATCACTCTATTGTGATATTGATCACACTATTGACCACATTGGGCCTCCATTCATTCCCATGGGGATTGAGTTTGTTAGAAAGAACAGCAACTGTCTCAGCCATCACTGTAATAGAGGTCATTGGGTAGTAGAATAACTGATCTAGGCTTCTGAATCCACCAAGACAGAAAGGCTTCCAGCCCAAGATGAACTAGCTAAAGGAGTAGAAGACAGAAAGAAGTAGAGGTATTTCTTCACTTAATACACAGGAGCGGGGCCTATGCCTATCCCAGTCTGTTGGCTAGTGCTTTCTCTCTTTTGGAAGTTTTCCCACTATATTGCTTGAACATTTGGGTTGTTTGTTTTTAACAAAAACTAGGGATGCACAAAACATTTATTACATTAACCACTCCATGCATAGAGCTGGAAGTTAGTTAGAGGTGGAGTGTGTACAAATAAAAAATATGCAGTTTGGCGCAAACTTGAATAAAACTCTGATGTTCCAGACAGAGGTATTTTCAGGGAGGGGAGCAGTAAAGTCAATAATAATGCCAAAGGCTATATTCCCCCACCCTAGCCCAATTTCCCAAGCACCTTCCACTTCCTGCTTCTACATTCTGTAGCTGCTGTTCCAAGGTCCTTGGCTTCAGGAGTGGTATATCCAACTCGCCCTGTCCTATTCCCCCACCCCCGCCATGAATGTACTCTAAATGGAGGAGGATCATTGGGTCAGGGGGCATGTACAGTCAGTGACAGGCCATATTTGAACCCAAAAACATTGGCAACAAAAGATTGGCAATGCTCATGTGTTATAGGAAAGAAGGATGAAATATAACAACTTTGCTCTACTATCCTAATGAGACCTCTTTGGATTTTGTCTTGACTGGAACCTGGAACAATTAATATTCTGTGTTCTACTCTGGCATGACAGCACTGCGCTTCAGCAGCTTAGCAGAATTTCTGAGTAAATGCGCTTGCATGTATGAAACAAAACATGTTTCCTGTTTCATGCATTATAAAAAAAACTACTTATATTTATATAAGTTACTCAGGTAATTTATATGAGCTGTGTTCTATTAATTTAATATTTCAAATATATGCATTGACTGCAATGAAAATATTTGCTATTATTCATGTTTCTTGTCAGGAAAAAAAATCCCCTTTGTTTCTTAGTCACGCAACTTTTTTTTTCTGTGTTTGTACAGGTTCTTACTAAAAAGACCAAAACAAGTCAATATTATATTTATCAAATTAGATTCTGTTTTGTCATGATAAACAAAAATATGTTTATCAGGATACTTTTTTCTGCCCCATGTGTAAGTAAAATTATTATGAAATACCCAATTGGGAGCATGTGACACAGACAGATTTATAGTCTTTTCAAGAAAAGAGAAGCACAAATAGCTTATTTAAAAGTAAGTCTAACTAACTATGGTATTAGACTAATCCCTAAAAGAAAACCATCTGGAAAATATCCTAATTACCTTACCTATTCTTTGCATCCATCTATCTTTTACATTTCTGCCATACCTATTAATTAGCTCTCCTGCTTTTTAACAATTTAAACCACACTAACTCACACAATCTCAGAAGGACTTACTCTCAAAAATGCATTATATTTTACAACTCTTTATCTCTTAAGGCACAAAACCTAAACTTTATATGACAAATCTATAACCATTTCCTAACCAGCAAATTATAACATAACATTGCCAGATCATTGCTGAGATGATCTAAGTATAGTGTATAAAATTATATATTGCAATGTCCTACCTATCAATGAATACTTCAGCTTTAACCAAAACAATGCAAGAGCACAAAATAGATATAAACTAAAGATAAACTGCACCAAACTTGACTGCAGGAAATACAACTTCAGCAACAGAGTAGTCAATGTTTGGAATACTCTACCTGATTCTGTGATTTCTCCCCCAAACCCCAAAATCTTCAACATTAGACTGTCTACTATTGACCTCATCCCTTTCCTAAGCGGTCTGTAGGGGGCATGCATAAGCGCACCAAAACGTGCCTACCTTCCCTGTCCTATTGTTTCTTTTTTCATTTCGTATCCATTTCATGTATTTATAACCATGTTTATACTTAAACCTGTTATCTAACAATTGTTTGACAAAATAAATAAATAAACAAACAAATAAATAAATAAATAAATGATAAAAGGCCTGCATTACTGACATATTGACCTCACCCCTTTCCTAAGAGGTCTGTAGGAGGCGTGCATAAGCGCACCAACATGCCTACCGTCCCTGTCCTATTGTTTCTTTTATTTTTCTTATATGTACCCACATGCCTACCGTCCCTGTCCTATTGTTTCTTTTATTTTTCTTATATGTACCCATTTCATGTATTCATAACTATGTATATACTTATACTTATTATCTTGTAAGCGATTGACAAATCAAATAAATTTTAAATATCAATTTAACTATTAAAGTGGTATCTATGAGGAACAATGGGATTAAAATAGGTGAGATGTCATTGCAACATCATGGATCGAGCTGTGCCAGCTTTGTATGTACACTGATATCACATGAACATGCAAGAGAGTAGGATTTAGAGTGTGATGCAGTGATAACCATCTTGCCATCTTCAATCACTCTACCACAACTTTTCTACAATTGCTTCTGAATAGTGCCATAACACGCTAAGCTCTTTTCTTTGCAATATTTCTCCTTACCTTTCTATTCTTTTAAATCATCCTTGGTTCTACAGTATTCACAGACCTACTCATGCTTTTGGACTTTCTCATTTCTTTCTCTCTCTTTGAGGATTTAATCAACTCAACCCAACTACATTTTTAAAAAATTTCCTCTCAACCCATTTCCTCTTCCTTCACAAAGCTGCTGTGTAACTGGATACACATCCTTTGGGAGGGGGGGGTAGCGGTTACTCACTTTTGTATTCAATTCATATTCATTAAACAGCTAAAGCATATAATGAAACCAATGTTTTACTATTTTGAACGTATTTGTGAAAGCCTTCGATAGATAGATGATAGGTAGGTAGGTAGGTAGGTAGGTAGGTAGGTAGGTAGGTAGGTAGATAGATAGATAGATAGATAGATAGATAGATAGATAGATAGATAGATAGATAGATAGATAGATAGATAGATTATAGATAGTTTATTTATTTATATTTTTATCTATTTATTTGTATAGTAATTTAAATATTTCTAGATTTATAAGGCCACCCAAGTCAAACTATGTGAGTGGGCAGTGTACTACTAATACCCACCCCCCAAAAAAAAACAAACCCCACTTTAAAACATATACAATATATAAGTATAAGATACAAAATATTAAATGGTGACCAAACACCATAACAAAACCACCAATAGTGGCTCCTAATACCTGTGAGACAAACCAGGTATTGGCAACTTTTCTAAAGAAGAGAAGAGTTGCTGATGCTTAAGAAATGAAAGGCAACAGGAAAAGAGGCCAATAGAAAACCAATAGTTGTGAAAATTTTCGATAGTTTGTTATCTACAAGATAATTGTGGGCAGTTTTAAGGGCCTATTTGCTCTCTTTCTTTGGAAAAAAATATTTTATTTTTAAATAGACTTAAACTTGACAATCTTTAAATAGAAGATATCAGCATTGGTAAAATATAAATTGCTGGAGAAGATGAATATGAAAATGCTCTTATTCTCATCTTATCTCTCATCTCGAACAGCATACTCCAGACATTCATATGGCTCCCATCATAATAGTGCTTAAAAATATATTGAAAACTTATCTGTTTCCCATGCCATGGCTACTGTGCGTTTCAAACCCTTACAAATAGCTGTTATTCGAAGGTCCAACATCATATCTTTCCCATTTTTTAAAAAAATATAATTGTTGGCATCACTGAAAGAGTGAATACAATTGTCTTTTTCCAGGATTTAACATTAGGATAAGGTTGATTAATGGAAATACTTAAGATATTAAAAGATATTGTATAACTGGGACAGAAAATAAAGGGTTTTCTGAGAGAATACACCGGATTCTCTGGTACATAAGAAACAAATAGTATTTTGCTATAGTTTTTATTTGGTATTATTAGAGAAAATCTTATTTTTTGTAAAAAAAATTATCAATGCAGTCCTGAACATGAACTTGGTTTGATCCTCAAGCAAATTATGTCATTCCCATTCACAAATAAGCCATTCTTTTTTGAGCCCAAATAGCTAGTGAGTCTTATAACCATCATCCCACAGACAAGTAAGCTAAAACAAATGTGATCCTTGTTATATTAGAGGCCTGTAATAGGTTACACACTGTTACAGAAAAAAAGAAACTAACAACCATCTGCTTTTTTTTTTTCTCACCCCTGAAAATGCTTTTTTGGGCCTAATGAAAGTTATTTAGGAATGTACATAAATCAAATTCTTAGTCCCTGCCAAATCTTTTGAAGTTCACTTTTCCCAGCAAAATATGACTCATTGTTTGCTTTTCATTTGACAATAAGTGTTCAGTATACAACTGGGTTTCTCCTCAGGAATGTGTTCCAACAAAATGTTACATGTTTGGTCAAGAATTTTGAAGAGCAAATGTACTATCTAAAATGTGTAGAAAAGTTAAAAAAAAAAACACAAATAAGCCATGAAAACATTTAGCTTTGACAATAAACTCATCTATTATACTAAGCCATGAAGTTCTGAGCTATGAAAGTGCCCACAATCAAGTACAGCTAATGAGCAATCTCTAGATTGGTAAAATGAGCTGAATTTGGTAGAAATCTGTGTTAATCCACCCCAAGGACATCTCTCGGTTATTTTCACATTGTTGATGGATTGGCCTCTGTTTTCTTTATATCGAAACGATGGATAATTTGTTAGTTGCACTTGTTTATGCATAGAATCAGATAGCACACCTGGACATATTTACTGCTAAACCATCTGGCAGCTTAATACAGAATAGGAACTGGGATAATGTGATTGGATCTTTATAACTCTTGCTACATGCCCTGCCCTTTAAGCTGGTCATAATGCAAAGGCTCAAGTAATTAAAGGGATCCCTCAATTTAACTGTGTACCACCATTATTGCAAGAGTTGAGTACCACTATTACTGCCAGTTGACCTACTGGTGCCAATCAAGGTGCTGACTATAATCTTTAAAACCCTACATAACTAAAGATCTGATATTGTGATGTAGGATATACCAACCCCATCTACTTAACTGTAGAGGAATGACCTGCTCAGCATCTGCTACCTTATTTTCCATCTCTGTTTGGCTATTGATATATGCATAAAAGTGTTAAAGCTGGAATAACCAAAGGCCACCCACTCTGAGCCTGTCCAAGCTAATTACCCTCAACATTGTTTCCTTTGGCTCTGGAAAGTTCTATGCCTCTTCAGTAACAGATAAAATAGATTTTTCCATGTTTTGCTAATGTTTAAATGTTTAATGTTATCAAGCCATAGTTTGGTTAACTGACCTAAGTGATACATGTGCATCTGATCTGGATACAGGGATTGAATAGCAATGTGTAAGTGTAAATTAAGCTAAAAGTTACCCACAGTATTTTCCAGCACCTAAGACTATCTTCTCTAGTGGACTCTCCCCATCCAGCAAGGTAATGTTTAAGTCCTATTCTTGAGAGATTGCCATCATCAGACATCAAAAAAGTGTAGCTTTTCTTTAGGTACCTCTCTCCTCAGAAAAATGCTCTAGCTGAGATTGGTCTCAAATTATTCTTATTTGTACAATATTTTTATACGTCGTGAACTTCCCAAAGTCATTACAGTAAAATGGATGACCAATCAATTTGGTCTAGTGGTTAAGGCACCAGGTTAGGAAGTGGAAGACCTTAAGTTCTAGCCCCACTGTAGGTATGAAAGCCAGTTGGGTGACTGGTCCATCACCGTCTCTTAGCCCAACTCACAGGGTTGTTCTTGTGGGGAAAATTGGAGGAGGAAGGTGTGTTGGATATATTCACTGCCTGATTTATTTATAAAATAATACAAGAAAATGAATGAATAATATCATTAAATAAATAAGGTCATAAGCCATATATAGCAAATACAACAGTGGGTGTCCTATGTATACAGGACAGAATTGCTATTCTGTTGAGATTTTACTAGAGACTTGATAGATTCTTCACCCTTGGAAGCAGAAGGAAGACCAATATGCTTAATCTGATTATAGTATTGAGCAGGATCCAACTCTGAAATGCATGTCATAAACTTCCAGCTTCATTCCATTTGAAAAAATTAGTTTGTGAACAAATATTTTCAATTTTAGTTTTTGTATAAAACAGGATGATGAACTTTGTCCTTCTCCATCAAGGTTTTCTTCTTTTCTCCATAAAAATTGATTTTCACCGGGTTTCAGGGTTTGGTTATTTCTGTCCTTTTAATTTTCTTTCTTTTAATTTTGTATTATTGTAAGCCACTTTTTAAAAAGTATTTAAAAATACTTTTTACATCCCAAAGTATAATTCACAATTAAAATTAAATTTGCCTGAGAATTAATGGAAGCATTTATGTCTGGCTTGGCCTAGCCATTTATTATTTTTTTCTGTTTCCTAGTTGCATATTTGTCCTTTATGAAATATCTTGTTTAAACTATGTTGTAGGTTGTCATGCATTTATTCTCATACGTGGGATATAAGATGTGGGATCGGCCAAAAACATAGGGAAAAACTATGTAAAATAAATCCATTGATGGTCTGAATTATATTAGATTATGCTAGTTTAGTCAAGAATCTGCATTCAATAGGTCTTTTTCCCCCATTGGTTAAAACATTAACCAATGCAAACTCTGTGAATGTTTTTACCGTATATCTCTTTAATTCTATTTTAATAGCACTTAGTTGATCACTGAGATTTATTAAAATGTTTTAATAGAATCACCCATTTCAATATTACTGTTTTAGAATATAGATAAGTCCTAATATCATAATCTTGCTGATGAAGGAGCTATCTCACCCAAGATAACTTTTTTCTGGACATCCAGTAATTTTCTCAAAACATTTTAAAGCTAGTATCTTTGGGCCCATTGCAAATGGTCAAATGGTATAATAACATATCAATAACATTTGAAGTACTATTATTTTGACAGATACCATGTGAAAATTTGTTTTGTTAATGTAGTCTGAAATAATATTCACAATAATTGGAATCTAGTTGGTTAGGAACTGGTATTAACCAGAACTATTTCTGATGCCTTAATAAAGGCCTTACTCCACTGCTTTTTCTATAAATTAGAGAACAAGTTTAGAATTTTAGAATTTATTTGAATTGTCAATCGCTTACAAGATAATAGGTATAAGTATATACATAGTTATGAATACATGAAATGGGTACATATAAGAAAAATAAAAGAAACAATAGGACAGGGACGGTAGGCACGTTGGTGCGCTTATATACGCTCCCTACGGACCTCTTAGGAAAGGGATAAGGTCAATAGTAGACAGTCTAAGGTTAAAGTTTTTGGGGTTTGGGGAAGAAACCACAGAATCAGGTAGAATATTCCAGACATTGACCACTCTATTGCTGAAGTCGTATTTCCTGCAATCAAGTTTGGTGCGGTTAACCTTGAGTTTGTATCTATTGTGTGCTCTTGTGTTGTTATGGTTGAAGCTGAAATACTCATTGACAGGTAAGTCATTGCAATGTATGATTTTATATACCATACTAAGATCAGACCTAAGATGGCATAGTTCAAGGTTTTCTAGGTTTAGAATTTCAAGTCTGATGGCATAAGGTATTCTACAATGAGTAGAGGAGTGGAGAACTCTTCTTGTGAAATATTTCTGGACTTTCTTAAGTTCTGAACAGCTTTAATGGTACCAGAAAGTTTGTTGATAGTAAAAATAATATATTGGTTTAGCAACGTGACATCAATGTTTAAAAACTGAATTTGTAAAGAAACTTAGACATGTCAAGAGTTTAACATGCCAAATTGCAAGTGACCTAGGAACCTGCTTATTAATTTGTCACCTTGGGAAACAAAGCCAAGCACTTTGGGGTGAAAAGGACTGATCAATGTTTGCCTTAAGGGAGACGCTCCTTTGCAGCAAGATCACTTCCAGTGCCTTCTGGGGAAGCTATCTTTATCTCTTGACAGTGCAAAACACTTTACCTGCAAATTGACTCCCGTATAAAAGGAACCCATCATTCATGCTAATGGACCCCCATCCGCTTTGCTTTCACTATACCCTGATACCACACAACAGAAACTTAACACCTTTTAAGCCAGGGCTTAATACAAGGTTTTTAGCATCTCTAAAATGCTTACCTTCCTTTGTATAAAGTAGGTTTTTCCAAGCCTATGGAATTCACTCACTGCCTTACCTGTTGACTTGTGCAAACTACTTTTAAAATATATTTTACCAACAACAATTATGAACCAAATTTTTTAAAAAATGAAAATTCTAGCTTGTTTTTTATTTTTTTCCAAAAACAAAAGGTGTTTTCAGTGTCCATTGTTCTTCTGGATTAAATAAGTAATTTCAACCCACCCCACTCCTAAATATGTCATTCATCCTATTGCTTCCAAAAGAAACAAAGGAACTACATAAACATAAGCCTGTCCTTGTACATATTTTTGAAGAATTCTGCAAGGGAAACATCTTTTTCATTTTTTTCTTATTAAATTATACCCATAAATGCTAAGTTATATTTGCAAATCTGTCCTGCTGGATGCCAAAATGGGATATTTTCACAAATGTGTCACATGCACAGCACAGCAAATTTATCTTCTCACTAATTTGCAAAATAGTTTTAAAAAATTAAATTCATTGGCAATTAAAATTATTAACCTAGACAATAAAAGCAAAAGAGAAGACAAATGAGCCAAAATCACCAAAATCAATGGTAATGTTGTCCCCAACTGTAAGTAAATTGAACTTAATGTCAAATGCTACTGTAATCCTTCTGCTTCACCGTCCAGGATTAGCTCTTTCATGAAACAGCTTCCAGACTTCCAACTCTGTAGAGCGTGATAGACAGGAGCATAAACATACTGTCACCCAGCTAGGAAGATGCTCCTGGAATCAGATTTATTTGGTCTTCCAGCTCAACATACAAATATTCATTAAACTCAGAATTGAAATGCTCTTCTCATAGTTAGGAGGATCATTCCTGAAGAGTAGCCTTCAATTTCTAAAACAATAATAGAAGAACCAGAAGGGGGGAGGGGGAGGAAAAAGGAGGCATGTACTGTATCTTTAAGCAGAACCAGAGAGGGGCACCCTTTGGTATTTAATGTTTGATCAGTGTCCTTGAACTAATCAATGTCCCTGTTTTATATAACAATCTGTAAAGTAAACTATTAGGAGGAAACAATAGTTTGTTGAAGGCCACCAGTGAGAATTATAGAACAGCAGGAATTTGAAAGCAGTAAATACCAGCACCCATCCTACTCCAATATGTTGGTTTAGCTGCAACTCAGAACAGCTCATGCAGTGTAATCCAATTTTATCACCATGACAAAAAGTAAGAAATATGTGCATTGTATACATTGATATAAATACATGGTTTTTATCTGTGCCTATGTTCTAGATACATATGAGGGTGTGCATGTGTACACTTTTATTCTTACTCTTGGCAAAATGTGAAGCAACAGTAGTGGCCAAATAAAGAGAACTCATTGTGTTATAAATTTAAAAAATACATTCCATACAAAAATATAAATATTTATCAACTATTGCACAATTGTGTAAAATGTAATTAAATTTTAATTATAATTCCAGTTGGAAATACAACATAGGTTAATTCTTAGATATTTGGGAAAAACAGGAACATATGGTTGGATGTTAATGCTGGGATGAATCCTATTTAATATCTTTAGAAGCAGTTGCTATTGTGGTGACATCTGGAAGAAACCTTCAAATAGATTACTCTCTAACCTGAATTATGATGGAGTCATACAGACCCAAACAGAAAAACATATTGTCTTTCCACAAACTGATATTTGCCAACTTAAGAAATACAAAACAAGAGAAATGTGATGAAATATAGATATTATAACATTTTATACCATCAACATTAATAACTCCTAGAAGTGTGATATTAAAATGAAATATAAGTATTTGTTAAAGTTATGCTTTTGGATATTAGCATTATTCCAGATGAATATGACAATAAATAGATGAGAGAGGGAAGGAGGGAGAGAGAGAGAGGGAGAGATAGTTATAGACAAACTAATAGACAGACAGATGTAACAGTAGAAGTCCAAGTTCTGAACATTCTCTTGTGTAACAAGAGTCTGTCCTTATATATTCAAATGAAAATTCCATTAATGGGACTTGCTTCATATCAATATCATCTCAATTAGCCAACCATGCAAATTTTGTCCCAATATAATTAAAAAAAGAAAGAAAAAACAAATTTAAAAATATGGCTTATTAGGGAAATAGTGAGATTCTGGTGTATTCTGCCTGAATCTCTTCTATTTTACTCCTCTTGCCAAAAGATAGAGATAACAACTTTTGATTGTTATTTTTTTTCATTGTTTAACTCAAGCTGTAATAATTCTTGATATATGGTTATTACAACAATCCAAGGTTACTGGTGAATTCTTATTAGCAAAGAGTCCCAGATAGAGGTTTCAATAGTGATTCCCATTTGCAGGAAAAATCAAAGAAGCTTGGTTGTGCAAGATGCTGCAAACAGTTCACATGGAGATGTAAATCAGTTTGCTCTCAATTAAGTCAGGACATTTTAAGTTCTGATTTACATCTCCATGTGAATTGTATCCAGGTGAAATAATTTAAAGTTTGGAATTACCATTATAGCATTTATGACTCTGAAATAATGAAGGTGAAATATTTCTTCACTGGAAAATTGAAGCTTCTTTGTTGGATATTACTAATAGTCCAACAAACAAATATTTTTATGAATCTGATAAATTCTAATTTGTATTTCTTTTATTTTTGCCTAACTCCATAGACATGACCTGCAATTAGACCATAAAATTTATAATAACTCCAATTTGTTATTTCATATAGCTATTGAGAAGTGAAAAAATGATAACACATGAGTCATAAACCAGAGATCAGTACCAAATACTTGAGAAAGCAAGGAAAAATTGAGCATACAATGGACAAATCACCTCCTTAACCATAACCATCTGGCAGAAGCAAATAGATATGGAAACTTTAGACATGACCTTTCAAAATCAGACTCTAAAGTTCAGTATTTACATAAATATGATTGTCTCTTTTATGCAAAGCATCACAGATATTGCCTCTTGAAGCCCAAATTCATTTTTTAGCATTGGTGTGTATCTTTCAAACTTGAATTCAGTCATTTTAAATCACATTCATAAACATGAAAAATAGAATTGTCTCTTTAGTGTCATTCAGTTTTTATCTAGAAAAATAAACTAGAAGGTTTGAGATAAGTAAAAAGGACATTTGTATATAGTAATAATTTGGCTATTTTATTTCCATTGTGTTTCCAGAATGCCTTTCATTCTTTATATCACTGAAAAATGTTATTATACTTTCTGGATTTTGCATTCAGAATTTATGGGAGTTACTAAAATCATTCGAAATTATTAAATAATAATTAAAAATTAATTTTAGTTTGATTTTTTTTTGCGAGTGAGATATATTTGCAATTCAGCAAGTTGAACTTTATCGAAACCCAAGATGTGATTGTTTTGTAGAAGAGTTTATATTGACAATTTTCCTCCCTCCTCCTCCCAAAAAATGTCAATTGACACAATCCAACATAGAGCTTTCCCTCTCTTGCACCTAATAAGTTATCTTGACCCCCGAGTTATCTTGACCCCCTCCAATCGGGCTTCAGGCCCGGGCATAGCACGGAGACGGCGTTGGTCGCGTTGGTTGATGATCTCTGGAGGGCTCGGGACAGAGGTTGTTCCTCTGTCCTGGTCCTGTTAGATCTCTCGGCGGCTTTTGATACTGTCGACCACAGTATCTTATTGCAGCGGTTGGAGGGGTTGGGGGTTGGAGGCACCGTATTACGGTGGTTCTCCTCCTTCCTCTCCGACCGCTCGCAATTTGTGTTAACGGGGGGGCAGAGATCGTCCCCAAGGCCCCTGCTTTGTGGGGTGCCTCAGGGGTCGGTGCTCTCGCCCCTGCTGTTTAACATTTATGTAAAGCCGCTGGTTGAGATCATCCGTGGCTTTGGGGTGGAGTTCCATCAGTACGCTGATGATACTCAGCTGTACATCTCCACCCCGGGCCACCCCAACGAAGCCGTCGAAGTGATGACCCGGTGCCTGGAGGCCGTGCGGGGTTGGATGGGTCGTAACAGGCTTCGTCTCAACCCAGCCAAAACCGAGTGGCTGTGGTTTCCTGCGCCCAGATACAGCCAGCTTATTCCTTCGCTGGCCATGGGGGGAGAGGTTTTGACCCCCGTGGAAAGGGCGTGCAACTTGGGTGTCCTCCTGGATGTACGGCTGTCTTTGGAAGAACATATTGCAGCCGTCACCAGGGGGGCTTTTTATCAGATTCGTCTGATTTACCAGTTGCGGCCCTTTCTGGATCTGGGCGCACTTCGCACAGTCACTTCCGCCCTCGTTATCTCCCGCTTGGATTATTGCAACGCTCTCTACATGGGGCTCCCCTTGAAGAGTCTCCGGAGGTTGCAGTTAGTTCAGAATGCAGCCGCGCGGGTGATCGTGGGCGCCCCTCGAGGCGCACACGTAACACCACTTCTCCGCAGGCTGCACTGGCTTCCTGTGGCCTACCGGATTCGATTCAAGGTGGTACTGATGGTATTTAAAGTGCTCCATGGCTCGGGACCTGGGTACTTACGGGACCGCCTGCTGCCATCAACAACCTCCCGCCGCCCAGTATGCTCCCACAGGGTGGCCCTACTTGGGGTGCCATCGCCTGACTGTTGTCGGCTGGTGGCCCCGAGAGTTCAGGCTTTCTCTGTGGGAGCTCCCTCCCTATGGAATGATCTCCCCCCGGACATACGGGCTATGACGGATATTCTGACCTTCCGGCGCGC
Organism: Bungarus multicinctus; assembly: GCA_023653725.1. NCBI lineage: Eukaryota > Metazoa > Chordata > Lepidosauria > Squamata > Elapidae > Bungarus > Bungarus multicinctus. The sequence continues at coordinate 102,526,747 of CM042836.1, read as the reverse complement.
AGTAAAAACCCTGCTTTTCGAACAGGCCGGCCTGGCCCAGTAACTATGTTTTTTGGTTTTAATTAATTCTAAATTGGGGTTTTATTAGTTTTAATTTTTTAAATTTTGAATAGACAGCCGATTTGATTATTTAATTTATTTTTAATCGTATTTATTGTGTATTTATTGTATGCTTTTAGTGGGCTGTACACCGCCCCGAGTCCCTTTTTGGGAGAGGGAGCGGTATAAAAGTGCGATTAATAAATAAATAAGGATGCAAAAATGGCTGGCCTTTTTTTAAATTGTAATCTGACTTCTTTCATCTCAGCATATGAGTGAGGTATCCTTAAGTCAGTCTTATATTTATTCATAGTAATAGCATTCTCTCCTTTATTCCAAAACTATCTGAAAATAGCCTCAACTACATATAATCTCTTAGGATTTGTCACCCATCACATTAAGTCAGATAGTGGCAATGAGTAGAAATGGAGGCAGGATAGGAAACAGAACATGAACTGTAAAAAGTATCATGCTAGTAGAATCTTCTATCAACTCAATGGTAGGTTGAAAGTTGAATAATGGGAATGGCTTATAACCTTGTTTAATTCCAGTGATCCCAGTTGATCTAAGTGTATCTTGCAACTTTATTTACAGACCCCTCACATCCTGGACATAAACTGTTTCAACTCCTTCCCTCAAAACGACGCTATAGAGCACTGCACACCAGAACAACTAGAAACAAGAATAGTTTTTTCCCGAAAGCCATCACTCTGCTAAACAAATAATTCCCTCAACACTGTTCAACTCTTTACAAAGTATACACTACTATTACTGTTATCACTCCTTATCACCCATCCTCTCCCACTTGTGACTATCACTTTGTTGCTTGTATCCTCTGTTTCCTAGTATGATTTGATGTTGATTGTACCCTATGACTATCATTAAATGTTGTACATTATGATTCTTGATTCTTAATGAATGTTCCTTCTTTATGTATACTGAGAGTACTTACACCAAGACAAATTCCTTGTGTGTCCAATCACACTTGGCCAATAAAGTATTCTATTCTATTCTATTTATTATTTTTAAATTTTTATTTATATTCCTCTCTTATTTTTATAAATAACAAGCCAAACATAACTAATACTGTTTTCTCCACAATACCAACCCTGTCAGATGGGTTGGGCTGAGAGAGAGTGACTGGCCCAAAGTTACCCAGATGCCTTTCATCCTTAAGGTAGGACTAGAACTCATAGTCACCTGCTTTTTAGCCTGGGCCTTAACCACTAGACCAAACCAGCTTTCATTTTTGTATGTATTACAAACTATGCCATTGTTTCAAAAGGGGGGAAAAATCCAATGCAGGTTAAGTTCATATGGAATGTATTTTTTCATTAATAATTCTAGATTAAACCAGGAGGGGTTGTACTTCTATATAAAAAATGGTTAGGTGTGCTGCATGTCATAAATGTGCTTTATTTTATGTGGGGCACCAACTGAGACCAAAACTCATTATTCCCCCATGCAGTTTTAAGATTTGCTTCCACCCTGGGCTTCTATTTGCTGCTAGAGCAAATTCCTGTAAAGAAACCAGATCTGGCTGATCAGTGAATAAACTATCTTACATTTTGAGCTCCATAGGAAACACAGAAGAAGCTACAAGAGCTGTTTGCTTAATTAGTTTCATTATAGAGTGCACAAAAAGCTATGAGGTGAACATTAGGCTGTTTCCATGTTTCAAATAGACAGATGTTAATAAGATTAAATCAAATGCTCTTTACTCCCATAAAGACTGTTAGATGCTCAAAGAAGCTCAACATTTCATTTTCTTGAAACATTCCCCGGTTTCTAAACATCCTTATAAATCTTTCTTATTCAAAGTTGAATTGTGACAGTCATCTCATTGACTTGAAGGCCTCATTGGTCTTAGTCCAACAAACAGGCTTTCCTCCCCCTTCTCTTGTTCTGAAATGTTTATTTACCTCATTCCCTGCTGAACACCCACCTGATTTTAATCCTAGCTGGAACGAACAATGCAATCACATATCTGAGATGATTGCTAAAATAAACATAAACCATATGAATTTCAAAAGTTGTTCTTTGCCTCCCTCCTTTCCCCTACATCAAGATAAAATTAAGTAGGCAAAACATTCATTAATTATAGAGGTCAGTGGTGGGATTCAAAAATTTTTACTGCTGGTTCTGTGGGCATGGCTTGGTCGGTGTGGCAGGGGAAGGATATTGTAAAACCTTTAGTCAGAGGTGGTATTTGCCAGTTCTGCGAACTACTCAAAATTTCCGTTACCGGTTCTCCAGAACTAGTCAGAACCTGCTGAATACCACCTCTGGTAGAGGTATTGTACACTGCCAGTGGAACATATTAAAAAGAATAGCATCCTTTCTTCCCCAAACTGGTAATCTGCAAGTGTATTTGTTTCCATAATTCCCACTCAGCATCTATTGATAGCAGACAGAAGTCCTGAAAGTTTGAGCTGAAAAGACTCAATGTTAACTTAATTGTTAGATTAAATAATGCAAACTATTTAATTCCTGGTCATTTAAATCAGCAGTCTCCAACCTTTCCAGATTGGGGGAACAGGGGTTGGTTCTATATTAGTGGCAAGCATGTGCACGAGAGCACATAGCTCTATATGTGTGAATGGCAGTGTGCGTACATCCAGTAGAGTTACGTGTGTGAGCGCAAGCGTCCACTGAACATGTAAGTGGAGCTGGCTAGATATATTCTCATATTCTCATGAAGTAATGTCTGCAGTTTCAGCTTGCCTTGCCATGAATGCCAAACATTCACTGTTTTTGGAAAAACAATATTGTCCTCACCTCATCCCTATCCTATCATGAATGTTACCTCCACCTGGGTGTTCATGGTCTAGACTTAAAATTATATTTTTAGCTTCTGATGACTTCAGCATTGCTGCCTATCTCAACTTTCTTTTAGGCAGGCCCCTGTGCTTTGATTGGTTACTGAGTGCAGTGGCAGGAATGCCTTCCCAACAGGGTTCATAATGTATATGCTTTTGATGCGGTGGCTTTTTTATACATATCCTTAATTAATTTAACTTGATTTACACATTGACAATTGCTTTTCTGGCACATGACACTTCAGTAAGGAAACTACCCATTGCTGGGCCACAGTAGTCATTCATCAAGACTGAACACCTCTCAAGTTGCTTCTGAAGCTTTCCAAGCCAAACAATTTTTGTAGCAAAATCTAGCCAGCATCTGCACAAGATAGGAGCAGCTTAAGGCTGCAATGTAGATATGTCCTAAGAAGTGAAGCCAATGAAATATAGTGAGAACTAATAAAACATGCAAATAATTGTTTTTGTTTTTTTTAAATGCAATGCCACATTTGCTTAGGAAGGTCCAAGAAATATACTGGAACTTACCTCTGAGCAAATTTGTGTAGAATTACATAGCATAAGACTTACTAAATAAATAGCAATAGCACTTAGACTTTTATATCGTTTTACGGCCCTCTCTAAGAGGTTTACAAAGTCAGCATATTGCCTCCAACAATTTGGGTCCTCATTTTACCAACTTCGGAAGGATGGAAGGTTAAGTCAACCTTGAGCCTGGTGAGATTCGAACTGCCAAATTGCAGTCAGCCGGCAGTCAGAAGAAGTAGCCTGCAGTACTGCAATCTAACCACTGTGCCACCATGGCTCATGTTATGTAGCTACTACATATATTGTCAGAAGAAACTTGGAGATTAGCTGCCTTTGCTGATTTTACTGGCTGGGCAGAAGATACTGAAGAAGGTGGTACCATGGGTGTCAAGGTCATAAGTCATGTAGGGCTTTAAAGGTGATAGCCAACATCTTGAATTGTATCTGAAAGCAAAGTAGTAACTGGGACATGCCTCACAGTAGCAATGTAAAATGAAACAAAAGATTATTAATAATAATTATAATAAATCAGCAATCAATGACATACCTCAATGTGCTATAGGTATGTCTCATTAGAATTAGGAGACTGACAGATAAAGAGCCATAATTAGGTATAGCTGAATAGGAAGTTTAACTTCATCTTATACATATCCATTGTTTGTGTGCAGTTATTGTTACTGCTCTCAATTGCAGCATTAAGAAGACGCTTAATAGGAGGTATTTTTATCCAGAGATCCTTTGTATAGTTGTTTTCGGTACAAGCAGTCCTCAACTTACAACTATAATAAAGCCTGCCCACTGTGAGCCTAAGTTGTGAAAGTCATAAAGTGGGTCACCCGTGTGTCTAATCTTACAACCCTTTTTTATGTTATAGTTGTTAAGCAAACACTACAGTTGTTAAGGAAAGACATTGTTTGTTATAGGACTCTTTTGCCAAAAACCAGTAGTAATTTTAAGCAAAAACACCATAAATCACATATGACACGGGTGCTGCAAATGGCTATAAATGAGGGCCAGTGGCTGAGCAATCATGTAACCACAGCAGGCCTGGAACTTCAGGATTTTGGGGGAATCTGTTGTAATTCGAACAGTCACTAAATGACCAGACATAAGTCGAGGACTTCCTATATTCAAACTTTCTCCATTCTTACTCCCTGTCCATCTCCAATAGAAAACCAATAATCTACAATTAGAGTATTCTAAATGAAGAAGTTCCAGGAAGTTCATAGAGAAGCTGTTTCTCCAGACTTATCCAAACAATTAGAATAATATGGTCTATTAGTTTTGTCTTTTTCACTTGAGATTAAATTGCCTCCCAATTATTTGTTACTGTTTATCTTCCTAACTCATTTGCATAACCCATCACATTTACATAGTGACGGTTTTATATACAAAGCTAAGGTGGGTTGATCAGCAATATGCAAGTTTGTGGTTTATGCTCATAGAGAACATTTTTTTACCTGAAAGCAACAAATACAATGCCTGTCATGCAGTGAGTAAATAAAGATTACCGTTTTACAGGGGATTAGGTTAAAGAAGGATCAAAGAAGACACTATATATGACAGCTGTTGGCAAGAGATACCATATTGTAAATCTACTTTCTTCCAATGAAGCATTTAGTAGAATTTTCATGCTTTGCTTTATCACACATGGATCCTGCAGCAATGCGTTCTGTTGTTGCAGGAACTGTAATAGTTCAAGACAGGAAAGTTAAGATGGTCACAGATTATTTTCAAAATGCTTTGGAGGAATTAGCATATGGAGATGATGTAAGGAATAAATAATATGGTAATATCTATTCCATGCCATCTATCATAATGTTAGAGAATGTGAAGCATACAAAAACATTTACTTCCATCTGAAAAGTAGGTAAGAAGTCGCTGATGAATGTCGTCTTTGAAAATTGTGCTATAAAAGATATGCTGGTTTTAAGATGCATTCAGAATTATTTCTATCTTTTCTAACTGCATATTTGAGGTTCTGAGTACCAAGAGTACCATTATGTAAATTACAGTCTACTTGCCATTACAACATGAATATTTGCATTTTATCTTTTAGAAAATCTAAAATAGTTGCTGAATGATCTCAGTTTCCTTAAATGATTGAACAGCATTTTTTTTACCTTTTAGCTCACATTAAAAGTGGAAATAAATATTCTATGTTCTTTAGCATAGTCTTTAGCAAATGTTTTTGTTCTTAGTGACTTGCTATATTTGAATTTCAAGTATACGTCATTGGTTTCTGCTTGACAGTATAATTAGAAATGAGTTATTGAAACTTATTCTTGGGAAAGCTTTTATATAATTTAGCTCAAATAATAAAACTATTTATTAGAGAAGGAATGAAAATCAGGATGGTTAGAGGCAGAGAGAAATATAGCAGGAAGGCAGTCAAGCCACTCTTGAACATTTGAGAGAAGTTGCCACTTCCTGCTTCTGTGCTTATTTCAGGAGCCAGTGGTCTTGGGTTCTGGTTGCTGTTTTTTAATGTTGGTGATAAATCTCTCATGAACAATCTCACTGGGACAGGGCCAAGAAAAGTGGCATGACACTTGTCTTGCAGGAACCTCTGCAGATAAATCAGTGATTTGCTCCCAAGATTACTGGATGTGGAATCCTATTCTTGAAGCTGATGTACAGGGTCACAGTCAGTGGTGGGATTCAATTTTTTTTATTACCGGTTCTGTGGGTGTGGCTTGCTGAGCATGGTGTGGCTTGCTGGACGTGGTTTGCTGGGCATGGCAGGGGAAGGATATTATAAAATCTCCATTCCCCCCCCCCACTCCAGGGGGAAGGTTAATGTAAAATCCCATTCCCTCCCCACCTCATTAACCTGCTTTCCAGCTCTGTTCTCCTGTGCAGGGCAACAAAAGAAGACCCAGCCAATCAGCTGGGACTCAGGAGGCAGAGAATAGATGGGGGAGAGGCCAATCAGAGATGGTATTTGTCGGCTCTCCGAACTAGTCAAAATTTCTGCTACCCAGAACTGGTCAGAATCTGCTGAATACCACCTCTGGTCACAGTGGATTGCTTATTGTGTCATTCCTTCCTATTGCACAGCAATGTCATTAACTTGGAATTGGTGGTGGACTTGTAGGACTTCAAATCCTTTTCCTTGGGGCAAGGATTAGAGGCAGCTAAAGAATCTGTAGCCACTATGACAATAATGGGCTTGCACCTTGTCATCAGGGAACTGAGTCATGTAGAAGGCCATGCAGAAAAGATGCCTAGAGGGCTGCTGACAAAAAAAAAAATCCCAACAAAATCAGTACAATATAGGTCATGTTCAGGCCTTAGCGGTAAAATGATAATGTTTCTTCACCCTTATCACATCTTCAGAGTCAGAACAGATAGTCCTATTTAAGGTTACCCAGATCATATTAAGGAACAATGAATTGAAATAATAATATTTATAGGCTACTATGAAGAGTTTTCAGATACACTGGGGAATAAAGTCACTCAAATCGCCTCAGACTTTGATGCTAGTTGGATAGGAACTATGAGATGAGTAAAGTTACATCTCTGAAGTTTATCTGGGATGAGTTGGCATGTATTGATCCTGCAGAGGTGGATATAGTCTGACAGCCTGGTTTCCTTCCCTTCTTGGTTAATTACAGTAAAGCCTCCAGAAAGATGACAGAAGGTTTGGCTATAAGTGAGGTTGAACATTCTTGAGGAATGAAGTGATGCCAATTGTCTGAAGAAGGTAGTGGTGTGTCGGTGTCCCCTCAAGACATCATTGCTCTACTTGGCAGTTTTAGATCATTATGAGGCACTCTCCAGCTGTATGAAAAACTCTTGGGGAAACAGATTGTCTAACTCCTTTGGCGGAACCAAGATAAGGGAAGGGAAGCCCTTCTGGAGCTGCTTAAGCTCTCTATGACCTTAACATATATCAAATATGCAAATCTATTTGATGAGGATTGCATTTGTGGGGCAGGGAGTTGCCAAGAGTCTGCTTCTTGAGTGGGAGGTTCCTTCAGAAGGCCTTTCATTGTGGATGATCTTTTGCATACCTCCATCTTGTGTGCCAGTTACAGCTTCTTCTGGATTGAGAGACCTTACTCGTGCTTTGGTTACCTCCTATCTGGCAGGTTCCTGTTTATAAAAAATAGTTTTATTAAAAGAGTTAATAGAACATTCAAAGAAAATGCTTAGTAAATATGAAAGAGAGAAAAAAGAAAAGGAAGGTTAAAAGAGCAAAGAGAAAAGGAGAAAGAAAGGAAAAAAGAAAGAAAGAACAGAAAACACAAAAAGAAATAGAAAAAATGGGCTTTTTTATTTTAAATCTCTTGTTTTATTATAGAAAATAAAATGCAAAACAGTAGAACAAAGAAACAAATTTTTGTTTAGAAAAAACAGATCTTTCTCTTGGCAATTCTACCTACAATTCTAATCAAATCTCTCTAAAATTACATCTGAATTCCCTTCTTTCTATAACCTAGTCTTTATCATCATTAAAACAATAAATCACAAATTCATTTTCTTTTTTTATTCAGAAAGTCCCAGACAGGGTTTCTAGTCATTGTTCAATGCCCAAAATGAGTTATCTCTAATGAAAGAAGTCAATTTGGCTATTTCAACAAGTTCAGTCAATTTCATCAACCATATCTCCATGGTGACTGTTGCCAAATACTTTCTATCTTTGTACATATAGTCTCACCATAGTAATCATATACTGAAATAATCTTTCATGACAGTTTTCTAATTGTGCATCCACCAGTCGTAAAAGGAAAAGGTCTACTTTAATAAAACACTAATCTATAACATCCTCTGTATCAATGTGTGCATTTGAATCCAATATTGTTTCAGACAATATTGTTTTAGACAATACCTGTTTTGGCAACTGATGTACCATTCAAACAATAGCAAAAAGATATGTCCAATTTTGTATGCCAAGAAAAAGAAATACATGTTAAATAAAAATAAGTCTGACAAGACGCAAAGAGAAAAGGAAGATTGAATTTCCTGGATTTCCATTATATTTTGCAGCTTATTGTTTGGTTTGGTCTGGATGAAAGAATAGATGTTGCTGAGAAACAAAAGATTTTAGAATTAGAAGAATACAAGCTAGGTTTGGATAGCATGGGTGTTCATGATACAAAAAAAAAATCATGTTGGTTATAAAAATCATTTTATTAGACCTGTCTGTACTGCATCTACATGTGACTCCTTTAAAGGTCACTCAGAAGCTCCAGTCAGCCCAAAATACAACAAATCAAGCATTTATAAGCCCAGGGGTGGGATGCTACCTGTTCTCTCCAGCTCTATAGAACTGGTAGTTCTGACACCAAACCGGTTCTGTGTTTGCTGTTGTTTGACCCACCCTCCCACCTGGGCTCTTACCTGTCCTTTATTTCCTGCTTTTTCAACCTCAGCTGCTTTGCGCGGCAAGCTGAGGTTGAAAAAGCAGGAAAAAAGTGGCTTTTCAAACGCTGTGCACCTGCGTGCAACAGTTTTCAGCTGTCTGGACAGCTTAAGGTTTTTTACACGCAGCGCAAAATGTAGTCACTGAACCGGTAGTAACACTGGTTGAATCCCACCCCCGTATGATTTGCCCATTAAAACTTCTGCTTTGAGAGCTGCACTGGTTACTAGTGTGCTTTAGGATACAATTCAAAGTGTTAGTCATCACTTTAAAGGCTGTTTATAACTCACTTATTCCCAGTGTTTGCACACATCCATTAATATGGAAGGGCTTACTCTGGAACTATCCCTTAAAGAATGTCATCTTCTATGATCTTGAAGCAAGCCTTTTGCATCATTACTCCACTTCTTGGAGTAATTCTTGGATATGTTATCTGAAGTCAGAGAAAGACCAATCCTCCTGCCCTTTGCAAAGTTGTTAAGGCCTGTTTATTCAAAAGACTTTGGGTTCTGAGATATTTGTTTTCCCATATAAACCACCATTTATATGTGGGTATGACCTCGGTGTTGTTACTACTATTATAAGATTCCTATATATAGTTATAGTTCTATGAGCAATTCAGAATTAGACCAGAGTAGCGTGTAAGTATGTTGGTAAAAAAGACATACAATCATTTATTGATTCCCTTATTAGCCCATTATTGATCTCTATAGCTGAGTTAAAATAAGCAATAATTAGCTAGCAATCACTATTAAAGACAAGAAGAAATACTAATACATCAAATAATTACTTTCACTTAGGCAGGAAAATAAATGAGTTGGGATTCTTTTGTACTGTTTAATGTTTGAATACAAATACACATATATACCTACATGGTCTGTCCTTCTGAATTCTATAATGAGATTCACTACAAAGATTTTTTAAAAAAAAATTATGTCCAATCTCATTTCAAATAAGCCATAATGTCTTTGGAATGAGTAGTTAAGCTGCTATCTAGCATAACGTATAGTATGGTGACCATCAGGTTTTGTTAAATGATTAATGCTATTAAATGATTAAATCATTTGAAGTTCTCATTCCGGCTGAGTATAAACAGAAGGTAAAACACTTTTAAATCAATTACCTAATGATGGTCAAATAATCTTCTTATATTAATAAAAGCAATTATTATATGTCAAGGCTATTCATTTTAAAGGTTTCAAGATCAAGCCACATATTACACTGAACCATAATTTGCATATTTCACATTATGACTAAAAAGGGTAAACAGTATACAAAAAATTGTAAACATTTATTGAATGTTGCACCTACCTATTAGAGTAATTCACCAGAATCCCCAAAACTGCAAAATTAGTGAGAAAAGAGGATTTTAACATATGGCCATGCAAGCAGCCCCCACCCACAAGCCCATAGAAAGATCAATTCCGAAACTTGAAGGGATTTTCATAGCCTTTTGAACATGACACATGGTGCACTAACTGGTGCACCAGAAAGGTTGCAGTGCAAATATATGCAGTACAATTACTCCTGTTTCTACAATGTCTGAACAGCTAACACTAAAATGTAATCATCCTCAACAAATATAACTCAACTACAAGAGAAGAATGGAAGGATCAAAAATAATAAGCAACTCTGGTCATAGATAAATATTACATCTTTTTTTTTTCTCTTTCAACTCTCAGGTTGACTAGCAAAATCAGTTAATGCCGTTAATGCAATTTATTCTTAAGAAAAGGAGGAAAAAACCTTCCTGGTAATAAGTTGTTGATTAGGTTACTTGTAGGTGGGAGTCACAAGCCAAATTAACCCACTGCTGGTACTATTGTTCAGAACTATGCATAATGACTCAATGCACAAGTAAAAAAAAAAGCATAGAATCCTGATAGTATTGGAAGGCTTTAATTCTTATAATAAATTATTGATTGATGTGCTGGTTCTTCCTTTCTGCTTGAAATTGATTAAAAAAATACAAATTAATCCAAAATATATTCCAACAAAAGATATGAAGGGAATGGGCATATACTCCAAGTCTTTCAGTTTCTCCTGCTTTTGTTTTTTGGTGTGGTTTTTTTTTTTTTTTGGCTCAACTCTAGCATTAAATTCTCAGATCCAGAAAGTTTTGGCCTGCTGCAGACATAAATAATTGGTATGTACCTTTGTTATATTATGGGCATGTAAATGTGTAGAGGTAACTGTCAACCATCAAGCAATAACCCAAAACCTAATTCATTTGTCAATAAAAAAATATGCAAGACTGTTGAAATAAGTGGAATAATAGATTGGTGCATGACATTCACTGGCAGGCAAAAAGGTTTTGACAGACAAATAAAAGAACAGAGACTTCCTCCCTCATGCATTTGATCTAGCCAGCAAATCATAACATTACTCACTTTCCTTAAGGGTTGAATGATAAAGGCATAGATTTGTTATCACTACTTTGTGTCATTGTATAAAAAGGATTAGCCTTTTTGGCAACAAAAAGTGAATTCAAATGCATGAGGCTAAGTTAGCACTTTTTGGACCTCAGGGACCACCAAACTCATAATTTTAAATCCTGTGGACCAGAGACTCTGGGAAAACCCCCCCAAAAAGTCTGCAGGAAAATTCCCCACCCTGTTTTCCTACCAATCGATTGTTCTTTATTTGGGATCGCAGTTCTACTATCTCCAGTTCCGTTCTCGGGGGAGGGGGGAGAGAGAGACTTTTGTCTTCATGCAAGGAAAGTAGCAGAAGCAGCAGAAATCTTTTTTTCTCTGCCCCAAACTCCACCAAAATAGCGCAGGATACCTTGCAGGGTCCCAAAGACTCATTTCTGGCAGAGTTTGGTGGAGAGAAAGAAAGACTTTTGCTGCTTTCCTTGCGTGCAGCCAAAAGCAGAAGAAGAAAGAAGCGGAAAAAAGCAGCCCGGTGGCCAGGCCTGGGGGCCTCACTACCTCATATTGTTCACAATGCAAGCGACACAAGCCTTGTGTTCCGATGCAGCCTGGATTAATTGCTTTGGGGGGTGCTTTGGAGGGTCACATTTCTCTGCGGACCACCAAAATTTTCTTGCGGACCATCAGTGGCCCCCAGCCCACTAGTTGGCGACCACTGAATTAGCAGATGCTTTTGGTGGCATTAGTGTGCCATACCAAAACGTGCAGTTTTTCTTAATCTTTTTTTAAACCGTCAAGATAGCATCAATAGTAAACCACCCAAAGTACAGTCTAGGACAGAGTTCCCCAACCTTTCTGGCTTTGCAGACCAGTGGGGGTGGGAGAAGGGATGGTTCTGTGTGTGCAGTAGCTAAGCACGCACACACATCTCCATTTTGTGGGACTGGTGGACATGCGCCTCCACCGCTCACACAAATGAAGCGTGCATGTACACAATGCTCCTCGTGCAAGTGGGGGTTGTGGCACATATGCTCACCTGCCACTTTGTGTGATCCGGTTCTGAACAGCTCACAATCCAGCCTTCATATAAATAGTAAATTATATGAGAGACCAGATGAAACCTTGCAGAGTTGCCCTGGATAAATCCCAGGAACCAAAAGAGGTTTCCAAGTGCCATATTCTGATAATGCCCTTAAGCAGAGATGGGATTCCACCGGTATAACAACTGGTTCACTGCCGGCTGATCTTCGGAGCAAGGGGTTCGCCTGAACCGGTCCAAACCGGTAGAATCCCATCCCTGCCCAGAAGTAGTAAGATTTGTTCAGTGCAGTCATTCTGACTTTTTCCTATATCAAAGAGAAAAAAATAGGCAATGGTGACAAAAATATACATTAGTGTATGCTATTCTGATGTTAGATCATTTATAAACTTTTTATTAATTCATATACTTATTTTTTATATACCGTACAGTAAGAATATGGACCAATATTACATGGTCTAATCTGATCTCCCTTATGTAAATTGTGGGATTTTGTGAGAAATAAGTTCCTCTCCCAAACCCTCCACTCTTCTCCACAACATGGGATGCATTTGTAGGTGATCTGTCTAAATTTCTGAATCTGAAATCCTGAGTCTGATTTAGTGACCTTTTGCAAAAGATAAACATGTAGCTTTATCCTTCTCCTCAACCTCTTTGCTCTTTTTGCACACAGAAGGACTGAGGATGGAGTGTTCTATAGGTTTGAAATCATCTAATGTGAAAGAAGGAAGGCATCTTCAGTAGCTGACATCAGTCAAATTTCACAGTAGCTGCTCAAGACCCTTCAAAATATGTCTGAATAAATTTCCTTCTTCACTTTTATTAACATAAATGTTTCCAAGTAATTTGCAAGGGAATCCCCACCTTTGTACAAAGCATTAAAAAATACATGAAGGTTCTTCAAACACAATGTTTTTAGTTACCCTACGTTGTAATTGTCTCAAGTATTATTGAGATTTGGGTCAGCATGACTTATCTATCATATGTAATGGAATTTGGTCAAGAGAACTACATTCTGTCTGCCTGCCTGCTGCCTGCCTGCCTGCTTGGATTTTACATAAATCTAGCCACAGTTTTTCATATTTTGGTTTATTATTGGGGTTGAAGATGTTTGTTTTTGCTTTACTTTTATTATGAATCGATGTATTATGGAAAAAGTATAAATAAATATATACAAGTATGTAAATAAATGGGAATTTAAAATAGTTTAAAAGAAATATGCAAAGTCCCTGCAGAGCTTAAAAAAACCTAATCTCATAATGACTCGCTCTTTGAAAATGACTATTGACTATTCATATGATTCCAGATTTCCAGTACCTTCTCTCTTCTGCTGCCTAATGACATGAGGTGATTCCCAATCAGAAAACCCTTCGACCTAGAGTCTCTCTTGTGGTATCACTTACAATAGCTGAAAGTGTAAGCATTTACAACATTCACTAGGATATTTTACCACTAGCAATTATTTACAGCCCAGCACCTGAAAAGAGAAGTAAGGAGCAGGAGGCCCAGTAACCTTTCACCTGTAATACTCTAGTCTGTCCCCCTGCCCTGAACTATTAGCCTTCCACAAAACAAAGGGGCAGACAGCATTCTTCTGAGTAGATTAATCATAAGCAAGAAGCGTTCTCCTCTGAATAAGGGGCAATCTCTGCTTCTTCTTTTTTTCTTTTACTTACTATAGCCATAGGAACCTTTGAAGCAGGGAGTAGATTACACAGCAATAAAAAGGAGGTGTAACAATTTCCACTTGAATGTTTCAGTAAGCAGCTTTTTCATTTTCAGTCTTCTATCCAGATTCAGCATTTCAAGATTTCTGTTTAAACTGCCAGCAGCTTCTCAGTTGTTCCCTGTTAAAAATAACTCTTTATTTTTGTCTTTTCTCCCTGGTTTGCAAAAATTATTCTGGAGTGCACTTATTTTCTGATGGTCACATTTGGGTTTTTAATTTTTGATTCTGCTGATTGAACAATATGATCTGCTAGATAATTATATTCCCTGGTTAAATGTAAACCATGACAGTCTTCAAGACCTTAAGTCTGTAGTCTCTTGGACCCTTGGGCAGATGTGGCATTTTAGGAACGTGACATGAGCACTTCCAAAAGAAGAAATATGAATGCATGGCTGGTCACAAAATAATTTTTGCTCAGAAAATAAGAGTTTGCTTCCCCTTATATTATTTAGCGTTTCAGAAGAATGGTCTGTATCATCTCAGCTTACCTTTGAATATTTTACTTGGGGAAGAATGGTGAGATTAGAGGAACCAGATGTACATCTTCTTAAAGTACTGGATTGCATGTATGCACCAGTTTTATTTTCTTAAAATCCCTCCAGGATCTACGTGCAGTTAGAGGCATCGTTAGACATGGAGATGATGACTGAAGGTGGCATATTGCATTGTAATATGTTTGGTTATAACAGGGGTGGGGAACCATGGCACTTTTATGACTTTTGGATTCAAACTCTCAGGATTCCTGACCCAGAATTCTGGGAGTTGAAGTCCAAAAGTCATAAAAAGAGCCATGGTTCCCCCTCCCCCGACTTATAATTTTTTAAATTGTGGGCCATAGAGCTTAGTGGCCACTAAAAAAGATTTTGTGGATGTAAACTTGCAGATATAGATTTTATTATCATGACCCAAATTGTAGGTTAACTAACCTACTTCAGTAGGTTAACTACTTGGAGGAGATTGGTGGTTTATTTATTTATTTATTTGTTTGTTTGTTTATTATTTTTTATTTATTGGCATGAAAATGAAAATATACTCCAATTATTTCAGTATTTTGGATTTCCCTACATTTCCCCGCCCCCCCAATTTATCAGGCCAAATATCTATATCTATCTCTATCTATCTCTATTTCTATCTCTATCTATCTCTATCTATCTATCTATCTATCTATCTATCTATCTATCTATCTATCTATCTATCTATCTATCTATCTATCTATCCACCATAAGAATAAAGAATGTCGTTATAGCAAATGAGTGTTCTGAAAATGAAACTGTCAGTTGAAAATCTGTCCTCAGACTTAAAATGGCTGTGGGTGGATTCCCTTTTTTTAAGTGGAAGGTTCACTGTTAGGCCTTGGAAATGTGTAGTGTTATCTAGCATTCTGCTCTCTTTCTTCTTTTGTTCACACATTAGTTAAAATATTTTTATATTTTATCGGTGTTCACTAGGTGCCACCCATCTCAGTGTATTCCTCAAAATTAGGCAAATATGCAGCCAGCATTCAATCAGACCAGTGAAACACCATGTTTTAACTTCATCTGGAAATTCTTTGACCTCATTACATCTTACAGAAAGAGTATATTGGGCTTTCTTTTAAAAATGTCAATTAATAATAATATTAGAGTAGACAATGTTTCTGAGAAGGAAATGTCCCAATTTGCCTTAATTTTACCTATGTGTGAAAATTATTTGCCATAATTTTCACACATAGAAATATATATCACATCCTTGAAATGTGATTGTAGCAAGACAGTTCACCATGAACATTGTGGAGATGAACCATTTTATTATTAAAATAAAGGATATGGATGAGAAGTGTATAGTTTTCGAGGTTGGTGAATTTTTTCTTCATTTTTTTTTCTTTCTTTTTTCTTCAGAATAAACATTGAAGATAATCAGCGATGTTCTAAGTGGTAATTTACCATGATATGCTTTTTAATCACAAAGGAATCAATAAACTGTCTTTAGTAAAAATAAAGGCTTGAAATATAGTCAAAACTTCTGGTCTTTGTAAAGCAGATATTTTTTTCTTGCCAACTGTTAAAAAAAAAATCTTACTCTGCACCTGACTAAACTCCAAAGAAACAGGAAAAGGAATGAGGAAACATTCTCCCCCTGCTTATTAGAGCAGTTGTGTTAATTGTTAAACAATGTGTGTGTGTATAGTGTATCAGTGTGATATATATAATTTGGCATCTTAAAAACAAACTTTATTTCATTTATATATGAATTAATACCCTGTCTTCTAAGGTATGTGCATTGCTTAGTACAACACACAATGAAAACTATATCATAATAAAAGAATACACTCATTGGGCAATACCACAAGGTTCTCATCTAGCAGGCCAATACATAATGTTCTGTTTGTTAATGGTTTGTCTGGATTTATCCTGCAAGGCCTGCTTTACCCAGTAATATATACCGTTTTTTGAAACAGATGTTTCAAAACTGGATAGACTGTCTGGTTGTGAAATAAGTGTGTGCAAGCAATTCCTTGTCTTATAAACTACACTTATGCTACAAATATATATACTAGCCCAGACTACAGATTGTTGTGGATTTTTTTAAAGGATAATGACTGTAAATAAGTTTGTATCCCTCTGAGACAAAATTTCAGTGATACTTGCTCAAAGACAAAGAAAGGCGAAATCCTCTCTTCCTTCTTTTAGATGTCACATTGATTTGACCAGTCCTAGGATTACTTGGGTTACTATAGGCTCCTGTGGGTCACTCTCTCCTTTTCCATGTCTGCTTTCTCACAACACTTGTTCTGTTAGGCAATACTAAAAAGGGTAGATCACGCAAGAGCCAAGGGTGCAGATCATGCAGATCAAGGGTTCCTGTGAGGATTTTTTAAAAAAAATCAGCTCAGGATTTCTGTAAGCAGGCCAAAAAAAAAAAAAGTCAGATTCTGCTCCACCTGTTTAAAAGTCGCCTTGGGGTCTTTCTTTCACCGTTTGGAGCTTTAAATCAAACACCTTAGAAGTTGTCTTGACAGCAATGTGGAAGTGGCTTGCCAATCTGGGCATCAAGTAAGCTTTTGGAGTTGATCTCCCACCGTTGTGGTACCTTAAGTAAGACCTAGCCTCCTTTTTCCAGCTCCGGGCTGGAAAGGGTCAATTCAGTTGCATTATTATTGATCACTTGATTTTCCGGGAGGACTGGATCCCTTCCCTTCTGATGAAGCCTTCCTCCTTTCCTAGTTCTGGGAATTACCGCTGGAGGAGTTTTGTCACTTGCGGAAAAATTCCATCAGAGGTTAGATTCCCGCAAGAAGGATGAGAAAAATAATTTAAAACGGAAAGATACTAATAATTTCCAACCCAATTACGAGTTACACTCAAGAGACATTTCACGTTTAAAAAGTTCTTCATGTGTTGTTGTTTTTTAATTACGTTAAGCTAACTTATAAGGTCTGATAAAAGTTTAAGGCACGATCGTCGTTTTTGGAAGTTTTTCTTTAAAAAAACAAAAACAAAAAAAAATCATGTTGAATTGCCCAAATGCATAGCCTTGAGTGTTGCCAGACACCTTACGGGCTTAAGTGCTTTTTTGGGCGGCCCCCGGATCGGTCGTGTGAAACGATATAATTCCTTTCTTTGTCATTCGATTGTCGTGCTTTTCCAAAGCCGAAAGCGGGAAAGGAAAGGGCACCTTCGCCCGGCAGACATGCAGACATATAGCCCAAAGTACATAAGCCGGAGGATAATACGGGACGAAATCTGCGAGGGGACACCAGGCAATTTCGTTTGGACATGTGGACAGGGGAGGAAGCCACAGAGAGGGAGGACCATTCGCCTGGGGGTGTCCGCTTTAGCTGCTCTCTCCTTCCCTTCCCTCCCCCCCCGCCCCGCGGGCTCCCATCCAGCCTGTTCCACTTCTCAGTTGGCACGCCATCCCGGCAGGAGTTTTCTCCTCGCGACTGCCCACCACCTTCCGCTTCTGATCCCGGGGGAGGGGGGGAACGAGAGAAGGGGGGGCACAGTCGGGATGTTTCAGGGTTTGCCTTTAACTATTGACTGATTGAGGGCCCCTGGTGGCATCTTTGGGCCCCTTTTCGTTGCCATTTCATTAGGCGCCACGGAATTGGGCCCGAAGGGTGGCCTCAGACTGCGGTCAAATAAGTCAAGATTGTGGCGCGACGGTGCGAGGGAAACTGTCTGAGACGTGTGTGTGTGTGTGTGTGTGTGTGTGTGTGTGTATAAACCGCTTCCCTAACCGCTAATATATAAACATAAAATCGCTTCCCTCGCCCCCATCACCTTCATACTTTGGACCGCAGTCTGCGGCACTCCTGGAGATGAATCTTGATTTGTGTTATGACCCCTCCTCAGCCCCCGCTTTAAGAAAGAGTACGGCCATCAATTATGTGGGAACGGCCCATTTTCCCAAGTTAAGCGAGTTCCAGTTACGTCGACTTTTCAGTTCGGTCCTAAACAGGTGCTCGCTCTCCTGGGGCCCAGTGCAAGGCCCCGTATTAAAGTCCCTGGAAATGTTTGACATTTAATTATTCAATATTCAGACACTTTTGGAATGTCACTGACTGCTGGATATATTTTATTCTTTTATCCTGCTTGGGGGAAGAGAGATGTCTTCTCCGTCTGCCCAAGTGAGCTTTGGTTTGTTCAATCCTAGCCGCAATAAATCTGTGCTGCGGGACAATCTCGCGGGGCTTCAGTTCTTAACGTTTTGGCCGGATCGTGACCATATTGCGATAATTATCATTATCATTTCCCTTTTCATATTGTTTTATTGTATTTCTTTAAATACATAGCATTCTTAAGCCCGGATTGCTCTCTGAGGCAGATGGAAGTTTCTTAAATATGAAATAAATACATAAATATTCAAGTGGCAACAAGCCAATCCAAAGAAATTCTGTCCTTTGCGCCAGACAGTTGAAGTTTTAGAGCATTTCCTCCCCACTCCCCTTTTTGACAGAGATTGGCCTGTCTCCAATCGTTTGAAGAATGGATGTTTGGAATTGCTTATTAGACAAAACATTTTATCCTGGGACATAATAGTTCCTGTTGGGTAAATGTATCATATTCCCAAGTATATATCTTTAAAAATACTATTTGCATTTATAGGCTATTTTATTTGGAAAACTTTTGCTTTCCTCTGGAACTTTTCGACTTCTTTTCTTTCACATCGTCAGTTATGCAATCAGGATGACTCAATACCCCTCAACCCCACCTCACCCCCCAAAAAAAACATTACTTGAACCTCTTGGGCTCCATCATAAATAGACGATCTTCGATAATATACAATGCAAGCCAGTTGGAAATACTTCATAAAATGGCATCTATATTATCCTTATTAGTAGAAGCCGGCTGTCTTTCCAAATTTGTTCCAGTTAAATATCTCTCTATCTGGTATCTAGCGCGCAGCATTAAGTCTTTATGGGAAGGAAGTGGATTTATTAAAATAAGATAGATGTAATATTTATACAACGCATTATCATTTGCGTGGATTTTTTTTTCTATAGTTTTACTCTTCTGTAAAATACCGAGAAGATGGATCTAACAGGTGGAGATCTGCGAATTCTAGATCCTTAAAAAATGTACTTACTGGTTTCCTGAAATTAAGCCCTATTTAAATCCGTGGACTTAAATTTTTGAATAAAGGTGGATCAAACTTCTTTGTAAGATAGTAAATAAATGCAGACTCGTTGCCTACTTCAATATTTCTAATTTAATTCTCCAGTTCTTCCAGTGGTAAACTACTCTGTCACTGCTAAAGAATTCTACGTTTAATCCCAAAACACAAATTTATGTTGTTGTTGTTTTGCAGCGATAACTGGTATCGCCCGGCTGAATCTGAGAGAGATTAACGTATCTAAAAACGTGTGCCAAGAATCTGTTTTGGAGTACAGCTGTCCTAGGATGTATTGCAGATACAGACTAATATTCGTTACTCTGTCTGTCTGTGCGCGCGTGTAAGAGCGCAATGAAGAACAGCACTGAAAGAGAAAATCAGGTGTGCGGGAATATTCTGTGAACCAGAGGCAGCGCGCATGCGCACGCGATATTAAAGCGCGGGAGGGGAAGAACTTGGGCTGATATATATCTATGGAGATTGTCAGTCACCCAGGTCATGGTTGTCCCAGAGGTGCTTTTTTAAGAGGCAGCTGGACTTTCTTCTTTTTCTTTGAAGACCTGAAGAAGTGTCTTGGATGAAAAGCGAAACGTCTTCAAAGAAAACCAGAAAGTCCTCTTTAAAAAGCCCATGTGGGTCAGGCGCATCTACATTTTGGCAGTTAAAAGAATAATTTGAATTTAATGGGATGTGTCTTCCTTAAAATCGGATTGCAGCAGCCCCCTTTATTTAGAAAGCGATCCTTTCTATTTTTTCTTCAGGGAGCAAAAGAAAGCACACTTCGTTGCGGTTTAAAATCAAAAGTTAACACGCGGAATGGATTGTAGTGTCTGTTCATGTCTCTTTTCCGGGTACACAGGATTAGATAGGTCAGCAAGTTAGCTTCGGACAGGCCTCAGTTTCTCTTCTGCGAAAGGGCGCCGGCGAGTAGGACGGCACTGCGCAAACTGTGGCGGGCAAGTGTCGAAACGCAGGGCACTCCCTACGAAAGTTTTTAGCACGATTATAACATTTGTTTAAGTGCATTCACCCCGGCTCTAAATAAGGCGGCAGAAAAATAGGCACTCCGCCCGGAGTCCCCACTTCCGAGTTGAAGAGACCGCAGAAATCCTTCAAGTATATATATTTTTAAAAAGCACACGTGTGAGTACACAGGCGACCACACGCCAACTCCCCTCCCTCCCCACCCAAAATCTTAGCATTTCCCCTCCTACACACACACTCCTAGAAACGTTATTTGCGCTGTTCCAGGCCCGGGCTTCAGTCCCATTGAATAAAACAAGCTGATCCGATAGTAAACGACCGCCCTCCCTGGAATAGACCGTGAGGTAACGATGCATGTAGCCTTGCCTCGCTTAATGGTTTGAATCGGATTCCGTGGCCTCAACCACAACACGACCCTAGCTGTAACATTTATTCCAAATGTTACAAAAAAGTGTAGAGAGACTTAGAACTACAGTATCTAAAACGAGCTCCGTGGCAACGAAAGTTGCTTCAGTGCAGACGGCTGTTTTGTAATGAAAGAGAGAAGTAGGAGACATCAAATTTACCCTGTAAGGACCGGCCATGTTTCTATATATAAGAATGCCAAATGCTCATACAAATGGAAAAGTAGGCCCTATTTAATTAAAATGTGCAAAGCTATACCAGCATCATATCAATTGCCTGAGAGGACCTGCATATATCATTTATGGATCTGGCCACTGGATGATCAGTGTCACAATCAAGAATTCATTTGGTTCTTGCATCTTACTGCCAGGTGATTCAATTAAGCACATACATTTGGTACAATTCACATTCCTTTGTGTGAAGCACATTCATTGTGATTTAGCAAGTCTGAAAAGAGAGACTATTGGTACTGTTGTACTGTAGCAGAGAAGCAGAGTTTTTTTTAATTGTTCCTGATTATCTCTTTGTTCTTTCTATTAAATCCTAAAGGAAATTTTAAAATAGTAAGTGTGATTCCTTAGACCTTCTGAGCAGATAAAAGGTAAACAAAATTTGGTAGCTGCAGAGGAACAATTGCTTAGAGTTGCAACTATTGGCCAGATACACTATTTTGCCCTCTACATGTGTGCATTAATAAAATTTATATAGCAGCTCATCTCACCAAAAGTACCTCTGGGTGCTATGAACCATCAAATAAAATAGCAAGTGTAAAAGCAACAGAAAAAGTATCAGAACCATATTAATAAACATAAAATGCAGATACAAATCATAGGCGAACAGTGGATAAACCCATCACCAATGAGCTATCTAAGCAAGTATATATACAATATATAATGTGTTATATACATGCATTATTCACCGAATTTCCTTAAGAGAGCTTGCTAAAATATCCTTTTTTTCAGAAGACAACTGAAATGTCTGTCTTTTTACATATGTATCACCAGAAAAGTCAGTGCTTTAGAATATTTATAGGACCTATTTCCTATTTGCTTAAAAAAAATTATAACTATTTCATTTTTATTTTTTTTTGCTTTTACTGCTTCTGCTTATTGTTGCAACATGTTAAATCTGAAAAACAACTTGGATAAACTTGATACTTTACAGGAAAAAATAAATTCTGTTTGTCCCTCTAATTCTTCTATACAGCAAAACTTACTTCAAAAATTTATGAGAAAAACTGTATTTAAAATCACAGTGTAGTTATAATTCACTCATTTTTATTAGTCAGCAAAGGATATATTCTTATTTTAACATCAGTTCAGGTGAAAAGCATTTCCTTAGCCTTTACTGTATCTAAATCTGGTAGACAAGATATTTTGACTACCAGTCACGAAGTCCCAAAAGATTTATTGAAAACAGTGTGAATTATTGGACATTTAATTCCCACTATCAAGAGAAATGGGGAATGACAAATATGCTTCTTTTAAAACACAAATAATGGTTATGTAATTCAAGCATCTGCAATATACTTATGAACAAATATTTATCTTTGTACCTATTTTTGTACCTATTAAGTAATATTTGTCTTCTATAAGTTTAGCAGAACTGCAATGAAAACAGTTGGAATCTTTGGATTTGACAGTGTTCAAATTGTGCAGAGTGATGCCAAAGGCAAACTCAAACTACTTTCTGGGCATTTAATATAGATTTAGACAAACCAGTCCAGAAGTGGGCAACCAGGAAAATTGGGCACTGGAGATGTAGTTTTTCAAGGAAAGATTGAGGAAATATGTGGTTAATCTTAAGAAGAAATAAGTTAAGGGGGACGATGTGACCATAACTTTAATTAACTGAAGGGATGTTACACAGAAAGAGGCCATGACATCTTCCCAGAATCCAGGACACAAAATAATGCACTTAAATTACAGGAACATAGATTTTTATTTAATTTTATGGGAGAGAAATTCTAAGAGTAAAAGTAGTTCAACCGTCAGACCAGTTATATGGGAAAATGACTGGGCTCCCTTTTGTTTGGGTGTGTTTAAATAAAGACTGAAAAGTGATTCAGCCCAGATATCCCAAATAGTTCAAAAGGTCTTATTCAAAGGCCAGTAGCACACATGGTACAGTCTGCATGCACTGAAAGTCATTCAGTTAATTTTAATAAGTGATTCAAGTCCTGTATGTTTGTTATCTAGCTGCTACTAAAGATAAAGCAGCCTGTCTTTTTCTAAACTACTACATCAAGCTGGAAAAAAGGGAGGGGGAGGGTTCTATACAAAAAGTTAATGCAACTCTTAAAGCAACCACTCCCCCAGGCACACACCACTCCCATCTCTCCTGGGTAGCATAAAGATGACATGCTTGTATAAAGTCCTAACCATTTTTTCCAAAGATTTGACAAAACATTCACAACTTCAGTAAATGGTTTTTCCTAATTCAATGAGTCAATTTCCATTTGTGTGTGTGTGTGTGTGTGTGTGACAGATTTGTAGATGGAACTTCAAATCAATGAGATTGCAAAACAACACAGTGCTATGAAAATGACATTTGCCAAACTCAACCAATCTGAGGTTCATTGGATAAGTTCAAGAGCCAGTTTGGTGTGATAGGCAGACTAGAAACCAGAAGACCAGGGTTTTTTTGTCTCATACTGACCTTGGGCTAGTCACTTTCACTCAGCCCAAAAAAGGAGGCAATGGCAAACCACCCCTGAAAAACCTTGCCAAGAAAATTGCAGGCTCTTTTCTAGGCAGACAAGATTCCCCCAGAATCTGATATGGATGACTGGAAGAAGAAAAAAAGTTTCTGAGGATGAGATTTGAAGTAATCATAAGTGAGTTTAGTGGGTTATGCTTCATTTAAAACAATTAAATATATATGCCATGTTGTTAATGATAAATTACATTGGGTGGTGTAATACATTTTAGGAATCTAGCCCCAAAGAAAGGGCTTCTTAAAACCACAATGAATAGAGTTTGGGGGGCGGTATTTTTAATCCATATAGGCCTTGGATTATTATACATAAGATTTTCTTTTAAGGCCTCAGTGGGAGTTCTGCATATGGTAAGAGTTAGTTTTCTTTTCACAAATTGTAATGATGAGTGACTTTAAGGAGAACTGACACTTGATTAAAACAAAAGAAGACTTGCATTATTTCACAATATTATGTACGAAGATTATTTTAGCACAGAAACAGAACATTATATACTCTTCTGAAAAGCTGAAATCAAAAAGCTAACAGATAACTTTTGTTGATAAGTAATCTTAAAGACTAATTTATACTTATAGGACATTTACATTTAATTGGCTTTTATTTATTCTAGTTAGCAAAACAGCACCAAATAGAGTCAAACTAAATTGAAATATAGATCATTCAGATTGCCTGATACAATCCTGCCTTATAGCCTAGCAAACAAAATTACATGTGAACCAAAATATCCTACTTAGTTCCAAAAATGTAGCCACGCAAATGTTTACAAAATTATAGTGTTTCTAGTAGATATGTGCTTTGTGTATAAATATTTTTTTGAATTAACAAATATGCATAGGATAGGTTGCACAATGAATGGAAGATTTAAGGGCTAGTGAAAATGTATGGAATTTATTGTCTAATGATGTTTACTTAACAGGCCTACATCGTTCAATGGGGGTTTCCTTCCCAGACTGTATGTATAATATTGCTATTTTCAAAATGAATGATAATCAAATAAAAGCGTAAGTAAAATAGCGTGTACATTTCTAGAAATATAGATCTGTGTCATTTTTTATTTACTCACTGAAGCAGAGAGTTTGAATTTATCTCTACTTCCGAGATAAAATAATTTTATAAAACTCTCTCATATTTTTAGAAACACCGAATAAAGGAAATAGCATGTTCAATTACTAGCCTATACAAGGAGTCCAGCAACCATTATATGTGGAATCCACAAGGGCTATGACTACCTAGAGTTAAACCTTCTTGCTATTACATTTCAAAGTAATCCCTACTTCTCTATTCCACTCAAAAGTTAGAGTTAGCATTCTACTTTTTACAACATGCATTAGGCTTAATGTACAACAAGCAGCCTTACTGGAAAAATGTAAGATCAATGAATTGGACAAAATCTTTATTTAATAATGTCTTATTAGTTTCAAAGAGATTTCTTATATTAGGAGCGCAACATACCACAATAGTGCTTAGACAGCGCCACTGGTTTCCAGACTGCTTTGTAACAGTGAAAGCAGATTTTATCTTTATAGCTCTATCCTGTTTGGATCAGGATCCTATTTCTGAAAGTACCACTAATGTGAGAGATAATGTGGTTGAACAGGGAGAAAGTCTGTCAAACTCTCTGTCCCATCTTAAGAATGACTACCCTAGGGGTCTTTGACTGGCATGTACTGTAGCAAACTCTTTTAGAAATGTTGTAAATCTTTTGTTTTCTCCTTGTGGTTATGAATTTCTGGTTTTTTTATGATTTATATTATCCAGGAAATATGAAGGACTAGTTTCTCAATTACCTCCTTGCTCACAAAAAATTGGATAGGAAGAAGCTCTTATTCTAGGTGGAATAGACATACTGTCATGTGGAACTTTCTGTTGCTGGAAATTTGTTTTGTTTTGTGTCAGGTATCCCTGCTTGATGAAGATAATTTTACAAAAAATCAGGTTTTTTTTAACCTTTTCTAAATTGCTTCTGATGTTTGAGTACCTCATACTTTTGCTTGTTTGAAATTTGAAGAGATTTAACAATAATTCAAAATATGAATTGTGAATATGAACAATCTACTAACAAGCCATTGTTTCTTAAACTTTTTGCTCACACTTTTAAAAATTGGGAGGACCCTAAAATAGTTTTGGTTTGTATGGATTACATTTATTGATATTTACCATCTTAAAAATTAAAATGGATGCATTTTATATTATATATAAAAAGATAAATATTATATTTATTAATGTTCATTTTAAAAATCACTTTTTATGACCCTCTTACCCTTAATTCAGGGTAGAGTTGGGGTGATTGAGTCGCTTAAAGAACAACATTAAACCATCAGATAGAAACACAAATATTTTCATAGACAACATTTTTAAGAAATAAAAATGAGATTTTTTTACAAAAAAAAATATTTACAATTTTTTTTACATTTTTTATAAATATCTTCAATATCTAACCATAATTTTGATTTCTTGGATCCCTGAGAGTATCTTGGGAGAATCCCAACATTCCTTGGACTACACTTTAAGAAACACTGCTATAAGCCGTTTAGCAATAGCAATAGCACTTAGACTTACATACCGCTTCACTGTGCTTTACAGCCTTCTCTAAGAGATTTACAGAGTCAGCATATTGCCAACAATCTGTTTCCTCATTTTATTGTCTTTGGAAAGATGGAAAGCTGAGTCAACCTTGAGCGAATGAGAATCGAACTGCTGGCAATCAGCCGTCAGCAGAATTACTCTTCAATACTGCATTCTAATCACAGTGTCACCAAGGCTCTTAGGACTGTCTTTATTACATTTGCAACATATTTTCAATTTCTCCCTAAACCAAATACTTTGGGTGAATCTTTCTTTCTATATTTAGATATGAAAAATGGAAAAAAGATATAATTCGCACACTGATCACCTCAGGACTGCTTATATATAAAGAATGCTGGAATTAATGGACAAGTGGAAGAGTTAAAGGAAATTCTTGTTAGTACAAGAAATGATTATTGTGCCGTGCTCCATTAGCCTATCAAAGCAGTGTAGCATTTTAAAAATCAAACATTCTAGTAGTTCGGTAGAGCAATTTCAGTAACTTGAGGACATAACTGAAGGACATCAAACTTAAATGTCTCAGCTTTAATCTGGTAAGAATAATGATTCTGAAATAAGACATTATGAAATATAATGCCAGATTGGATTTTTATTTATACCAGAAGCACTAATACTGGCAGTTATCCTAGAAATATTTAATTTTTCATGTAATGAAACTTAGCAATGTGTAATTCCCTAGTAAATTTCCATAGAATTTATTTTGAAAGAAGGGAGAAAGACATAGGGCCCAGTTTCTGATATATCACAGATTTCTTTTGCAATGAACATATGCCAAGAAATGACACAGATTATGTTGAGTGTTTTATGAGCAAGATTCCCAGGGAATGTATATAACTACATTGTGTTCATTGTATTAATGAACACAAAAGTGAGCATGCTTTATTGTTAAGACATTTGAACAGTTTGGCTGAAAGATTGAGCTGGAAATTAGAAAGCCATTCAAATCACTCTTAGCCAGGACATTAGAAAGTGGTCTTAAGTAAGATTAAGAGTTCTTTCCTGCAATATAGGAGCATGATTTTTTCTTGGTCATATGCTTTTAAATGAAACATTTCAATTATTTAGAAAATCACAACATGAAAATGTTTAGTTACTTTCTATGCACTTATATTCTGAGTACATATTATATGAAATGTAATTGCCACTTAATGTTTTTTAAGTCTAAATTATTTTAGTAAGATTTTTAAAGAAATCAAAATAGTCTTATTTTATTTTCTTCCCAAGACTATAGTGGGTAAGTAATATGTTCTTCATTCAGCCCTTATTTGTCTAGGATGGCTGGTTTGGAATATCAAAATAAAACTCATTGTAGAACTGTGGGAATATTTGAAATATTAATTTTCCTTTTCCATTCAGTCGAATATGTCCTATTTATAGGGCTGCAATATGGAGAAAGCTATTAATGCATAGGCATTTATTTCTTTTTAATAAAATACTGTTGAGATTGTCTTCCTATTCCCTGACTTGGCTATTTTCCCCCTCTCACTGGCATCCTAGAGTTTTGGAAAATGATGTATATAGTTGAGATATAATTATATAAAAGTGATCAATTATTTAGTTCACGTGGATATCCACAACTAAAAATGACAGTCAAATGGAACAATGATCATACAAGTGGTTATATGCCTAAGTGATTCCTCTCACCATTTCAGCACAAACATTATCTCACAATTATGGAATCCAGGCCACACAGACAGTGTTTGGTGTATTTCTTTTAAATGCACATGCTGGAAACATTTGTGTGCAATCCTGAAAATAGTGTTAGGCCAGATGGAACCTTACTCTAAATATGGGTTACATAATTTACTAGTAAGTATTTAGCAGTGTGTGCTGAAACTTCTGTAGTAACTCTTTGCAAGAATGTACAGTAAGTTTCCAAGAAGGTAGGACAAATCATTGGGTGTCCCCAATGAAGACACTTGTGAATTTAATCTAATAAAGTATTTCAGGTCTAAATAATTTCTATCACATAAAGCCCAAGGGTATAGAGATAAACATCTCATCAAAAGAGAAAGGAAATCTTCCAGAAGCTGTCCATTAATTTGTTCTTTTAAGAACTAAACTTTCCTCAATTCATCCCCACTCCACCCCATCTTCTCAAATCTAAATTTGCATGGCTCATTATTCTGTAAATAGCTGTTACTTCAGTCTGGAGGATTATTTTTCTATGTCTAGAGAAAAGGAAGAATCATGATGGACTTGAAGGCACACTTTAAAAAAATACTGCCTAGCAAGCATATGTTCCTATATCAATAAAATCAATATACAGTCCTAAAAAAAATAGCCTGAAGGAAGATTTTAGAAAAGATATACATGGGAATTCAGTCTTATTGAAAACTTTAACCCATAAAGAGCAAGGTATCCATTTTTCATGATAGTAATAACTAACACTCCATAAAATGAGCCATAGAAATCATGACAGTTCAACAGTGAGTGAAATTTGTCATGACAATAATTTTTGTACTAATCAATATCCAAATAAATTGCATTTTCCTTTGTACAGTATCTGATCCCATCCCAGTATGAAAGAAAGCGGGTCTGTCTATTTTTCTGACTTAACCAATACTGTACACATTGAACCATAAACTAACTACATAGGCTATTTTACACAAGACAAACTATAAAGTTGGCTTATTGCAGATATGATGTGTAAGAAATTCACAAAGCAATATGGTAGCAATAAGAGCCGGACAGTCTTTGGAAAAAAATGCCATGGAGTTAAGCAACATCAATAGTCATAATGTAAGAATGGCTTTAATACTCTATACCAGCATTTCTTTATCTTAGTACCTAGTGGATTTCAACTCTCAGAATGCAAGCACACATCTTAAAGTTGTGAGATTTTGAAATGCTGATCTATGTAGTACAAATACTGTAAATAACTAATAAGTACACACAGCTTCACAATTTACAGGATGCTGAGCTACTCCTCAATGCAAATACCACCGTAATTTTCAACATGGCAGCACCTCTAGAGTGGCATTCAGTACTTGACATGGTTAAACTAGCACCTTTTTTGTTTAATCATTGAATCTTTTTGTTTGGTTTTCTTTTAATCCTACTCTGAATTTACCCAAGCAAAACTCCAATTTGAAGTGCATCCAATTCAACTCCAATTCCAGTCTTTTAAAGTGTTTAAATTTCCCTGCTTCCAGTGGTAAATATTTTATTTTAGGAAAGACCTTTTAAGGCCATTATACAAGATATTTTTTAAAATGTAGCAATAATTGCACTAGTTTATCTTACAGCTATAGTATATGAAGGCTTGTTTATGTATTGTAGAGGATGACAATGACCACACCCACCTCTTTCCCAGGGAAGCTGCAGCATCATTTCTCCAGACAAAACACAGAAATAAATAAATAAACAAAAAGCTCTTCCCTCACCACTTCCCTGGGCTTGTAACTATTCCCCCTCCCCCCACATCATCCCCTCAGGATGGAGCCTTCAGGAGCCGAAGTGAAAGTGAATGATTCACCACGCGGTTTTTTATTTTAAAAAAACAGGAAGGGGGGAATTAAAGGAGGCACGTGACAGACGGGAAACTGCCCAATCGAAAGGGGCCCGTGGGGAAAGAACGCGTCCGGGGTTGCGTGCGTCCGAAGGGGGGAGAGTTTTATTTCTTTTTATTTGCCTTTCCCAAATGGACTGACAGTGGCGGGGAAAGGAGGGGGGCGCCAGCGCGGCGTTGGGCGAGCTCGTCAGCGGAGGATCTTTGAGCGCTCCCCGTCCTTTTCTCGCCCCCCCTCCAAAAAAACCCAAAAAACAAAACCATACCCCCCACCCACCCGCGCGCTCACTAAAAAGGCAAAGTGGGGAGTGAAGCGCGCGCGCGTAGGTATCTCCGGTCTTGGCTCTTTTTCCCTCAGGGAGTCACTCGCCACCCACGAGGCTTGACGCTCGCAGGGGTCCCTGCCCGAAGAGACCGGGAGTCTTGAGAGGGAAACTTCCTCGTTAAGCGTCGTTGAGAGAAAAGGGCATGGGAGAAACTCGCTCGCGGGGCAGTTTCTGAGACCGGGCTCGTCTGTTTTTTGTTTTTTACGCACGCCGCTGCCTGGGGACTGCGCCTTTCGTCCACCCGAGTTTGAGGTGGGGACTGCGCGCGTTGGAATACGCGGCGGCGGCAGCGGCCGTTTCGGGATTGGCTTCCCTCACCCCACCCCCTTTTTTCCCACTTTCAGGGCGACCTTGCGCACCTTCGTCTTCCTCCTCCTTGCCGCCTGCGGGTTGTTGGTGTTTTGTTTTTTGGGGTGTTTTTTTTTTTTTTGCTCAGTTTTGCGAATAAAGCTGGGTGTTCTCGTTTTCCACGTGCCGAGCGACGTCGCTCAGGAAGATGAAACAGAAGTCTTGCTACTCCTGTAATTGAGCCAAGTAAAAATAAATAAATAAATAAATACAAAGGTAAGTTGCTCTGGTGGGTTAGTACAGGGATGCATGGAGTGGGGGGGGGGTGGGGGGAGGAGGAGGAGAGGAAGCCTCGGTGCTTATCCTGAAAGTAACCTCGGGGAGGAAATCTATGTATTAAGGCGAGCATTAAGCTTAGGTCTTCTTGTTTAGGCTGATATACTATACATACTTAGGAGAGGATTTCACTTTTTAAAATCCGTGCTTTGCGTGCAGATCTCCTTAAATGCTACGATTGTAAAGTTGCGTGATTTTTTTTTAAATGTTTAGCGTTTCTCTCAACTGATAGCGAGTCCTACAGAAACTGGGTTCACTGATCGCATTTGGGGGGGAGGGGATGTTATTTACACGTTTCTGAATTGTGTCATTTAAAACAAAAACCAAGTCTATTCATAGCCCATTTTATTTTGTCTTCATGAAAAATCTGCCCCAAAACAGGATTGCAGGAACTCTCTTCCCCCCCACCCCCCCTCATCATCTGGGTTCTGATTTTTTCGTTTCTAAGGTTTCTCCAACCTATTTTTTCCAACCTGACTGAAGGTATGTTTGTGTAACCAGATGCAGAGACTTGCTGTCTGATAGAGAATTATCTCAGCCTTTGAATTCAGGAGATGTGTTTGTTTTTCAGGGTTCAAGCTACATACTGAAGGAGAAGAAGTAAAAGAAGCCACCTGAAAAGGAGCAACTGAGAAGATTTTTTTAATTCCTTCCCTGAAATCCTACTAGATTTTGAAGCAGGTGGGACATGCAGGATTAGAGATGGGGTATAAGAAATAAGCGGGAATTGTGGAGAGTTGTTTTGGCATAATAGGGTTTATTCTAATCTTCAGAAAAGGCAATGAGTAATCTTAAATCAATTATTCTTAATACCTGTCACCAAAGTTTGTTAGATCTGAAAGTTTTTAAGAAGTAGTTCCCCCCCCCCCCCAAGATTAACTTCTCAAATGTAGCAAAGCTTAAGTAACTGTTGTTGCTCAATCTGTAAAGAAAAATAGAAATGGTGGTAGTTTTATCTAGCTATGCAAAGAGCAAACAAAAGCATTTAATATCGTCAAGGGAATTCCCATTCTTGGGGATCGGCTGGACCACATGGTAGAGATAAGCAGTTTAAGTATTAAATTTGATTATGAATTCATACATGAGTTTCAAGCTTTTAACAATGGTTATCTTGTTTGCTTTTTGAAGGATTCCAAAAAGTTAAGTTGTTGCTTTGTTTGGTTGAGCAAAAGTATTATGTGATGAAGATATTCCTGTCTATATAGTTCAAATTAGAAAATCTTAATTATTGGGGGCAGGAAAGATTAGGAAAGATTTTTGGATCCAAATTGAACTCAATCCATTAGGAATCTGTTTCCTTTCCCTTTAGATTATTCTTGAAAGCTTTCAAAGAAGATTTGGGAAAGGTAAGACATTGATTAAGATTAAAAATCAAGGTTATTTCCTTAGATGTTACTTCTTTAAACGTTCTTATGCTTAAGGATATCTTGAAGAAGTTCATGTATTAGGAAGGCAAAAAAAATAGTTTTATTCTGCTATTGTTTTTCAACAAACAAGCAGGGTTATTTATTTCATAGTTATATAAAATTTAAATACTTAAAATATTTAACGTTAAAGTTTGTAGTTTTGTGCACAATGAATCTTTACTATACATAAAATTGTAACAAAATTAAGGTAAATAAAAGTATGTAGCAGCTTCATTGTATGGCAAAAGTGACACCTTTTATTCTTGGCATGTGCTGTAAGGGTTATTTGTTACATTTTGTTCAGCTACAGTAAAGTGTCCTTCATTTATGACTTCTTTACATGGTTGGTTATG
Organism: Bungarus multicinctus; assembly: GCA_023653725.1. NCBI lineage: Eukaryota > Metazoa > Chordata > Lepidosauria > Squamata > Elapidae > Bungarus > Bungarus multicinctus. The sequence goes on along the minus strand of CM042836.1, from coordinate 102,494,344 downwards.
TCTGCCAATAACAAATGAACTCGCATGTTGAAGTAAAGAATGTGGGCATAATGCCAGTTTATGCAATATTAAATGCTATGAATAATATTAGCTACCTAGTCTTCAGCATGCAGTAGTTGTGATGAAGTTGAAACCATGTCTTACTTTCTTGGAAGTTAGCCTGTCGTCTTTGTACTTTGTATATGTATATTCAGACTATATGATAAATCTGACTGAAATCAACCTGTTTGCACGAAAGATGAATGTTAATGCTGCAATTGGAGAGTGGCATCATGATTAAATAATTTTACAATCATGTTTTCCAAACGGCTTATATGGAATTTGTTGATTTATTCTCACTTTCAATTTTAATACAGTATTTTACATTTATTTATTTTTGGAAAAATGTTCAGGGGTTTCTGGAATAACAGACAAATATATCATTAAATAAAATAGTCTAATATGTAGTTGAATTACTGGGCATTTTATGCTTAGTCACTTGAAAATGACCCCACTGAAAATTTGCTTATGTGATAACATCCATAATTTTTTTTTTGTTCAATTCTAATAACATAAGATTTTTTTTGATATAAAACATTTATACAAAAAATATACAACAGTTTCTCAACTGGCTGAAATTATATAATAAATCGGTTTAGTTTCAATATACCTGATTTAATCTCATAGAACCCACTTCTGTTCTGCAGATAAATTTAAGATGTCACCCTTAACAATATTCACTGCTTGCTCCAGTGGTTATTTAATAAAATTTCATTTAAGTGTTTAATTGATCACATTCTACCATCATAATACTAAATACCAGGCACCTATAATTTATTTCTTAAGTTGCTATCAAAACATTCAAATCTTGTTGCCTATCATCTTGTCATGGACAACCAAGTTATGAAATGTATCAAGACAATACCAAAAGGCATGGAAATTAATAATACTAGGACACTGAAAAGTTTAACATTTGTAAGTGACGAATAAACTTATAATCACTTGGGCAAACAATCTGCGAAGAAAAACTGCATGGTCTTATATAGTGAACATACTTTAGTTTTTGAGGGATAGTCTATCTAATTTCAAGAGGAGCTTCCGTATAAAGCACAGTGGAGTAAATGGAACAATTGATAGGTTGTCTAAACAGTTGTCTGATATGACTATAAATATCTTTATACATTATTTAACTTGAGTGAAAGCATTATAAGTCAATTTCATATTTTCCTATTTACTGTTGAACAGTGCAATAATTATTTTCTGTTCACTACTTTAGTAAATGTGTAGGTAAAGAAGTATAACTAATTTTTGTCTTTAAAAATTGAGCAATAATTTCTATTCTGTATGGATCACAGTTTTTGGCTATTATCTCAGTTTCTTTGCACATGCTTTTTTCCCCCTTAGAAAATTAAATGTTTGCTTTTCAGATTATTCAATGCTCGAGTTGCCTTTTCAATCTTCAAGGCATATGTTAAACATGAAAAAAGATAAGATATTGCAATAATAAAGTTTTTAATTATTCTTGTGCTACAAATTTGATTCCCTTTACATGGAAATAATTCAAAAGAATTTGTCCCCAACCAGGCATGTGATTGCTATTATAATTATTGTTCATGCTATACTTTAAAAACAATTCTAAATGCTGTGTTTGATTGATTGCAATGCAAGGAAGTTAAGTATTACAGTATATACTAATGTGGTTGGTTGATTGGTTTGTGGAAGTGGGGTCCTCTCTATCTGTTTCTAATCTGCTTGCAAAATTCCCTGGACTATGTTGCTCAAAACTCAGATGCCTCACTGAGCAGACAACTACTAACTTTGGAGCATCAAAAAACAAACGTGTCACCTGTTTTGATTAAAGTTTTTGACTTTTTTGAATGCAACACTTACCTCCCAACAATTTGTGGCTTACAGAAAGGAGCCCTGGTAGCATATATTAATTAAATGGCAGGCGTAGCTTTGCTTAAACCAAAGGATCTGTTTAATAAATTGGTATTATCATTTCGCAGTTTATAGCAAATGCTATAAACTGTTGGAATGGAATGTATAAAAATGAAAAGCATAAACGCAATACCTAATATTTCTCTCTTAGAAATTAGGAAAAGATCCCTCCTCACTTTTGATCCATTATTATATTGGCTGGGTTCTTTATAGAATTATATAGACTTTATAGAAACCAAGCATGCTATCCTTTATTAGTATTATATACCTAATTTTATTTCAAGTAATGGATGTAAAAGACTAATACCAGAGCAGGTTGGTTCTTCTACTTGTTGTGGATTAAAGTGTTTTGCAGTTTTTTAACGTATTTGCCAATACATTAAAGTTGTGCTGTGATCTTTTAATTCACATTCCAGAAATATATGTGAATATATAAGGGTGGATCTTCTAGCTTCCCACACTCACCTCAGCTATGCAGTCTTTGGTTGGAATTTATTTCAGACCAAGACATGTATTTCATTAATCATATCTTTCATAATCCCCCTAAAAGCCATTGAAAGTTTTTGTCCTCCTTAAAGTCAGACATGGTTAATCACACCTAAGTAGTAACTTCCATTTATTTAGACACACTCCATTTCTGTCTCTCTTACCATATGTAATATATTGGTTTCATGCTGGTGCATATTTGGATTAAAGATTTCTAAACGCTCATTTTCACAACCCTTTCATTACCATATTTCTGGCTTATAATCTATATGCTGCTTTAACATTGTTTATAACATGTATGTATTTTTGCCCAAAATGTTTTTGCTTTTGCACATGTCCACCACATGTGATAATACATGCCCGGTACCTGTTTACATTTCCAACACTTAAAAAAGCCATTGAAAGTTTTTGTCCTCCTTAAAGTCAGACATGGTTAATCACACCTAAGTAGTAACTTCCATTTATTTAGACACACTCCATTTCTGTCTCTCTTACCATATGTAATATATTGGTTTCATGCTGGTGCATATTTGTGATTAAAGATTTCTAAACGCTCATTTTCACAATCCCTTCATTACCATATTTCTGGCTTATAATCTATATGCTGCTTTAACATTTTTTATAACATGTATGTATTTTTTCCCAAACTGTTTTTGCTTTTGCACATGTCCACCACATGTGATAATACATGTCCGGTACCTGATTACATTTCCAACACTTAACGGACATGTTTTTAAACATTTTTGCTAATCTCGCAGGTGGTAAGTGCCACCTATAGAACATTTTCTATAGGTTTTCCTTATAAGAGATTGCCATTGTCAACTTATAGTTTCTTTCCCAAAATGTTTGCCAATTGTCTAATTCTATAGTGTATCAAAAAAAATTGCCCATACTATAATTGTCTCATTTACCTGTCCATCTTCCATTTTTAAGCTTAATAAGACATATATTTTCTTTATTAACTTTTCATCTACTGCTAATATTATTTTATCAAATGTTGTTTGCTCTTAATAAAAGCTATATGTCTTAATATCTTTCTCATATCTCAATTGTATTTGCATATGTGGCCACCATGATAAGTCAACACCTTGATCCTGCAATTCTTGTTTAATTTTAAGTTGTTCTTCCACATTCAAAATATCTTTATATGTCAAGATTTTTTTCCAGATTTACTACATTTGGGTGTATAAATCTATTGTTGAGAGCCTACTGGTATTTTCATATAAATTTTTACTTTCACTTTTCCCCAAACTAGAAATAGAGTGTTTCTTACATAATGTCTTTGAAAATATCTATGAGTTTTATTCTTATCATACCATAAAAGGCATGCCATCCTAATTGGAGATCATGACCTTCCAAAAACAATAATCTTCTATGTCTGAGAGTTATCCATTCTTTCACCCATGTTAATACAGAAGCTTGATAGTTAAAGCTCCCAATCTGGTAGCCCAAAACCCCATTGTTTTTAGATTCTTGCAACATCTTATTCTTATCCCTTGCCAAACAAATTTCAAAATTATTGTGTTTAACTTATCAAAGATTTTTTTCCTCTACTTCTATAGACATTGTTTGGAATAAAAAAAGTAGCTTCGATAAAATATTCATTTTTATGGCTGGAATTCTTCCTACCATTGATAGTTGCAAATTTTTCCATTGCTCCAAGTCCAGTTTAATTTGTTGTAGTAGTCTTATATAATTATCTTCTTTAATTTAAAAGTCCTGAATTTGAAAGTTTAGTGAATAGGATTTAATCATTTGTTGAAAAGAGATCCTCAGAAAATAGCTTGTGTACACATTTATTTTAAAAGTTTATTTAAGAAAATAAATGCTTCCTAGGTAACATCAGTAGTTGTATAACTAAAGTGTGACATTTACTTTTCTGCATAAATGAACAGTTTCAGAAATAGATGACTTGAAATAATTATAAGATTTCACAAAAGTTAGTCAGTATAATCTGAAATAATACTATCCAAAACAATAATTTATGTACTCTTTGCTGCAATATAATGTTAAATCCAACAGAACACCTTTGACCTTGACACATGATTCTGTTATTAATCATACATTCTTACTTAATATTTTTTCTATTTGCTTCTTGTATACCATTTACATTCTTCTGTTCTTGCTATATTAAAAGTATATCTCTTCAGTGTCAAGAAATATCTTTTCTTAATTTATAACTACTGACGTGATATTTCAAAAGTATATTAGTAATAAATTAGTATGAGAAAACTATAGGAATAAGCAGCTGGAAAGTGAGTGTTAAATTGAGTTTAGATTTCTGGCTCTAGTTTGTGACAAATGGTGCTTTATAAACACTTTGTTTCTCACTAACTATTTCAATTTTGCAAGTTATGGAAGTTAAGTAGATGCAAACTTTAAATTGCAGCATTTTATCTTAAAACTCAATATTTTAGGATGGTTTCTTAAATAATATAACTATAAAATCCATGACTTGCTCAAAATCTGTATGATAACTTCAATATCCATTCTTATTTAGATTTCTAAATTTTATTTTATTAAGTTATGATTTACTACTTTTCTTAGATTTGAAACATAGCATTCAAAATGGAATTAGTGTTATATTTAACATGGTAGAATTCTAAATATGCTGTTTGACTTAATTTTGTGTTAATAGCTAGAGGTAGCACTGTTTTTTATAATAATGATTTTCTCCCCCCACCTATACAATATTTTGTTTTGAGTATTGAAAAATCTGGAATTTCATAAGTAGCTTTGATGTGAGTTTATTTAGAACTTCATATAGATATATCAATAGCCTGCCACTGTTGAATCTCTAACAAATGAAAAACTTTGTCCAAATAATAACATGTAAATATGTATTAACATTGCAAATAGATATTTAAGAAATATTTTTTCCCTGATTCCAATATAACTTGATTTTCATGAAATAGTAAGATATGTTTTTTCTGTTGAAATAACAATGTGCACAGAATTCTCACATATTTTTTTATGAAATTAGTTCATTCCATTAGATGTTTTTATTAAGATCGCTATAATGTTCATTTAGTAAATGTAGTAAATATAAAAGTGATAAAAAATATAAAAATACTTAATTTATAATGGTCAGAATCTTAAAAAGTCTGCATAGTTTTTTTTCTTTTAATAGTAGCTTTCTTTTCTATCTATAAGTATGTTGTTGAGAGAACATAGTTCAGTTTTAATTGAGACATATTTTTAGATATGTTTTTCTCAAAAAAAAAAAGACTGAGATTAAGTCCAAATTACAAAATCAGTTTCAAATTATTTTGTTTTTTCTTAGATAGCACTATGAAGTGTGATTCGATATTTGCGTAGAATTCTTTTTCTCACATAATAAATATATACTTGGACAAAGTAGGAAGTGTGTTTTTCATTTAGAAGGTTGTTATTAGGTGCAGTAATATTCACAAGGTAAAGAATTCATGTTTTATATCTTCATATTTATGTTTAAATAAATATTTAATATATTAATATATCATTATAGTGGCATTCTATTTTTTGTTATTCCCTGCTTCTAAATTGAAGCACTTTAAAAAGAAGGATGAGAACAATATCCAGTTATTAAGGCATTTAAAAAGCCTTTGTGATAAGAAAAAATGTATACTTTTTTAGTCTCTTATTTTTATTTCAAAAATCTATTGCCCAAAAGAGCAGTTTTGTTACATGAATGTTGTAAAATGTGTTGTTCAATATTTTTTAAGTTCCTTTTTTTAAATAGTTCAAAGAATATGGAATTTTGCTATACACTGTTTTCCTAAGGGAAGTGGGTTCCAAATATATTTCCAGTTAAAGAAAATGGAAACTACTTATATTACTATTTTGTGACAACTAACATTAAGTTGATTTCTCAGAAAAAAAATCCATTCATACATATGGCACCATAAGCCAATTGCTCAGAGGGACTATACTAGAAAAAATGTGTGGGTGTTTAATTTAGTACTGTCTAGTCCTAAACACCACATAAATTCACACTGCACATTTCCTAAGTAACAAAAATTATCAGTGAGCAAGATGTAGTCATGTGATGTTTTTAAAATTGGACTAGGAGTGTGGGGCATGTGAGTTCAAATGACTATGAAGTCATGATATATGTAGGATGATTTTGATTATTTCAGTGTAACCTAACCCATAGTTAAAATGGCAAGATATGTGTACTGCTTGGAGGAAAAGTGGAATGTAAATGTAATAAATAACAGGAAACATTGGTAAGCAGGCACAAAAGATAACATGTTTTTGGATGAAGGATAAATAAGTAGGGAGAAGATTCTGAAACAGCATTCAGGGCAATCTGAATAGGATTAGAATAGGAAATATATGTTCTTGAATAGAATAATAAGGGGAGGAAAGAGTATTGTGTGTGTTTCCTGACTTGAGTTATTTATAAAATAATAAAGGATATTTTTCAAGTCTCTATCCATCCAATTCCATTCAGCAGATTGGGCAGAATCCCATCATTCAAAGAGTGTTGAGTGTCTACCAACAGGCCTTATCTGTTATAGCTTTGGCTTTGCAAAATATTTCACCCCTCGAAGATTAGTATGGTCCCAACCTTGTTGGTTTTCATAAGGTTAAAAACTTGGCTGTGTACCCAAGCCTGGGCCTGTCAATTTGTTAAGGACCCTGCTTCTTATTAATTGATTAAAACAATTGCTGTTTTAATTATTTTTAATTGTCTTAACTGTTTTATAGTTTTAGAATTGTAAGTTCCAGATTCACTTTGCTGAGTTGGACAGCTATAGAAAATGAATGAATGACTGAATGAATGACATTGACACAAGCCTTAAAGCAATACTGAAAGAATGAACTCAGTATTATTATTCACTGTTTTGCAGGTAGCAGGAATTGAGGCAGCATGATTATTTTTTACAGCAATTGCATACCTTGGTGCAATATGACCATTTTAGGAATGAACATTGTGATCTATAAAGAGAACTAGCTGCATATTTTACACTGGCAAGACAGTTCCAGCAGGATTGGGAAAAGACCAAGGAAAAGTATCTTACTCACCTGACCTTTCAACCTTACTCATTATTAGCAAGTTTTCACTAAAAGGTAGCCATACCCAGAAACTGCTTGTACAGTTCTCTTTTTCTTCTCAGTTTTCTTGTTCTGAAGAGTCTATTATCTAATGTATGTTTACTTAAGGAAACTGGAAATTAGCATGTTATAATAAGATTTTTGAACTTCCTAATTTTACAGCATTTATAAAATCCAAAATAATACTGAAAAGGCAGAAATTAATAAAATTATTAGTTTTAAAAAGTAGTTAATAAAAATGTAATTGTCCACAAATTTGATCATCCAACCAAAATAACAGAACAAGTAGAAATAGATTACTTCTTTCTACTTTTCTTAAAATTAACAACACAGGATATTGTCAACATTGTGAGACCATTTTAAAATCAAGATTCCCAATAAAGATTTGTTTAATATGAAATAGGACAGAAAGAGTGAAACAGAAGTTTCATCAGAAGTGCAATTCTAAAGTATGTGAATTATGCAGTCCTTTAATATATTTTACCCTTTCACAGAGATATGAGTCTGCTTTACATAGCATTTAAAATATATATTTAGAGTACTTAGAAATTAGAATTGTAGGGCATGTAAATTGACGTAGAACTACAAACGTTATTGAGAATGGATTATCCCCCAAAGGCAACACTAACTTTCTCTTCCTTATTATAAGGACATTGTTTGCTAAGATTTCTTTTTCACAAGTAATTTCCTGAATGCATTACCTCGAGGGTTATTTAGACATATGAACCTTCACTAACCTTTTGGGTATTTTTCCCATTTTTGTTGCTGATGTTATGGCTTAAATGTAAAAAAAAAAGTATGCAGAACTTCAAAATAAATGTTTTTAGCCTAAGTTGAAAATCTGCATAATATTGGCACTTTTATAATTAATGTTTAAGAAAAATCTTAATGCAAGATGAAATTAGCCTATCAAGAATTCACTGTTGCCTTAATATGAAAAAAAGAGTAATAGAATGTATTTTTTTTTCCTGAACAACATTTTCTTTTAATCTGGGTAGAGTAATTTCAAATCAGTGTGGACTGGTTTTCTTTTTTAATGTTATTACATTCTCACCAGACCCGTGGAAATTTAGTGTGATAGTTTATTGATATACTTCTGTCTAAAAGACTGAGCACTTTTAACCTTTTCAGTTCACATCAACATTCAATCTTACAAAAAAAAAATCACAAGTGCCTTCATTCCCTTATAATAATTTTTATATTCTTTAAAATTAAGCTTTGGCATTTACCTTGGGGTGTATGTATGTGTGTGTACACACACTCTCTCACTCTCTCTCTCTCTTCTCTCTCTCTCTTTCTTGGATGATATTCAGTTTCTGTTATGAAAATAATATAAGCAATAATAAATATAAATTATTCTGTTTCTGTTTTGCCTTAACCAACACTGAGTATGAACCAGCTTATGATTTTAGGTTAATTACTGAACTAATCTAAAAGTTACTTAGTGAGAAAGAGCACTAGATATTTTCAGAATGAATGTAGTTGTGTAAATTCATGTTTCTGAGTCCAAAGAAAGCTCAGAATGTTATTGTGTGTGGTCATTGTGTGTGGTCATATGGGTGGTTGAGAGATCAATAATTTAGTATACACAAGCTCAAGGAACAGCTTGTGCAATTCACATTTTGTCTGTCACCTTCATTCATTTATTTGTCAGTATAGACTTCATATAAGTCTGTCAGCCTTTTCTCAGGCTTTTGCAAATTATTTCCTCTCTTTGCCTTTTTATAATTATGTGTGACTTTTCTTCTACAGTGTAAGTGTAGTAATCTTTTTAGGAAATAACAAGGAGTCTGTAATTTGCTGCGAGTCAAAATGCCCTTTAACAAAGTTATTAAAGATCAAGGGTTATCACATCCTTTTATCTTTGAAAATGAGATGATATCTTCTTTTGGAACAACTGGTTTTTAAAATACTGGAAGTGAGCACTGTCTGTCTATGCTCTGTCTTTTCTTTTAAGTAACTTTTTGTGAGTAAAAATTTCATTTAAGCTCTATTTATGCATAATGGGCTTGTTTTCAACGATGTTACTTAAATCTTGAGATTTAACTAGTTATACTCTGTAATCCTAAAAATCTTAAATATGCCCTTTACTGTTCATGATTAAAAGGTATCTGGAAGCCATTATTTGAAAAATAAACATTATTGACCTTTTCCCCTCCCTCACTTACTGTTAATATGTTAATTTAAATGGCAAGTTATTTTACCAAGAGTAAAATACTATACTATACTAATGTGTGTGTGTGTGTGTTCTAAGTTTTCGTGGATATTTATATGTATGGTATTCAGCTTTGTTCCAGTATTTTCCCACGTCATTATAGTTGTGCTTTTAAAGTTGTAGTGACGTTTCAGCAGAATCTCATCTGCCATCATCAGGCTTGTGTATTGGGTTCATCTGTGTGTCAGGCTTTCACAGCCGTTTCTGTTTTAAATTTGGTGCTAGCCTCGTGCTGTGTTAGCCTCCATATTGAGGCTGAAGGAGGCAAAATCCAGTCACAAAATGGAGGTCTTTTTTCAATCTCTATGGCTTCTTTGACCAAGACTCCCAACCAATCAGGATGAAGAAAAAACCATTCTAACACAGCACGAAGACAGAAACGAAACGGTTGTGAAAGCCTGACACACAGACGAACCCAATACACAAGCCTGATGATGGCAGATTAGATTCTGCCGAAACGTTACTACAGCTTTAAAAGCACAACTATAATGATGAGGAAAAATACCCGAAAAAAGCTGAATACCATACATACATACATACATACATACATACATACGCAACTTGAAAGCTGGTGGTGAAGTTCCCAAAGGAAAATGAGTATTAAGTTTCAGAAATAGTTTAATTAGATCTACTTGATTAAATGTTGATTTTTTTCTCAAATTGTTACCAAGTTCAATATTATTGATAATAATTTTAAAACCTCTCTGTGTACTTAAATATAAGCAAATGATTTATTTTTAGCACATCTCCTTATCAAAACTCAGTTTCCATGAATGATGCAATTTTATACTTGAAAATAGAGTTCAATTACCTTTGTGTTCATGTGTTAATGAAGCAGAAAGTTACTTGAGGGAGTCTCTTTTCACTGCAAATGCCTGTTTGGTTATGCACAAGCTGCTTTCTTAAGTTTTCTCTTGTATCCCTTGTCTACATTCAAATGATGGCTTTAATAGCTGCAACCTGTGGCAAATCTGCCTTCTTGGAAACCAGTCTTTTCACCTTCTTCAGCTCAGCAGGAATAAGTAGTGGCCTATAATTAGTGGAGCCATCCATCTCAGTATTTGTCTTAAACTGACATCTTTTCTTTCTATATTCATCTTTTCCAGTTAACTAGCCTATCAGTATAATTGTGGCCGAACATTTGAATAACCAATGTATTACAAACTATGTAAATAAAAAATATATTTCTAATATCTCGCACATCATGACACAATAATAAAGGAATGTAATTTGAGGTTGTGGACAATTGTCCAATCACAAAATATTCTTAGTTTAAGCCAACTAGGATATGATTTCACAAAAGATAGCAAAAATTAGTTTAATTACTAACATGAATCTTTACACGCACACACACACACACACACACACACAGAGAGAGAGAGAGAAAATTATTAGTTCACAAGTTTGAAATGCTTTTATAAAACATTATGGAATAACTATGAATCACTAACTGGCTTCAGGAGAAGCATATATGAATGAATTCACAGCTGTTACCCTGAAGGTAGGAAGTGCATACTGACTCAATATTGAGATAAAATGAGTAACAGTGACCAAAAACTGGCTAATGGTACCAAAGTAGAGTAATTAAATACAAAACGGTAGCAAAGATCTCCAGGAGGGCATAAAAATGAAACATATTCTTTGTGTGAAACAGAACACATATTCATTATATAGTTGGTTTTTCTTGTCTTAAATGTAAAACCTTATATTTCTGACCATTGAATTGCATTTTTTTGGTTAGGGCTCAGTGCTCAAATCTGTCAAGTTTCTTCTGGATCTTGAGCCTATATTCTAAAGTTGGCTATTTCTCTCATCTTGGTGTCATCTGCAAATTTGATGAGTTCCCTTCTATTCCTTCATCTAAATTTTTTATGAAGTTGTTGAAGAGTACAGGGCCAAAGAAACAAACTTGTGGTACTCCACTGCATGCTTCCCTCCATGTTGATATAGTTCCATTGAAGACTGTATGTTAAATGAGGTTGAATAGCCAGTTATGAATCTATCTGATTGGTGATATTGTCTATTCCATATTTTTCTATCTTACCAAGAAATAGATTATGGTCTTTTTTGTTGAATACCTTACTGAAGTCCAAATATACTATGTCCACAGCATTTTACTGATCTGCTAATTTAGTAACTTTGTCAAAGAATTTAATAGGGTTTGTCTGTTTTTGACAAACCCATGTTGGTTTCTAGTAATACTTTGCTTATTTCTAATTGTTCACAGATCTGTTGTTTGATTATCTTTTTCAAGATCTCCCAAGGTATTAATGTCAGACTGATTGGTCTGTAGTTTCCTAGGTCCGGTTTTTCCCCTTTTTTCCTTTTTTTTGGGCGGGGGAGAGATTGGAACCATCAGTGCTCTAGGATTTTTGAAATATGTGGTTCAGTGGTTCCCAGATCATATCTGCCAGCTTCTTCAGAACCTTGAAATGTAATCCATCTGGTTCTGGTGATTTAAATTCCTTTAGAATGATATATGTTCTATTACCATTTTCTTGCCTATTTTTTTACTTGTATTCCTAATCTTTCTTTTATGATACTATTTTTGTTAGGTTAGTTTATTTTTTCCCTTTGTATAAAGTCAGATGGAAAGAATAAATTAAACAGCTCCACTTTCTCCTGCTGCCAGTTTCCTCCTTGTCATTAGTGAACCAATCATTTCCTTAACATTTTTCTTATCTTTTATATATAGAAAGAAACTTTTTATTTTTGACATTTGTTGCAATTCTTAGTTTGTTCTAAGAGTTAGCTTTCCTAACTTCATCTTTGCAGATTATGTCTATTAGCTGGTACTCTGCCTTAATTATGTATTTTCTTTCCATTTTTAATACTTGTCCTTTTTGCTTTTATCAGAGGTAAATGCAGCCATGCTGGTTTTGTCTGGGGTCTCTTATTTTTCTTTATCAGTGATATTGTACTGTTATTTGTAAGGATAAGAAACACCTGCAATCTTTTTTACTCCATCCCCACCCCCCTGCTTGTGTGTGTTTGTGGGGGGGATTGCACTTAGCCATGGGTCCTGTTGGAATATTACTGTTGGTAATTTCCAGTTTAGTTTTCACCTAGCACACTCCCAGTTAATTCCTAAATCCAGATCAGAATATACCTGCCTCTCAATTCAACTAGCAAAAATACACTTTAATATTTGTTTAATAAAGATCAGTGTACTACAAAACTATTAACTGGCAAAACAGGACAAAAGCAGGCAGAAAAACTAGAAGAACAGGCATGAATTTGTATCTTTATATATCAAAAGGCACAGAATTTTCAAGAACCACTACAAACTGTCTTGGGGATAATTAGTGTAGGCAGTGCCAAAGAGACTGGCTGTGGTTATTCCAACTATCACTCTTTAACTTGCATATTAAGCAGCAGAATAGAGGTAGAAAGTAGAACATCAGGTGAGCCTTTATCTCTCCAGCACTGTGAAAGAAATAATTTGGGGCTCAGGGATGATGTATCCAATGCACGCAAGCAGCATCAGGAAGAAACAGCATAATTGCTTTTGCTTGGCCTCCATGGAGCAGACATGTTTCCAAAAAAAGAAATACACACAAAAAAACCACACAAGAAGGTTTTAAAAGCCTTATTATGGAGATGTTCAACAGAAAGGAATGTTTAAAGGACTGTAGCTACTCTGTCTATAATCTCTTGGCTGAATGATCCAGAAGGTTTATTTAGATGAATTAGAAAAAGTAGTATCTGTTTTTGGGGGAGGGACATGTTTGATAAAGTTCATTTAAACAGTTTTTTTTTTCAGAGTAGTGTTAATTTATTCAATGTATTTATTAATTAAATTTATATGCTGCCCATCTTGTGGTTTGAGATTATTCTGTTTGTCTGGGTTGTTTTCCTCCCCATGGGTTTTATTTTAATATTTGCATTTTAAAAATCATACACTTGGCTAAATTATCCGCAAATTAGGTGATGAGTAGCATTCAGTACCACCCAACCTACACTTATGGGCAGGAAAGAAGAATAAGGCAGCAGTGAGTGATCTCAAATTCTCATTGATATAAGGCCTGAAGCTGGGATGTCAGAAGCCAGCATTGCTCGGACCAGACAGAACTGTTATATAAACATAAATGAGATATGTTCCACTCTCAAATCTAGGGAAAGATTAGCCAAACCTCTGTTGATCAAAAGGTAGGGGAAAGAGGCTTTAAGATTTAATTTTATGACTGACTTACATATAGAATTTGATTTCTGTGTTTTGGAAGTCCTTAAAATTTTGGCTTCATCTATTTATTTTATACTTATTTATTAAATTTATATATCACCAATCCAGTGGTGGGATTCAAAAATTTTACTGGTTCTGTGGGCATGGCTTGGTGGGCGTGGTTTGGCTTGGTGGGTGTGGCAGGGGAAGGTTACTGCAAAATCCCATTCTCTCCTCACCCTACTAACCTCTTTCCAGCTCCGTTCTCCTGTTCTGGGCAACAAAAGAAGACCCAGCCAATAGCTGGGACTTGGGAGGCAGAGAATAGATGGGGACAGGGCCAGTCAGAGGTGGTATTTGCCGATTCTCTGAACTACTCAAAATTTCCGCTACCGGTTCTCCAGAATTGGTCAGAACCTGCTGAATACCACCTCTGCACCCATCTCCCCGATGAAGTAACTCTTGGAGAGTTCCAAAATGTGACATTGAGTTTCTAGAAAGTAGATTTATAGCTAAATCTGATGTCCTTTATTCCTTTGCAAGCAACACAGAGCACTGAAACAACTTTTTTCTTTAGAAGAATCATAGCCAACTCGTCATGTTTTAAGTGGAACTATTTTGTTATAACTTTAAAACAAATATATTTTCTATCTGTGCACTCATAGGTATTAAACAATATACTTTTTCATAGAGAAATGTAGATAATATAAATAACACAACTATGGTACATTCCAGATATCTAAGAGCAGTTATCTTTGTTTGAAAAGGAAAATATTTATACGTAATTAATTAAAACAAGAGAAAACAAGGCATAACTGATAGATAAATGTTCTATAACCAATAGGTATATCAGCATACAACATATATAAACATTGCAATAGTGAACTAAAGATCGGAATTGTTGCAATTGCTTTTTAAAAAATAATATATTATAAAACTCTAAAATTTGGAGGGGACTATTCAAAACATCAAATCTAACCTTGTGGTCCATGCAGAAATCTAAATCGAAGCATGCATGACAAATAATTTTTTAACCTTTAGTTGAACATCCATGAATGGGAGCCTTCTTAGTAATTGGTTTCACTATTAAATTACATTTATTTTTAAGCCAGGTTTTTCATAATATTTAACTGGTGTGTTCCTTCCTGTAATTTAAACCCATTATTACATGCTCATTCTTTGGGATGTAAAGATTGTGCCTTCACTTTTGTATGACATCCTTGCAAATATTTAAGAGTGCTATCATATCACCCTTCAATTTTCACTTTTCAGGGCTTTTCATATCCAGTTCACTTACACTCTTCTTATAATTAGTCTTATTTCCCTAATCATCCTCTTCTCCCTCCTCTGATGCTGTTCCATTTTGTCTAAATCCTTCCTAATATATCTTTGTTCTTGCATCAGTAAACAAATCTGAGGGCTACAGTTTTCAATCACTATTTAAGAAGTAGAAATACATTTTCTGAAGAATGGGCCTCGAAGATATGTTTGAAATTATGAAAATACCTTGTGAGTTCTCTTTAAAAATAGCTGGGAATCTTGCTAATTCACAAAATACAGATTGCATTAATTTACCAGAACATTATCTTGTCCCTTGTCCCTCCTCCCACATGACTTTCCATATTACTTCTGCTTATCTTTGTCCTGTTTCTGGCAGGCAGGTACACTTACAAACAAAACTCTGGACTGCAATCACTTATCAGTTTTATTTTCTAAGAATATATATGGGGACTATAACATTCTTGGAAATAAAGAGGATAATTCAGAGAGCTCCTTCCAGAGCTGATGAAGTTTCTTGGATGAGAACATCTTAAAAGAAATACAAGAAAGTTCAGTTACCTCTTGAAAATCGCAGCTTTGGGATAACTCAGGGAAGTGCTATATTTTGCATTGTGCAAAATTTCTATTTCAATTTATGTCACAATTTGTAGAATAAGGTAATGCAATTTAATCAAGACGCACTGTATTTGATGGCTTTATGGCCTGCTGGTCGCATACCTGGCTCCCTGCTATGCGGCAGCGGCTATGCAGCAGCGGCCCTGTTGAGCTCCTCGAGGTCATAGCTGGCGTGGCAGTTGGGACCCCCAGGCTTATGGTCATGGGGGATTTCAACTTGCCTTCAGCCGGCGGTGCCTCGGGGGTTGCTCAAGAGTTCGTGGCCTCCATGACGGCCTTGGGCCTGACCCAGTTAATTCGGGACCCTACTCACGTGGGAGGTCACACCTTGGATTTGGTTTTTGTCTCTGATCAGTGGCAGAGTGATCTGGGTATAGGGGATATAGTTATAGAACCCCTGTCATGGACTGATCACTCACTCCTGAAGCTCGACTTCCGGTCCGCACCCCCTGACCGCAGGGAGGCGGGACCAGTAAAATGGTACCGCCCCAGGCGCCTGATGGACCCTGATAGGTTCCTGACGGAGCTTGGGCCATTTCCCGAAGCTCGCACACACGACTCGGTTGAGGGCTTGGTTGCCACCTGGGATAGGGTGGCTGCTGGAGCCCTCGACCGAGTCGTGCCCTTGCGGCCTCTGACCCGGTGCCGATCCCATTTGGCTCCTTGGTTTTCTGAGGAGCTAAGGGAGATGAAGCGCCGGAAAAGACGCCTAGAGAGTAATTGGAGGGCTAGCCGCTCCGGATCTGACCGAACACTACTACGATCTTATATTAAGACGTATTTAGTGGCGATAAGGATGGCGAGGAGGTCTTACCTCTCCACCCTTATTGCGTCCGCGGAAAACCGCCCAGCCGCCCTGTTCAGGGTGACCCGCTCCCTCCTTGAGGTGGGAGCGCGGGAGGACCCCTTGCAGGGGCAGGCTGAGGAGTTTTCTAGGTTTCTGCAGGACAAAATCGCTCAGATCCGGGACGAGCTGGACTCCGATTGGACAACTCCGGGCGGGGGGGTGGGGGTGGATATCGGTGAGGTCAATTGGATTGAGTTCGACCCTGTTACTTTGGAGGACGTGGACAGGATACTGGGGGGGCTTAATGCCACCACCTGTTTACTGGACCCGTGCCCCTCCTGGCTGGTCTTGGCCACTCGGGAGGTGACACGAGGCTGGTTCCAGGGCATTATAAACGCTTCCTTGAGAGAGGGGCTGCTGCCTGCTGCCTTGAAAGAGGCGGTGGTGCGGCCCCTCCTCAAGAAACCGTCCCTGGACCCATTGTTAACGAATTATCGTCCTGTCTCCAACCTTCGTTTTGTTGCGAAGGTTGTTGAGAGTGTGGTGGCACGTCAGCTCCCACAGTACCTGGATGAAGCGAGTTATCTCTACCCCCTCCAATCGGGTTTCAGGCCCGGGCACAGCACGGAGACGGCTTTCGTCGCGTTGGCTGATGATCTCTGGAGGGCTCGGGACAGGGGTTGTTCCTCTGTCCTGGTCCTGTTAGATCTCTCAGCGGCTTTTGATACTGTCGACCACAGTATCCTATTGCGGCGGTTGGAGGGGTTGGGAGTGGGGGGCACCGTGTTGCGGTGGTTCACCTCCTTCCTCTCCGACCGTTTGCAATTTGTGTTGACAGGGGGGCAGAGGTCAGCCCCGAGGCCCCTACTGTGTGGGGTCCCTCAGGGGTCGGTACTCTCGCCCCTGCTGTTCAACATTTATGTGAAGCCACTGGGCGAGATCATCCGTGGCTTCGGGGTGGAGTTCCATCAGTACGCTGATGATACTCAGCTGTACATCTCCACCCTGGGCCACCCCAACGAAGCCGTCGAAGTGATGTCCCGGTGCCTGGAGGCCGTGCGGAGTTGGATGGGTTGTAACAGGCTTCGTCTCAACCCGACCAAAACCGAGTGGCTGTGGTTTCCTGCGTCCAGATACAGCCAGCTGGTTCCTTCGCTGGCCGTGGGGGGAGAGGTTTTGACCCCCGTGGAAAGGGCGCGCAATCTGGGCGTCCTCCTGGATGTACGGCTGTCCTTAGAAGAGCATATTGCAGCCGTCGCCAGGGGGACTTTTTATCAGATTCGTCTGATCCATCAGTTGCGGCCCTTTCTGGATCTGGGCACACTTCGCACAGTCACTTCCGCCCTCGTTATCTCCCGCCTGGATTATTGCAATGCTCTCTACATGGGGCTCCCCTTGAAGAGTCTCCGGAGGTTGCAGTTGGTCCAGAATGCAGCCGCGCGCGTGATTGTGGGTACCCCTCGGAGCTCCCACGTTACACCGCTTCTCCGCAGGCTGCACTGGCTTCCTGTGGCCTACCGGATTCGATTCAAGGTGGTACTGACGGTATTTAAAGTGCTCCATGGCTTGGGACCTGGGTACTTACGGGACCGCCTACTGCCATCGTCAACCTCCCGCCGCCCAGTACACTCCCACAGGGTTGCCCTACTTGGGGTACCGCCGCCTGGCTGCTGTCGGCTGACGGCCCCGAGAGTTCGGGCTTTCTCTGTGGGAGCTCTCTCCCTATGGAATGATCTCCCCCCGGAGATACGGGCTATGACGGATATCCTGACCTTCCGGCGCGCAGTGAAAACCCTATTTTTTAAACAGGCTGGCCTGGCCCAGTAACTGTGTTTCGGGTTTTAATTCAATTTTAATTGGGGTTTTATTAGTTTTAATTTTTAATTGAATTCCTTGGATGGACACAGCCGGACCAAATTATTTAATGTATTTTTAATCGTATTTATTGTATATTTATGGTGTATTTTTAGTAGGCTGTACACCGCCCCGAGTCCCTTTTTGGGAGAGGGAGCGGTATAAAAGTTTAATTAATTAATTAAAATTATACTTAACTCAGCTGGAAGAAACTTACTTGTTATTTTTGTAGAATTCGTTCTACAGATTAGATTTGACATATTTTAGGAACAGCAATGGTGGATTGAGGATGTCTCCGCAATTGCAGAGCTGAGGCCCACAGTGAAAAGAGGAGCCAATGAATGGATTGCCTCCTGAGAAGTCCTCTCTGGGTCAAGAAAAAAACAAGGATCACCCACATGTTTTCTCCATAAAAATCTCTCTGTGAGATCATAAAATAATATTCTCTGGTAGTTTGACAGCTCTTGGAGCTGGGGAGGGTAATCATATTGCCTAAGCCCTGGTTTGGTGCTTTCAAAGGGACACTGAGTTTGTCTACTTCCTCTCTTAACTACTTTAGGAAACTGCTTGTTTTTGACTTTCTAGATGTGAAGAACCATCTGAAGGGCAGGTTTTGTTACACCACAAGTCTCTCTATTCTAAATGAAAAAAGTTCTATGTAATTTATTCTTACAACAATTTTTGTAATTTTTGGAAAATTTTTGGAAAACAGCAAAAGGAAAACTAGAATGTTGATTTTGGAAATTTAAGAGGCTAGATAGACTTGAAATAATACTTTATAAAAGAATATATTAAGATTTTTAAATGAATTATAATAAAATTTCCCATGAGAAGGTCTTGTTGATTGGAAAATAGACAAATAAGAGGGACCTGGAAGTTGACTAGAAGGAACCAAAGAGAACAAAAGATTACAGGAGAAGAGATCCATTAATATAGTGAACCAATACTTTGACTGTAGAATAAATTAAGGATGTTTGGGAATAATGTATTCAGAAACTACCTACACGATTATCTGATATTCTTAACAGAGGATATAAAAGAACAATATATTTTATTGGATGAAACAGACAGAGGCTGATTGAATGTGGATTTGGCTTCTCAAAAAATACCAAATTACAAAAGTGATATAGGAAACGATGCTGTGAATCTGAAAATGGATTGTAAAATGCCAGAGTATAAGAGCCATATGTGAAAAAATGCCACAATGGATTTATAAATGAAACCAGCTGATGTCTTAATAATTAAAAGAGACATACAAGTAATAAATCAGAAGAATGACTTGGAAAGCCTTCTTATCTTGGATTTACAAAAGGGATGTGTTAAACTAATGAAGCTTAGTCTGTTACCTTCAGTCAAGATTGACATGAAGATGGAGAGGTCTGGGGTTTTTTCCCCCTTCTTATCCCTTTAAAGGATATTTGAAAAGTATTTTAGCTGCCTTTGCTTCTGAAACAGCTTTGATACTATTTGTTTAGAATTTGCTTCAAATGAAGAAGTCCATTTTTTCTCTTTCTGAACGTTTTTTTTCTTGGTCAATGGAAGAAGTACTTGTTCCTTAGCTACTTCAAAGACAAAATATTTGAAGTGAAGTGTAAGATTTATTGAAACCAAAGCTATTTAAAACGCCCCCTGCCCTTTTTATGTGTGCATTTTCATTGGCTCTTTCTGGAATTCTGTAACAATTGTGACTTCACTGACCTCACCTTCTATCCATCCAACCCACCCTCAAGCAAAATGAATCATTTTAAGAAGCAGCCTATATTTAGCACAAAGAATACAAGACATTCATAGCAAGCATTTGCCACTTGGATTCTCTGCAAATATCTTCACACAGTATAGTTATGAATACAGTAACAGCTCCATTTTAACTACTTTTGAAGTTTGAAAGTAATTTGCAGGGAGTACCCTCTGTTCAAAATCAGATCCCAAAGTAATATTGATATTGTGACCAAGGAATTACCCTGCTAATTAACATAGATAAAATTGTAGTCAAAATATCCTAAGAGAAAGTTGCTAAATTTAAATATAAAAGAGTACTGATTGAAGTTTATAAACTCTTCCCATTAAGGATGGTGAAAAGCTTGATAGATATTTAAAAAGTTATCGTACATAATGGCTGAAGCTTTAAGAGTTTAGAGCAGTATGAGTTTAGATGAGTTCAAGAGTTTAAATGAATGAACTTCAACAACCATATGCTGACTGCGGAATTCTGGTAGTTGAAGTCCACATAACAAACACTAAAGTGACAAAGAATCTCAAACTTTGGGCAGGGAGACGCACCGCCCCCGCCATTTTCTCCTTCCTATTTCAGCTTGAAAGTGGAAATCACAACTCCGAGTAGATTCTAAGCTTGCATTGAAGCTCTGAAGTCACTGTGTGGAAAAATGCATTATTCTAGCCATGGCAAGGAGAAGCAATGTAAACTGACCCCAACTCTCAGTATGACAATATATTGATGTGGGGCTGGGAGTCCCTCTTTGACTTGTTCTGGCTCTAATGGCCTTATTTCCTCATTCTCCAAGGCTGAGAAATTTTGTATAGGAGACATGGAAGAATCAAGGAGTGCAAGGTGCAGCATATGTTGGCTCTGGTAGGAGTGGGTGGTGATTCCACTTATTTAGATTTTTGATGTGTCTACATTATAATAAGGTTTCCAACATCATTTCTACAGATCCAGTGGCTACTGTGATCCTAGCTGCTTTCCACATAGGTGATACTGATCATAGTTCAGTTCCAATAACAATTGCAACCCCCTCACTGCACAATCATCACTGCAACCTACAGAGTAGTTTTATTTCACAATGATTATGATGATAGTGATGATTTAATACACATTTTTGATCAAAAATAGAGCCAGCTTGCTTGATTCAATTCAGTTTTGCAAGTTCCTTTTGTTCATCTTCAAAGAAGCCAAATGTTCTCTGTGAAAGTTAGGTTATGGCTTTTTAATGGCATTGTACTCAGTGTGATAAAACAAGCCAAGTTCTATAAATATTGTACTTTTTTCTGGGCTATTGTGTTTTTACACCAAGATATTGCTTTCAAATAATAACTGAATTTCATCCGAAGGCTTCCACTTCTATGCTGGAGCTTCTTCCTCTTTTTTACCTTACCATATTTTCCAAATCTGCCCAGGAATTGTTGCAAAATTAGTAGCTGAAATATCTACTCTAGTCTGGAGAAGACAACTTGGATTCTCCAGATATAATTTTTCCTGTCCACCTCAGCTAGGAAGGCTAACTGTAGTTTTGTGTATTTTGAGTTATTCAAAACAGATTGCTTTTACTAGCAATAAGTGGAGCCCATCTGAATGCACTGTAGGTCTTAGCATTATCTAAGTAGATTGTCTTTAGATATGATTGGTGATGATCAAGTGCTATTAAATCATTTCTGACTTCCGGTGCCCATATAGGTAGCTTTCTCCATGACCTTCTTTAGAACTTCCAATAATGAATTCACCACAGTAATTGAATCCATCCACGTTGTTGGTCATCCTCTTTTCTCTTTTATTCCAACTTCCCAGCATTAGATCCCTTTCCAGAGAGCTAAATCTTCACATAATATTTCTGAAGTAGGATAATTTAAGCTTGATCATTTGGGGCTCCAGTGAGAACTTTGGGTTGATTTGTTCAGTGATCCATTAGTTTGTTTTCTCAGCTATCCACAATATTTTCAGTTTTTTCCAATGGCAAAGCTCAAAGGTGTCAATATTCTTCCTATCCTGTTTCTTTGAAGTCCAGTTTTCACTTCCATAAAAGTGTCACAGTTTGATATCATGGCATGCACTATTTTGATCTTTGTAGGTGTAGCTGCACCATGGCATTTTAATATAGTTTCCAAGGCCTTTATGGCTGCTTAACCAAATCTTTTGGAGAGTGTAGAACTGCCTTGGTGATTGTTCTAAGGCTAGTAGCATTTTAGCTTTTTAAATTTTATTTCATGCCTTTGAGTCAGTGTTGACTCCTGATAATTGTCTCGATAAGTCCCTGCAGTTTTCTTGGCAAGATTTTAAAAGTGGTTTGCCATTGCCTTCATCCTAGGGCCGTAAGGATCTATACCCATGTAGTAGAGCTCAGAGGTGTTATTCAGCAGGTTCTGACCAGTTCTGGAGAACTGGTAGTGGAAATTTTGAGTAGTTCGGAGAAGGGCAAATACCACCTCTGACTGGTGATTTTACAGTGTCCTTCCCCTGCCACGCCCATCAAGCCACATCCAAATAATCAGTAGTAAAAAAAATTGAATCCCACCACTGGTAGAGCTGTATTACGATTATCCTTCTCATCTTTTCTACTACCAATTCTTTGTGTGTTCAATGATAGTTGGCCAATAAAAACCTATTCTATTCTAAATTATGTCCTCTATTTTGTGGGAGGGGCTGCTTTCAAATAGAAAGGATTTGATTTAACTTAAAGTATTTAAATCAGGAGTTCTATCATACTTTCAATTATAAGTCAGGAAGGAATGGTTATTAAAATCACAGTTTAGATTACTGATAAAAAGACTGTAAATAAAATTTTATTTTATTTATGCATTATTTTATAAGCTGCCTGTTTCAAAAATTTTAGGTGGGCTATATCTCAGAGCAGTAAAACGCTAAGTAAGGGCTTGAAGCATGACTGAAAGAGAAGTAAATAACCTTAGCTTTACTAATTTAAATTTTCTTCCCAGAATTCTTTGCTTCTGTCTGAATCTAGTTCTTTTCTCTAGAACCTTGAACCAGCCAGGAGGAGCAAATCCCAGGCTGATCCCAACCAAATCTCCAATGCATTCCCAGAATCAACAGCTTGGGAGATTCAACCATCAGTTTAGAGCAGGGGTGTCAAACTGGTGGTCCATGGGTTGGATGCACACCATGCCCACCCCAGTTCCACAAAGGGAAAAAACATCGTGAAACATCATGTGACAGCAATGTAACTTCACAAGTTTGACGCCCATGGTCTAGAGATAAAATTAATCAGCTTAGGTATGACTGCAGCTGGGTAGCATATGAATAGTACTCTTTCTACTCTTTGGAGACTAATTTCACAAATGTAGATTAGCTTACATCTAGCCACTTGCAAATCAGGACATCTAACTTACCTTCAAATTATCCTAGAAGATTATTGCCAGTCCATTTTCCACCATCTGCCAATAAAGCACCCAAAATCCAGTTGAGCACATGTCAAAGGCATTCAATTTCTTCTTCACCCAACCAGGTGGTAATGGCAAAACAGGGCCATCTACAGAATTAAATCGTGAAAGGTCATGGTCTCGTTTTTGTTTATTTAATCAATTTATATGGACACCCATCTCACATTCATGATGCTATTGCAAATCATCAGCTCATACTGGCATTGCTGGAGGTTTTATTTTAAAATTACATGTGAGGTAAAATTATGTGTACAAAAGTTCTTACATTTTATCTACAAATACAAGGAACTTTTCAAAATGCTTTTAAATTTGTACATTTTAATGACATTTTTATTATAAGAGGTATCACTTCT
Source organism: Bungarus multicinctus (assembly GCA_023653725.1). NCBI lineage: Eukaryota > Metazoa > Chordata > Lepidosauria > Squamata > Elapidae > Bungarus > Bungarus multicinctus. Next base: position 102,470,501 of record CM042836.1, on the reverse strand, counting down.
ACAATATTCCATTGTAGATCTAAAAGCAATCAGTTCATTCACAATCTATTCATATTCACAAACTCAAGGTAAGCCACACCAAACTTGATTGCAGGAAATACCATTTCAGCAACAGAGTGGTGAACGTCTGGAATACTCTCCCTGACTCTATGGTTTCTTCCCCAAACCCCAAAAACTTTTAACTTTAGACTGTCTACTATTGACCTCACCCCTTTCCTAAGAGGTCTGTAGAGGGCATGAATAAGCGCACCAATGTGCCTTCCGTCCCTGTCCTATTGATTCTTTTTATTTTTCTTATATGTATCCATTTCATGTATTCATAACTATGTTATCTTATAATCGCTTGACAAAATAAATAAATAAATAAATATTCCTTGGAAGTATAGGATTATTGTGTATTTATATTTTACTTTCTGTTTTTCTTTCTCCTGTACATTGCATTTGTTCCCAGATATGTCATTGTTTGGGTTTAATAAAGACCCCCAGATATTTCATTTCTGTTGGCATTTTTAGACAAAGAATAAGGGCTGGGTTCTCTGCATGCATTTATATAACTTTTGGGACTGAAGAGGTCTTTTAAATCCAACATAGTATTATTAATAAAATATGAAGTTAGGATTCTTATTCATTTGGTCTAGTGATTAAGGCACCAGGCTAGAAAGTGGAAGACTGCAAGTTCAAATCCCACTTTAGCCATGAAAGCCAGCTGGGTGACTTTGGGTCAGTCACTCTAGAGTCCAACCTACCTCACGGGGTTGTTATTGTGGGGAAAATAGGAGGAGGAAGGTTGAATATTTTTGCTGTCTTCAGTTACTTACAAAATTAATAAAGGCGGGATACAAATAAATAAATGCTAATAGGTTTTGATAGTTACAATTACTATGGTTTAAAAAGGTTTTTAAACAAGTTTAAAATTAATAATAATTTTATATATAATATAAAATATAAAACCTGATTTTTATCTCATGTACTATATGTGTGTTTAAAAGCAATACAGACAGCCCTCCTTATCCACAGTGACATCATCTATGCTTTCATGTGTTCACAGTTGGTAAATATAAACCAGACCCTCTTATCCACAGTATAGGATTTTGTTATTTGTGGCTTTTGTCATGTGGTTCTGTTTAGAGGCTCTTTTGTGTGTTTCACACGTGCACAAAATGGTGAATAGGCTTTTGCACATCTATAACACATGGTTTTTTTTTTCAAGATGTTGTTATCCATGGTCTCTATCTGAGATGTTAACTGGAATGCAACATTGATAATAATAGGGGCAGTGTGTACATTCATTTGAGTGAACTGGGCTATGTGTGCATCTGAATAGTTTCTTCCTTTGCCAAATAAAGTCAATTTGCAGTCAGATAAAAAAATAAGTATAAATATAAAAGTGCAGAAATTTCTGAATCTTGTTGCATAGTTGCATAGTTTTTTAAAAAAATACTGTTTGTTCTTAAACAGTGTTCAAAATAATTGAAATGAATGGCAGTTGATGTAGTAAAATAATGATTATCTGAATATTAGTAAAATTATTTCTAAACTGACTACTGATGCAGTGTTATATAACTTTATAGAAGTTATTTTTATAATTACTTGAAGATAAATGGGGAGAGAATTGCCATCTAGTTAATTTTATGTGTAATCATTTTTACTATCTATACTTTTAAAGTAGCAATGGGCATATATGAAAGGACATTCAGTGCTGTGATGATATTACTAGAAAAAGAAAGGCTCAAAATTTTCAGCCTGTGTTTGTGGCATTTTAAAATTATATTGGAAGCAGGAGGCATCTGGGAGTAGACTTTCTCATTGCAAGCTTTTTTAAAAAATGTAAACTTTTCAAAGTCTGTAAAGAAATTATAAAGCATCAGTATAATGCAGGCCATTTTAAGGGTAGATTTGGGGAAGTTGTTCTTCTACAAGCTGCCTGTTGTCATTTGATCCTTTATGTAAAAAGATGCCAAAAAATGCTGAAAAAGGGCCATTTCATTGCCAAATTGATATGGTACAATCTTGGTTTTTTTAAAGATTACCTTCAAGTCACTGGTTGTCCATCCCTGACCTGAAAGTTATATTGCTGATATTTAAATAAAATTTTTAGCTTCCTAAGGATTGTTTGTATCAGCATTTCTGAATGAGTTTCCTCCAAAGCTGGAAGGCCACTGTTCTCATAACTCCGGTATATTTGGGGGAGACCAACGTGCCTACTGTCCCTATCCTATTGTTTCTTTTATTTTTCTTATATGTATCCATTTCATGTATTCATAACTATGTATATACTTACACCTATTATCTTGTAAGCAATTGACAAATCAAAATAAATAAATAAAATTTTTTGAGAGAGACTAGTCTATATTGACTGACAGGATGTAGTTAAAGTCTGAGAGAAACAACTATTTATTTGAATAGAAATATCCAATATTTTAAATGTTTTCTGTTAATAAAAAGTCACCTATTAAAATGTCACCACAGTTCTCATTAAATAGTCCATTTAGTATCCAGATGCAGATTACAGAATAAAATAGGATTTGAGTCAGAATAAATAATTGTATTTATGCAATCATATATTACACATTCTATTTTTTTAAGCCTTGGAATTATTGAATTCTGAAAACTGTTTTGTGAACAGTGGCCACATTTAAAATGAAATATGCTTTTATAATTGGTTTCCTCAACTTACAACCACAATTAAACCTAGAATTTATGTTGCTAAGTGAGAAATTTGTTAAATGAATTTTGTTCCATTTTATGATTTTTTTTTGCCACATTTGTTAAATAAATCACTGCAGTTATCAAATTAGTAATACGGTTGTTAAGTAAATCTGGCTTCCCCATTGATTTGCTTCTCAGAATTCAGCAAAAGATCAACAGAACCTGGGACATGGGCAAGAACCTGGGCAAATGTCATAAATGTGGTCAGTTGTCAAGCAACTGAATATAAATCACATCATGGCTCATAAGTGTGAAAAATGATCATAAGTCATTTTTTTCAGACCCATTGTAACTTTGAATGGCCCTTAAGTGGACTGTTGAAAGTTGAGGAGTACCTGTAGTGATTTCATTTAAAAACGTGGATAATTTCTTATGGAATCAGTAATGAAAATAGAGTACAGTAACACTTCATGGCTATAAATAGAAGTTTATTTTGAATTCCAATTTGAAAAAAGAAAAACCCACTTCCTTCAATAGATGTTCGTTTACTGAAACAGAAATACATACCATTGTGAGTCACCTATAATGAAGGCAAAATAAGAAATAACTAGAACAGCCAACTGAATGAAGTAAAAGGTCAATAATGCCTGAATAAACATGCCATTTGCTACATCTATAAGAAAATCCAGGAATGTGAAAGCATAACCCTCACAGACTAATTAATCCAAATATTCCTTCAGTAAAAGGAATAACACAACGCTCATTACAGATCTTTATCTCAGCTGAACAGCAAATTATTCAGAATCACTTCCATCATTTCCCAAATCTTATTTCAAACCTGAGCCTGCGATGCCCACCTCATGGAAGCTTCTTACAGTTGTTTCCATTCTCATTAAACTGATTTACTGGACTCCTTGTCTCTGTTCAGCTTCAGTGTATTCCTACTTCGTTTAAAATTTGGGAAGTGCTGGGAGGAGGGGACAGGACGTTAATGGCTGCACTTGTGCAAATGGAGTGACAGCTGATTTATTACAAAGGTTATAAAGGAAAAGTATTAAGTGTGTTCCATTCGACTTGGCAAAAGACATCCTGCACAATGTCCAACAAAACTTAAGAGAGTCCTGTTTGTTAAAGGGAAATAAAGAGGGAAAGAGACAAAGGGAGGGGGAGCTTAACCAAAGATGTGCTCTTCTTCTTTTGAGTAATAATCAAGATAGTAAATCATAGCAACATGAAACAACTGTATCCGACAGAACTGGACGGTTCTGGGACTTTTGCTGTGCTTTCCCAATCATTCTGAATACCTACACTGAAGCATTAATGGGAGGGCAAACTTCAAAGAGAAATTTTGGCATGATAGAAAGGGTTGTGAGACCATTACATGGATAAAGCTGTAAAATAGACTCCTCCATGCAAATTGGGCAGGGAGGAGGATGGAAAGTTTGATGGGTTTATGGTGACCTAGATATTTTTCTCTCTTTAAAGCACGTAGCACGTTTTGTATTAATTCTTTATGGTAATATAATCTGGTCTACGTTTATTGCATGTTTGGGTAAAAAATAAAGACAGAAATAACTGTGTTAGTCACTTTTAAAAACAAGTTATTCATTGAAGTCACTTGATAAACATTTTATGTTTTATACAATCCAGATTACTTTGTAATGGTAGTTCCCTAATTGGTTTGCTAAAAAAAAACCCTGGCCTTTTTGAACAAGCTAAAGTGGTTTATCTGTAATTAATTCAGAGGTAACTTGTTTTCCAGCTTGTCATGTTTTGAATGTTAAAACTAATCATTCTTTATAGTTCTCTATTGCTTATAAGTACTTAAAATGCACACCAAACGTATTTTCGGGCCTAAGTCGTAATAGTGAGTGTTGAGGTTAATTTTATTTCAAGTGGAACATGCATTATAACAAAAATATTCTATCCTTTGTTTCATTGTTTCAATGTAGGGAATCTTAAAAGAGTAGGGGAAGAGAGAAAGAAGATGATGAAAACAAATAACTCTTTAAAAATCTGGAATGATTTATGGTTACAGTATGGAATTTCTGTGTTGTTCACCGTATGGAATTTCTGTGTTGTTCACACAGTACATACATATGCACAAAAGCACACTGACAGCAGAACTGTGATTCCCATTGAGCTGTGTTTTGCAGTTGCAAAAAGCAATGGTCAACCAATCCTGTACCTTACCAAGAAAGCTACATAAATAGATAATGCTTGAGAAGCCAGGCTGGAAACAGATCACCCTGGAGAAGGTCTGTCTGTATATTAGCTGAGAATTGACACCAATCACAAAATCTTTTATAAATCTCAAAATCATACTTTTGGTATCTCTGATAGCAGTATTATGCTTAGGGTGCCTGACAGCAGTATTATGCTTAGGGCACCTATATTAAAGAAAAAGTTCATTTTAAGATTGATACTGAGTTGAGGAAAATTCCTTAGTTCTTGAAATGATGGTATGTCATGGCTCAGATGCTGTAAAGTACATTGATTTTGAAATTTCTACATGCTGATTCTGTGCATTGTGGTTATTAGCATTTTTATATATTATTCATATTCTTGCTTGTTAATTAAATGGATGTTTGTAATTGTTTCTTATATTAATTTTAAAATGAACATTGACCTTAAAATGAATATAAGCCACTCTTACTTGTGGTAGTGTAGAAATAAATGTGCCATGAACTTGCAGGGTTTTTTTTCTCCCTCAGATATCTTTTATTTCATTGGTCAATTTTTTTGTGCTGAACTTTGTGTGCAAAATAATTTATGATTTAAAAAAGAATAGTATTCCTAGTTTACCAGAATATACCTTGTGACTTTAAAATGAAATTGTATGTTAATTTCCTTTGTTCTTCCATCTTTGCAGATTTAGGTAGAGACATTAAAATATCTTAAGTTACGATTCACTGTTTTTTCATACTTAGTTTATAACTAAAGTTAGTTAGTATACTACTTTATTTATTCTGGAATTTAATGAACTTAAATTCATTTAAATTACGTTATCAAGTTAAGGTTGGTTTTTGGGTGACTTTTGGGTGACAATGAATAATTTTGTATGAATTTTTGTCATTGTTTACAATATGTTTTTTCAGCTTCCAAGTTCAGCCTAGTGCCTTGGAATTCAATGATCTCTCAACCAAAAACCAGCCAGGCTTTTCAGTCTGTTTTGTCTGTTTTGTGTCTGAGCCCAAACAATATTCATTTACATCCGAAATACAGAAATTTCTTGTTATAATAGAATACAGGTAGTTCTCATTTAGCAGCTGCCTTAGATAGTGACTGTAAATAGATAGGGCAGTGTTAAAAAAGTCATTTGCAACCAATCTTCACATTTATGACCTTTGCAGATCTATAAAGCAAAGTAAAGCTGAAGTGATATCATAAGCATGGTTTTGCTTAGCAGCAGCTTCACTTAATGGCTGAGTTGCCAGTCCCAATTGTGGTTGCTAAATGAGATGACCTATATTTTTAATACAGAACACTATGTTGGATGGCTGGTGTGTTCATAGTGCTTATACAGTATGATTTAAAGGTATATGTCATGAATCTGGCTTGTAATCACATTATCTTAGTATAGAAACTACAAAAGGAAGAAAGGGAGAGGAGTAGGATTAGAAAGCAAGTATTAAACATGTAGCTTGGATCTGTAACCTTCCTTACTTCCCTAAGCTGTAGAGCAGGGGTGTCAAACTCACATTGTCACAGCAGCATCACGTGACATATCGGGACTTTTTCCTTCTTCGCTAAACTGAGCGTGGGCATAGCCAGTGTGTGATGCATCCGGCTCATGGGCCAGGAGTTTGACAGCCTTGCTGTAGAAGTTAGGGCTAGTGATGGAGGGCTCTGGGTATCAATATTTCACTTCAGAAGAGGGTTATACCAGCAGCTTTAAATGACCGTTTCCTGCACCTTGCCTTCCTAGGTAACTAAAACAAAAATTATTCTTTGTCTAAGCTAGTCTGATGGAAATAGCATTAGTCCCCAGTGTGGATGAACTTTGCTGGACCTGAGGGAGTTAGCATATGTCTTCTGTTCCTTTTAGATCCCTCAACAGTTTTGTGATGCCATTTTTGATCACCTGCAAAGATTGGGGATTGGAGACACCATTCTGCCATGATTTCACTCCTGCCTCAGTGAATGATTCCAGTCAGTGGGAGGGTCATAAAGTGATCATCCCTGCCATGGACAATCCTCCAGCTTAGTTGCTCTTTGTGCCTCTGATTATTCCAGCATATTGTCTCTTGATAGCATGACCCTGCCCTTGAAGGAGGAAATCTTACTTAAGAGCCCTTCTGTTGTTAGTGGGCAAGTGGGGTGATCCCCCTGAAAAAGTTATCAACCTAGATGCCTCTTTGTTCTATATGAAAATATAAAGATCATATTTCTGTAGACCTGATGGAAGGTATAAAAAAGACTGAACTATTGTACAACTGCATATCTTATTAGAATCACCACCTATGAGGGGTGTCAAACTCGATTTCATTGAGGGCCATATCAGGGATAAGTTTGACCTAATGGCCATGGCCAGATCAACATCACTTTTGTCAGGGGCACCTGTGGAGCTCCATTTTCACTGGCAGAGGATTGCAGGAGGCCGTCACACTGAAAACAGAGTTGGGAGGTCACACTGAAAACAGAGTTGGGAGGGCACTGCGCGGCTTTCCCAAGCACCATTTTTGCTGGCAGAGGCATCACGGGCCAGTCCTTTGCTGTTTCCAAGACAGCCCCATGGGCAGATCTAAGTACCCAGTGGGCCAGATGCACCCTGCAGGCCTTGAGTTTGATACCCCTGACGTATAGATTCTGTGATAGTTAAAGTACAAGAATTGTGCTTTATTGCAATCCCATCCAAACTATTCTGGATTGAATTCAGTATCATATTGACCAACAGAATCTTTATCTTTTTAAATATGTTTTTTTATTTTTCCAAAAATAAAATACAAACACAAAATAAAGAATAATAAAACAATAATTACAAACAATGTATAGGAAAAGAAAAAAGGGTGTGTATATAGCAAATAGAAAATTATCAATGAACATATGACCTCAGCCCTAGTTGAATACTGAGACTTGTAGAGTATCTCACACAAATCTAATAGGTTTTCTCCCATGCATTCTCCCTTGCTAAATTACTAATCTACATCATATTCTCTTAATAAATATCTCAAATACACAAATCTATTACCTATAAATCAAGTTGACCCAATTCCAATCCACTGTAAAAAAAAACCTGTTAACTATTTCACCTCCCCCCAAATATTAAACTTCAAAGCCCTCTGTTAACAGTCCGTTATACTTAATTTATAGAAACTCCACAAATGGCTTCTAGTCTCTTATAAACTTATACAAACTATTGTCTCTAATCAATGCAGCTAATTTTGCCAATTCTGTTAGTTTCAAAATCCATTCTTCCACTCTTGGAGTTCCCTTTTCTTTCCAATATTTGGCACACACAATCCTTGCAATTGCCACCATATATGAGAATACAGAATACAGAATAGTAGAGTTTAGAAGGTCTCCTCTTTGAGGTCTTCTGGTCTAACCCTTTGCTCAAGCAGGAGATCTTATGCCATTTCAGATAAGTGGCTGTCCAGTCTCTTCTTAAAACTCTCCAGGTTCCAAATTGTTTTTCTATTGATTTATCCATAATACCTAGGAAAAGGGTATCTATCTATATGTAATATTGTTCTTAATCCAGTTAAGGGTCTAAGAGTGAAAAAATAATTATCTGAATTATCTTCTGCACATGATCATCTGATGGACTAATGCCCTTGACCTGTTCTGGCAGACATTCCAGAAGGATGCCATTCTTCATGGTACTCAAAACTGCTAACAGATCTGGGAAAACTGGCAGGACTACATTCTTTTTACCTAATTTGTGACATAGGTCATCCATCAAGGTGACCAAAACAGTCTCAGTTTATATACTAGCCAAGCGATGAAATAACTCCAGATAGTATCGTACATACAGTATCCATCGGAGTTATAGAGCCACCACCTTTTCCAGGAAATTAAATGTTTGAAACTGGCCTGTAATTATACTGATCTCCAGACATGTCATTAGTTTTACTTATATAATAATAAGGCCATACTTTTGTTGCACTTTTACCTGTTTTCTCTTATTAATAATATGAATGTTCAGGCAAGGAATGTTATTCCCTAAGTAGTATAATGCTGGTGCTAAATAAATATGCAGATTGAGTAGCATTATGAGTAATAATAAAAGTATGTTGGTGGATTGATGGAAAGTAGACTTTTACACAGGCTGGATTCATTTTATGCTGAGAAAAATCATGGTTTTCTTCTTTGTGACTTGGTATGTGAACCCAGCCAATGCTATTTGCAAACCATGGTTCATGTTTTAGTATGCTGCATGCACTCAGCCAATTTATTTCAATAACTGCAGTTACATTAATTATATGATATATAGGTAGGATCATGTGATTCTGTATCTTTTCCCCTTCTACTTAAAGCATGCATGCACACGCACACACACACTTCCTCCTCCACAGAAAACTGCATATTTGAGCATCCAACATATGTCCAGTAAGAGCTATCATATCAAAAGTCCCTAAGAGACCCAGTACAAGCAGAGCAGCTGCATTCTACCATCTCAGTTTTGCCAGAAGTCATCCATATCAGCAATTACAGTGGCTTCAGTAACCATATCTACATCCAAAATCATTGTCTAGATCCAAAACAATGTCTACATCCAAAATCAACTTATTGAGATGGAGAACATTACTTCAAAGCAGGGGGCTCACTCTCCTAGCCACCAGTCTGATCCAGTCTCCTGTTATGCCTCAAAAGATGTTTACCAGCTAGGAAAATAGAAATCAAAACCATAGTCAGACAGACTAACATTCCAAAGGAATTTGTCTACATCATCAGGGTCAATAGAATCAGACTCTTCCCAGATAACCTTGCAAGATGCAGCCTCAGTTTATCTTAATAGCACCTGCCCATTGACAATCAATCCCCAAGTGGAACTGCACAATTTTTATCTTCCAGACAGCTTGAAAACTCCTCATAGCAGCCCAGTAGATGCTATTTCAACTGTTTAGAAAGCCAGCTAAGACAGGGAATATGCCTATGTCAATCTGGGCAGGAGTTAGTTTAAAACTTAGAAAAAGCATAATTTCCTTGTATAAAAACAACGAGTGAATTTGGAACATTTGCTAAAAGATAAAGTAGAAGAAATCAGACATGCAAGACCTGGGGTGTCAAACGTGTGGCCCGTGGGCTGGACAATGCGCTGGCCACATTCACCCCTGTTTTTGCGAAGGGAGAAAAAGTTGTGATGACATGTGACAACATGACACCACGAGTTTGACACTTGTTCTAGGCACTGTAGAATGATATGCATTTTCATTGTTTCTTAAAATCTATTTTAAGGAAACAAACCAATCTTTTATTTAACCTATTTCTTTAATGGCATTTAAGACTCTTTAATTTCCCTGAGAGAAAATTTGCAAGGCGATCCATTTGCTGTACACAACAGCTTTCATCCCCTATCTGTGGTCTTCCCTATTTCATTGTCTTAACCTAAGGCATCTCAAGTATTCTCTGTATGTTTAGACAGCAGCACATGATTAAGAAATTGAATGTTTGAAATTCAGCGAAATGCACCAATTATCATCTGTTTAAGACTTCCTTATCTTACATTATGTGATACTTAATGGTAGATTCATTGTCTTAGCTCAAACACATTAATGAAGAAATTAACCCAGCTTGTCTGATGTCATAGATGACAGAAAGGTGAACCCTTGGATTAATTGATTTTGCTTCACCATTTTCCAAATCTTTTACTAGTCCAGGAAAGAATCTTTAATATATAATTTAAAAGTTTATGTCTTAAAAGAACTGAAGAAATTTATAAATATTCTGCCAAAAAAATATAACCCATTTCACTGGATAAAGGCTCTCTACTTGCAACCAACTTATTATAAAAGTGGACTCTACTTATTCACATTTGTATTAGCTGCAGATATAAGATCTGATCTGTATAGAAAGTAAAGCTTATGGTTTTTTCCTGTTTATAGAATTTTTAAGTTTCAATTCTATGCATCTTATGAAAATAGGTGCCACTGACAGAGATGAAAAGAAAGTACATCTAACTAGAAAATGCATGACATTTTTTTAAAAAATTAAAGCTAAATACAATTTAGTTTATACATTATTTTATCTGTAAACTAAAAGATAAATGTAATTATTATTTCTATATTGATTACATTATAAAATATTATGCAATTATACTGTACTGATTTTTCAATGGAGAGAAATAAATGGATTTTTTTCAAGCAACTTTATTAGGACTGATATTTTTATGCTGTTCATAAATTATATCTTGAGTGAAAGTAATGAACTTGCACCCTCTTAGTTAGAATTAGTTAGTGTCCCTTTCATATGGACTTTAGAGTACATGACAATATATATTTCTATAATAGTGTAAACTGCTTCAAATTAGAAGCATTTGTGATTTTTTTTAAAAAAGTTCAGAAGCAATTTTAGACTTAGATTGATAACAACACTGAAGCCTGATAATACAAAAAGAACAAAATTACTTGGCATTGAAAATGGGACATTTTTAGCATCCAAAGTATATAAACTGCCTTAACTCATGCTGGCAAATTTATTTTCTTTACTAAGAAGTGATTCTGGGGAAGACTTAAGAGAAGCTGTTAACATTTGTTTGTTTCCCACTTGGAATGAAAGGAAGATAGCACTAATCAAATCATGTGATAATTTGAAGGGAAAAGTGCTTCAGTGCCTCAACCCTCACAACTTCTTCATTTGTCCCAATGTTGACTGTGAGTTAAATAAAAGTGTTGACACTTGAGATTACTTTGAGTCTGGAAAATTTAATCAGCTAAGACCTTGGTAGCTATAAATTGCAGCAGAAGCCTCTAATTCATCTTATAATTCTGTGACAGGGGTTAAATTGCCTGTATTTGGCCAGATCACCTTAGCAGTTAATTAATTATAATATGAAGGTCAAATGTGCCAGAATCTTTTTCAATAACTTCTTTTTTTCTGACTTACAACTTCCATCAAATCATCCACTAGCCATGAATGGGAACATCTTGGGAGCCACTAATTTTGCACATACATGCCCCATTAGTCTTCATTATGTTGCATTGCATCAGTCTCTGGTTGCTGATTAGTCAGTCATGGTCAATGAATAATCAAAAAATCACTCTGCATATATAAATACTAATAGAAGTATTTTCCAGTATGAGACAGATTCTTGAAACGTATTTGATACTTGTTTCATATATTTGAAACAAGTTTTTTTTTGTCATTTATCCACATCCTGATGGCTATAAACAAGCCAGCTTTCTGATCAGTTCATTGTCTAAATTCAAAATGGGGGTGGGAGTAAAACATGCTTAATTTTACACTTCCTTACATTAACTACACTTGCCATTAGACAATCCATCAATATAGTTTTCTTGGCAGTACTGCTTTCTCAGATATAGTTTCAACTAGTGTAGCCTACAGCTGATCAGTCATCCGAATATGATCCAGGGCTGACCCTACTAAATTATTAAATCCTTACCAGATATGCTAAAGAGTTGCCCTGACTTTTAGGAGATCATTCAAGAACAAACATGCATTTGCAGAAGGATAGATACAATGGGTTATTTTTGATTGAGCTTTGAGATTGTCCTGTCCTACTGAATCATCAGTTCAAACTACTGTGCTGTTAAAGAGAGAGAGGGTGTGCTGGATAAACTTTCTCAGAGCTTAGATAGCTGGGATAGAGATCAACATTTTTCATCAGTTTGCAACTTCCCTGCCTTAATCATTGGCCATGGCCACTGACACACTGGGGAGAGAGAGAGAGAGAGAGAGAAGGATAAAGGGATAAAGGACCATGTCATGTGACCCTTTCTTATATTGCTATTGACACAGGACACATATTTTAGAGTGTCTGAAGAGAGAGTGGCCCTTGTGCTGTGAAGAGAGAAAACATTTCTCAGCTGTGCAGTTCTCAATGAACTGGAGCTCAGATATTGTTTGGAAGCATTTTGTAGGGAGAAAAAGTAAGTATGTGTGAATTTATTTAAAATTTATCCATCAGGAGGAAAGGAAGGAAGGAGAAAGAAATGTGATTTTTCTATATCATTTGATAAAGTTTATGAAAGACTCTTCTTATTGTACCAGGGTTAATCCAATACAGCACTTGAATATTTTATTCTCCCAGATTGCAGTGTTCTGCCTCCCAACATGATAATAAAGACCATTGAATACAGTGGTATATAAAGGGAATTAAATTGTGCTGTCAGACTATTTTTGAAAGAAAGCAAATAACATTAAATCAGCAAATACATACTCAAAAGATAATGTGTGGGTTTCTGCAGTAAAGTGAAATAATGTTTTATTTCAATTTTACTTTAATACTTAAATATTAAAATATTTTAATTTCCTTTAATACTTAGAATCGTTTAAAAGAAATCATCTATTTAAAGTATTGTTTTTTTGCTGTTAATGCCAAAAACAGTAATACAATTGGTATATGCTAAAGAAAGACACAAATAATATACTAAGAGTTTGGACAGTTTTAAATTCTTTTTCATGTTAATTTTGAGCAGTGCATATATCACTTGAAGTTAATTTTTTAATAGGAAATTACTGATTTGTGAATATATTTAAACTATAAAACTGAGCCAGCCAAGTCACAAATGTTCGGAACATAGCCTTGGTATTTATTGTAAAGCTTTTTTGTTTTGTTTTTACAAATAACTCCTATATACAAATGTACCCATTACACTATTTTGGGAGGGAAGGGGGTAAGCAAGTTTATTGCAACTCAGATATTGAAATACACATACATTCATTTCAACAATAAGTCTATTTTTCCTGTGGAACTGTTAAAATAAATTACACAGAAACTGATTGATGGATACTTGGTAGTTCAATGCACATTGTAGCCTGACATGATAGTCTTACCAACTGAAGTTAGTGGCCTGCAGAAAAATTCACTAATAACTCCAATAGAAGATAACCAATAACTTGCATTTCTGTGCTTGTTCATCAAAACCACACCTCCTGTGGAAATACCAGCTTTTATCATATTGACAGACTGTTGAAAATTAAAAAAATTAAAAAGTTCCACACAGAAAATCACTTAATTACATGCATAAAATATCTGGTTGCCTATGAGTACCAAGTGACTGGTTAAATGTATAAATGCATTACGGGAGAGGGGGGTGTTTTTGCAGTGGATAGATTTTAATACTTCCTAATACATTTCACATAAAGCAGAAGCTATTAGGGTTGTGAGATTTAATCAAATACTTACATTGACTTAACCTTTTGGTAACTTAAACAAAAATTGTCAGGTAATACATTTTTGGGACAGTGTTTTAAAAGCTGAATAGACTGCAACTTAGAAGAAATTATTCTTTTATATGTGAGGTAAGGTTTTCAGCATTATGATAAAAGAAAAAGAAGACACTTCCTCATTTATGTTATTGTATTTAACCTCCCAAATCTTCATGAGTGTTGGATTAGAATTCTCAGGAATTTTAGCTCCGGGAAAGGTTGCTTTATTCATATGCAATCTGTTTAAGTTAAATTAATCATTCTCATATGTGATTTGTTTTAGTTAAATGAATCAGTCTGTCCAGATATCTGTAACTGTACTTGAGCAATCATGACGGGTGGTGGATTCGGGTGGAGGAGTGAGGTTTTTTTCATTATTGTTTAGATTTTCAATATGCTTTTGAAAAATTATATTTTCATTGACACTAAAGACAAGAAAACTAATAATTTTAATATGAGGATTGATACTAGGCTATAACATTTCCACCCAAGTTAACCAAGTTTTTCTTCATTACATGATAATGTTCCGATTTCATTTAAAATAGCAGCAAATAATAGATTAATTTTCCATATTGTAAGGAAACTCTATCTAATTTTATAGAGCCAGTTTGATGTAGTGATTATGGCAATTGGTTAGAAACTAAGAGACCACGAGTTATAGTCACACAGGAGCCACGAAGCCAGGGGAGTGACCTTGAGTCAATCACTCACTCTCAGCCCTAGGAAGCAGGCAAAGGCAAGCCACATCTGAAAAAAATTGCCAAGAAAATTGCAGTAACTTGTCAAAGCACTTGCCAGGAATCAAGACTGACTCAAAGGAAATTTTTAAAAATGTATGTTAATATGGTATTTTAGAAATCTCTTACGCCAAATGCTTATATTTAGATGTACCGGGGTTTTACAAATACAGTTGAAAGTATAGTTGCAGTTATTATATGAATAATTGCAGCATTATTTACAATTGAAGTGGCCTTTAAAACCAAGAAATGAATAATATGTTGAATAAAGTTCATATCTGTTCTTCTATGGGAAATCTAATATATTAATTTTAAATGATTTATTTGGAAAGAAACATAATTATGTTTGCCAAAGAATACAAACCTGTCTATTAATTTTGCAAATGTTTTAAGTATGTATGCTACTGTGTTTTCTAATTGTAATCATAGAATGTAAAAGCATTTGATAAGTGAACAGTCCTGAAAGTAACAAACATGTGAATACAAATTAAGTTCCAGTTTCATGAATAGATCTCTCCCTTGCTCTCAATATCAAATTATAAAGTTGGCAAAAGAAGAATATTTCTATATTTCATACTCAGGGTTCCTATCTTCATCCTGGTTTACCAATTTTATGATAGTTTCAGCTAAGGTGACAGAAACATCCTTGAAGTAGACAAGGTGTGTTTTCTTATTGGAACAGTGAACTCAGCTGTAAGGAGGTGTGTTTGTCAGCAGGGAATTTTATCAGTAAAGAAACATGTTTTATTGAATGCATAAAGGCTTAGAAGGGTAGGGTCTGCAAAAAAACAAACAAACCTAAAACTAATAATGACTATGTTTAGGAGAGATTCTGAGACAATAGGTATAATAAATATATTATATAAAGATTTGTGTTGAATACTTGGGAATTATTTTTCTCTCTTGAGCATTTTGGATTTCTGCATATGAACAACCAAACAATCAAATTTTCATTTGTTAGACATTTTTGTGCCCTTTGTCGCATTTAAAGCTGCTGGAATTGTGTGAATCATTTATGGGGCGCTTAAGTGTTCGTCTCAATTTGATGCACCACTGTTTCTTGAAAGCTAGATATGACCACTTCAAAGACCATTGTCTGAGTTTATTTGTGAACACACAAAAGACGCTTTCACTTTTTCTGGTAAATTCTTGCTGAAGTATATACACATACACATACCCAGATCTTCTTGACTATTCCAAACGTGCTTAGTGCAATCCATAAGAAGCCCTTGAAAAGGGAAACTCTCTGGAAATCGTATTTCCTTTATATTTAATCCTTGTTAATTATATTAAAATTAGGCTCACTTTAACTTTATAGATAAAGTAATGCTCACAAGAGTACATCCAACTGTATTAACATTTTTGCTGCTGATGTTAACAGTATATAATCCCTTCTTACTGGTTTTGGTCCTTTTCCACTGAAATAGGATCACTTATCAGTATACCAAAGGCACCTAATGAAGTTAAGGAAAGGATGAATAATTGGGATCCCATTTTTGGCTTTGATACAGAACTTGTAAGGCAATATCTCAAGCTCTTTCTCTCTTTTTTTTCTCCAGAGGCAAAGCCAGATAATGAACTGGTTTGTATGCTAATACAGAGGCATTCATCAAATACTATCAATAGTATAAACTTAGTAATAGGTGCATATGATAATTATTTTTATTTTGCCAATACAGGTAGTCTTCATTTAGCAACTACCTCAGGCAGGAACCATTTGATGTTATGATGATGAAAAAGTAACTTTGCAACCAGTCTTCTCATATTTGATTTTGACAGATCTATAAAGCAAAGAAAAGCTGAAGTAAAATTGTAAGCATAATCACAGTTTCAATTAGTGACTGCTTCACTTAATGATCAAGTTGCCCGTTGCAATTGTGTTACTAACAAGGACTTCCTGTACCAGGCTAGAAAGGAGACCCTGAATTCAAGTCGTGCCTTAGCCATTGGGCCAGTTTCTCTCTCTCTCTCTCTCTCCCTCCCTCCCTCCCTCCCTCTCTCTCTCTCTCTCTCTCTCTCTCTCTCTCGCTTGCTCGCTGGCTCTCAGACCAACTTGCCTCACAGGCTTGTTATGAGGAAAACAGGCTTGTTATGAGGAGGAGTGAGGTGTGTTGGATATGTTCGCCACCTTGAGTTATATGTAAAAATAATAAAGGCGGGATGGGTAAGTAGGGAAAGGGACAGGGAGGGGGGAGAGGGAGAGAGTCCTAATACTATTTATATTATACAACTGATTAAAGAACCAAATGCCATCTTCAGCACTGTTAGCGCAGGTGATGTGGTATGAAATGATTCTTGAGGGATACACTATGTATTCTAATTGTGCCCTTACCCCGCAAAAACAACATATATTCTTGAGTAGGTTTATTCCCTTTCCCCTCCACCAACAATGGGAGTTTTTATAAAATCCCCCCATATTTCATTATAATTGTTTTCTTTAATCATCCTCTTTTAAATTTTATTTCTGCTAATTCATCATTTGTTGCCATACTCCAAATTTCATAATGTCACCCATTTCTTTGACTATCCCAATTTCATCCCCAATATTTGACCATCACTAATCTATCTGCAATTATCAAATTTACAATCACTACCCTTTTTTGTTTCATTTGTATCCTGTTTTTCCACCAGCAACAGTAATGCAATCCTCAGTGACATATCAAAATTTACATTCAAAAGTCCTCTAATTGGCAGCTTAGACCAGAGTTGATAGAACTGTTTATGGAAATTATAGCCTGCACATTAATAAATTGACAATATTGCAGTGTTTGCCAGAATTTGTGTGTGTGTGTGTGTGTGTGTGTGTGTGTGTGTATGAATTTAATTTAATCTGTTTATGCTAAACAGCTCAGTTTAATTTTCATTTTATCTTATCTGTCTATAGGCTAAAAAAGTAACAAAAGTGAAATTGTGCAGTGAATCTGCACAGAGCTTACAAACATGATGACATATATCATAAGAGAATTTGGACCATTCGGTGTTTAAGTTAACAATGATTCCTTTCTTTGAACCTGCATTCCTAAAGCAAATGTACGGTAGCTATTTGAGGTGAGCTTTATTGCCCCTTGCAGACAATGCATGTTGAAAGAAAGGCTGTCATATTTTAAGGAAGAAAGGGAAACAGCAGCAATGATTCAGGGAGTCTTTCACTGTCTCTTCAAACACATTACAGGAGGCATCAAGTTACTAAGACTTGCTATTTTCAAGTAAAGAAAAAGAGACAGTGAGGTGGGGTCCCCTGTGCATAAGTCTTGAAGTTCATAAGGGGAGCTGACCTGACTTATCCAGCTGTTGTTTTGCTTGTTTAATTGACTGCTGGCCGAGCAGGTGCTGATGCAGAATGAGGCTGTTCAAGATAACTTACATACTTTTTTTCCCCAGTTCAAGGAGCAAAAACAAGGGGAAATGTTAGGTACATATTTTCTGTAGGCAGTCACTGTAGATGTCAGGGACAGAGGGTGTTGGAATGCTACACTTCTTTATAAAAATTTGAGAACTTTGCACATTTCCAGAAGATGATTAAAAGCCACTACTACATTGTCATTGTGAAAACTGCTATTTATCTGGCATATTTGCTGCTAATATTTCTAAATAAAAATGAATTGAAGAAGCTTTTTGGATGAGAAGCAAAATGTTTTCAAAGAAACCCCCAAATCCAGTCGCTTTTTGGAAAAGCAACGTTAGGACAACCATGACCTGGATGATTGAGAATCTCCATAGACTAATATTTCTAAATTTAAACACTAAATTGATAACAAAGAATGTCCATTTTAAAATTATTACATTTTTTAATACATTGTCTGGTATATAAATGAACATCACAAGGATGGCTAATAAAGTAGAGAGATATAATAGGAATGTTAAAAATAAATCAATAACGGAAGTTATGCAAACTTAATCAATATTCAAATAAAATGTTAAGATATTAGAAATATTAAAATTATCAGTGCTTCAAAGTGCGCAGAGGTAGTTTTGGTGGAGGCTAAATAACAATAGCAGATAACAGATAATAAGAGTTGGAAGGGACCTTGTAGGTCATCTAGTCCAACCCCCTGCCCAAGCAGGAGACCTTACACTATTTCTGACAGATGAGAGTCCAATCTCTTCTTGAAAGTCTCAAGTGATGGCGCTCCCACAACTTCTGAGGCAAGCTATTCCATGGATTGATGGTTCTCACTATCAAAAAGTTTCTCTTTATTTCCAGGTTAAATCTCTCCTTGTTCAGTTTCCATCCATTATTCCTTGTCTGGCCTTTGGGTGCTTTAGAAAATAGCTTGACCCCTTCCTTTCTGTGGTAGCCCCTCAAATATTGAAAGAATGCTATCATGTCTCCCCTGGTCCTTCTCTTCACTAGACTAGCCATGCCAAGTTCCTGTAACCATTCTTCATATAGTTTAGTCTCCAGTCCCCTGATCATCCTGGTTGCTCTTCTCTGTACTTTTTCTAGAGTCTCAACTTCTTTTTAATAGCATAGTGACCAAAACTGAATGCAGTACTCTGTGGTCTTACTAAGGCTTTATATAGTGGTATTAGTACCTCACTTGATTTTGATTGTATCCCTCTGTTAATACAATTTAGGATTGCATTAGCTTTTTTGGCTGCTGCTGTGCAATGCTGGCTCATATTTAAATGGTTGTCCACTAAGACTCCAAGATCCCTCTTCACAGTTACTGCTATTAAGTCTAGTTTCATCCAGTCTGTATGTGTACTTTTGGTTTTTCTTGCCTAAGTGTAGGACTTTACTTTTCTCTACATTGAATTTCATTTTATTAGATACAGCCCAGTGTTCCAATCTGTCAAGATCAATCTAGATCATTAGCCTATTTTCTTGGGTGTTAACTATTCCTGCAAGCTTAGTATCATCTGAATTCACCGTGAAGTCTGCCTTCTCTGGACTAAAATTATTGGCTCTAAAAATGTGTTTTTGTTGTTACAGCAGGTGTTGTTTTGGGGTTGTTTCAATTGGAGTGGGTGCCTTTTATAATTTGCCTTTGCCTGCAAGGGTTGAGAGAGTTTGAATGGTCCAATGTCACAGAACTGGTTATATCTCTAAGGTAGAACCGGAACTCACAATCTCCTGGTTTCTAATCTGGTGCCTTAATGATTATACTAAACTGTCTGAGAAATACTTGCGGTCAGCAAATCTGGTTTGTAATACTAGAAAGCTTCTTGGTTCTAATCCATTTCCAGGAAGTTCAGGTGATAGTCCCAACAAATAGTATGTTTACATAAGTATATTTTGTATGTCAGTACAATATTTCCTGAATCTAACAGGTTTGGTAAAGTTTATTTATAGCTTTATCACATCACATTTAGACTACTGCTATATACTATTTGCTATGTGTACACTTATTCCATCAACTGTCAGAATCTTCATCTGATGCAAAGTCACTTTACTCCTACATTGACAGATTTACACTGCTCAGTAATTGTTCATTTTAAGCTTAAAAATTAAAAATGTTATGAATCAACCCAAGGCTTCGTATCTGCAGGGAATACACTTTTGAAAATGCCATGAATAGCCCTGTTAAGTACAGAAAACAACCTTTTCTTTGATACTGTTCTCTAGCTAGAAAATAATCCCTTCAGAATCTTTGTCTGCTTTTAGGAAATGTGTTGACATTTTTTGGTATTATGTTATTGCTCTTCACAGTGTTTTAGGATACTTCTTTGAATGGGGTGGGGAATTTTTGTACATTGTACTTGTACATTTCTTTGGCATATATGTGGGTTTGGTTTGGTTTGGTTTGGTTTGGTTTGCAGAAAGACAATATAAAATATTTATAACCAATTCAATCAGTCTAGTCTTAAAATTAAATTATTTGATTAAGTAAAATAAAATGGAGTAAAGATTTCTTTGCAATACCTAGAATTTGTGTTTGGATCCCAAAAATTCATTCTTGCAAAAAGAAGCAGAGCTCCTTTAAATGTAGACAATTTTATTGGATTCTAAAAAGGCTCTTTTAGCACAATTTCTCCTACCTTTTGTAGAAGTTATTTCTGTTAAAAGAAAACATAGCAGCAAAGATTTTGCAGTAGGTGTTTGCCCCTCGAGTTCAGGGTGTCAAACTCAAGGTCTGTGGGCCGGATCTGGCCACCCTGGAAACTGTGAGGGACCAGAGATTACCAATGAGCAAATAGAATTAGAACTGGAAATGGTTTTATTGGGGATATTCAGAAAGAAATATGGAAGAAATATAAAATATTTAATATTGCAAATTTTAACTGCAGCCAGGATTGCCTATGCCCAGTGTTGGAAACATACATGCATACCACCAGAGGAATTGATCATTCAAAAAATAATGAGCTGTCTGAGATGGACAAATTAACTATGAGTTTATAAGAGAAAGGAGAATCTGACTATTACAAGATTTGGGAAAAATGGTATGACTGGATAGAGCAGAGATAGATTGTTGGACAGATAAATGGATTGTAAACAAATAAGGATAAGCACTAGATAAGTTAAAGATTTATATCTGCACAAATTTTATATATTTGTAAATAATGCACAAAATATTAGTATAAGATGAATGTCAAAAACTGTTGATGTCACAAGATTTATATTTCTGTTTGTCTTTTTAAAATTATAAAAGATTAATTAAGTTTTTTTTTTTAAAAAAGGAAACTGCGAAGGACCAGCCTGCAGTGACTCTGCCAGTGAAATAAGCGGCCCTCCTGAGCTCCGTTTTCACTGGCAGAGGATTGCAGGAGACCGTCGCAGCTGGAAACAGAGTTCGGGAGCCTGTTTTTGCTGGCAAAGCACTCAGACTACCACAGGCGCCGCTGACACAAGTAACATCGAGCTGGCCACGCCCACCCCATCCCCTGTGGTCAAACAGAACCCTGATGCACCCTCAGTGAAATTGAGTTTGACACCCATGCTCTAGTTTATTAAAATTTCACATTCTTTTCCTGCAATAGATAAAATTAAGCAGCATTTCAGTTTTGTGGTCTAATGGCTGGTAAGAAAAAAATAAAGACAATATCTTTATTCAGAAAAACAACTACTGTGTTTTATAAAGTTTTTGATGTATTCCTCCCATATGGAGGAAATACTCTGAATCTTTGGGATTGTGAATGTCATAGCTCCAATTATCCAGATCATTTTTATCTTGAATAGAGCTGTGCACTGATAGAATGATTGGATTGCTTTAGAAAACTTAAATTCTACTAACTCCTTGCCATTTCTTATCTAGTATAGTCATTTATCATTACAAGATGAACTAGATGAAATTGGATGGCTTTGGCCATTCACACTCTGTTGCTAGTACAGATTATAGTACTGCTTTAAGACAAATTGTTTTTTAAAAAAACAATTTTGAAAATGAAATTGCTATGATACATAGATATCACCATGTTGTCTGAAATCTATCACTTGAAATATGCTACTCCAATAGTGTTCCACCATCAATGATTATTTCTTTATTTCTAGATTCAGTTTAAAGACTGCAACAAACAATTGAATGTACAATAGTTCACAAATCAGTTTGTTCCTTATACACCAGGCATGTCGAACCCACGACCCATAGACAGCATATGGTCCTGGACTGCTAGTAATGCAGCCTTACAAGATTGTACATTAACTATATTTTATATACTACCCAAGACAATTCTTCTTCACTCAGTGTGGCCCAGGCAAGCCTTTTGGTTGGATAGCCACGATATATACCAACTTAAGGTACTGTATATAGGTCCCTTAAGGTATTTGCTTCAAAGAACGTTTTTCAGTAAACACACAGGTGCAGTGGCTGGTCCAAAAATCAAAAATTTAAAGTGCAATGAAACTTAACATGGAATTTGGAGTGCATCTTTTAGCATTGAGTCTCACAACTTTGGCATATTTATAATTTCAAGAACATTGTCAGCAGCATGCCTACAGAATGGTTAGCTGTTGATCTGTCTTCAAAAGTTTCTGTTATGTTTCAGAAGAGTGGATATATTGTAGGTTTTTCTATAAAACGTTGCCATCTTATGGGACCAAAGAAGTGAGGCTTCTCACTTGCAGCTCCCACTGTCTGGAACAGCAGTTTCCTGCCCCCCCCCCCCAAAAGAAACATGGATGGTGTCCACTCTCCTTGAATTCCAGAAAGCCCTTAAGATCTAGCCATTTGTATTGTTTTGTGCTTTTAACTGTATTTATTGTTTCCTTGAAATTTGTAAGCAGCCCAGAATCTATCAAAACAGGAGACCATAATAAATTTGTTTGATAATGGTGATGATGGTGATGTGGAGCAGAAGATTGCCCATTACTGGTGTGGCTTCCAGTGTGGGCATTGTGAGTCACCACTATCACTATCTATTTATCAAAAAGCAAGCCAGTGCAAATTCTTCTCTATTCCCAGGATTGTAAATAAGCAGAGGAAGGCAACTGAAGTGTCTTTCCTCTTGGGCAAGACATTTCAGGATCCAAGGCACTCCAGTGCATTGGTGAGTACATATCATTATCCAAATATCTCCTTTAAGGCCATTGGAATTTCAAAATACTGCCTTTTTGTTTTCAATACTGCCTTGTGTAAGAATCATCTTTTGATTGCAAAGAGCAAAGTTTAGAATGACTTTGAAAACTGTTTCAGGTGAAAAGAAGTTTCTTTACTGACACTTTTATGAGAACTTTATCAGTTTCAGTGTATATCCAAATATTTACAATGGTTTGCCTGGGTGGAAAGTACACTTGAAATCTCAAACTTGTATGGCCATAGAATTAATGCTAAGGACTGTCTGGAGTACAAAGGTTATGAACTATGTATTTAAGTCTGCAAAATTGAAGGCCAGATGGCAGAATACAAAGTTGTCAGATTCATTGTAGCATAAAATATTATGCTGATATTAATAATTTATATATTGATATTATGTTGTATGTATATTATAACTTATATAGAAGTGGATGTTTAACAGCCATATTAATTCGCAGTGTAACAGGTTGTGCTGGGAGATATTACACATGTGGGTTTTTTTTTCCCTTGCCAAAAAATGAATTCTTTAAAAAAATAATCTATTATGAAGATAATATTTGCTAGTCAAATTTTATATGCTGCATTATTATATGTGTACCCACTTTCTCACAACTGGCTACAGAGTGAAGGCTTTCTGTGGCAAAGATATTTGTGAGATAGCCCACATGAAAAGTTACTTTAGAACGGAAAACCCATGTTGGGTTGGGGAGGTTTTCAGAAAAGAATCATTCCGTTTTGGGAACGATATTCTAGTGTACTTTTGCTTTTAGTTTTGGTTAAAAGTTCATTTTTTTCCACTTTCAAGTCCTAAGGGAGACTACTGGCTAGCCAACCAATTCTTAAGGGGCCACTTCATGTTAGCCAGAGACTGCTGCCAATATTTTTTTGTCAAGTGAAGCAATAGTTTATTGATTAAACAGTTCACTCCAGGGTTTGGAGAAAAAACTGTGGACATTTAACCAATTGAACAATTTATTGCTGTAATTGAAGGGCTTAGTTGGTGTTTATTAACTATCATTTTAGCTGTATTTATTAACCTGTCATAAGAATAACCCTTGGGCTCTGACTTTTATTTTTTTTATCTATGAATGGTAGTGATATTTCAGTTGTTAGTAACCAAGGTCATGACTTTATTTAATCCTGTTTTTCAAATTCAGTGTAATTGATGACCTCTTTTTCCATTCAAGACAAATATACAAATATAATAACATACTTATTTAATTCAAGAAAGACACCTTCCTCTTGACCAAGAGCCTTTTGCTAAGTAATATAAACTATAATCTCCCATAGCACAATTGAAATCAGGATAATGGCATTTTATTCTCTGCACAAAAAAGAGTCCAGTCCCAGGCAGGCATTGCTTCTAACACAAATTTATTCATCCATAATAATAATACTGTTATTTTCCTCTTTCCAAATGAAAGTTGTTTAACTAGAACTAATTGGCCATTTTTAAAGTACATTTATCAGGCAAATTAATCTATCCTTGGGATATGTGAAAATTGTTTATTTCTAATCCATTCAATAGGTACCAAATCTGAACAATAAGGGAGCAATCCATATCATTTGTCCTTTTAAATTATCACATGTGATTCAAAACTAGAACCCTAACCTAGAAGATATTCCTTTTCTGCCACGCAGTTCAGCTTGAGGAACATTCTACCTCCAGAGATCAGAATGGTCCTGACCATACTGATCTTTTGTAAGACCCTAAAAATGTGGTTCTGTGCCCAGGTACATAACCCCAAATTTGTGCAGTGATCCATTTCTTGGTTGTATTAACCATTTGGATGCTTGTTTCTTGGCTGCTTGTATTTTAATTTTTATAATGTTTTTCATTGTTTTCATTGTATTTTAATTATTTTAATTCTGCTTGCCACCTGGAGCCTCTCATTTAGATTGATGGCCTTATAAATTAGAGAAATAAATAAAATTCAAGTAGTATATTGCTTAGTCAGATATTGTTATCCCTTGAAGATATTACATTATCTTCATTCTACAGCAAGTTTGATGGCAACATCATTGATGTTTGTTTGCAGAACAACTGGAAATTAATTTTTTTTTACTGAGATGAGAGTTTGACCAATTCCAGATTTTCACATTTAAAAAAAATTAATAGTCCATAAAACTCAAAGTTCTAAACTAGAACTTGTCACATGTGAAATTTTGAGACACGGCCAGGGAAATATTCTCAAAATGAGTGTCATGAGATTTTAAAAACTACTAATTTCCATATGGATATAAAAGTTCATTTCAGAACCTAATTTCAACTTTATTTGGTTCAGGGGTTTGCAAAAGACATTGTTCAAACATCAAGTTAGGATTAGAGACAACAAATTTTGTAAGAGTGAGACAGACCAAACTATGATACCAGATTAGTAATTCTAATAAATTGCATTCAGTACTTGTCTTATATGTGTTCTCTCTCTTATTTGACATTAAAAATTATAATTTACTGCAACTTGGAAGAGTTCCTAGGGGCCATGTAGAAGGTTTTTAGGGGCCTCCTGTGGCAGTGGAGCTTCATGTTTGGCTTCCAATTCAGCTGCTTTTGATTTGCCTGACCCACTTGGTTAGGCAACATCAGAAAGTGTTCCATGTGAATAATTTTAGAAGTACACAGACAGTTTGTTTTTTACTAGCTTTACCATCAAAATTTTATCATTATTTTTCAAGTTAATAAGAGCATAGCAGGGTAAATCAACTCACAATTTCAAAAGGAAAAATATTTCTTATTGTATTTATATTTCCTAAATCATCTGCGTGCTTGTCAACTGTTAACTCTGATGACTTTAGTGTATTTTCAATTGATTTTTTAATTACAAGTATTCAGACATAAGAAATTGCTTTTGAAATTTCATGCTGTCCTCTATCCATGCCTCTGGATTCTCACTTGTACCATACTCTGCTCCCTTTCCTTCCTTTGCATATTTTTACACTATGTTATTACCAGATCAAAAGACATTAGCATTAGTGATAGAGTGTTTTCTCACATGATAACATCATGGTAACATCTTAATTGCAGTCTCCCATATAATAGATTTTTTTAAAATTTACAAGTCAGTTGACATGTCAATGCTGTATTGTTTTTTGCACTCTAACTAGATCGTGATAACTCTTTGAAACACAGCTTTAATACACCACAGAATTTTAAGAGTGATCATAACCTCTGAATTAAATGAGTTTCCAGCATTTTCTTCCTTTCTTTCAATCATGTCTGATTTTTGGAAACTGCCTGCAGTTTTCTTGGCAAGGTTTTTCAGAAGTGGTTTGTCATTATCGCCTTCCTATGGCTGTGAAAAAGTGACTAGCCCAAGGTCACCCAGTTGCCTTTGTGCCTAAGGCAGACTAGAACTCACAGTCTCATGACTTGTAGCCTGATGTATTAACCATTACCCCAAACTAGCTCTTTTTCCCAACATAGTTCAATACAAAGTCAATATCAATGCTTGACATTCTTGAGCAATTGCTGAGGTCTGATTCCTTGGCAAGGACCATCATTAACAAATAGGCTGCTCCATTGCCTAATAAAAATGTTATTATATACTTTTGTTAACTCTTCCTATTTTATATGTCATATATTTTCATTGTCTTCTTTCTCTTCTGATTTTTCTGCCTTTTTTTTTCTTGGGTTCTTCAATATATGAGCACTAACTTTCAGAAATAGACATAATTTTCAGTTTATGAGAAGTTCTTAGTATATTTTCAGGGCTTACACAATATAACATGCTGAATGTATAATACTCTCATATCATCACTTTTTTTGGGGGGGGCGACCAATATGAACACAGACCCAGTAATACTGCTGGGATCAGACAATATGTCTGACTTCAATTAAACTATTTATATTGTGAAAGAGTGGCAATCAAATAGCAGTCAAATTATGTAGATAGATGAGAAAGGCTACAAGTCACAAAGGACAGGAATCAAGTCAGCAAGCTCAAAAATTAGAATTAAACAGATAACTAGTTGAATTTTCTCAAAAACCCACAATTAATGGGACATTATTACATTAATACACAGATAGAATTTGGCAGGAAATAGCAGATTTATAAACTGAACCAGTGATCCAAAAAAACATTTGTATTTTTCCAAAGTCAAGTAGACTTGAAAGAAACATACTGAAGTTACAATACAAGGCATTAAGATAAGTATAGAAATTTAAACTTAACTAAGATTTAAAGAAATTTAAACTCTATCTAAGAACTTACTTAATAAATGTAGCAAATAATAATAATTTCCTAGCAAATAGATTCAAATAGAATTATATCTCAATAATTAGAATAATTAGAAATTATATCTAGAATAATTAGAAATTAATGGAGTCATTAATAAAAAGCAATACTCAAGCCCATTTTTAAGGCACTAAGCCATTTTTTACCCAGTTAACCCACTCGTTCTTCAGGTGCTTTCTTAACACTAAATCCTAAAATGCTTCTGGGTCAAGTTATTTGTATGAATTAATTAAATTTTTATTCCATCCTTTCTCCAAGAAGAGCAGGACATGGTTCTCTATGTATTTAATCCTATGAAGCGGGTTAGAATAAATATTAAAAACAGCTTTATAATACAAATAGCAGTTGCCAAGGAAACCAATAATGAATAATAATACTGCAGACAAACATCCTCATTTTTAAGCTTCTATCTCTGGTCTGGATTGCTTTAATGCTATTTGAATTGGCAAGATTTACCCATGTTGGCTGGCTACTTATTCATTGGTTGCATCTTAAACTCTGAGATTTCTGTATCAGAAAAGGATAAACATGATGGTTTATAAATCTCTATCCCTATGATTCTATTACTACAAATTTCTGAATTTTATAACATAAAATACAGTGTAGAAAAATTTATAATAAAAAAGTATTTCTACTGTTTAAAGGAAAGCTTGTAAATGTTCTAAAATGAAGGAAAGTGGAGGAGAAATAATAACATCCTTCTGTCCTGGAATTGGAAAGTTAGAAGAAATGACAGCAAATGAAGATGGATGGAAACCTAAAAGGGTGAATGGGGTTCTCCTGAATAGAGACAGGATGGAATTTTGACTCTTGGGTCACTTTAGATGCTGCTGTCTTTCAAACAACATTTTCAGAGGACACCACTTCCTGATGGAGATTGAGGCAGAGTTGAAGACCTTTAAAACTTAGCTTGTAGGTTATTTAGAGGTCAATGTAAATTGAACTCACCATTTTTTATTTGCAGTGGGAGGCAGAAAGCATTTGGGAATGTGTTTATTATGAATCATGCTGTTTTGTGAATTAGCCAGGATAAGATTGAAAAGCCTTTAATGGGTAGATAATTATCTCCAAGGGTTTGACTCCAAGGTTTAAAGAAAACTTTACCATTTAGATCAATTAAAAGAAGCATAGCTACAGTCTTATTTTCTGCAAGTGGAGTAGAATACAGTATATATGGTTATTAATTACAGTACATGCAGTAAGAAGATGGCATTATGGGGGGAAATTATTGATGAAGAGGGGATCAAAACTCTAGGATTTCCTTTTCCATCTTTTGTAATTCTCAGAAACTAGTATGGTCTTGGGCCATGTTCACTAGGACTTTGACAAATTGCTCTCCCAATGCATCGAAGAGTCACTAAGATTTCCCGAGACAAGCTCTCTGTTACTTGAAGTCTTCCTAAATAGAAACATCTGTTTTGTGTTAACACTTCTATTGTAAACATATTTACTGAGAAGTAAATTACACTTTTCACTAAAATATACATTCATTTCATATAAGGAACATACATCAAGATTCTGATTTAGATGTATAAAATTACAGTAGCTTTCCCAATATTTCTTTTTATTATAAACAACTTGGTAATTGCTCATCTCTACATTATAAATATGAATTTGTATCATTATATGCAAAATGGGACATTTTGATGCCTCAGAATTGCTCTTTTGACAGTTCCATTATAATGAATGTAATGAATTACTTTTAGCAATATTTGTTGCAATATGTCCTTTATCAGAGCCAAAAGCTTTAGCAAGGAATATGGAACAGATTTTGTGTGTCTTGTCTCATTTATTCTCAGTTATCTCCCCCCTCCCCCTTATGATTGTGGAGGCATGAAATTAAAAAAAAATATTCTAAATATGCGTGATAAATGTTCAGTCTGTTGGGTTGAATAGAATGCCACAGAGTTGAAAGGACTTTAAAAACAGCATTTAACCTCTGCCGGCATCCAAAAAGAAAAAGTGTGTGATTGTTTTCCCTCCGGAAGCCATGCCCAGGTGGTGAAAGTTAAGTATTGTTGTTCAGATAAGGTCTGAAAGCATTTTCCTGAATGTCGTCTTTGCCCTTCTGTTAAATGATCTGTATGAATGCAGACCTGCAGACAGACATAGTGCAGGCCTATTGACAATGTTAGGGATGGAGTTGAGTCAGTGTTTTAGATACAAGTCATTTCACATCTCTCAGCAGAAGCTGTAACTCACAATACAATGGCCAGAAATGGCATGAATAAGGAATTGCAACAGCACAACTGCTTTGTAGTGTATGTTAAAGGATATGGTACCCTTGAATTTCTTTCAGTCTGTATGAGCTATGAATATGTAGTAGAAAATGTCACATAAGGTTGGCTTTTAGTACAAATCATCACATATCTTGCTGTTTATTTTTTGTATTTATTTTGATTAAACACTAACGTACAAAAATGCCTTTTCCACCATTATTA
Organism: Bungarus multicinctus; assembly: GCA_023653725.1. NCBI lineage: Eukaryota > Metazoa > Chordata > Lepidosauria > Squamata > Elapidae > Bungarus > Bungarus multicinctus. Next base: position 102,440,652 of record CM042836.1, on the reverse strand, counting down.
TTTTCTCTTAGTAACTTTCATGTGAATAATTATCTTGCTCAAATAAATGCTCCCTAACACCCTTTTTCCTTATATCCTAAATAATGATACAAATTTGTTTTTTTTTAAACAATTGAAAAGAATGCAAGAATATATTCATCTGCAACCATAGAGAATTTTTGTACAGCTACACCAGTTCAAGGCCCAGCAAAACAAAACAAAAAGCTTATTTATACCCTGGAACAATTCTTTTAAGAGCTTAATATCAGTTTAAATGCTGCCCAAGATCATTTTCTTTCCACCTAGAGCTGGGGAGATACAGCTTTCCATACTACTCAGTGGCAAACTGAGTGACATATACACACACTTTTGTGACAGAATAAAGAAGGGTTAATATCTCAAGAAAACATTGAAAGAACTGAATTCCCATTCTCTTCTCTTACCTTCTAGTACAGGGGTGTCATCACATGATGTATCGCAATTTTTTTCCCCTTTGCTAAACTGGGCGTGGGCGTGGCCAGCGTGTGGCGCATCCAGCCTGTGGGCGACGAGTTTGACAGCCCTGTTCTAGCATCAACCACAAGAGCTGGATATCTGCCTAATGATAGAGATACTGTAGCTTTAAGAAAGAGCTCCAATTTCAGCGACTTGCTATCCATTTGCACATTTGGTAACCTTATAAAATCTGTATTGAAAGTATCTCAGATTCTTCTTTCAACTTCTGTGAAAGTTTTTATAGGTATACTTCAGTGGTTCTATCATTATATAAATTATCTCTTATTTCTGCTTTCTGTATGCACCTCTGATTATACATACCAGATTAGCCAAAACATTTTAAAAAGGCAAAAACAGTACCATCAATTGTTTATTCTAATAGTATTACTCAATATTATCAACTGGCAATATGATGATGATGATGATGATGATGATGAAGAACCAGCCAGCTGTTTTTGACTCCTAGCAGTCACATAGATTGTGACTATGTGTTCTCTATTCATATGACATAGATGTTCTCTATTGGTGAAGATTATTACGAATGATTATAATATCATGTATATTATATTTGTTATAACAAAATGAGTTATTAAACCTTAATGCAAGAAGCTGAAAAAAAAATCTCTTGATTCGGCATTTTTGAGCCTGTGTCTTCAACAATCAAACATTTGTCCCAATAATCCTAATAAGATTGACTTCCAAAATTCCTTGGATTTGTAATTTGTAAATTCTGTTTTTCACTGGAGCTTGGCTGGATTCCTGCAAATAGACTTTCAGGTTTATAAACTACAATATCCTGAATCTCACAGTAAACTTCCAATAGGTGGCTTAATACAACAACATAGGAAGGGAGCTGTTTACTTAAGAAAGTTCAGTGTATCAAATGCCAAGGGGACAAGGATGGAGAAGAGACCTTTCAATTAAATAGGCTGTGTGGCCTGATTGAAAAACTGCCCTGTGGCTAACAAAGCTTTGTCTGTAGTATCAGCTTGCTCCTCATCCAGTAGAGCAAATAGAGGGATTCTCTAGTTGGTCATTAATGGCTTCGTCATTGAGTGGGGGGTTGTTCTTAAATGGGGGCTTTGTCTTATCCCTGCTGTTTAAGCCCCCTCCAAGCACTCCTCACCTGTCATATCTGTCATACATTTAATTCATCACGCTCCCTGGTCAAAAGCTACACTGATAGTATCAAAGGGAAAGGAGGGGTTTCTTATAACTTTAGCGATCAAAGGAGATTACCAAGCAAATAAGATTTTAATGAAGAAGCAGGTTTATAGAAAGACAATTTACAGCATTGTGATTCAGTAATGTGCATGTTTTTAAACTCCCCACTTGCATCCCTCATGTTGTAAAATAAAGCTTTTCTGTTGAACTTTTAGATATGAACTGTTTGTTTCTTTATACCTGACAGTTGCTTAAGGGAGTTATGTGGGTTTTGTTTACAGTTAAAAACACGTTTCAAATCCTGGTTTGAAATAAAGTAAGATTTATATTACACAATTACTGGATATGAATTTAGTAAGCTAGTGAATATTTAGCTGTTTCTGATGCAAAGTTGACATCATGTTTAGACATTGTTATTATAGAGCTTGATATCTGAAATATACTGCAGTGCAGGTCCACAATTCAATGCCACACATCTTCTATAAATTTAATTTATATTATGCAAGTTAATTACTTAACTTGAGTTATAACATCAATTTAATCTTGAACTGCATTTTTAAAAAAACATTGCATCTCTGATGCATAGACTGATATTATTTTCTTTCTTCATTTAACAGCTTAAACATGGACTATTAGCAACAGATGCTAGGCATGTAAATCTGAATGTTCTGAGTCAGCCCTTAAAAACTTTAAAACAGTCCATTAAAGTTGCGTAGCTGTACACATTTGAGTAAATAACTCAATTAACTGTAAATGTATTAAACACAAAACATAATCTGAGATTCAACAATTATTAATATTACTATTCTCTATTGGTGATGGATATGACAGCAGGAAGACTGTATAGTTTTTATCTAAGAAATATGATTTTGATAAGAAAATTAAGTGATTCAATTACATGATTGCTGAAAAGAAAGCAAATTGAAGTTAGCACTTATTTTGCATTAAGAGAGAATAATGTTTTATTTAATTATGTTTTTGTATCCTGTCTTTATTATTTTTACAAATAATCAAGGCCGCAAATATATCCAGCACATTTTCCTTCTCCTATTTTCTCCATAACCACAATCCTGTGAGGTGAGTAGGGCTGAGAGTGAGAGAAAATAAAGCAGAATTAATATGAAATAGCAATTTTAGATTTTGATACACTATAGTCATAATTTAAAATCACTTAAAGCTATGAATCAGATTTTTCTAAATACCAGTATTTATTGTTGACTTACAACTGTGTCGAATGTTTTAAATAGCCTTATTCTAAAGGATTTTTAAAAATGCAGAATCATGTATATCAGTGTTATTAGAAGTATAGAAAACCTGCTCATCCTCATTAGTCATTTTTCCTTACCATAAATCATATACAAATCACTGTGAGTTATTGCATGCAATGCTGCTGAAATATTTCAAAGCACTAAGTCTATTCTGAAATCCCTAGACTTCTGTAAGCACTTCCCTGATTACTGATTACTAATATTTTTCTTGTAATGTAGGCATAAAATAGGTTTAGAATAATGACATATAATGGCAATAGCAATAGCACTTAGACTTAAATACAGCTACATAGTGCTTTACAGCACTCTCTAAGCGGTTTACAGAGTCAGCATATTGCCCACAATTGCACTATTGCATTCTAACCACTGCACCACAATGGCTCATATAACACAATATGATGTAACATATATTAATTAATAATATTCATTTCAAAAATTAAATTTGGTATATTGCTGTGACATACCTATTATACAGCATAAGAATTGTTGATTGATAAATTACCATCCTGCATTTTGCACACTATGTTGAGTCAATGCACAATTGTTGCCTGTGATTTTATAATATATACTTAAATCAAATAATAGTTTAACAGTTTTGGACTGCATGCAGACAAATATCCAGCAGCAGTATTGGCACATCTACATGTGATTATTTAAATAATGTTTACTAGTAGTAGAAACTATTTTAGCCATTCTAACATTCTGGCCATCCTTTTTTTCTGCCCAGTATTCCAAGAGTATTCCATGGGGTCGCAAATGGGGTATGCCCACATTCTAACATTCTGAGAACACTAGATTTCTGCCATAACTTACCAACTAGTCAGATGTGTTGGATTTTAACTACCACAGTTGTGTTTGTGGCTAATGGAAATTGAAATATAGCAAGCTTCCATGGTATGGCGTTTTTGTAAGCAAAATTGAGTTATACCTTAAAACAAAATAGAAGTTATTGAGAAACCTCCATGAAGCATTTTGGTTTGTCTTATTGAATAGTTTAATAATACTGCAAAACTGCAAATTATTTTAGGGACTCCTAGAAGTCAGAATAAACATAAAAAGGATCCATTCACTGTACTGAATTAAATGTAGCTGGTTAAGAGCTCCCTCTTTTAATGCTGTTGAAGCTTTCCTTTATCTTAGTAGATTTCTATTGTAACACCATCTGTTGAACCAAACATCACCCTGGCTTCTCAAATTAAGCTGTCATTGACAGTCCAGAGTACTACAGAACCTAGTAGTATTTCTTAAGCTATTTTCTTTTTGTAGCTTGGCAATAGAAATAGTCAATAAATTGGAAATGGCATAAGAAGCAGAACACACACTTAAGTCAACAGACAGAAAAAAATTACTAATTGTATAGAGTTAAGTTTATGATACAGCTATTTGGTAACAATGTTCTTAAGTCTGGGTCAAGAGATTTTGCAGATGTTAAAAATCTCTTTAAAATATGTCCCCATAAAATAAAGTGCAGTTAAGCCTACCCTGTGCTTTTCTAGCTGTAATTTTTTTTTTACTGTTTTTACTGTTTTTTCAAAAGAAATTAAAGCATTGCCTGAAGTGCTTTTTAAATTAAAAAGTAGCATGAATAAATTACAACTAGATTATTTAAATTTTCCTTATATAGAATAGTACCACCATGCCAAAACAGAGAATCACCAGCTCCTCTTATGAGTTCTGTTTTTTCTGGCAAAGCTGTTATTTGATAAAAGAGGGAGGGAGGAGGGATAGGGAGAGAGAAAGAAGGAGAAAAGAAAAGGAAAGCAAACACACACACACACACACACACAAACCAACCAGACTTTTCTGTGACGCGTGCCAAACACGTGGAAGGCAAATCCTCTAATACATTCTATTCTTCCAGAATTCCTTGGCTGGTAGCCAAGCTAAATATTTCTGCAGGATAAAAATGTACTGATGTACACAGCCCTCTGAGGAGCACTGGCTATAGCAGAGGGGCTTTCCCAAGAAGGACAGGAGCCAAAGTATGTGTTGTCTTATCTATTTATTTATATTATTGAAAAGGAGCTTTACAGGACATGATTAGATTAACAGCGAGTCCAGGAGAAAGAGAAAACAACAAACCAAGAAACACGTTTAGCGTCACCATTTCTCCTTTTTCTCATCTTCTTTTGGGATTTCCTGGCTGGATGCCACCTTGCGTCTACTGAATGTTCTTTAGGTAAATCAATTAAAAAGGTTTTAATATTTGGGTGACCGGGACACAACATATGGGCCATGATGCTGGTATCGTGTAACATTCATAGTTAATTAAAATGATTAATAGAGGTGTTATTTACCAATTGACAAAGCTATAATTGAAAGCAGAGTCGGCTTTTATTTTAGCACGCTGTAATCTTTCTTGACCTTTGCATATTTAAGTAACCATTTCCTAAAACTAACACATGACAGAAGCCTTGAAATTAATGTAGAATAATCAATCTTGTTTACCTAAAATACCCGAAAAAGATTTTTAAAATAACTGAAAGTAGTGAGCAATATTGTATAAATAGGATGTTTTAATGAACTTCATAAACATGGTCTGTTCATTTCACAGCACTTAATATAGGTAGCCCTTGTCTTATGACCACAATGGAGCCCAAAATTTCCATTGCTGAGACATTTAAGTGAGTTTTGGCCCATTTTACGACGTTCATTGCTACATTTTAAGTGAAAAGCTGCAGTTGTAATAAGTTAGTAACATGGTTGTTGAGTGAATCTGACTTTCCCATTGACTTTGGTTGTTAGATACCATAATTTTTCCGAGTGTTGGAATTTTAATCATGCAACATTCAGTCCATTGTAACTTCAACTGTTGTAATTCAAGGATAACCTGCATTCACAATACTGTGATTTCTGTACCAACTGTTACTAAATTTGAGACTGGGTAACCACCACTCTTGCATTGCTTTCTAACAGCTGAATGACATTTTGTCTTTTTGAGAAGTTTCTTTTAAACCTACAGGGAACCAAGATAACGTGTAGTTCTCCCGGTGTTCTCCAACCCAGCTCTACTAATATAGCCCATGAGGCTATTTCTTCAAATAGCATGTACTGGGAAGCAGTGGTAGCAGAGAATCAGTTGCTGTCTGGCTATTAGAGGAGAAAGTTGTATAAATCATTCACCCTTTCCTTTTCCTTCCAATCCCATCCCATAGCCTGTGGTTTGTATTATGGTAGTGGATACTTTTACCTGTGTTGAAGTAAAACTCTATCACCAGTTTTCTTCTATACATGAAAAGGAATAAGAGTGGTAAAAGCAGCCAAATCCGTTTAGCCAATCCCAATGTAGTGTATCAGCTGATTTAAGCAAGTGCTGTTTGAACATACACATATTGACTCTGCCAATTGATTTGGAGTCTTAATGGGTGTGCTTCACGCTGGAGGTAGCTAGTGAACTACGTAAAAGATCCCGCTCTCATCTAGCTTGTGTACTGGTTCTTAGTTTTACCCAACTTCTATTAATTTTAATGTTTTGATTGTTTTCTTCTTTTTTATGGTATTGTAAGTCTTCCAGAGTCACTCGATAATGAGATGGATGGCATATAAATGTAATAAATACATACGTCATGGCTGACAAGCACAAAATCCAGAGAGTTGTATAGGCATGACTACCAGGCCAGCTGAACCTTTGACCAGCTGTTTTTAAGAAATAGCCTTTTTTAGATTTCTCACTATGGACTGGATTCTGGACTATGCAAATGTAACTATACTCAAGTTTCAAAAACTGCTCAAGGACTCAACTTAGAGTTCATAATATTCCTTCTGGGGGTTTTTTTCTGCCGAAACTGCCCTATGAGCTACATCCTACCAATTCTGGGACAAAAAAGTTTTATATTCCATTCTTAATATCAAAATTTCTAATCTAGAATTGTGAAAAATTTGTAGGAAACTGAACTGTCATGTTTCGTGCACAGCTATTATATGCATATTCTGTAGGGGTGACATCCATCAACAAGGCAGATGTTCTGTCTTGAATCTGTTCCAGATAAATCCATTGTTCTTGAATATTATAATAATATAATATTTTCCCACAAAAAACAGAGATGATACAGATACATCCTAAGATAGATATTTCTGGCTTCCCTTCCTCCTCCATACAATACTCTATTTCAGTCTTGTAAGCTTTTTGTATGATCCAATCATAGATATTGTAGAAGCTAATATCACAGAATTGTCAACATATTATGCACAGAAGCCTAAATCAAATCAATGCCACTTATTTACAGTCCGTATTTTCATCTATATAAACATAGCATATTCTTTCAATTTTTATTTTTCGCAGTAACTAGAATGTCAATGTAGATTTGCAGAACACCAATTACTATGCATAATATTAATGTTGTTGTCCTCCCAGGATAGCAAAAGCTACTGATTTTATGCCATAAATAGATCTCTTTTTATTGAGACATGTAACATATAAATTGTTGCATTTAAAATCTCAATTGGCAATTTGCTTTGAGTTATCTTGGCATTATTCTTTGATTCTTTTTTTTAAGTTCAGTTGCCTATTTATTTATTTATAAATTTTATTGCCCTCCCATCTTACCGCAAGGCAATTCTGGGAAGCTTATATAGATTTGCTTGCACTCGTATTTTTAACATTATTACTCCTTGTGAAAAAGAATTCTTCCCTTTTTTGTTGGATGACATTTGCTTTCTACTGTACTAGTTCAATATTAGAAAATTTGAAATTGTGCATTTGTTATCAGTGCCAAAATACATTGAGCTTCTTATTGGTATTTTCCTCGTATGGCACTAATTGCAAACTATCAAATAGCTAACAATTACTCCCTCTGTGTGTGTGTGTGTGTGTATGTAAAATACTAGTTATGCTTGAATAGAAAGCTAATTCACCTGTTCTCTTCTATTGCAAAATAACAAGATAAAAAAGAACATGAAAGACATTTATACTTTGAAATGTTGCTTGATGTTAATCCATTTACAAGTTGCAGCATTCATATACATGAGTATTTGAAACAATACTTGCAGAATTTTCTTGCAGCGTGATGTAATCATGCACAAAAGCAATATATATAATATATATGAAAAAATGTCTTTAAAATGGAATGTGATTATTTTAAAGTCAAAAGATTTTAAAGAACAAAAATGTTCACAGTGACCAAAGCAATCCATTCCATTCTGTTTACTCAGCAACATACAATAGTTGGCATTTAGGAAGGACTGAAACTTCGTAAGCAAAGAGACTCAGATTTGATTTTTTGTTAGATTGGATAAAATCAGAAAAACATCCATAATCTTGAAAGGGGAAAGCTAAATGGACTTATGTTTTGTTGGGTAGGGATGGAGAAGATAGGGCATGTCTTGCTCTTTGAAATAGTTGTAGCTCAATTGATGTATTTGTCTAAGATCCTAAGAACTCTGGCTTCATATTTATGGTGTACAAGGATACCAAAATTTGCTAGCCTGCTTCTCTTTGCATATATTGGACTTCTCTACCTTCCCTACCCCCTAGCCAATGGCCATACTTTCTAGGCATTATGGAAGTTGTTGCTTAACATAACCAATAAGGAAAGGAAAGGATATACCATAGTTACAGGATATAAAATATCTCCACCTAGGAACAATCAAACACTGGTTTAATATGATAGATAGATGAAGTACAACTGGTAGAGTCAATGTCAAAGAGAATGTGCTTTCTGGTGTCCCAAAATCAATCCAGAGAAAATCATTGTTATGAAAATAAGACATGGGTCATGTGTTGGCTATGGCGGAAGAAAATACTGTTTGCATTACAGCCAGCAGGGAAACTCATTATTAAATTGGTGATTTTTATAAAGACATTTATAAATAGAGTTGGTACAGCAGAGAACTTTCATTCCTCTGTAGTCTAGATTTAAATTGGTGGAAGATGATTTGACCCTGCAGAGTACTCTTTGGGGGTCTGGTGCTTCTATAAATAAAAGCTGTTTGTGTTGCCTATATTTTAGATTATAAAATTCAATTTAAAAATAATGCAATTTATTTGGTAGGGGTCAGCAAACAGTCCTGGAACTTTAAAAGTATTCTGTGTGTACATCATCAAGTATGATTGTCTTTGTATGGAAGCAGATAATCCATTTGTAAAATAGCTGCAGTAATGACTGTGACTATTGTCCAGAACACAAATTAGGGGGGAAGTTTCCTATTATTTTCTCCATAGGATATTCTTTTCAGCTTTCCAGTTTACCTTTGCTTTTTATTCAAGCTTGTTTTTAAGAACATGAACACCCTTGACTACAACCTACTCTTTTTTGTTTTGTAAGAAAATGTGCGTACACTTCAAAATTATTATGATTATGGTATGAGATATTTCCATTTTATTCTTGAGCTCAGTGCCAAATGTGCTTGATAAAGCAGAAGCAGGATGGATGCCTTCTCTATTACCATCTGTTGGGCATTCAGGGTGAGGGAGGGGCTTGTTTTATTTCCTCAGTTTCCCTTTCTCACAACAAATTATTTTCAGGAAACACTGAAAAGTCTTGATGGTTAATCTCAAGCCCATGAACAAATAGCACTTATTTTCATTAGTATAAATATCACTAAACTAAAAGGAACTATTTATTGTATTGTGCAAATACAAGCAGTATGCATCATATTGGTCTCCTTGAATCCAAATATATTTGTTCTGGCCGATTTGATACTATCCATAAGCTTATGCAACAACTGAGACATCAGTTTCTGCTGTTGTAATAAATTCATAGGAAAGGGCATTTGGCTGAAATACATTACTGTCATTATTATTTATTTGAATTTATTATAACTATCCACACCTATAGACTCTGGGCAGCTTACAAATAGAAATGCAACATGATAAAAAAATAGTTTAAAACATACAACACTACAGGCACCCTCAACTAAAACAAACAATAACAAATCAAAACAAATCAAACCTAACACATCAACCACAGCTCCTTTACCAATCAAAGTCAGGTCCTAAGTGCTTTTCAGAACCCAAGGAGGGCGGGTACCATCCATATTTCTGGAGAGATGCCGTTCCAGAAGGTAGGGGCCACTATAGAGAAGGCACAGTTTCTTAGTCTCATAAGATAACAACATACCCATTCTGCCAGGCAGAAACAATTGGAGATGAGCAGTCCTTCCGCTATCCCTATGCCTATGCCATAAAGGGATTTACATGTAATAACCAGTACCTTTAAAGGTACCTGGAGTCCCACTAGCTAATAAAGTTTGTGTAACAATGCTGATAAATGGCATTCCAGGAGGTGCCTTTTATTGCTTGTACTGCTGCATTTTGTATCATCTATAGTGTCTGGATTGTCTTCAAAGTAAGTCCACTATAGAATGCATTGTAGTAATCCAGTTGTGAGATGACCAAGGCATGAGTAAACTGTCTGAAGGAATGATTGAGGAAGAGGTGCAAATGGTGCACAAGATGAATGTGTGCAAAGGCTCTCCAGGCCACAGCTGCCACCCACACATCAGAAGACAGATTAAATCAAGAAGGACCCCCAAATTGCAAAATCAGTCTAGAATGATGAAGTGTTGTCCCAACTCCAGCTATGGGACTGTCTCTGAGAGAGTAGTTCCAACACATTTATGTGCCGTAAATTAGTCCAATAGTAATATTTGCAAGTATGAACCAGTGTGAATATTTTTGGGTTTTATTTAATTAAATGTATTTGCCATTATATTTCTAAGATTAAATGCAATTGCCATTTAATTTCACATCTGAATCCATTGAGTAGCAAAGCTCTAGTCCAAATTTGATTCCATCAACTTATTTGTCTTTCTTTTTCCATTAGACATATTTTAGAATACTGTTGATCTAAGAAATGGTGTTTAACTTTTTAAAATATATTTTTATATTAACTAAAAATCAGACATGTTTTTAATTATGAAAGACTTTAAAAACAACAACAAACATACCCTTGTATTTGAATGTTACCTTGTTTAAATAATAAAAGATTAAATCGGTGATCGTGGTGGTGGTCTTAATTTTCCTTCTTCTTTTTGCTTATTTTTCAAAGGACAGTCAGAATTATCACCCACCACCAAACTAAGTAGAGTTGATTTTGTTAATTGCTCCGGTTAAGCCTAATTACAGAATGGGGAGGAGTGGAAGGAAAGGGGAGGGAGGAGGGGAGAAATTCTAAAATCCAAGTCACATTGTAGGCAGAGTTAGAGTGAGAAGTAGAAAGCATGTGTGTTATGTGCTCTTGTATGCCCAAGTGTGTGTTGGGGACAGACTCATGGTGCATGGAGACTTATGCAAGATACACCTATGGACTAAAAACTAGCGGTCTGTGAATGAAGACTGGAAGCCTATCCTCTATGGCTAATCTAAGGTACTGCTAAACATCTCAAACATTATTCTTATGTTTTATGCATTAAATAATTGTCTTTGCATACGCACTTCAAGCATGATTCTGACATTTTTCATAGTTGATTGCTTTAAGGAGCTAAAATATTTTGTTTATGTATTTCAATTATTTTGACAGCCCTTATTTCTTATTTGCCTGGTATTTTGTGGCACTGTTTATTGTAGACAGTTTAGGTAACTTACTAAAATGGATGTTTGCAACAAAAGTGTTTTTTAAAAAAACATTTATTTTCCATTTGATTTTCCACTGATAAAGTCATATTCCATCATTATACAAGACCAGGTAGCTTTGCATTGTTTAAAGATACTATTAAAATATTTTCCTCTGATGTGATTATCAAGTTAAAATTGTACAACAGAGGTGGAAACTTGTATGTTTAGGATTGGAAGATCTGAAGATAAAAATTAAAAGCATTTTTTATCTTTGCTTAATGGTTTTTTCCCTGTTGTATGTAGCTCACAATGCATTAAAGGGATACGGTTATATGCAGTGGAGAAAATACTATTATGCTGAAAATACTACAGTGCTGTGACAAATGAATGTATGGGTGGCACAGCCTAAACAGTTTCATGAATGGTTTTTCCTGGGGTAATTCAAGATATTGCTGAGTAAATGTGTTTATCCCACCCTCCCCCATTGTCAGTATTTATATTAGTTAATGTCTTGCACCAGATAATTCTGCTTCCTGAGTCCATCTTTTGCTCACTCCTTTCCTTCCCCTTTGACAAATGGTTTGAGTTTTGACACACTTTTATCAGCTGGGTCCCTGCTGGATGCTGTTTGTTTTGGCTTTTATCATGGAAAGTAAATTATTTGCAATATTCCAACTTGCAGTTGGCAGGTCCAATTTGGTATAAATTGCCTTGTAGTCTTTTCTTTGCAAAGCTCAATTGTTATCCTAAATGAAAACAACAGATTGGGGGCATTCTTTATAGCAAGCTGTTCTCTCTGCTCATTGAAAAGCATGTGGCAGCTCAATATGCTGAAATACAGGATGAGTTGTCATTTACAGAATCCTTATTGGCAGTCTCCTTTAAAAAAAAAATACTTTGTATGTGTTGCATCATAGTGCCTAGTTGGGAAGGGGGCTTGAAAAGGCTATTCTATACATGAAAAATTAGAACTGTAAAAATGTAGGATCTCAAATGAGATTCTAGTAAGCTTTTTTAAAAAGCAGCACTTGAAACAAATGGGAAATCGGAAAATTAGAAGTGTTGGTTCCTATCAGACAGGCAGTCTGACTCAGGAAACAAGCAAACAAAACTAGGGAAAATTTAACTGGAGATCAAATAAATCATTTAGTCTGCTCAGTTTAGCAGCTACGTTCTAAATAAAATCAGTTGCTGATTTTTTAAAAAAATCTGAAAATATCACAAATATGTGGAATGAAATTACACATATCTGAAAATAAAGGATTGTCATGATGGTTTGTCATACTGTCATAATAGAGTATGAAAGCCATATTGCAATTCTAACAAGTATGAAAATGACCCTGGTGTGAAATTTGCAGTGGTAACATGCTTATACATATAATTTTTCCTAGCAGAAAGCATTGCTACAATAATCTTTTCTGTTTTCTTCTGATGCCATCCCAAATATTCTGAAATTATTAATCAAGAATTAAATATTCTGCATCTAGAATACACAGATTCTCCTCCCTCCATATGTTAACAGATGTTACTACTCTTGTGAAAGCTATATGTAAGTAGTTGCACAGGTTTTGATTTGCTGACTTGCACATAACACAACTCAAGAAATATTCCACTTGAATTGTTTTTTTTTAAAGTATGAAGTAAAATAACTAACATGAATGTATTTGGTATTCCAGTGTATATGGCTTATCAGAAAAAAAACCCTTGTACTCAAAACTTATGTAGATTTCTTTGAAATACAGTGAGACTGTGAAGAAGAATGGGATTGCTCAAATATATGCATCTGCCTGTGCCAAGTGAGCCAAAGCATGCCATTTTAGCATCCTCTTTTCATATAATAATTTGACTTTTTAGACTTGACAAGATTACAGAGTAATCTTGACTTTTTGAGTATTTAGTAATTTAACAATAAAAAAAGATTGTAACAATTGAATATGATAACCTGCAGCTTGGTGATCATTATTTATTGTTGGTGCTCAATAAATATTGATCAACAAAATGCATTTTGATGCTTTCTCATTTTCCTTCATTCTAATTTTCCATAATGGTTCTGAGAAAGAGAAGGGAAAAACATAGATCCAGATGGGAATAAAACAGGTCCTGAAAAGACCACAAGAGGAACTAGGTCAGGTACTTTGGAGATTAAAGAAGCATGGCTCATCCCTGTGTACAGGAGGCAGGGACAAGGAGCACATAATTACATGGAATTAGAACAGCAACAAGTAGTTCAGTTTTATCAGCTTTAATTGTCTATTGTCAGGACAGAGCTTCTCTTGTCGATCAGGCTGCTGCCAATGCTTTAATACCTTTAATGGGCTCTCCATTGTGGGATTATCACTTTCATGAAGCTTGGTCTTTCTTCAAAAGTTATTGATTCTGGAAATAAAAAAGAACAAACCAGTTTCAGCTTCAGGTGTTTCCAAAATTGGTCCATGCTACTCTTTGATTTATTGTCTTCCTAAGGAAGCAGTAAAAAAAAAAACAACAACCCTAGGGTACTTTCTGTCAGCAGCTGGTATCCCTTGAGTTGAACCTAGAAAAACCTATTTGAACATTAACCACCTTCTTCCATAAACCCTGTTGGGAAACAATAGCTTGTTGATAAAGCCTGTTGATAAAGTCAGGGTGTATAGTTGTAAGAATGGGGGGGGGGGGAGAAATCTCTTGGCTGGCATTGTTTTGTAAAGGTTTCATGGAGCTAACATTTTATAGGGTTCAGAAAAGAGAAGAAGGTATGGGCTATTTAAGGAGACAGGACTCTTTAGACTTGCAGTTTCTGTAATTATATGGACATTACTGATAGGTTTACAAGTGAGGATACCTCAGAAATGGTGATCATTTGCCCATAATGTAAATGTAAAGTGAAGGATTTTCTTTGTAGCCTAGATCAGTTTTATTTGGTTTCAAGTTAATAATCACATTTTAGACTAAGCAATATGTACAAGTAGAACTCAACTTGGATTCTGTTTGTAATTCAGTTTGGAAACTGTTTTGATAATTTTCAAGAGGTCTGCCTGCATTCTGAAAACAAGAAAAGGGACTGCAATTAACCCTCTTGTCACCTTTTATTTTTCTCTCAAGAATACCTCCTATTTTTCTTTAAATAGAATGCAGCCACTCCTCTTCAACCACCACTTTATTTCTAGTTCTGAGAAGTTTTAACTTCTGTTTTCCACATTCTAAATTTAATGCAAAACCCAGAAAATAAATGAAAATCGATGAATTAAAAGTGCAATTGAGTTATGCATAGGTTAGAATGTTGCTTGTTGTTTGCTATGGACTAATAAAAGCAGAATTCGTCATTAATGAAGTTGATGAAGAATTATAACATTTTAGCTTGCTTTGCAGAAATGCCATTCCTCAAATCATCCTGGAAAGGATTTTGTTTATTTGTTTTTCCCATTTCTGGACCCCCCATCTCCCTCAAAGAGGGACTTATACATAATTTAAATCAGAGAAGACAGCTACTAGTACATCTTAAAATCCATTAAAAAGGTCTGAACTTTCATGTATAGCTGATAGTTTAACACATATAAAAGAATGCCAACTATTAGCACTACACCAAAGAGAGTTAAATTTTGATGTAAAAGAAAACCCTCTCACACGCCTGATTCTGTTAGATAGCATAAGAGCTAGTGATCACCAACCAGAGCCATTTAAACTAATAAATTATTTGCTTTTTTGGTTAGACTGGAATGTAACACCCATTGGTATATCAGGAAATATTGAACAGCAAAATTTCTGAATAGATGTATGTCCAGTGGTATTTCTAGCTAATGTTTTTCTAATATCTAACCTCTTTAACATCAGATATTTTGAAAAATCAATAACAATATTGATGGAGGACAATTTACACATATAGAATGGATGTCCAAACTTAAATACATAGCAATGGCATAATTAAATATGGCATAGAGACCCTATTGGATTGATTAATTAATGTACAGTACATTTAAAAACAGCAAGCATGGCATCAATAAATGCCATGAGCTCTAGAAGCGTTGCTGATACATTTGTAGTTATTGTTAAGGGTAGGCAATCTAATAATCTAGTATGCTCTATAAATAAAGATGGAAGCACCAAAAAAATCTTGGCCAATTGAAAAAAAATCATAGATGGCTCAGATCTAATTAATACAGGAGTCCTGCTATACTAAAAGGCATCTACTTTTAATAAATGTTTAGAAAATTAATTGAGAAGCCTTCTAGATAGAAAACTTACCAAAGTTTTAAATCTTTTAAAACATGAATTTGGGACCAATTTAAAATTTATGTTTATTTTTTCTTCTAGAGAGAATTTAACGTATTGAAAGTATTTTGGAATATTTATGTGATCAAGATTATTGATAACACAAGCTTTACTTTGGAATCCAGAGGGTAATTTTTCCAAAATTTGTAGAATTTTTCATAGACAACATTGCATAAGAAAGATTCAAATAGCTGCATCTTCCTATATATATATATATATATATATATATATATATTCCTTTTCTCTGCCAATTTATATAGATAAAAAGCCTTTCACACTGATTAAAAAGCCTTCTCAGATTTTTTAGTAATTAGTAAAACATTTTCCCTTCATAAGATTTGTTTCTTTAAATATAAAAGATGACTACTGTCAGATCAAACTTAGAAGTATTCTCTGAACATATAAAGTATAGAGCCAGAACCAGGTCTACGGAAAGAACTAGAAAACAAAAGGTTTTCTTCTATTGATGTGGTCAGTTTGTTCCAAGCCTTGTTTGTATGAAGAATGGGGAATATGGAAAAAAAATCTATGTTAAGGCTCCTACAGCATCTTCAAGATCATCTGTTGGAAATCACTTTCTCATAATCTGCCTGCTCACTCTTTTGGAAAAAAAATAGCCTTCAAGCAGAGGCACGCGGGAGAGGAAGGGCAGCTTCAGTGACTGTTGAAGCTGGAGTAACATTCACTTACTGCTGAGCTTCAGTAGCGTGAGATGACAGCATCAAAGGAAGTGAAGTGGGTGAGGGTGAAGACAGAGTTTCTGACATCAGCACAGTTTGAGCCATTCATGATTTGCTGCCGGGCTAGAAGCTACTGTAAAGAGAAAGAGAGAAAAGGTTTTGTTTGAGAAATGCTGACTAATAAGGTAATTGAGGTTTTCTCTGAACAGAAGAGGAACAATAAAAGTATGATTTAAAAATGTGTTTTCTGGAAGGAACACCACTGAATTTGCAAGTTCCAGATGGTATGAGTGAACTCTATGTAAAAATAACAAACTGCCAGTCAAATAATATATTTCTAAATATTAATAGGGGGGAAAGCAGGAATGACAAATTACATGGAACACCCAAGAAGTCAAAAGATACCTTGATATATAAATAATACAGTTGAGTCTTATTTTTTTCACAATTCAATATACATATTATGGATATGTACATATGTAATACACTCTACATCAGTGATCGCCAACTGGTGGGCCAGGGACCACTGGTGGTCCATGAGAAAATTTTGGTGGTCCGCAGAGAAATGTCCCCCCAAAGCACTCCCCCAAAGCAATTAATCCAGGCTGTGCAGGAACACAAGGCTGCGCCGCCCACGTGGCCCACTCATCTGCTCAATTCACCGAGCTCAAACCTTACCTTGAGTAGAGCCACACAAGCTGGATCTGGAAGGTAAGACCCAACAGCAGGGGAGGGAAATCTGCCCTGGGGTGGCTTGCTGACTTTGGTGGGAAAGTTGGCCCCATATTTCAGAGCTGCAGTAATCACAAGACTGGTCCTTTGGTCATCCCACAGCAATTTTTATAAATGTGTTAATAAAGAAATAAATAAAATAAATAAATAAACTGCTCCAGTCCATGGCAGGCAGGTGCACCCGGATGGAGGAGCAGTTGCTCCGGGATGACCAAAGGGCCAGTCCTGTGACTACTACAGCTCTGGATTATGGGACCGACTCTTCCAATCAACGTTAGCAAGCTACCGTCAGGCAAAATTCATATTAGTGGTCCGTGGGATTTAAAATTATGAGTTTGGTGGTCCCTGAGGTCCAAAAGGTTGGTGACCCCTCTCTACATTACATGCCATGTTGAATAAGACTTTATAAAACAGTAACATATTTTGGATAAATATTGTTAGAACCAGGCCCAGTTCAACATAATTTGTTGTCAAACACAAATAGCAGTTTACTACCTATAGAAGTCAAAACGTGTAGTAGGGCATTCAAATCATTTTGCAACTTGAGGCATAAAATCCCTCATACGAAATAAAGTAATTATGGATTTTAATTAATTAATCCAGTAATTCATTAATTAATATTTGCAAAGGGCTAGGTTCAACCCTAGCAACACTGAATGGCTCTCTGTTTAAATACTGACTGCTTAATTGGATTTACCATCTTTAATGCTAGGTCAGACTGCACTCTCCCAAATAAAAATAGCATATAATTTAAAGGTTCTCTTGGATTCTTGGCTCCTGTTCTGTAAAAAGTAGCAACCATAGCCAGCCAGGTCTTTCCCAGATAACATTTGTATGCCATCTATGACACTTCCTGGATCAGTTAGCCATTCTTGAATTCATTCATGCTCTAGACACCTCCTCCCAATTTAGACTACTGCAGTGTACTCTACATTGGACTACACTTGGCCAATCAGAATTTTAGCTGGTCCAAATGCAGTAGTGTAAGTAGTTATGGATACTTCTCATATTTGGCATGTGTAATTCCTCTATTCTGCAAGTTGTACTGTTTACCAGTTATGGTCACAGTTCAAAGTACAAATGATCCTCATTTAATGACCACTTGTTCGGCAACTGTTAAAATTTAGGATACGCTGAACAGTTGTTACAACTGAATCTTGAATTTATGGCTGTTGCAACATCCCATAGTCACCTGTTCACAATTTGTGACCTTCCTTGCCTGCTTTTCACAAGCGAAGTCAATGGGGAATTTAGCAGGAAGTTGTCATGTGAAGACCTTGTTTAACAACTCTTGTTGTTCTTTAACAACAACAACCAGGACTGCCAGAATTGTTATTAAGTATTGTAGTCGCATGGTTTTTCGACATACCACCATATTGCTAGTGTTTTTAAATGAGGACTATTTTTATTGAATTACTTCTGGTAACAATTCAAGTATTGAAGGCATATAATTGTTCCATATAAAGACTTTCATGAATTAGGACCTGGATACTGATGAAACCATCTCCCCAGCTACTGCTGCCTATTCAATAAGATCTGGCAAAATTGATTTGTTGGTGGTGCATTCTATCAAGCAATGTCATTTTGTGGGAATTAGGAAATTATTATTACTACACCTGCCTTACAGGCCAGCATCACCCCCCCACCCCACAAGCCCATGTGGCCCTGCCCGAGTTATGCATGTAACAACCTGGCTCTTTAAATAAGCCCTTGGGCAGAGTAGATTATGATCCATTTCCTGGACTGATTAATTCCATTTATTTAGAGGGCTCATGAGTTGCTCTGTCAAACTAATGCATTATCTAAAAGAGTAGTCAACCCAACCACCAAGGCTTGATAGAACATCCAAGTTTTCACTATTTTCTTTTTCAAAATTAGAAAGAAGCCATTTGAATATTCCCCTGTTCTAGATAAAGAAGACGGCAACTGAAAAGACCTGTTTCCATATGCCATGTAGATGGCAGTCTCTGATTGAGGAGAGATATTGAGGGCCTACCTGCCAAAATGTAGCAAATAGATATTATTAAGGGGGAAATGTATGAGTTAGTAAATCTTGTTTTATTTTACCAATGTGCAGAGAGTTTACAATTTATTATTGTGTTACTGTTTTTTAACCTTTTTATGTATTTCCCTTGGAGTTGCTTTCCCAATTAAGGCAGGGGGTGAATGGAATAATTTTTATTGATTAATTATGCAGCTTTTCATGGTATCCAATATCACTAAGGGAAATGCTAGCTCTGATTAGAATATTTAATTGCCTCTGCAACGTGTCATGCAGTTCTTAAAGCTGCCGTGTCCTTTTTTTCAGCATCTAAGTTTTATTTAACACTGGGAAGAGCACGCCAAAGGGTTGGAGGAAAAGGGCTTGTAAGGTTTGCCCTTTCCTCTGTTTTTGTCATGATTTGAAACCTTCCTTGCCCACGTGTTTGGGATCATATCCTTCTGACATTGTATGTATATTCAGAGACAATTTCTTAATCTTTTTCAAGTTTCATTATAGTCCCGACATTTCTCTTAGAGTTCTCCTTTTTTGGGAATCCATCTGCAAATTCTAAATTAAGTATTAACACACAGATTAATGGCAACCATGTATAACCCATTTTTATTTTCATTTGCTTATTTACCCTACACCAAGATGTACCCAAAGAGAAAGAATCCAGTTCAGCTGAAGGAAGTAGCAAGAAGCAAAGAAAAGCTGAAGTAAAATTATAAGCACAGTTGCACTTTCATGATTTTCACTTTATTTAACAACCAAATTGCCAAAAACTATTTTTGGTTGCTGAATGAAGAATACATGTATACTCTTTAATATACTCTGTATAATAAAATGAGTCAGGTCATTCATGTTAGAAGAAACATGTGAGGGTTGGGAAGCATAGCTATTTCCTACACCAAAGCAGCTTCAGATTATACTGTTCCACTGGGATCTGTAATGCTTTTATGGGAAGTCATATTGGCCGCACGTGACCCATACCTGTTAGTAGAGCAGTATGCAGAAATAGCCCTCTTGCTTGTACTGTTCCACAAGATTAGAATCAAATAATCACATTGACCATTATATTTATTATGGTAATATGGAAAAGAGTTTATCTGTAACTTCTATTTGTGTTATCCAGTTTTCCCATTTCCACAGACTTTGAATAGAATAGAATAAAATAGAATAGAATAGAATACTTTATTGGCCAAGTGTGATTGGACACACAAGGAATTTGTCTTGGTATAAATACTCTCAGTATACATAAAGAAAAGATACATTCGTTAAGAATCAAGAATCATAACGTACAACACTTAATGATAGTCATAGGGTACAATCAACAATCAAATCATACTAGGAAACAGTCAATATAAATCGTAAGGATACAAGGGACAAAGTTACAGTCCTACAATCACAA
Source organism: Bungarus multicinctus (assembly GCA_023653725.1). NCBI lineage: Eukaryota > Metazoa > Chordata > Lepidosauria > Squamata > Elapidae > Bungarus > Bungarus multicinctus. The sequence continues at coordinate 102,420,200 of CM042836.1, read as the reverse complement.
GTGGGAGGGGATGGGTGATAAGGTGTGATGAGAAGATTAGCAGTAATAGTAGTGCAGACTTGTAATAGCTGAACAGTGTTGAGGGAATTATTTGTTTAGCAAAGTGATGGCTTCTGGGAAAAAACTGTTCTTGTGTCTAGTTGTTCTAGGTTAGGGTTGGAATACAATACTCCTTGACTTACAACCACAATTGAGCCCCAGGTTTATGTTGCTAATTGACAGATTTGTTAAGTGAGTTTTGTTCCATTTTATGATTTTTCTTGTCACGTTAGTTAACTGAATCATTGAAGTTGTGAAGTTAGTAACACAGTTGTTAAGTGAATCTGGTTTCACTTAAATCTGATTGATGTTACTTGTCAGAAATTTTCAAAAGGTCATCACATGATCCCACGGCAACTATCATAAATATGAATCAATTGTCACGCATCCAAATATAAATCACATGACCATGGAGATGATGTAATGGTCATAAGTGTGAAAAAAGGTTTATAAGCAGAAGTGCTATTCAGCAGGTTCTGGCCAGTTCTGGAGATTTGGTAATGGAAATTTTGAGTAGGTCAGAGAACCGGCATATACCACCTCTGACTTGCCCCGTCCCCATCTATTCTCTGCCTCCAGAGTTCCAGTTGATTAGCTGGGTCTTCTTTTGTTGCCCTGCACAGGAGAATGGAGCTGGAAAGCAGGTTAGTAGGGTGGGGAAGGAATGGCATTTTGCAGTAACCTTCCCCCTGGGGTGGCGAGGAAATGGAGATTTTACAGTACCCTTCCCCTGCCATGCCCACCAAGCCACACCCACAGAACTGGTAGTAAAAAAAATTTGAATCCCACCACTGGTTATAAGTTACTTTTTTCAGTGCAGTTATAACTTCGAACGGTCACTAAATGAACTGTTGAAATATTAATATGAGGACTACTTGTAGTAAGGTAGTAATTTTATTTCTTATAGAAGCCACAGTTTTATATTTCAATACAAAATACAGAGTTAGACTTAGAGCAATCTTCTGGTTGATCATCAATTATCAAAATCAAGGTGGCCATATTCTTTTGTTTTGAATGCTTGTTTCTATTGCATATTCTATAATTTGTATAACTTCTGTAAATTATTTTGTTGACTTATCAAGTACATGTCTGATACTATGTCTTAGTGATGCCCAGTGATCTGTGAATATTTGATTAGAATATGTCAGAGGTCTTTATACAAATAAATGCTACTCTTTATACTCTATACTCTTTAGACAAACAAATAATCTCGTTCACCTTCAGAACTCCAAGGACTTCAAAAATCTGTGGTATGGCCCAGTGGTGGTATTCAATTTTTTTACTACCAGTTCTGTGGGCATGGCTTGGTGGGTGTGGTGTGGCTTGGTGGCAGGGGAAGGATACTGTAAAATCCCCATTTCCACCCTACCCCTGGGGGAAGGGTACTATAATATCCCCATTCCCTCCCCATCCACTACTCTGCTTTCCAGCTCCATTCTCCTGTGCAGGGCAACAAAAGAAGACCCAGCCAATCAGCTGGGACTCGGGAGGCAGAGAATAGATGGGGGCGGGGCGAACCAGAGGTGGTATTTGCCAGTTCTCCAAACTACTCAAAATTTCTGTTCCCAGTTCTCCAGAACCTCTCCGAACTGGTTGAATACTACCTCAGGTAGGGCTTGTATGGTAGAACAAAATCAGAGATTGGTTCTCTGAATAATAAAAATCCTCACATATACACTCACTTGTATTTTTAAAACAAGTCAAAACAGGTTCCTTCCTACGCAAGAAGAAAGGCATGGTAAAATAAACATGTCTGAAGATGCGAGGTAAAAAGGAAAAGTAGGAGACTTGTCCTTTGTTGAACTGACTTGGTATTTTTGATACTATGTGTGACTGTGCATAGAGCTATGCGATCTCACAATTGTTATGAGCTGAAGGATTCCACATTGAAGGGCCAGGACCACTAAAGGAAGTTATGCATCTGGTTTGTTTGGTAATGAGAAATAGGAATGTGAGGTTTAATGTACTTCATAATAGACAAACAGGACATTGTATGCCATCATCACAGGATGTCCTTCCTTCAAGGCAGCACATTAATATGGAAAGAAGGAAAAGAAATGGCAAGAACACATGCCTCTGTAATTATTACACACAAATACTTATTTCATTAGTGACACACTCTTTAAGTGATTGTGTCTATTACAAATTTTAATAATGCAGATTTTCTTTCTGGACTACGTTAGCATTTGAACTACTCTCTACAAAAACACCTGCAGGGCAATGCTGTGTTGTTTCTTCTTTAACTGATGCTATTTTAAAATAGTACAAAGGTAAGGCTGCAGCCCTGCGCTCACTTTCCCTTGAGTAAAAGTTCTATTAAACTTAATAAGGGGTGTAAAAAAAGAGGGGGGGAGGATAATATGTGTGTTATATAGAACATTTTGTTGTTATTTTTAATTTAAAAGCTTATGACAGATCAAATTGCATAACAGCCTTTTTTCTTTCTTTTTGCTCTTTTGTACCTTAAAAAGTCATTGACAGAAATTTAATTGGGTTTTTGATGTTCCTGGAAAGTTTAGTTTAGAGTTAGAAGTAGGGAAGAGAGAAATAATGTTCTGTTTTACACGTAATTCTTCATACTGGGTATATACAAAGCGTATAACCACCTTATATTATTTTTCACCATCAAATATTTCCCCTTCCCTTAGAAGATAATTCCAGTGCCACCAGCCTATTAATCAGCTTACGTGTTAATTGGAAAATCTGCATTGCTGTGATTTTCAGAAAGGAAAAAAATTCCTTCTGACTGACTTGGATAATCAGGTATAGCCCCACCCCCTTCTCTTGATAGCTCTGAGTGTAAATCAGAAATGACTGGTTCATTGGAAACTTGCAGCAGGGAGGAGAAAGGAAGAGTCTGTTTCGCTAGTAGAGACTGAAACACTCAGCCCTCCAGTCTTTCAAAGAAGTTAAAGCCTAAGAACAGCAGCACCTGTGACAGGGAGAGAAAACTCGTGAGCAAGAGGCCAGCCCAAGCAACAAGAGTTAAATCTCGAGGCATGAGTCAGTCTTACTTCCACGGACCAAGTGGAAGGCAGAGGAAATGTTTACTCTTTAGCTATGTGTGAGACTTACCTGAAACGCCAGGCTGCCAGCTGGAAGTATTTGTGGACTGTACCTTGGTAAGCAACTTTTTTTCAGATCGCTTGAGAGGGTTTTTTGAATGAAACATAGCAAGAAGCACGGTGACAATGGCAAGCGTTTTTTTTCTTGAAAGTGCTCTTTCTAAGGTGCCTTAAAGTTCAAGGGACCATTGTTTTTATGATGATTAATTCTTTCACTGCTACTAGCAACTGTCAGTTGAGTTTCACTATTACTTCGCTCTTCACTCTCCTAGCGTGTTAAAATGTGAAGCTTTTTTTTCATACGTTGCTAGAGTCTCTGGAATGGTCCTATCAGCATTTATCTGAAGAACTATTAAACCTGCCAGAGTTGAATTCTGTGAGAAAATACAGAGTGAAACAGGTTTTGGTGGTTTTTTGCCTTTTTCAAAATATTTCTTTGAATTGGGAATATGACCTACTTGATCTCAGTCCAGAGGATTAGTAGTATAATTCTGGAGCTTCAGGTTTTTGTTATGGAAAATCTATAGTCTAATCCATTGTCTTTTTACTTGGGGGAAACAGAATGGTAAGTTAATTTGTTTTAATATGCAAATTAGTTTGCTACTTCTACTATAGGAATAGTTGTAATCTAAATGTTATAATTGCACTATAATAAATCTGTTCATATTTCTACCGTATAATAATACTACTGTCCTGTGTTTAAATGTGTGATATTTTTTCTAAAGAAAGACAAATAATACTTTATGCAATAATAATATTCAAACGTTGTAAGGTAGCCTTTAATATTGTACCTGTACCATAGATGAGGAACTGAGATGAAAGACAATGTCTTGTGTCTGAATTTTGTGACTGTGTGTTTGAAATAGAAACATTGTGGTTCATCTTGTAAGCCATGAGCTATTTTCAGCATAGTTCAGTTGTATTTTACACACTTTTTGGAATATGCTAATTGAGTAGTATTTCTAGTTACTTTGGATTGTTTCTGGAGTGATAGAAACAGGATGCAGCCTTCCTCGGCTTTCTCTACCAGAGGATAAGAGGAAGTCAATACAGGGTAGGGAGGGGGGGAAATGTTGTTTTTAAAAGTTGTTCTTATGTTGGAAGTTGTGGGAAAGTTCAGTCTTCCTCATTTGGAAAAAGCAAGCCAGGTTCCGCTCTTCCAGCCTGCACTTTCCATTTTTAGCTCTTTCAGACGCAGACAGCAGTTCCTTCCTTTTCCTTTCCTTGTTTATGACACTTTCTTAGTGCAGTTTTCCAACAAGCTGTGTTGTGCAGAAGGTTTTTTTGCTTTCAAATCACCCTCCCACCCATTCAGATAATAAAGAAACAATTTGAAAGAGGTGTACGGTTCCCCCCCCCCCACTAGCTTCAGCTATTCAATATGGTGTGTCAAGGAAGTCAGCCCCAAAGTGCAACTCTTAGCTGTCCTGCTCATGTTCTCAGTGTGCTCCCAGATAGCCATTTAGATCTATTCGCCAGCAGTCCTGAAAACAGAATGACAAATGTGTATATATGTATTTTTTCCAGGCTGCCGCACAGTGTAGCCCATATATTGTGAATTCCAAGGGACAGAGCAAAGGGACAATATTGATAATGAAAATGGATATGAAGGATGCTGATATGACTCTATGGACAGAAGCTGAATTTGAAGACAAGTGTACCTACATTGTAAATGATCACCCGACAGAACCCAGCTCTGTAGAAGGTTGCACCATAACTCAGGCCGAATCATCTTTGCCAAGGAACTTGATTTTCAAATATGCAGGAAATTGCAAAGAGGTAAGAACAAGTTTACCAGGAATGATTACAACAACCTGAAATACCCTTTTGATTTCTGTTTGTTTTTGAAAGAGGCATTACCAATTTTTCTTTTCTTAAAGCATAGAAAGGGCTTGAAGAAATTTCTCCCTTTGAATATCATTGTATCATCCTTATTTTACTGCATCAAAAACAAACAAACACTTCCTGACCTGTATTTCTATGTATCCTACATGTGCTGGTGTATATATGGAATTTGTGTGTATGATGTGGTTTAGCAGACTAGCGGCATTTCCAAACTTGTATCCCTGATCAGTTTAGAATTAGTTGTTTTGTATAGTCATAAAACATATATATCTGTAAAACACAGGATATACATTGCTTATAAGTGACCCTTTTGTTCCGAAACAATAAAATTGTGTCAGTGAAATCATTTAAATACCCTGTGTTTAAATGGCTTGTTTATCTAGGACAGGAACTTTGTTGGTAGCTGGACATACAGGTATATTTTAGTCCATGTCTCTGGAGTGGGTGCATTCTTGGTTGTTGTTTCAGAAGGGCAGAGAAAAGAAATCACCCTAGATGAGCAATTGGTTGCCTGTTTATTCCTTCATATAGAGTAGCTATTATAGTTAGGCGTGATGTTCAGCTGGCTAATAATGGTAGGGCCAGCCCATCATTTTTTTTGTCCCTCTCCTGTGACTTGTGGTGGAACAGCTATAACCTGTGTTGCTACTGTGGCTAAATAAACTGACCACAGAGCTCAGGGAAGGGTGTACGTTCATTCCTTTCTACTTATTAAAAAGATTCCTCTTAAAAAAAACAACATGGAAACTCTTGTATTCAAAAACAGGATCAAAACTTGAACTGATATAAAATGTAATTTATTAACATTATTTAGAAATTGGGTGGCAGCCTATTATCTCTGTGGGTTAATTCTTGGTGCTGCTCTTTTCTTATCTGAACTGAATGATAAGCTGGAACAACTGAAGTTTTCAGTATTCCCTATATATATTAGGCCCTTGAGTTAGGCAATAAAGTTGTAATTCTTTGACTAATATATTCAGGATTTAGCTGATTGGCCTGAAAACTAACTAACTAATATCCATTGTAAAACCCATTTTGTAATCTTAATCTTCTTGTTTCATTGCGGGCAGTCTAAAAAAAAAATACTGCCCTGTTATAGGCTGCGAAACATGCATACATTTGTGAATCATTTTTAAACCATTATATTGAATAATAGTTTAGGAAACTACAAAATGTATAGTTATTTTTCATAAAATGTAATTCTATGGATCTTTACAGAGAAGGTTACTGCTAGACAATATCTTTAACTTTTTTTCCATTCTAGTTTCCTTTTCTATCTGAAAAATAGAAAGAAATTGCACTATTGTACCCTGTCCCATACACCATTTAAGATACAATATCTGTATGTTGTTCATAATATGCTGGCTCAGATTTAGCTGGCTTTGTAATTATTATATCAGTTCTATGGTCAATTTGGCAGAATATTGGGTTAATTGGTATTAAAGTTTGTGAACAATTTGGTAGGAGAGGGGAGAGAACACAATGCAGAACCCAAACATCTTTGTGTCCTAGATCTTTCATTAATTCACAAACATAGATACAATGAGAACATTTTATTATCATAGCATATTATGTTCATTGATAAACTTGGTTTTAGGGCATACTGCAAATATTGTATGCCAAAAAATAACCTAAAGGAACTGCATCTTATATGTAGGCTTGAGGTTGTAGCTTTTGGCAGACGAAGGCCTTGCTATTTTTCAGGGATAGATTACTCAGACATGATCACATACAATGATGCAAGAAGTGAGCTGTTTTTATGCAGAAAAATATGCTTATGAAATGTTAATGCTGTCATTAAGGAACTGTATTTAGAGTAATATTCCTAGAGCCTACAGATACTCCTGTGTTTTTACATGCACCTGTGTGTGTCTTGTTTTTGTTTATTTCTCATTGCTTTGCTAATCCTGGAACTCCACCTTTTATTGAAAAGGCAAGACATGTCATATGGTTGACCTTTGTTAGGGATTACTTTATGGAACTGTTTTTCATTGTATGATTTCCATTAGTAAGCTTATGGGTATCTTAAAGCAACTTTAGATTTTAAAGTTCAAAGGTGTATCATTTATCTATGGACATTCATGATGTAGTATTTTTTATTTTTTTCAGTGTGGACAAGTAGAGTTTTCTTTTTGAATGGACACTCCTTTTAAATGAAACCCTCAAATTGGGTTCCTTTAAAATAATAGGCAATATTTTTTTAAAAAAATCTATCAGATTATTTTAAAAAAAACCTCAAATATCCATATATAAATGGACACAAATGGAATACACACTGGCCAGATAGAAAGATTGGTACCAGGGAAGTGTCCATTCTAGTGCAACCAATCACAGCAGAGGAGTCCATGTCAAGCTTCTTTGGTAGAGATCGACAGAAGAATCTCCACTGCAGACTTTAATTTCTATGTGGGCTTGTGGCAAGAAAAACATGCTTTTATGATAGCCTAGTCTCAGTTTTTTAACAATTACAGATCAAAATCTTTTAATTTCAGAAAACATTTTTAAAGGGTGGTTGTGTTCCACAGAGCTGATTCCATGAAGTAATCTAGGTGCTGTATTTTTGTACGAACTGGTACTTAGACCCACAAAAGATACTGTTCTTTATTAATTGCACTTGAAGAGAATTATACCTCAATATTTATTGGTTTGTTTTTTTAGAATTAAGCCATCCTTCCAGTCAATAAGATTATGGTAGTTCACAGAAAAATCACATTGGGAGAATTAAACATTTAACCAAATTGTATACTAACACATTAAATAGATATTTATCACTTGAATATCTTGCAGATGTTGTTGCTATGTTCATGTAAGAAGGAAGCAACAGGAAAACATTATCTTTCACTCCACCCTTTTAAAAATGAATAAATTATAGGATGTAAGCCCTCTTCAGTGCATTATTCTCCCAATGTGGTTGAAAACAAAAGAAATTGGATATTATTGTAGACAAAAGCTTGTGAACAAGAAATCATGGAAGTAGGGAAGTGGAGGTTAAGCTAACAGGCATTTCTAATAATTATTTCTCATAGACATCAATCGAGGTTCAGTTTATTTTTTTATTTATTATTACTTCAGAAGTTGTTGGTGCTCCATCACTGAAGGCTTTTAAGAAGAGATTGGATAGCCACTTGTCTGAAATGGTACAGGTCTCCTGCTTGAGCTGGGGGTTGGACTAGAAGACCTCTAAGGTCCCTTCCAATTCTGTTATTCTGTTACTATTATTAATTGATTAAGTTATATGTGCTAGTGATATTAGTTAGTGCCCATTAAAAGAAATAATAGCTTGTGTCTTTTATCTACATTCAGCCTGTGTCTTATGAAGGGTCATTTTAATAAGTTAATAATTACTTACATAAAATCTGCATGGGATGTATCAAGTGACCGACAAAATGTTACACAGAAAAGGTGCTGATGCCCAACAATCAAAAGAAGTGGCTTCTCTATACAGATAAAACATGAAAGGGGAAAGATATTTCAATAAAAATGTTTATGTAAGTGATACAGTGGCTCCATTCCAACATTTGGTGACCTTTTTTCTAAAAGAGTTCCCTGTTAATTTATTTTTATTAAATTCAGGAAGGCTAATAGCCTGTTCAGGATATCACTAATGTTCAGGAAAATTGATAGGACTAAGTTCCCTCTGTCAAATTCTAGTGTGCATTCCTATGAAGAAAAACAAAGTTGCTTCCATCAAAAGGAACTGATTATAAGACAATTAACAGGGTTCAGCCCAAAATCTGAAGTTTAAAGATCACACCAGAATAGCATAATATAGAAGCAATTCTGTGACTTTATACCTAAAGCACTAGTAACACTATAAAATTTAATGAATAAGGATGTATTATAATATTTGTAATCTTGCTTTTTTAAAAAATAATGTAGAAAGAAACACTTTCCTGTGTCTTGTTTTCCAATAGTCCATTTCAGTAGGCCAATGTTGAGGATTTTATATGAACAAGAAGCATAAGGGTCTTACCCTTTAGTGACACATGACTGTACTTTATATTCCATAAGTAACATCCATATACTAATAGTAGAACTAGTAATTTTGTGAATTAAATACTTTCTATAATTGTTATAACTTGAGATGGGGGGGGAAGTCTGTCTAACAATTGTACTTATCATAGCACCAGGAGAAACATTTCTATTCAGTTTTAAAATACAGGCATTACATTCCTTTGTCATCACAATTTCTTTGTCAGAGATACTATTCAGAAAGTCTGCTGCCATTCCCATTAGTGGAGAATTTGTGGTGTTGGGAGAGCATTATTCCAAAGCAGATGTGTTTAAGGACACCTAGTGGACAAATTTGAAAAAATCACTTTGTGTTTCTCAAAATTCAACAAGGTTTATTTTACATTCCTTTTTGATTTGTAGTTGTATTTTTTAAAGATGTGTATATTTTAATATTATGATCACTTTTTTAAAAAAATGCTATTATATTATGAAAATATAATGAAACTCAATTTCCTGATTTGTGGCTCAAAGCTGGATTTCTATATAGTTTCTCTATGCTATATCATATTATCTGGAAACATTATAGTTAAATCACGCATTCAGAAAATTAATGTGCTCTTTAGAATAATTTAAACATAACACATAACTAACACTAAGAAAATAGCCACTAAGATTCTTTCTAGGGGGGATATTAATTCAAAAAAGGCTAGTTATATGTATGAGGAAACCTAAACAACTGCAGGTCCGGTACATATATTCTCAACCCTGATTCCACTTATCTTTTCCTACTCAAAGAATGTGATTCTTCAAGTGTATCCAATGCTTGATAATAGCTGTAATTTATTCAGGATGATACTTCATGCATCTAATGAGGTGTATATGAAAACTTTGGCATCCATTTATTTTTTAAGGTGCCAGAAGGCTATGTTTTGTTTTGTTTTTCTGCTACAGACTAACATGGCAGTTTTTATGGAAATGTAACATTGGAATGAAGACCTGAGAGTTGCCAATTATGGCAGATAATAGCAAACAGCATTTCCCAGTTTTGCTCTCTCATTCTCCTCTTTCCTCTTAACTTGCAAATTGTAAAATTTTCATGCGGTGTTTAAAAAATATCTGGGAACCCTGTGCAATTTTGCTTAACTATTATCTGAATATGCAACTTAGCCAAATGAAATTGCTGGAATTAACAAATATTACTCTAAATATTAAATATTACAAACAGTCCCCTCTGTTGTTTTCGTCCCTCATGCCATTAAACAAACCATTCCACTCCTCCACCCCACATATACTCAGCCCATCGTACACACAGACATACTTAATGAGGATAACTAACGTATCATACTAAATTCTTTCTAAACACCTTGCTTAAAATATTGTTTGGGCATGCTTTTTGAATTATTGTACAAAAATCCCCCAACTGTTTTCATTTGACAAATGCCACATCATAATGATTCTTAGACACTTCGAAAACTTCAACATATGTTTAAATTAAAATGTAAGGGAGAGTGCATCTCTTATAACTATGAAAAGCAAAAACAGCCAGACTTCAGTATAATTCAGATAGTGGCTATAAACTTCTCTTGAAAGCTGTAACAGAATGTAAATGAAGTCAGATGGGGAAAAGCCAGAAGAACATCTGCCTTTTTCACCTCTATGAAAAATGCTTAAGAGTGGTAAAAATAAACACAGCCATTAGGCATGTTCCTATTTGTTTCTACTTGTTTTTAAAAGATACACAACTGGTTTGAATTTGTTAAAGTTTAGGAGAAAATGTCAAGAATTGCTTCAGACTCATCAAAAAATTCATACCAAACCAAATCTTGGGTATTTGTGCTACTACCTTGTCAGTATTTTTTTTCTCTTGCAAATTTAAACTAGTTCAGCATCCATTCCTTTCTGCTACAAATAATACTGGAAGTTGTAGTTTTCTGTGAAGTTTCAACTCATTAGAAAACTGCAACTCCTAGGAAACTTTGAGAGTAGCTTATTTGGTACAATAGGGGGTTTCAAATTTTTCATGCTGTGGAACCTACTGTTTTCTATAAAAAAAAAATCCTGCAAACTAATCAAATGATAAAGCTGTAGTGATAAGAAAACTGTCTATATTCAAGTGAATCTTAGAGTCTAGAATCTTATACTAGAGCAAAAGGGTCAAACTCAAGGCCTGTGGGTCAGATCCAGCCTGTGTGGTGCTTAAATCTGGCCTGCAGGGCTGCACTGGAAACAGCGAAGGACCAGCCTGCAGTGCCTCTGTCAGTAAAAAATGAGCTCAGGCTCCATTTTCAGCCGTGACAGCCTCCTGCAGACCTCTGCCAGCAAAAATGGATCTCAGGGCTGTGTGCAGCTCTCATGAGCTCTGTTTTTGACCACAATAGCCTCCTACAACCCTCTGCCAGTGAAAAACGGAGCCCCCCCCGAGGTCCATTTTCGCTGGCAGAGGGTTTCAGGAAACAGCCATGGCTGAAAACAGAGCTTGGAACCTGTTTTTACTGGTAGAGCCCTCGGGCCTCTACAGATGCCCCCAACACAATTGACATCAATCTGCCCAGGCCCACCCTCACCACGGCCTCCTGCCCCCCCCCCCCCCGAGGTCAAACACAACCCTGATGTGGCGCTCAATGAAATCAAGTTTGATACCACTGTACTAGAGCTTTTAATTTTCATTCTTTCAGTATTGAGAAATTGCTCTGTTCAGGACTGACAAAATCTGATCAATTCAGAAGTGTTCATTGTAGATCCCACTAGGTAGATACATTTTTTTAATCTTCCAGATACTACATAGATGTAATGCTAATATGCTTTCTTCTAAAAGATGGACAGCAAAAACCAGATGTTTATAATGATGGGAATAAAAGTTAAATCTCACTCATACCCTAACTTGAATCAATAATCCTTCCGCTCCTAAACACAAGTAATATTATACTATTGTTTTGGTTTAATTATTACCTTTATTTTCAAAGCTAAGTGTGATGGATCCATAATTCAGTTATATCCTTTTATTATTTTATTATGTATAATGAAACTAGTCAATAGTGTGAGAATAGCATGACTCATTAGCTTGAACATGAATGTTTACTAAGTTTGTGGAACAAATGTCTTCTTTTCATCCCCGACTTTCCATTTAAGTTACAGACATCAGTTTCAAAAAGTCCTTATTCATGGTTCCTGGTTTGCAAAGTTACTCTGATGTTTATATAATATTCAAAGCAAATTAAAATTTAGCGGACTTAGTGGAGGAGGCGAGAGGAAGGGAGGAAATCCCCAGTAGGTAACAAGATACTCAAATAGTCCATGATATAATTAGTGGCAAAGAGGAACTTCAACAGCCAATATATTTTACACTGTAAAGCTGTGTGTCCTTGGTTAAATCCACAATAAGCATTTGATGTGTGGTAGTCCCGTAATAAGTACTATTTCAGATTATAATATACATCTGTCTCCCTGTATATCATATAAAGTGCAATGATTCTACTAAGGTACAAACAGTTTCAACTTAAAAACATTCATCTAGCAACCATTCGAAGGCACAATAGCACTGAAAAAAGTAACTTACACTTAAGACCATCACCGCATTCCACGCAGTCACATGATCAAAATTTGGATGCTAGGCATGTATTTATGACAGCTGGAGCAAAAACCTTTGCATGCAAACCCTTTGCAACCCAGCAAGTAAAGTCAATGGGGAGAACAGGATACATCTAATGACTGCATGATTCACTTAACAACTGAATTTTGATCAGATGACTGTGGGGATGCTGCAACAGTTATAAGTGTGAAAAGGGGTCATAAGTCATTTTTTTCAGTGCTACTGTTACCTTGAATGGATAGTTGTAAGTTGAGGACAACCTGTACAAGCCTTGCTCTAAATATATTGCTCTCAAAATGTGGCTTTCATGACATGTGTATTCCTGCCGAACACCTCTGGCAAGCCCCGTCCAAAATGCCACACTTATCTGGCTAATTGTATTAAGGTTTTCTCCCTTTAGTGGAGTCAGGGCATAATATCATGGCTTCAAACAGTCACTAAATGATGTGCATTAAACAAGAACTAGAACTCACAGTTTCTCAGTTTCTAGACACTAGACCAAACTGGCTTTATGGTGCATTTTTCAAAGTGAATTTATTGTAATTTTATTATGTGATAATGAATTACAACTAAATTGTATACTGCTGTATCTAAATATCTGCACAAAAACAGAGCAAATTAATCTTTATGAACATTATTCATATTTTAAGTACTTCTACAACAGCAAGTGTCAACTCATCGCTGAAATATTCTAAATACAGAAGAAGGGAACATATGTGGTTCATAGCAATACAGTGAATAGACAAACAATATGTATAATCACAGTATTTTTATACCAGTGTATTGTTTTAAACTATGTGTTTTTCAATGCATTTATTCTTAACATAAACCAACTCCTTTTCTTTCAGGTTATTGGAGTTATTAGCAAAGATATTATCCCCAAAGGAACACGCTTTGGACCATTGGTTGGTGAAATCTATACCAGTGACACTGTTCCTAAGGATGCAAACAGAAAATATTTCTGGAGGGTAAGCAAGGAAAATAACTTCATATATAAGTATTACAAACTATTAAATGTGTTATCAGTGAAACAGTATTGTCATTATTTGAACTGCATGAGCTAAATGATGAATTAGTAATAAAGCCCTATTTAGTAATGATATGACTGTAGTCCCATTCTTAGGAGAATAGAACAACCAATAGTAATCCTTTTGCGTCTTGGTTACTTCAACCCACCAACTTTCAGACCAACATTGGGTATAACATATTATAGAACAGTTTATCTCAGATATCCTCCTCTAAAACATGAGGGTTACTGCCAAAATCAGGAGATTAATCTCATAAATGTGATGCTATTCCTTCTGCCCACAGGATGGAGGAAATTTAAGAGAAATACTTAAATTAGTGCTTATACTAACTGAGTTACTACAGTTTTAACTAACACAATGAAGAGAACACATCTTTTTGACTACTCATTCCACAAGGCAGGTACATGAATTAAAAAAAAAAACCCTAGGATGTTGATATTATGAGAATTTTTGCTAGTTGATCATTTTTTGCTAAATCCTGTATGTCTTATGCATACCTGTATCATAATAAAACTTAGAAAAAAGGACATCTCACAGCTTCAATTCTTCATTTGGTTGAATCCATATGGTTGCTGTAAAAGAACACATAATTAATATGATATAGGATTTGTTTTTTTTCTAATGCTATGCTAATTACAGATCCAGTTTGGTCTAGTGGTCAAGGCACCAGGTTAGAAACTAAGAGACTATGCGTCCTACTCCTACCTTATCACCATTCAGTAATTTAAGTTAAATAAATTTCTTGCATCCTTGAAGTATAAATATTGGATGAGATAAGATGAACTAAATTTGTCATAAAGTATGAGATTTGGAAGGAAGAAGACTTGGTTACTTGGACATGATACATTGTATCATTTGCTTTTTCTTCCGCAATTTTTATTATATCCCTTATATAAAGATGAATCCTGTGTTCATTATTTATTTACATCCTGCCTTTATTAATTTTTGATAAACAAATCAAGGCAGGAACATATCTAATATGCCTGCTAGTTTCTAGCCTGGTGCCTTGACCACTAAACTAGATCTCTAATTAGCATAGCATTAGAAAAAAACAAATCCTTTATTATATTAATTGTGTATTCTCTTACAGCAGGGCTGTCAAACTCCTGGCCTGTAGGCCACGCCCACGCCCAGTTTAGCGAAGAGGGGAAAAAGTCCCGATACGTGATGCCACTGTGATGACGTGAGTTTGACACCCCTGTCTTACAGCAACTGTAGGGGAAGAACCAATTTGTTTCTCAGATAAAGAATTGAAGCTGTGAGATTTCATCTTGCCTAAGTTTTATTATGGTATAGGTATGCATAAGACATCTAGCTCAGGATTAATCAACTGTGGGTATGCCTCAGTGACTGCTAGCTTCATTGCAATACTGCATTACAAAAACAGAATAACCAAGATGGAAGTTGCAATTTAAGGCCATGTCATCTTTGCTTCCCTGTGTAAGTTAGCCATTTGGAAAACAGTGTAGAAACATCTGTTTTGGTCATTTGTTCTCATTCACTTTTAGTTGCTCAATAAGGCAGATGTGTCATCAGTCTAGATATAGTTGATTTTCTTAATTGACTCTTTATATTGATAGTTTTTCAAATTCTCATCATGGAAGAAAAATAAACACACTCCTCTTCAGCTTAATTGTTAGGGAAGAGAGCAACCTGGGCCCTCTGGATGGATCAGACTCTGATTTATTTGATCCATTTTGGATGGCAACAATGGGGACTTTAGTCTGACACATCTGCAGGGAAACAGATTAGGAAAGCCTGCAGTTGAGCTCTGCAATTATTCAGCAACTCTTGGAAAAGAATTCTGACTACCTAACAGGATGTGACACAACATCACACACATTACAGTACTTGCATTTTGAAAAATCTTGCTAAGTACTGGAGTTGAATCTTCTGATTCACAGTGCCTGGGATTCTTAGAAAAGGTTATTTCCTCAGTGTCTGAAAACAGCCCTGTAGATGCAAAGGAAACTGGAAGATAATTTCCAGCATGTCATGTGAAAAGACATGCCTGGCAGGAAAAGAAATGTCTTATTTGGGTTCCGTAAAATTCTTATACCTTTTAGAAAGAAAAAGAATGAATATGTTGTGCAAGCGCCAAGGTGATGTCATTTCTTGTAATTGTGGCAGTATGACTCAGCACATTTTACCCTTGTTTGATTCATGACGATAAGATGAGGCAGCAGAATAAAGTTTTACAGCAGTCTCACTGCACAGCATGTGTGTAGTGATGAAGCATATAATAAATTATGTTAGCTTTGGAATGTGACTGGAAGACCTTTCCTTTAAATTTGAAAAATGGGGTCTTCCCTGTAACATCGGTGCACATCACTGGAACTGCTGAGTTCCTGGAAGTTTGCAAATCGGAGCTAACAAGCATTTTTTTTGAGAGAGAGAGAGCATAATTCTTGAGTCTTTGTTCCATCTTTCTCATAACAAAAACACCGCAAAATCTCTCAGGCTTCTTTGATGAGGCCACATGTATTTCCTCAGCCTCAAATGACAGGAAGTAAGAAAGTGATTCTGGTGTTTACTGTGTGTGTTAAAAGGCCGGCTTTGTTGCTACTTCATTTTTTTTTAATGACTTCTCGGTATATTCTTACATCAAACAACATTCAAAACAAAAATGCCTATTAAAAAAACACAGAAGGAACTGGAGCAGTTTTTACATTTTGACAAGAGCAAACCTAAACTCAAATCCTTTCTTAGCCATGACATTTCAACTGAGTGTCCTTCTGTAAATCACCTGATTAATTTACCTCTGGTTTAACAGTTATGGTAAAAATGAAACCAGAAGTATATATTTGCCATTTGCCCAAAGCCTATGGGAACAAGACAAAAAAGAGTGAAGTATTTCTCAATGGAAATATATAAAAACTTTTTTGGTTCCAGTTAATAATCTCTCCCTCGCCCAGTGGTAACTTTCAAATAATGATTTTAGAGAGCAACAGTTATTCAGTGTATGGTTTAAGTTTCAACAGGACCTGTTCACTTTCATAATCTTAGAGGCACTTTGAAAAGAAGTATGCCTCAAATCCCATTATTTGTCCTATCACCTTCTGTGGAATTATATTTGCTTAACATTCTTATTTAGAGAAGAAAGCATTTCACTTAATTATTAGATCAGTCTTGCCTCCGTATTTCCTTTCAGTTATATATCTACTACCGTAGTATATTTCACTTTACACCACCCAGTTTTTGTACAAAAGGGCTGCCTTCTAAATATGATCTGGTGCTATTTTAGAACTTGTGGGGTGAGGGTGTATCTGAATAAATCTGGTGTTTCTTAAATCTGTGGTGACGGTGGGAAATCCTAAAGAGAAAGGCAGAAGAGATAAGAAAAATATTTGACTGGAACATAATTAAGTGAATTGGCTTTGCAACATTGACTCCTAGCATCTATACAAAGATATAATCAACTTTAAGTGAATACTTTTTTTTACAAGACTTAGGTAGCGTTTTAAATCAGAAACATTGAATATTTACAGAGTTTAATTGAAAACTCTGCAACAAAACTAAGCAATAATTACAAAAGGATAAAAAAGCATTTAATTAGGACCAAATTCTATTTGGGATGTTTTGTTTCCTATATTTATGATAATATTATATAAATAGGAAGAGGATTTTTTAAAATCAATAATATATTTAACTGTCATTAAGGCTTTGTCATTTCTATATTCCTGTAGATCTATTCTGGTGGTGAATTTCTCCATTTCATTGATGGATTTAATGAAGAAAAAAGCAACTGGATGCGTTATGTGAATCCAGCCCACTCAGTTCAGGAACAGAACTTGGCTGCATGTCAGAACGGCATGAACATCTACTTCTACACCATCAAGCCTATTCCTCCTGGCCAGGAGTTGCTTATCTGGTATTGTCAGGACTTTGCAGATAGATTGCATTATCCTTCCACGGGAGACCTGGTGATGTTGAATAGTAAGTAATTTAGATTTACTCCCTTGTAAAAAAAATATCTTTTGTCACTGGAATGTTGATCATGGGTATGAATCATCATATGAATGATGAACCTTGGGCTTCAAATATGATTGCAGGAGAAGACATCTTAAACAGGAAACATGTTTTTATTAATTAAAAACAACACAACTCAGTATAACCCCATTTAAGGAGACAAAAATGTAGCTATACTGTTGGCTGAACATCCTGTTATGAGGCTGTTTCAGAACTTAATCTGAATGTTCATGTGCTGTTGTTGAAATTATGTTATACTAAAAACCCTAGCCAGGTGAGGAGAGGAAAACCCAACTTTATAATAAAGCCACAGGTGAAAATGAGAAAGAAAAGAATGCCATTCCAAAATATCGATAGTAGGAATTCAAATTCCTGGGGAAGTTTATCATTATAAGACTGGTAGTTTTTCATAACTTTCATGGTTGGTTTATTTGCTCAGAAAATCACTTAGTGTTTGAAGGAGCTGATACAATTCTTTTATGAAAAAACAGTGCTTTCACTTCACATCATACTTTGTAACCTCTTGAATTCACATCCATCTATATTTTTATGTTAATTATTGCTTTATATCACAAAATTTTATAAATTGCTGTCCTAATAAAAAAACACCCGATATTTTCATGTATTAACTGATTTCTAACTAATTTCACTGAATGTGGCGGGGCTTATTGCTGATTCTAGACATATATAGGATTGGCTTGTTAATATTTTCAAACTATGCAGGTAGAATTTGGTTTCAGTGCTGGTTCAGTGAAAATACTTTTACTTCCACTATTTAGCAACCACATAACAACCAATTTGCCAGTTCCAACTGTAGTCTCTAAGAGACGACTTCCTATACAAGGAGATACCAGGATTATAGAATAAACTAGGAAATAAAAATAATCCTAGAAGAGTGCAGTGGAATTCACTTCAAGAAAAAAGAAAATATTTGCTTACTTAGGAAGTTGGTCCCAATTCTTTTTTTCTTAATGTAGTATAGTAAATAAATGAACCTGTATAATGTTGCTCCAACAACCTAAAAATTGCTAATTGAGATTGGAACACATTATTCTTGGAAATTTTAAAATATGCATGAAAGATGATATAGACACAAGTAGCCTGTTCCTGAATCGTGTTGTCTGGAGCACCTCTGTCTCCAGACGTGTTTTGCCTCCAGTGTAGAAGCTGTATAAACTAATGAAATAAAGAACTTTTAACTTATTTTATTTATTTTAATTATTGTAAATTGCCCAGGGTTATATTTGAGCAGAGATCCATAGAAATGGAATACACACAGGCATACATGCATGCATACATACTGTCATATAAAAGAGCATCCTTACTTTAAAGCAGTAAAATAAGCCGGGTATCTAGATAGCATCTATTTCAAATAGGGTAATTAGTGTATCTTTAAGTCAGGTACATTTGCATCTAGCTCTGTATAAAATTGTCTACCATGATAACATCAAGTACTATGAACCTTTTGACAAAACCTAAATTTGAAATCCTGTCTAATTAAAATCCATTCCCAACTGTACATTTTCATATCTTCATTTTCCCATGTTATATTATTTCTCCTGTAACTCTTCATTTCTGAGCTACTGTATGCTAGGAACATAAATAGATTCTGATTTATTATAAGTATATTCTAAAACTATGTCTATCTTTTTGTTTTATAACAAAAGACGCTTCCTAAGCATTCAGATAAAAATACTTCATCTGTTCATCATGCAGTATTTATTGTTTGAAGTTATGAAAATGTAAGAATCACATAATTGTCCATGATATTGATTTAAGTTAGTACAAATATAATAAAGTATCATAGGAATGCATAATACAGCAGGGCCTGCACATGCAATAAGTCAACTTTAAATGCTAGAGGATATGAATCAGTCACAATCTGATTTTTGAGTCTGAGATTCAAAGCAAAAGGTTGAGTTGATGTGAATCATTTTACTTTTTAAAAAATCAGTTGATAAATGTATATATATCCATTAAAGTGAACTAAATATTTTAACTGATTCAACTTGACATGTTACACAGTCCTATTAATTGTGTCCAAAGTAACTGAAATTCATGTTGAAAACCACAGGTTCTTCAGTTACTTGCAATTAGAAGCCTTGTATTTATAATGCCTTTTATATAAATTTTTTATGTCAGAAACACTGGATTTCTGGCTGCTGTATTAAAAAAGAAGTTGCATGGTTGAGCTTGTTATGTATTCCACAAATAAGTAGAGAAAATGATTAGGAGTTTGCTTCATCTTAATTTTGAGAAAAAATTAAAGTGACATGACATTTAGGAAAATAATCATCTAAGTAAAGAGATACATGTAGGTTTTCTTGGTTATAACACAGATGCAGTTTTCTTTGTTGTCTTCTGGGATATCATTTTTTTTTTCTTTTGACTTCTTGCATCCCTAAAGTTATGAGGTAATTTGGCAAGGTGTGCTTAAGTTTTGAGGAATCAGCTAAGGTTTGAGCAGATGAAATATTAGAAAGATGTATAATAGTAAGCATGTGAACACACTAAATTCTGTGGCTTAAAATCTTTTTTATAACAGAACTGAAGTGTAACTGATGAAATTGATTAGCGGTACATGCAGAATAAAAAAAGCACATTTCATTATATAACATATAATTAATTTATAGAAATCTCTGGCATAAGATGTTGTCATTAATTTATACTGATTTTAAAAGGGATTATACATACATACATACATACACACACACACACACACACACACACATATGGAGGATCAACCTATTTGTGAATCTGTCGCTTTCTGGGAAGGAACACAGAAAAGCTTTTTATTCTGATGGCCTAATAATAATCTTCTCAATAATATGTGACACATTTAGGAACAACATTTGATCTAATGAAATTTTAAATAATAGCCTTCATTCTAGCATCTGTTGAGGAAAAAGTAGAACTCTGAGATTCTCTTCTGGCAAAACAGCCATTATATTTAGAACAAAAATGTGAATCAGCATTATTATAATTAATCATTCAAAATGTTGATCAGCATTTACTCTGGAAATGACACTATACACCCACAGCTATTTTTTGAGGTCTCAGGGGAAAGAATTAAAATGTCTCAGGCTGCTAATAGAATTACAAATGAAAAGGTTTTTGCAACTAGATTTGAGTAAAACATAATTGACTATTTGTATTTCTTTTTTTACTGACCAATGCATGGCTATACTAGTACCAATTTTTGCCATACTATTAGTCATTTATATCTATATATATATGTAGAGTTAGTACAAGAAGTTGTCTTTGATTTCTAATGGAAATATAGGTTGAATTTACTTAGTACATTTTTTCCAAGAAAATGCCATTCATGTATATAATGATTTTAATATAATTTCTGAATTTCTAATACCCTGCATTAGAATTTATGTGCAAGGAGATGCTTGAAAGAAGTTTAGACTTATTTCCCACAACAAAAATCATGCATATAATCTCATTTCTCAATCTACTCACCGTCAAAAGGAGATCAAATAAATTGTGTGAGTTGTAAGTTATGTTCAGAGATAAAAATCCATATGAGGCCAAATAGAGTGTGTAGTCTTTTCTACATGGAATCCATAAAGCAAACTCCTATATTTCAGTTTCTAAAACATATGCAGACTAGGCCAGTTTGAGGTCCTGTAATATTTTCCTCAGTTTCCTATGATTTATCCAATAACATTATCTTTTCCCTTGCCATTAATACTGGATTTACAAAAATAATAAAAGAGTAGAATAAAGTAATCTTTAGTTATTCTTTGTTTTATTTTTTTTCTCCATGTATTGGGTCACTCCTAGTTTTTTGTTCTGAATGAAGAACCAATTAATTGAAAGAAACTATGAAAAAAAGGAGCCTCTAGGTCAAACTCGTGGCGTCACAGTGGCGTCACATGATGTATCAGGACTTTTTTCCCTCCTTCGCTAAACTGGGTGGGGGTGGGGCCAGCACGTGATGCATCCGGCCCACAGGCTGCAAGTTTGATACCCCTGCTCTAGGGAAATGGGCTAATGCAGAAAGGGCAGCTTCATGACTTGAAGATATTAGGAATTACAGTTCCTGCCAGCCTCTACCAACATGGCCAATGGATAGGAGAATTCAAGTTCAGAAGAGGTAGAAGCTAGTTTACAAATTACTAAGATGTTAGCTGCATATGCCAAGAAATACATGCCTGGCAGCCAATCCCAAATCCTTACTGAACTGGAAAATATGGCTCATTCTTTTAGAATTCTTATGTATGATACATTCAAAAAAAAGTCTATAATTAAACATTCAAGTTAAAAAAGAACCCTAAATTTCTTCTTCAGCAGTTATAGAAAGTTACCATGTATAAGTAGCTGCCCAGGGAGACTTACATGAGTCCAGCATAGCAGCCTTTGGGATTATGTAAAGGACAACAGAAAAGGGATGCCAATCATTGAGTAGGTTTCTTCAGTTTCATTCCAACAATCAGCATGGTGAAGTAGTTGAGGTAATAGGCTAGGAATAAAGAGACACAGATTCTTCTCTATTCTCAGCCATGGAAGGTCACTAGAAGACTTTGGGCATGTCACTTTCTCTTCCAGCCTAATATAGCTCACAGCATTGCTGTTTGAGGGGGAAAAAATAGGAGGAAGGAGCCTATATGATACTTTGAGCTCTTGTATAAAAGGTGAGAAAATAAATAAATAAAAAATACTCCCTTATATATTGTTGTGGTACAGGTTCTTCCATAATAAAACACCATACCACTTCCTGTAAGGAAAACAGCCTTTGGAACAAAAACCAGAAAACGTATAAATGAAACATCCATTTTGGATCCAAAGACATTCAGAGAATTCTTAATTTGAATGCACTATTGAAGCCAGGAGTGTTTCTCCTGGGTTTGATGGAGGAACATTTTTTAATGGAACTTTGTTTTTATATGTGGCCATGGCAGCAAGACTTATATATGCTCAAAGATGGAAGAACTCACATTTAGCCAGCCACGAGGGAAGAATGGATTATGAAATTAATGGAGTTGGCAGAGATAGCGAAGTTGACTGCTTTGATTAAAGAAAATACTTTCTTCTTGGAACCCATTTTGGGATTTTTTGTTTGAAACTGAAAGAATTGAAATTTTAACCTAGGGCTTTGATGATTAGATTTGTCTATGATGACAGAAGTACCTTTTGTTATGGTTTACTCTATTCAAAGGGTAATTGATTTTTAGATTTTTATCTGTATCAAATAAATTAACTTTTTAAATAGTTTTTCCCCTTTTGTTTGCAACTCCCAAACTTGCTTTTTTCTTACTCCTTTCCTTTCTTTTTAACTCTTTCTTTTCTTTGCTACTTTGTACTTTATATCTTTTTGAAATTTTAATAAAATTTGGGAAAAATTTGTGCTAATTGAAAAGGCTTTTATTTTTAGTTTTAATTACAATACCACTTCCTCGGTGTGTCTTTTCTTAAAGCTTAAAACTAGAAACCACTTCACACATCATAGCAAAAGCAGGTGTGTATTAAAAAAATGGTGAATATGAAGAGGCCTACATGTCTTCTTTTCTCACCACATACACACCACAGAAACACTTCAGAGAGCTGGGACCAGTCATCACATCTCTCAGTGTTTCAGCAATATATGTGCGGTAGGAAAAAATTGTGTAGCTACCTGACACAACATGTGTATACCCATATCTTCTGAAGCCACAGTTAAAATAAAGGGACGTTAAAAGTAGGGCTGCTGTCATGCTGTGCAAACCCTAACTGGAGAGACAAAAGAGAATTGCTATTTTCTTTTGATGAATTTATTGAAAATTATGTTCCTTTTATAATCAAGTGTTGTAACTGGGATGCTGAAAAAGCTTCAGGACCTCTAGGAGAGTAGCACATTGCCAAAAAAATTATAATATTCCCACTCAAAAGAATCACGCAGAAAAATTATTTATGCAATTGGTAAAAATTGACACTGACTTGATGGTACATAATTAGTTCCAAAAGAAAATGTTTCCTTTGCAGAAAGAACTTTCATGCCATTTCCTGAAAGTTATAATATTGGGGCAGAGAAAAATGCTTCCTTCCTACATTTTGACATGCAATTGGACTGTCTGAATGATGATCAAAAATTAGAATGAAGCTATGTAGATGTCAGGAATCAGAGGCTCATGCTGTTTTCAAAAGAATTTTTGAAAATTTGGTTTTAAATGTTATTTGAATCATTTTTAAAGGATACAGGATTTCTTTACTAAAGCATTTAAGCCCCATATTAAAGAAAGATGGTGTGAGCTGAGAACAAATGTAATAGGAAAGTACTGACAGATTTTCTACAATTTAATATAAGTAGTTAGTAGTTTTATTTCCTTAAGTTGAACTTAGTACTATTCATTTTCAAAAGCCCAAGATTGATTCTTTTTTTAAGATAGAAGTTAATGCTCAAAGTGTTTTCAAAAAATGTACGGTTGACAAGGGTTATCTATCCTCACTTTGATAAGACTGAAAAATGAATCCATCAAATGCCTGCAAATGTCTTGAAATACCGATTGCAGGAAAATAAGCAAGTTCAGAGAGCACCAGGCACCCCACACTCATTGCTTATGTTTTGTTCTTGTATTTCAGCCCAAAGCCACAATAGGCCAAAGCAACAAACCTGTGACAAAGATGAACTTTTTCAGAAAAATCTTCCTAGAAGAGAACATAGTGTGAAGGAAATCCTAAAAACTGACTCCAATCATCCTAGAGGAAGGGATTTGTGCTACAGCCATGTTATTCCACATACTCAAGAAAAAGACTTAGAGGTCTTAAGGAAAAACTGTAGTCCTGAAAGGAGGCCTTTCTATCCTCGAGCTGTCTATCCCATCCGACCTCACATTCCAGAAGATTACCTGAAGGTTTCCCTAGCTTATGGGATTGATAGGCCTAGTTACCTTACTCACTCACCTATCCAGCCTTCTACTACCCCAAGTCCTTCAGCAAGAAGTAGCCCAGACCAAAGTTTAAAAAGTTCAAGCCCTCACAGCAGTCCAGGAGTTACAGTTTCACCCTTAGCTTCTGTGACTCAAGAGCACAGGGAGCCTTATCCTTACTTGAACGGACTGTATAACACAGAAGGATTAGGGTCATATTCTGGATATGCCCCCTCAAGCCACCTTTCACAAACCTTTCCCTACCCCAAATTCCTATTACCACCATATGGCATGAGCATCAACAATTTCAATCTCTTCCCAAGGATGTATCCTTTGTATAGCAGCTTCTTCAGCGGTGGAAATCTTTCCCCTCATATCCTGAACTCATCTACCCTTCCAAGTTCCTTGCCATCGGATGGGAGCCGTCACCTCTTGCAGCCGGATCATCCAAGGGACCTTCTGATTCCTGCACACAACAGTGCCTTCTCCATCACAGGAGCTGCTGCCAGCATGAAAGACAAGCCATGTAGCCCCACAAGTGGGTCGCCCACTGCAGGCACTGCAGCCACTTCTGAACACATCATGCAACCAAAACCTACCTCGGCACTATTAGCTGCCACTAGCAGTGAAGAAGCCATAAATCTCATCAAGAACAAGAGGAATATGACTGGTTATAAAACCCTTCCCTATCCCTTGAAAAAACAGAATGGCAAAATAAAATATGAATGCAATGTCTGCTCTAAAACCTTTGGCCAGCTCTCCAATCTAAAGGTAAGCTTTTAAAAAGAGACATAATGGCTAGGTAGATTTCTTTGACTACAATTTCCTCAAAAATGACTTTTTGGGAAAGCCTAAAAGAAGTTGACATGCTAAAGAGTGTTTCCCAACCCCCCTAAAAATTAGTCCATAAATACATGCTGATATTATATTTATTCCTGTGGTTTTACAATTTTAAATATCTGTAATTCATTTTAAAGATTAACAGTTGTGCAGTAATCATTTCTTAACTGATTCATTAAAGTGGCTATAATGCAAAATGGATTTGACTTGGTCACTTTAATTCTGAGGGATTCCTGCTCTGTGAAGTTTTGATAACTGAACTAAGAAAGTGAGTGCTTCTAATATATAAAGTATTGGATGTGGGGAGAGATGATGATGGACCATGTAAAAGCTAATGGCACCTAATAAGAAAGGTCTAAGAAAGACTAAAAAGGAGAATGAATTGTACTAGGAGTCACTACAGGAGGAAGCTGTCGTTTCATCAAGTGCTGGGCTGCCACTCATTTGCCTAAAGCAAGATTCTTCAAACTTGACAAGTTTAAGACTTGTGGATTTCAACTCCCAGAATTCCTGAGCTAACATGACTGAAGGAGGAATTCTGGGAGTTAAAGTCCACAAGTCTTAAAGCTGTCAAGTTTGAAGACCCCTGGCCTAGAGTCTAGTTGCAGTGAGGTGATATTTGAATTTCTCAACAAACAAACATATATAATTCCTGACTTCTGCAGTCCAGTTGTTTTTTTCTGTATAGTATTTGAGGCAATAAGTTCTTATCCATTATTGTTCCATGTTCTTTTCTTACTCAACAATATTTAATGTCAATTTGGAAAGGAACAATTCAGCCATGGATCAACCCTGTCAAAATAGTATATAGATAAAAGAGATTAATTCTTTGATTTCTGAAGCTTCTGTCACATTAGTAATTTCCACAAGTGGTTTTCTCTCTTTAAATATTTCTATGTACATATTAAAATGGATTGTTGTAGATCTTGGGTAGCAGCAGTATTTAAATAGCAATGTACAAAACTGTTTCTATTTTCTTTCCTTTTCATAAATAATGCTTATAGAAAATGTAATAGCTAAACTTTAAATATTAATTAAATTAAATATTAATTCAATAAGAAAATCATTCTGAACATGTTAACGGTTTCTAGAGATCTCACTGCATTCTGTTTCTTGAAAGGTTCATCTTCGAGTACATAGTGGAGAAAGACCATTCAAATGTACTACTTGCAATAAAGGATTCACTCAGTTGGCTCACCTCCAGAAGCACTATCTGGTACACACAGGAGAGAAGCCTCATGAGTGTCAGGTGTGTAGAGTTTGCAAGGAATGACTTTAGCAAAATCAAAGTAAAGATATCCTTGAGTCGCATTAGACTGTTGGCTACTTGATGAATGTATATATGACTTGAGAGTGGGGCAATGCAGATTTGCTTTGCAATGGTACAGAAATACTTTCTTTTTTCAACTTCCTAGTCTAGCTTAAAACACTACAATGTGCTGGTAGCCTCCCATCCAACCCTGAGTTGGATCCACTGAAGATGGTTGCATGCTTTGGAGGGAGCAGTTCCTTGCTAGAAGAATGGAGACATGATTTTGCAAAAAATGATTACACAAGATTCATTCTAGATAGGAAAAGGTGGGATTTGAGAGCTTGAAATTTATTTGTTTGTGCTTTTATGTTAAAGTAGACGTAACTCCAATTTACTTCCTCCCAATTTTAGGTCTGCCATAAACGATTCAGTAGCACAAGCAACCTGAAGACCCATCTGCGGCTGCATTCAGGAGAAAAACCTTATCAGTGTAAGCTGTGCACTGCTAAATTCACCCAGTTTGTGCACCTAAAGCTACACAAACGACTCCACACCAGAGAGCGCCCACACAAGTGTATCCACTGCCATAAAAGTTACATCCACCTTTGTAGCCTCAAGGTCCACCTGAAGGGAAACTGCCCTGTAATTCCTGCTCACAACCTTTCTACAGAGGACCTTAACCGGATCAATGAAGAGATTGAGAAATTTGACATTAGTGACAATGCGGATAGGTTGGATGAAGTCGAGGACAGTGTTGATGTAGCATCGGTGGTAGGGAAAGAAATACTCGCTGTGCTTAGAAGCGAGATAGAAGGAGCCACGCTGAAAGCATCATTACAGAGAAACCTGGGGAATGGGCTGGTCTCCTCTGGGTGTAACCTTTACGAAGCCTCAGATGTATCGGTTGTGAAGTTGCCTCATGCTCATCCACTACCTCAGGTACCTATCAAGGTCAAGCAAGAGACAGATGAACCAATGGACCCTTAAGTGCTGTGGGATGTACGTGTGCATTGTGTGAGAGAGTATATGTGTGTGGTTTAGTATGTGTGGCAAAGGAGTGATGTTTGTTTGTATTTTAATTTATGACCTGGCAAGTCAGGGTGCCTGTACCAATTGCTTGTACAGTATATTGTATCAATGCTGCAAAACAACCTCAGCTTACAGTAGCTTCTCCAGTTGAAAGAAGGAATTTCCATGTTGCATTCTCAGGGCATGAAAAGAGGCCAAGACTGTTCGTTGCCTCTCCTGCTTCCCAAAAAGACTGTCTAATATCCATAATCTTTTTGTAATAATAGTACTTCATAATTTATTATGCAATTTACCATTCAAAAAGCAATAGCTAGGATATTTACAATGACAAGAATATTCATTGTAAATGGAATATGTGTGCTTTTCATTTTTGTGTTTGTTTGTCCTGTGGCTGTTCTCCATAGAGTTGATTCCTGTACAGCTGTTTAATAACTGCAAAATAATAGCAAAACCCATGATTGACTAGGCTGCAAGGGTGAAAATGTTTTAACATGCCTATTCCAGACATGATTATTTTGTTTTGCCAAAGGTATATCCTTAATAGTCATTTGGTTGTAATAGTGCTGTATAACTGAACAAAATAGATAAACATTTAGAATTCTTTATAGAAATATATATACAGCAGAAGGGAGAAACTGATATGTCTAGAATGAGTGAAAAGGTAAAATATTAGCCAAAATGCATCAAACACAGTCCTCACCTCAAAGCCCTTAGTTTTACCTCATGGTTGTGAGCAGTACTCTTAGAAAAGAACATTTTCTTTCTCTTGCATACTGTTTATGTAAGTAGAAAATTTAGGATACTCCAAAGATTCTCTCTGCAAAGAGGGGTATTGCAGAGGCATTGGCTGGCTACACCCCAAAGCTCCCACTGAGATTCTGGGAGAAATAGGACAGCTTTCCCTAATCCCTTCATTTTCCATCCCCTGTCTTGGACAGAAATTGGGTGGTAAACTCTTTTCTTGGCATACTTAACTAGATGGTTTTTTTTTTCTTCCCTGTATCATATGAGTCAAGTTTTCTCTCAGTATTTGTATTGGCACATTTTGTGGTTAATTTAATGAAAAATTAAAAGGGCATTGCAAAGTTGCTGAACAACAGTTACCTCATCGAGTGTGTCCAGTGATGCAGAAAATGCTGTCTGTCTTAATGCTTTGTCTTAATGCTTTGCTAATTTAGAAAACAAACCAAAACATGTAGAGAAGATGGAATGCACATTCTAAATTTTTTTGTTTTGTTGAATCCAAAGATAACATATCATGATATAGGGCATAGCACATAATTGTATTTATAATTACTTACACCACTGTCCTCTGTGTACATGCAAGCACATACTTTTGTGAGCCAAACCTTATAATAAAATACTGATTTAAATAGCTTGTTTCACTATCACAAAGGGTAAATTCTTAACATCAAAGCCATAATACTGTAAATCTTCTTACTCATCATGGCATGATTGTGCACATTTTTATTTGCTTCAAGAGATTTATCCACATAGTACTTTTTAAATTCTCCAAAATATTCTCTGAAGAATTACTCTTTCATCTCATATTATCATTACAAACGTCTGCCTTGGGAGATGGAAAAAATAATAATATAAACATGCTTGCTAAAGGTCAAACAGGTCACATTATTACTCATTTTTGAATGCTATATAGATCGAAACATTAAGAAGGATGAGTTGTTTAAAGTGTTCTGGAAGATCTGTCCCTTTTCCTATGTCTTAAAAGGTGGCCTGGTCACCAGTAAAAAGGGCAGTGTTACTTTTCTTGCAGTATGTATATCTTTATATCTCATAATAATCTTAAGGAATTAGGCTGTTACAAATATGACATTATTCTAATGCCTTCTTATATAAAGCACCAAACGTATCCATAATCTACAGGTAGCCCAAGAAAAACTTTATATGTATGCCTTTTGAAGGAAGAGTTACAGTTCATAACATTTCTGTTCCCATAAATTGTGATACAAATATAATTCAAATGTAGCATTGTTTCATAAACATAGCCATTAACTATTGGATAAACCAAAGTACCACTACTCCGATCACTGGACACACACATGCTTTTATTAATTGCCTATAGTGCTTTCTTGTATTTGATACGAATTTTACAAAGATTTATATGCATCAGCTTTAAAACTGCTTCTTTGTCTAATTGTCTCCCCTGTTTAAAAACTTTGAATGTAGCAACAATCAGTGTTTCCCCTCCCTCTAAGGATAGGTTCTGACCAAAGTTAACAGGCTTTTTACTTTGCTACAACAAAATATCTTATGTTTACGTACTGGTTTACATTGTTATTTATGTGCAAAAATGTCAAAATGTAAATTAAATATAAAACGTTCCTTGCTTTACCAATGATGGCTTCTTCTTCTTTTTAAATGTAAGCAGTGTTACTTTAGTTCCAACTTTCATTTACTCCCCAGGCCAAAAAACACTTAACATTCACAATGATCTTTTTCAATAGAAATCTCTGATTCTAAATTGACTTCCTGTAAATTGGCCTTTCTGAAGGTGTTGTGCCACAGCATGGCTAGGAAAGGCTCCTCTTTTTTTATACCTATTTAGAGGCCTGGTTTAGATTCACCAGATGGGACCTGTAAAAAAAGACTGGTCATGTTTTATTGCACAAATTTACTTCCCTTTATGTGCAAGGAAAAACAGCAGAATGGAAGGAAGAATTAAAGCTTGAAAGTCATTTGTAATTTTGAGATTTCATAAAATATATAAAGGTCAAAAAACAAGGCCCAGTATCACCTGTTTGCTCATCAAACTGCACTATCCTGATAAAATTCTGCACTGAAATTCAAATAAATCAAGTAGGTCTTCAAGATTAATGGATCAGATGAATAGACAGAGTTAGGAATGCACAATGCAAATATTAACTGCTTCAACCCAAATCCAGGTTTCATTTCATAGCAAAAATTCTGCCATTCTTTAAAAAATAAAGGACCTTTATTGTTGCAGACTCAACTGATTTTAGATACATGCACTCATGTTTCACGTGTGCAACTGTTTTGGCAGGAAGGGTTGATGTGGAAAAGGCCTAGATGCTCTGTGGTCTTCTCTGGAGTACCACTCAAACCGAGCAGCTGCAGTGCAATCTTTTTCATTTCTACCCAGAACGAAAAGGATATCCATCACCTTCATATCTCTCTTCAGTCTACCATGTTCCTCAAATGATACAACAGCAGAAATTTAGGAAGAAACAATGTCATTCATGAAGAGATGTATAGTTCATCCACATTACCCTGACAGCACTTATGCAAATTAGAGTTCCAGATGAGCTGGAAGTTCACAAAAGGAGCCAACAATCTTTGGCATCCAGTAGGGCTACAATTAGAAACAATTTCCAAGAAAATGAGAACACGTTTACCTTTGATACAGAAGCAGTTTGGTGTAGTGGTTAAGGCACCAAGCCAGAAACCAGGAGACTCTGAGTTCATGTCCTGTCTTGGGCACAAAGCGAACTGAGTTACCTTAGGCCATTCACTCTCTCTCAGGCCTAGGAAGGAGGCAGTGGCAAACCACTTCTGAAAATTGTTGCCAAAAATTGCAAGGACTTGTCCAGGCAATCACCAGAAGTCAAGAATAACCTTTCCCCCAAAAACCACATCCTTAACACAGTTTTATTATAGGCTCCATGAAGATTATGCTTCATAATTTACTTTGTACACTTGTTTCTAATGAGTAACTGATGCAAAATAAAAGGAACTGCATAACAACAAAGCTTACACCAATAAGAATGCAATTCTTACTAATTCAGGTACGAAGTATAGGATCCATGGCTGGAGTTCAGCACAATTCAATGGTGTACAGTAATAAACATGATACACAGGACAGGCTTATCACAAAATCTATCATCTTTTTCACAGACTTGCCAAGTTAGTTTTCAGATTACATTGGAGAAATTCTGCAAATATTGCATTGGGTTTGGCCTGGTTAAGAGGGTGTTTTTTTCTAAATCATCTGCATATTTGAAACAGCTACATTTTTTTTTAAAGAGAAAGCTGGAAGGTGAAATGCTAGGTGGATAGGAGGTTTGAAAATACTCTTTGAGCAAAGGAGTCATTTGGAGAGCTCTTGCATGATCTTAAAGAACTGCAAAGCTGTTATTCTAATCTCTCTCACTAAATGAATACATGCTTTGTGGTGTAAAATATTGTTAATCCTCCTACCAGCAAGTTTCATTTTTATTTACCTTTAAGGAGGACAAGCCACCATTGATTTACTACAACAAAGTATATAATGTGATGATTTTATAATGGACCCATCAGGCAAAATCTACTTTTCACAAGTAATATTAAATAATCAAAAGACAGATTGGTTTGTCAGATACTCCTTCCTTCCTTCCTTCCTTCCTTCCTTCCTTCCTTCCTTCCTTCCTTCCTTCCTTCCTTCTTCCTTCCTTCATGGAAGAATAAAGACAGGATGCTTATTCTAAGATTTCTTCTCCAACAACTCAGAAAGTTTATAGAGAAGCACAACTTTTTAACTATCATTTTCCTGTCTCTTGTTTGCTTCTAATTGCAAAATGCCAGTCAACCGTTTCTTCAAAACAAAGAATTGATGCCTTTCTTCCTTTAGCCTGTAAAGCTGCTATATTTGTTCAAGTTCATTCAAGAATATATGTGGGGCTCCACAGGATGGGAGACCAAGGGGCAATCTCATTGCTTGAGTAGGACTCCATTAGCTAGATGTTGGATGGAGATCCATGTATTTTCAATGCCTCACTCAAGTTGTGTTTCCTTCATTTTTACTTCTGATATTGTTTTATATGAGAAGTTTGTAGGCAATAGGATTCATTGGGGCTTGTAGGCCAAACTGTTGCTTAGTCCCACATATCATGATTTCAAAAAAACTGGAAGCTCTAAGCTTCTGCCATCAATTTCAGTTATAGAGATATACTATAGATGGGGAATCAAACCCATGCAAGAAGTTAAGAAACCTGAAACTTCAAGGAATGAATCATCTCCCTGCTAGGCTAGCTTTTATATCCTGGAGAACTATTTGTTTGGGTTTTTATTGTTGGAAATAATGTGATATTTTCTTTTACTGACTTATAAAACATATCCAATATAACTTAAAGATCTAGTTTAGGTAGAACTGATTCTGTGTGAAATGGGAAAGGGGGAAACTTGGCATTATTTTCTAGTATTTATTGGCCCAGACTTCAACCCTTGGCTTAAAACACACTCCAGCCTTTCCTTCTCCAAAACAACAGTTGCTAACCCAAAACTAAAAATAGCTCCAAATGGAGATATGTTATTTTTCTTTTCTTAAACAGACAATACCTTCAACCACATTCTCTGTTTTAAGAAGTAGTGGGGACCAAAAAGGAATAAGGTCATGCAAGAAAAGAACACAGCTTTGGAACTAACAGAGAACTTGTGTTAATGGGCATAGATGACATTGGATAGCTAAAACATTCTGCAGGAATTTTTAAATAATAGGGCCAGAAGAGGTGTCTGCTCCTGTGGAAGGCACTAAGCAGTCTAGTCCTGATGGAAATTATTCTTCTTGAAAATGGATGATTCTAGTTTAGGGCTTCAACAAAGCATTTTTTAATCCAGGTGGTTTGCTGAGTTCCCTTTAGAACCTAAATCAAATTGACAGTCAAGGGACTAAGAGTCAGGACAGCACAAACATACATATCCTGCCAGTAGTTAGTGTGCAGTCCCATCAAGACAGGATTATAGAAGAGCTTCATTGAATTATGGCTGATCTTCTGCTTCTCCTTCATCCCTGACTCCTGGTTTGTTCTTTCATACTAATATCTGATTTACAATTATTTCGACTCTTTCATTCTGGAGCAGAAAACTTGTTGATGAACTACAGCTCTGGATTAAGCTCCAAATCCATGTGTTGTTTTTTCCTAGTATGAATTGCCGTGTCCCCATGAAGCAATAACATAAGTTTAAAATGTGAAGTCAGAATCTCAGAAGGAATCAGAATGGTAATTTCACCAGCCCCAAGTATCTATAGAGTCCTAGGGTACGGCGGATCTCAAAAGTGCTATTGCAAAGGAATGGAAGGGATAGGGTGGGTGTGATACTCCATTTCATCAGACCTCCTGCTTAGGCAAAGCATATACAGGGATGGGCTTCAAAAATTTTAGCAACGGGTTCTCTGCCCAGTTGCTGGGTGGGTGTAGCCTAGTCAGCTTCCTGCACCACAGCAGGGGGGTGGGGCTTGCCCTTTCCCAGACTCCAGAGGCTTTCCTCGAACCTCTGGGAGGGCAAAAACAATGTCCCCAGGCTCCGGAGGCTTTCTGGAAGCCGGAAACCTTCCTGAGCTTCTGGGAGGCCCATTTTTTTGCCCTTCCTGAGCCTCCCTGCACACCCTGCACATACCTGCATCCAAAATGGGCCGCCTGGGGACTCCTGGGAGGGGAGGGGAGAGGAGGGATGGGTGGGGCCAGCCAGGAGTGGGATTTGGGGATTTGGGAGATTTCTCTGAACTGTGCAGAATCTTAGCTAGAGGATCTCCCAAACCCCTTCGAACCCCCAGCAGCCCACCCTTGAGTATAAACCTTTGAATCCAGAAACCCAGAAGATGGAATTGAACAACAATCCAGAGTAGGAACAACGAAACAGAGATAGAGCTGAACTGCAATTCCAGTATGATTAGTACTGAGAATAAATGGAGTTGCAGTTCCATTCCAGAGATAGTACATCACTCATATCCATTTTTATTTTTTTGTTTCAGGATAAATGTTGCCTCATTAGCAATTCTGGGGAAAATAGTCCCCCCTATCTAACCCTGTTGTACAAAAGACCTCAAAATGTAATTCCTTAATATAAATCATGAAATAAATTGTGAGAGCAGTTTGGTGTAGTGGTTAAGGCGTCAGGCTAGAAGCTAGGTGATGTGAGTTCTAGTCCTGCCTTAGGCACAAAGCCAGCTGGTTGACCATAGGCCAATCACTCTCTCTCCAGCCCTAGGAAGGGAACAATGGCAAACCACTCCTGAAAAACCTTGCCAAAAAAACTGTCCAAGCAGTCTTTGAAAATTGGACATCATGGAACAGAATTTTAGAAAATGGAATAAATAAGGTTAAACGGTTTCTGGTAAAGACAATATTTTCTACTTATAGCCAAAAACAAAACAAAAAAGAAAGAAATAGTATAATTTCTTTTTAAGAAGCTAAATCAGCATTTAGTACTAAGTTGTTATGCAAATAACAACTCTATTCTACCTAATCAAGTAAAAAAAAATGACACGTTTTTCAGTAGTGAATAATTGCTACTAGAAACCTTCAAGTTCTTAATGCATCTTTTAAAAAGCAATTAAAATGAATATTAAAGCAAATTTTAACTTTTACAGATGTCAATTATAGCAAGTCTCACATAATCTCTAGGCTAAACCAGACATTGTCCCTTTTCTACTTCCCTCCCCAAATGTATTATCTAGTCTACAGAACAGCAGCTGGTCTTACAGTGCTTCCCAGTCAAACATATGATCTCTTATCTCTTGCCAGAAATTCTCCACACAATCTGGGCAGCTGGAATCTTCAAAACCAACTGCTCCTCCCACCTCATGTCATTTAGGAATAAATATGTCCTAGACTAGACACTCATTTTTGCTCTTGTTTCAGATCTTGAAGCCAAAAAGTCAGTTATATTTTCTGCAGTGCTAGAGAATAGAGGAAAATTCTTTCAGAAAATCTTCTGCTTGTATTGCTTGAAAATGTCTGGCACAATTCAAATTTTCACCCCATTTTTAAATTTATTAGATAGATAGATAGATAGATAGATAGATAGATAGATAGATAGATAGATGAGAGAGAGAGAGAGAGAGACATGGATACATATAAGAGCAGGATTTTTTCCAATGGTGTTTTTTTTTTTTTGCTATTTAAAAACCTATGGTTTGCTACTAATTTACTTTTGGTATCAGTAGTTGTTCATTACATAAATAATCTTTAAAGCAAGCTATCAAGGTTTCTTAGGTAAGAAGAATGGAATAAATACACATACTCTATATCTAGTTCATTAAATGAAGAATATAGTTAATTAAATGAAAAATATCTAGTTCATTAAATGAAGAATATAGAATACACATACTCTATATCTAGTTCATTAAATGAACTGATGAATGAATAAATACACATACTCTATATCTAGTTCTATTATCTATCCGTTATCTATCTATCTGTCATCTATCTATCTATCTATCATCTATCATCAGGAGTGTCAAACTCGTGTCCGTCACGTGATGTATTGGGACTCTTTTCCCCTTCACTAAACTGGGCGGGAGCAGGGCCAGCACGTGATGCATCCGGCCTGCAGGCCACAAGTTTGACACCCCTGATCTATATCTATTATCTATCTTCTGACTCCCACCTCCCCAGATGGACCAAGCAACAGAAGCATGAGAGATAACTTGATTGGAAACATTTGTTTGCACTATGGGTTTTAGCAAAATTAGCTGAGATATAAAATTTAACAAATTATGAAGATGCAAATTGATGTAGCCGTGATGGGCTACTTATAGAAATGGATTTACTTGCCTAAAGAGCCAGTTTAGTGTGGTGGTTAAATCATCAGACTAGAAAATGGGAGGCTATAAGTTCTACTTCAGCCTTAGGCTTAAGTCCTTTTCTAGCTTAAGAAGAAAGTAAGGACAAGCCACTTCTGAAAGTCTTGTCAAGAAAACAGACTAGTGCAGGTAGTCACTGCCAATCAAGAAGGAATTGAAGGCAAAGAAGAAGATGAGAAAAGAATAGGAGGAGGAGAGAGGGAAGAGGAAAAGAGGCAGAGGGAGGGGAGGGGAGGGGGAGGAGGAGGAGGAGAAAAGGAGAAGAAAACAAGGAGAAGGGGAAGGAGGAGGAAAAGAGGGAGACAAATGGGGGAGGGGAAGGGGAGAGGAGAAGAAGAAAAGGAGAAATACAAGAACATAAGGAGAAGGGGAAGAAGGAGAAAAAGAAGAGAGGATGAAGAGGGAGAGGAAGAGGAAGTTCTAGGAAGTCCACAAGTCATAAGAGTTGGCCATTATCTGACCTAGACCGAAAACCTGGGGTAAATTACTCCCCTAAATTCAAGCACAGATGAAAATGTGTAGCATCGAATAGATACGTTTGCACTAAAGCATTAAAACAAGCAACATGCAATAGAAAGCTTTGCCATATGGTAAATTATGTGCCTGAACTATCTTTCTTTGGATATCCTGTTTTTCTTTCGTTAGAGAGCCGATGGGCAAACACAGAGCACAAAACTGGTTGTGCCAGTGGACATTTCCTCACTGATATTAAACATGCTCCACAGCTGATCCAAAGAAGAGATCAAACCTCATACCTAATTAGTCTCTTGAACTTGTCCTTTGTGTAGAATAGAGTGGTCCTTCCAGTTCAGCCTGTTTCTTAGCACACCCTTCTGACAAGGTAAGCCATATTAGTTTAATTGACCATGCTCAGGGAAGGCTGCAAGGTATCATTAACTTCACATTGAAAATGTATTTAGCCTCATGTCTTCAGCCACGTTCTGCTACATTGGTATTGTGCAACTGTCTTCATTTTTTCTATCCCCACAATGATGCCTCTGCTCCACTTTTACTTCATCCACCCTGGTGTGGTAAACAGAACCTGTAACTGATGTGAACCTTTCTAGTTCTTATGCAGGCCATAATTGTTCTGATTGACCAATGATTAAGTTCTACCAAGGCAGCCCATCAATCAATCAAGATGTGTGCCACTGTGAAGGACCGTTCTTTGACTCCAGGGTGTCAACATGCCAAGCATCCCTGAACTGCTCTCAAGTTGCCATGGACAAAGGGAGATGGGAGAGTGAACTTCACTGCTGCCTCAAGGAGCTGGTATCTCAGTCAAACCAAGACACATTTCACCTGAATCACCAAGACCGTCTCCACGGAAACCCACAGTGGCCAGAGAGAGGGACTTTTACAACCCGCGAAATTGCTTCATTGGGAAATGCAACTGATGATACATATTGGGGGGGAGGGGGAAACAGGGTCAGAGGGAAAGCATGAATTAACTGAGGTCAGAGTTGGCTGTACCTGGTCCATGCTGGCATGAAGCTCCTAATAATAATTGGATTTCTTTTTAAGCTTGGCTTGAGACTCATTGATTTAATTAGGGCATCTATCAGAACCCTAACACAGGGGTCTCTAATCTTGCCATGGCTAGCTGGGCAATTCTCAGCAACTCAGAGAATTGTCCAGCTAGCCATGACAAGATTGGAGATCTCTGAAATAAAAGAAGGGTTCACATCTTAAAAGTGGCCAGGTTGGACACCCGTTTCATTCGGTTTATCAGTTTAAGTTGCAATACGTGGAATATAAGTAAGCTTTGATATAAGTGTATTTGGAAGGTCCTAAAGTAAGTGTGCTATTTTTTCCCCAATTTCAAGGTTTCTTTTGTTATTTACTGCTTCTTGTTAAGGCGCCAGTATTGAAATGCTATTGTTAATAGATCTGTCTTCATCAATCAATCAATATATGTGTTCACATAGCACATAGAGCAGTCAAGTCATTAGATTCTAGTGCAACATATGAATGACAATTCATAATTTATTAATGGTAAATTCTGAGATGCATAAGCAGTACTTGTAACCATGGCTTGCTGGTGGCATAATGCTCAAACTATGGCATAGTACTGTCTCCAAATGTAACTTCATCGCTTGTTGATTACTCTCTTCTTGAACCAGCAGAGAATGAAAATATGCAAAAAGAAAAATTATTTATCAAAGTGGCATCTTCAGTACTGGTGCTTTTGGCGATATGAATCTTTCCCCACTGATTTTATTTTAAAAACAAAGAAAGTAGGAAAAAATATTCTTCTGCCAAGTCTAACTCGTTTGGAGTAAATCATCGGCATCTTAAAAATGATTGTAAATGCTGTAAATCTTATTCAGGAAACAGAAACTACCAAAACTGGCACAACAATGAAAGATGACCAAAGAAAATCAGACTCCAGTAAGGGTTTTTGTTTGAACCTACACTGTGGTGATAAGGGTAGTATGGTATACTTATTTCTCCACCCTTATTGCATCATGGGAATGTGCTCAAGCAAGCTTTTTAAAAGTGACTCATTCTCTTTTAATGAATAAGAGGCCAATAAATCTATTTGTGGGATATTGTGAGTTATGTGGGGGCAGAATTTTGCTGATAAAAATCACCCAGATTCACTTTTTTCCTGAACTCTGCATGGGTTCCCAGAAGAGGTGAGGAAGGCAATCACATTACCTGGGATTGATTTGGCTTGTTGGTTTTCAGGTGTTTGTGGCGTGAGTCCTGGGATATGTATGCTTATCTCACACACCTCTTGGCCCTTCTGGAAAACAAAGGCACCAAGGGAGGGGTCAGTTTGGGGTGGGCTCTGCATACCAAGTTGAAGGTGGCAATGGTATACCCCTCCTGAAAAGTCGCTCTAGAGACTCTTGAGAGATTTAAACAACTAAAACCCAGTTTCCAGAGAGAGCAGTTAGATTACAACCACAAAGACGCAGTGATTTTCAGTCTAGCAACCATGGTGTTCATTTGAGTGGTTGCCAAATCAGGATTGGGAAACACTACAGATAGTCCTCAACTTACAACAGTTCGTTTAGTAACTGTTCAACGTCACAAGGGCATCGAAAAAGTGACTTATGTCTGTTTTTCACACTTACAACCACTGCAGCATCCCTGTAGTCATGCGATCAGAATTTGGGTGCACGACTCATATTTATGATGGTTGCAGTGTCCCAGATTAAGGTGATCTCCTTTTGCAACCTTTTGACAAGCAAAGTCAATGGGGAAGCCAGATTCACTTAACAATCAGGTTGCTAACTTAACCACTGCAGTGATTCACTTAACAACTGTGGCATGAAAGGTTGTAAAATGGAGCAAAATCCACTTAACAAAGGTTCCGTTTACCAACAAAAATTTTGGGCTCAATTGTGGTCAAGGAATACCTGTATATTGCAATAGTTGCTGGTGTTATTTTTATCTTTTGTTGTTGATGTAAAGTAGTGGGAGTTTGGGGGGGGGGGAATGGGTCCACTTCTCTCTCCTTGGATGCAGGAGGTTGTATTTCGTGATTTTTGTGCTTTTAATAGGCTGTGGTGCAGCAGGAAGATAGGTTGGACCTCCCAATTCCATCTATCTCTGCATCTGTTTTCTCTGCACCACAAACTTGTCTAATAATATTGGGGAGCTGCTGAGAAAAGATTTATTTATCTATTTTATTTATTTATTTGATTTGTCAATCGCTTACAAGATAATAGGTGTAAGTATAAACATGAGTAAGAATACAGGAAATAGGTACAAATAAATGGGGACAATAGGACAGGGACGGTAGGCACGATTGTGCACTCATGCACGCCCCTTAAGATGAACGGAGATGAAGAAGGTCAATTAAGAATTGGATTAAATCTATCTTCAGATAGATTCCTACAACCGTTTGTCAAAAACATTCTGGCCTTTCAGGCACTGCCTCATTGATTGATTGAAGTTTATTCCAACTGATATTTATTTATTTATTTTTATTTTATTTATTTAAATACTTATACACCGCCCTTCTCCCGAAGGACTCAGGGCGGTGCACAGCCGATCATAACCCCAATACACTATACAAAAATTAAAATGAATTAAATAATTTAGGCTGTTTTAATTTTAAAAAGTTTACCCCTCCCCATAAATAATTAAAACCCCAAATATTCAAACCCAATTTAAAACGAGAGACAAAGTTAAAATCTTGTATCAGCCTACGCCAGCCTGCTCAAAGAGCCAAGTTTTTAACGCCCGTCTGAAGGCTCTCAGGTCCGTGTTGGTGCGTATCTCTGGGGGCAGACTATTCCAGAGGGCGGGGGCCCCCACAGAGAAGGCCCTACTCCTGGGGGCCGCCAGATGACACATAGAAGCCGACGGCACCCGGAGAAGGCCCTCCCTGTGGGAACGCACAGGTCTGTTGGAGATCACCAGCAGAACGCGGTCCTGCAGGTAGCCTGGTCCAATGCCATGGATCGCTTTAAAGGTCAGAACCAGAACCTTAAAGCAAACCCAGAAAGCCACCAGCAACCAATGCAGCTCGCGCAGGAGAGGCGTCACATGGGAGCTTCGCGACGCCCCCATGATCACCCGCGCGGCCGCATTTTGTACCAGTTGGAGTCTCCGGGTGTTCCCCGCAGGGAGTCCCATGTAGAGAGCGTTACAGTAATCCAGGCGAGAGGTGACAAGGGTGTGAGTGACCGTGCGTAAGGCGTCCCGATCTAGGAAGGGCCGCAACTGGTAGATCAGGCGAACCTGATAAAAAGCCCCCCTGGAGACGGCCGCAATATGGTCTTCTAGAGACAGCCGTGCATCCAGGAGGACACCCAAGTTGCGAGCCCTCCCTGTGGGGGGTAGAATCTCTCCCCCAATAGCCAGCGATGAAGTCAGCTGATTATATCGGGCCACCGGAAACCACAGCCACTCGGTCTTGGATGGGTTGAGCTGGAGCCTGTTCCCGCCCATCCAATTCCACACGGCCTCCAGGCACCGGGACATAGCCTCCACAGCATCGTTGGAGTGGTCCAGGGTGGAGATGTAAAGCTGGGTATCATCTGCATACAGATGACACCGCACCCCAAGACCACGGATGATCTCGCCCAGCGCCTTCACATAAATGTTGAACAGGAGAGGGGAGAGGACCGATCCCTGAGGCACCCCACAAATAAGGGGCCTAGAGGTGGACCTCTCCCCCCCCTCGCCAACACAAATTGCGAGCGGTTGGAGAGGAAGGAGGAGAACCATCGCAAGACAGTTACCCCAATCCCTAACCCCTCCAACCGCCGCAATAAGATACTATGATCGATAGTATCAAAAGCCGCCGAGAGGTCTAACAGGACCAGGACAGAGGAAAACCCCCTGTCACGGGCCCTCCAGAGATCATCAACCAACGCGACCAATGCTGTTTCGGTACTATGCCCGGGCCTGAAGCCCGATTGGAATGGATAGAGGTAAGTCGCTTCCTCCAGTACTGAGGGAGCTGACATGCCACCACACCTGGTGTGGTGATATGAACCCACCTGGCCAGGATGCTTAGGAAGATGGATCACTCAATGTACTGGATGAGAATCAAGCCTTTTCCCAACACACAGGAACAGACTAAGATGTAGAAATCGGTGACTGGGCTGGGAAGACGTTGCAGTGATATCATAGCATTCTCAGAGCGTAAATGAAAAGTCTCCGGATAATCCATGTAAATATTTGAAGGAGGAGGAGGAGATCTCTAACAACACATTACTAAATTCAAAATGCTGGGATTTTGTGGACATGTATTTTACATTACAATCAGTTCAATGAGTAAATGTTGAAGTATGTGATGTGTCATTCATCTTTTTTTAAGTTTCAGTATCTGATGTGTCATTTTTTTAAAAAAAAAATCTTAAGTATGGTAAGCAACTTTTATATAACTTCACACCCATTTTTTATATTTTGGAACACTACATTCCTAAATTGTATTTATCCTTCATATGTATCCTGACCTAATGGATCATGTACTAAATTAAGCATATTGTGCAATAAAAATGCAGAGAAACAAGTGACATCTCATACTAAATTTGCTGCAGTGTCTTAAAATTTTCTTCTTATTGGGCAGAAGAAAACTGGAATAAATAAAACTAATATGAAACTGTTAGCATTCTATCTTCCATATTTATTCTGTAATGTTTCCTTCTCAAAATATATAACAAAATCTATATAATGTTTCAATAGGAAAACAAGAAAAAGAGCTCTATTATTCTAATATGAAATGGAGCTCTTCAGACATCAAGCTGATTGCTTAAAATGTCCTTGAGGGGATCCAGCAAATCACCTCATAGGTCTTCCATAGAAGAATGGAATATTCTATAGAAGAAAGAAATATGAATATAATGTGTGCATATTCTCCTACAAGAATATATATGCATTTATAGGAGCATGTCTAAAATATCTTTGTTATCCAGAGGTGACATTCAGCAGGTTCTGATCAGTTCTGGAGAACCGGTAGTGGAAATTTTAAGTAGTTCAGAGAACCGGCAAATACCACTTCTGACTGGCCCTGCCCGCAAGGTATTCTCTGCCTCCCGAGTACCAGCTGATTGGCTGGGTCTTCTTTTGTTGTCCTGCACAGGAGAATGGAGCTGGAAAGCAGGTTAGTGGAGTGGGGTAGAAATGGAGTTTTACAGTATCCTTCCCTGCCATGCCCACCAAGCCATGCCCACAGAATCGGTAGTAAAAAAAATTGAATCCCACCAGTGTTGTTATCCCTTTGGAATCCTCTTGAAACTGAAAGCTGTTAGTGTAAAGACAAAGAAAGAACCTGAATTAGATCCATAAGGCGTTTAAACTACAAACAAATAGTTCTAGGGAAGGACAGATGCAGACATGGGCTTCCCCTGAAACCTTCAAATCTGCTTTTGACATCAGAACACCAAATGCCAGAGATAGGAGAAAGAAAAGAAATGGTGGGGATGGACCAGAGAGGTTGTGGCCGAGTAGCAGGTATTGTTCCCCTGCTTCTCTAGGCAAGTCTTGCCTCAAACGAAGTGTGAATCTGCTCTGGAACAGACAGTGTCTCCAGATCATATCTACTTTCTGAACCTTATTGAGGTTCTTCTCCTTACAGCAGTTGTTGATTAGAGATCAGTTGTGGTGAGACCAACTTAGGGGAAGATCTAGGAAAGTTGCACATTTTAAGATATGTCCATCAGAGGCCAAGGAGGTATATCCTTTGGCTTGGACTTTTTTCTGTTTATCATGACGAAGCCTGACATTCTGTCTCTACGTCTACTCATCCCAGTGCAAAGTTTATTTATAGCGGGGTCACCTGCTAATAGTTTGTGTTAGGCGTGATTCATGCGCAGCATGTCTGCTCCCTAATATTTATGATAGTGATGGAGTTGGCAGGCTTATTTGACTTTCCCTCATCTACATTCATTGTATGATTTCTCCTAATTTTTCTTTTTAAAAAATGTGTTGTGGTTTAAGGCTGGCCAACCAATAAAGGAAACCTCTGTTCCATGGAAGATGACTCATTAAAAATGAAAGCACAGAGGCTTCATTGGCTAAGGAGGGAAAAGAACAAAAAACACTTCCATTATTTTGTTCTTTCTTTAGAACTCAGCAAAATTGGTTCTGTTTTAGGTTTAGCGTAATGTGGAAGTTAGACTAGCGTTACAAAAAAACCGACCCTATTTTCTTGTTGCAGCTTACAACATTTTCAGCATAATAATTATGAAAGCTATATCCATGCTGGGCAGAGAATAAATTAAAATAAAAGAGAACTGGCTGTATATTTCTTGTTGCTTAAAGTTCCGTAATGTAAGATTCTTTGGTCTTTCCAAAGAAAGAGTTTAATTAGTATCTAATTAGGTATTACATAAGCATGTCTCAGCTGCTCTGTTTTTCACTGAAGAGAAACTTGACTCCCGATGACTTTTTCGCTGTTTAGAGGCAGGGAGGGCTGATTTCCTAGTCTATGCTCTTAAGAATCATTTCTTTTCAACATCAGCCCTACTGGCTTTTCTCCAAATAGCTTACTCATCTGTTAATGAAAAGTCCAAATAAAGACCTTGGCACAAAATATGTCCCATTTAACAGTAACAGTTATCGGTATAAAGCTTTTAACCCTTCTGTGACTCATCTATATTCCGGAAACATAGAACCAGATTTTTCTAACAGCCTTGTTTTACATTAGAATGCAAGTAGGCTGTGCTGAAGATGGGTTATAGTGCTCTCACAGGGTAGGCC
Organism: Bungarus multicinctus; assembly: GCA_023653725.1. Classification (NCBI taxonomy): domain Eukaryota; kingdom Metazoa; phylum Chordata; class Lepidosauria; order Squamata; family Elapidae; genus Bungarus; species Bungarus multicinctus. The sequence continues at coordinate 102,376,031 of CM042836.1, read as the reverse complement.
TCCTCAGGATACTGCCGGCTGGGCGATGCCGGCTGGTGGCCCCGAGGGTGCGGGCCTTCTCTGTAGGAGCACCCTCCCTTTGGAACGAACTACCCCCGGAGATGAGGACCATCCCTGACCTCCAGACCTTCCGGCACGCGCTAAAGACCCATCTGTTTCATCAAGCGGGTCTGGCCTAGGTTTTTACTGGTGGAGTTTTAATTGGCTTTTAATTGGGTTTTACTTTGTAATATGTATCTTTTAGTTTTAGTTTTATTAGCATTTCAGCCATTAATTTAATTCATTTTAATTCCATTTTAATATTGTGTATCTGTGTATGTGGTTTTTATCCGGCTGTACTGGATAAAATGACAAAACCGAGTCCCAATTGGGAGAGGGGGGCGGTATATAAATTGAATAAATAAATAAATAAATAAATAAATAAATAAATAGTGGCACCTATTCAGCATGGACCCATATCACCCTCTATCACTATTAGCTGTTATCCGACTTTTAAAGAAGTAAATATTTGTAATTTGGTCTCTCCGTCTCTTAGGTAATATGCTTGAGCTATCCCACAAATTCCTTGTCCTAGATGGAGTCATGATTCCTGTGTAGCACAACACAGCTGTGGCAACCTACATAGAACACCCCACCTTGAATGCTTTTGTCATTGGGCTCTTAAGTCTATTAGTTAGGAATCCAGTTATAATCCTATTTCTTATTCATTGAAAACTCTGCCTTCTTTCTTTCCTTCTTGTCCACATGTAATTGTTACTAGTTCTTACTATTCTAGTTTTCTAACAACCAACTTTCAATATACTAGAAACATGTTTAGAAGCATAAACACACCAAAAACTGTTGAGTTAAAATGAGGGAGAAGGGAATGGCAAAGATTGTATTGCAAACAACAAAAAATAAGATTCATACAAAATTGTCATGCACAGAATGATCATCTCTGTCTCAAGATGAACTATATACATTTTGGCATCAAATAAAACAGCCCCCACTAAGAAAACAGAAAACCATTACATCCACCTGATTTTTATGAATTAAAGCTGACATATATACATTACCATGAAATATTAGCAATAAAACCAGATAAACTGTCACATCACGTTTCTGGGACCATTCAGTAAGGTGCTATTTCCTTCCCACAAATTAAAAAAGAAGTTCTATCAACATACAAACCTGATAGCTCACTAAAGGTTATAATTAAATAATCCAGTTTCTTTTAGTCATGATCATCATCTATTTTTCTTTGCATCATATCCTTTTCAACATGTGGACATACTCACACAGAGACACATTAATTCTTATTGTGTCAGCCACAAAAATCTGTAATCCAAGAAAGTAATTTAATAATGTTCATACATGCAGCATTATATAAGCAAACCATGGCACTCATAAATCTATCCCCTTTAGACAAAATTTAGATGAGTGAAGATGTGTGAAGTGCACTTTCAGAAGACCTGAAAGACCAGGTTAGGGACAGCTTGTCATAAGAGAAAATCTATCTATATGGTCACTAGGAGTCAATGTCAATGATGGCACATAATCAATCAATCAGTCTAAACAAATTGAACTTAATGGGACTTAATCCAAATATAAGATTGCACAGTAAATCTTCCAATTCCAGGTAAATTCTGAAATTGTTTTGTATTTAGCTGAGACATAATTCAACCCATTTATATTCTATTCCATTAGGGTGGGTGTATTTTAAATAATTTCTTATATTCTCTCATTTCAGCTTAGTTGACTAGGATAGAAGGTAAAGCAAGACTAAGGTCTGATGAGTAATTAAAGGGAGACTACTAGACCAGAGGTCACTAACCTTTTGGACCTTAGAGACACCAAACTCATAATTTTAAATCCCACGGACCAGAAACCCTGGGAAAATCTCAAAAAAAGTCTACAGGAAAATTCCCCACCCCATATTCCTGCTGACTGATCATTCTTTATTTGGGATCACAGGATACCGTCTCCAGCTCCATTCTTGGGGGTGGGGGGAGAGAAAGATTTGGCTTCATGCAAGGAAAGCAACAGAAGCAGCAGAAGTCTTTCTCTCCCCCAAACTCTGTTAGAAATGAGTCTTTGCCGTCACAGCCTCTTAGAGCAGGATGCCTTGCAGGGTCCCAAAGACTCATTTCTGGTGGAGTTTGGGGGAAAGAAAGAAAGACTTTTGCTGCTTACCTTGCATGCAGCCAAAAGCAGAAGAAAGAAGCGGAAACAAGCAGCACAGTGGCCAGGCCAGGCACATGGGGTGAGTGGGGCAAGTGCCCTTCCACTCTCCCCTCACTACTCTGTGTTGTTTGCAATGCAAGCAATGCAAGACATGTGTTCCCATGGGCCATGTGGGTGGCACAGCCTTGTATTCCCATGCAGCCTGGATTAATTGCTTTGGGGAGTGCTTTGGAGGTGATATTTCTCTGCAGACCACCAAAATTTTCTTGCGGACTACCAGTGGTTCCCGGCCCACTGGCTGGCGACCACTGCACTAGACCATACAAGGTCTATAATCAACAGGAATGTGGCCCTGAAATCAAATCATAATAGGTGACTCTAGCTAGGTAACCTTAACTAAAAAAAAAAAACCCAGCATGTTTGTTTCTGTAAGAGCCAAACTTATTTTTGAAATTTTGCATTTATATTAATTGAGCCTCAAATCTAAGTAAAGTTTTTGCATTGTTGAAATCTGTAGATGAGTGAACTAGTTAACTGGTATCTTTTGATGTAGGCTAATAAAGAATAACATTAATATTTGGTAATATTGTCCTAGCGATTGTCCTCAAGTCTGACATTCACGGCCTCTCAGACAGATCAAACACTCGTCTTCTTCTGGGCTTTTGCATCTAAGCAAAAGGTAGATGTTCCCAATCCCTCCATCCTACAGGAATAGATGGGTTGGTACTCTTAAGTATTCTGCAGCAGATCTCTGGAGGCACAAAACTAGAAGGCCCAGCGCCTGAGCTCAGATGTACCATCACCTTATAGCTCTGATGAATGGCTGGAATTATCCAAAGCCAGTGGAGGTCCTGGATCAAAGAAGAAAACAAAGAAGTCTTTGCTTCAAGATTCAGTTATGTCTGTTAACCACTCTTACTAGATGCTAAATTTAATTTCTCTCTATATATATTACAAACATTATTGTCTCTTATTCAATTCTGTGTTCAAATAGGGCATTCTATGTACTTTCAGACTGAGTTAATGATGTAGTTTTCTTAATACTTTCCTTGAAGTTGACATAACCTGAAAGTCTATCAAGATCACTGTTTATAACAAACCTGTCTTAGAGACCACTGAGTATATTGTTATAAATTGGGTTTATATATATTTTGAGGTGTTTTTTTAAACAAAACATGAGTTTTATCTTTTGCTAGATTGTTTTCTCTCTGAAAGGGAGAAAAAAGAGCTAAAGTCATTCATACTTATGCTGTAGGATTATGACCTTGCAAAACAGAATTGTTTCCTTAAAAAATATTTATTTGTCAGGTTGTGGGAGACCTAGCTCTGTCTCAGACTGGGGTTAAGAGGAGGAATGTTATTTTAGAAAATACAGGAGATGATATAAGCAGTATAACCAAGCAGCTATACAAGGCAAGGATGTGTAAATAAGGTGTCTAAAACCAAAAGGTTTCTGGGAAATAAAGTTTGTGACTTACAGTGTCTCACTCTAGTCTACAGGTTCATCTGTTTCTGCAGATAGAGAATTACACAGTTGGAAGGGCCTTTTAGGGTTTTGATTCCAACCTCTACAGCACTGGACCCAAATTTAAGTATCTGCTTGACCAAATCCAGCAAAGGAGTATTGTCCATACTTCTTGGCGAGTATGCCTAGAACTGCTCTTAATGTTTAAACAATCAAAACCAGCCATCTTTAAATGTATTGTTCTATGTCCTGATTCTGGAATGATGGAGAATTAAGTCTGGACCTTTTTGCGTGTGAGATCCATTCAGGTATTTGAAGTGTTATCAAAGGTTAGTCTGTAAATAGATAAGATAGTTATTGCATAAGCTACACTGGATCACTGCCCACCCTCACTTTTTAAGAGGCCTCCAACCAAGCATCGCTACATTTCTGCTGTGGCATTTGAAAATCCCTCTCCTCAGATATTCAACCGCACTCCCTTTGCAGCAAATTCTTATTTAAGATAAAAGCCATTCAGGAATGAAGGTACAGTATGGAGCAGCGGAATCCCATCGCTTCATTCTTCATTTGCTGCCATGTGAATCAAATGTTGATCCACTTTTATTTCAGTGCGAATAGAAAGACATATTGTTTTATATTGAACTTACTTCAGCATTTTATTCTGCTCAACAAAGGATACAAAAACACTTATTTGGGTTTTTTTTATAATTAATTTACTTTTGTAAACCATACACCCAGAGTAATAAAAACTTAAATTAGAAACATAAGTCAGAAGCAGATAAAACATAAAGAACCTGCCTAGCTACACATATACTTTGGGAGACATAAATGAGAATAATTAAAACTAGATCCATGTCACTTGATTAAAACATGTTTAATCAGATGTAGGCACCACCTCATTCACTCCAAAGGTTTTTTTATGGTACTTATTATTTCTGAGTAAGTGCATCCAACAATTCGAAATGTAAATATTACCTTTACATGCCAACCTAATGCATGAGAACAAAGACACATTCCTAACTTTATACACGCTGAATATTCCCACCTTAACATTTTTGTGACCACCAGAAATAATTACTAAGATAAAGTGGCCACCTTTTTAGTTATATTCCTACACTTTCTGGAACTTAACAGTATGAGGTTCCAAGTTGCATAAAAGCCCTATCCAAGCTGTGCATACTAACTCAAACAAAAAGAGACACGATAGCCTCATAATGTAAAGGAAGTGGCTACTCAGCACACACCTATTCACATTTCAAGACAAGAGGTGAATTAAAGGTGTGACTAGAATTGGACTCTGTTCAATTAAAGTAATGCCAAAATAAATGACACAAATATGCATGTTTTAAAATCCAAGATCAGAGAGCCAGAGAGTTTGGTGGATGTTAAGAAGTTGGCCTACAAATCAGGAGGCTGCGAGTCCTAGTCCTGACTTAGGCATGAAAGCTAGATGGCTTTGGACGAGTCATGCTGTCTCAGGCCAACCCACCTCACAGGTTTGTTGTTGTGGGAAAACACAGGAAGGAATATGTGTGTTTTCTGCCTTGTTAATTGTAAAGTAATAAAGGTAGGAGAAAAAAACTTTTTTTCTCAACAAGAAAAAACAAGATGGTTATCATGAATCCTGTACAGCTAGAACCCACAATAGAGTGTGGGAGTGATATGAGTTACACTGCATCAAAAGAGCTCTATTCATACATGCTGTTAACCAACAAGAACATCTCATCAGTTTGCCCAAAGTAGCACTCTTATGGGACGATATTGAAGCCTGGTTTGGAATACAAGGAATCAAGTCTTCCTAATAAAAGTTGACATTTTTCCACCCTTTTCTGACAGCAAGTACTAAAAAAACAAAACAAAAATGGATGCCATCTGTAATCAAAACTACTGTTTTGGAACTGATGAGCAATATGAATAACAGAAAAGATTTTAACCAAAAGTTAAGGCATTTTTCAGTCTTGTGAGCCCTTGAGTGCCACCCTCATTAAAATCAGTCCACTTTCTATTATATCAAATTGATGAATCATGTATTTCCTCTACAGCTAGCTCCATTTGTTTTCCTCTCATCTGTTCTTCAGAAGAATGATTCAACCCCTTTTTAATCTCAAATTCCTGTTTGCACTCCCCAATGGTTTTATTTTAGCTCCCTCCACAAAACCCCTAAAGCAAACATGTCTTGGAAGGCATTTTCCAAGAAGCTGCTTCAAGGACGGCTATTAACTCAAAATAAATCTTTTTCAGTCTAGTGACAGGTAGCACTTGTCAAAAAGGGTGCTCTACATTTCCATGTCTTATATTGACAAAGAGCTTCAATGTTTCCTCATGGCGAGTGCTGTTCATTAAATCATTTGCATAGCTTCCCAGAGTCTATGGAGCGAGCAGTTAACAATTCACTTGCCCTTTTATTTAAGAAAACCACCTGTCTGCCACAGCCATTTATCAGCTCAGCAAGTGGTAGTGCAATTTCCCTGTGGAAAACTATTCCTCTGCTCTCCGCCTCAGCTTTTATTTGAATTGGGCTGGCTGTCTAGAAATGTGGTAAACCAAGTTCTATGTCAAAAGCTCGGTCTTCTCAAAAATGTTTTAGAAGCTGTGAAAAAGTTACCTCATGATGGGTAGTCCTGCCAGACACAAAATGCTGAAAAGAGAATTCCTTTCCTTGTGAAAATACTGGCTGCATGCTTTTGTCAGACAATGATAAGCTGCTGCTTAGGGCAACAGCCGGCATGGCAAGTTTGGCTTCAGAGAAGCAGAAAATGAAAGGGAATTCAAAATAAGATCAAACTGACAGTCTTATACATGTCAATGGAGAAATCTGGGTGTGTTTAAAATATACTGTAATGCCATTAACCTTTGAACTACTGTGTATATTATATCTCATTAAAATGATCTTTAAATCAAGATGAAGCAAGATGTTTAAAAAACCAGGGTTTTCTATTTATTCATATTTATAATTTGCTGCTTGAGTGGAACATTTTCAATAACTGAATAGAAATTATTTCAAAGATGAAGTTTCTAGCACAAAAAAAAAGTGAAGAAAGGAAAACCACAATTACGTTTTACTTTTGTGAAAGGAAATAGTAGTCAATGAAGTGATGACATTGTCATATGACACCTGGCACTTCAACTTCATTTCTCAATAAATTCCTCACACAGAGACATTTGAGCAAGACTATTCCTTATAATCAGATGTTCTGACATTGATCTGTTTAAAAGCTGATTTAGAGCTGCCTACAACTGTTCATAGTGGTCACTGCAAGTTGGTTGATGGATAAGTGGCGGTTGCAGGTGGCTGAAGATGGGCTGATGCAAATACCTTCCAAATTCCAACTGTGCGTTGTGTGAAGATGCACACCCTGCATACTGATTGGTTGATCTGAATTCTTTTTCTGTGCTTTGCCCTCCCTAGACCGAAAGTTAAAATTTGCTGATACAACTGTCTCCAAACAACAGACACATATATTCTCTCACATGCAATGCCAGAGATGTCTGCTCCAGCCTAAACAGAGAAGCAAGCAGATTCCCACAGCAAGTGCAGAAACTATAGCATTCAGCTATCCTTGCTGCTGATGTTCAGTGTACTATATTACTTCAGTTTGGGCATAGTGTGGCCACAACCACAAATCTAGTATGTACTGAATCCAAAATTAGAAACACACTTCAGTCACAAGTAATTTTTTTTAAAAAAATTAATGAACTATGGCTTTAAATTCATTGGAATGTTTCCATTCTTCTGTCCAATAACCGCTATGTACCTGGCGAAGTATTTTTAAACTTGTTTCTCTGAATACCTTAATCTAGAATGTCACTCAGTATTATGAAGTGATGAGTAGGTATAATCCTGCAGAGTAAGAATTTTTTTCTCCATTTAAAGCATTTGAATATCTTGCTAACACTGTAGAAACATTAACACTTTCTACTAAATTTATAATGAATAAAATATTTGCATTTCCTGCAGTGGTACAATTTTCACATTTTCCTACATGATAATTGCAATTTATTGTGGCTGGCTGCAGTAAGAGAAAGACTGTAGTCCTTGAGTGGATTCTCACTTTGCCTGAGTTATACTTAAGCATGGTCAATTAAACAGTCATTATTACTTAAATCACAATTAGCTATGCCTGCCTGATATCCTCAGTTATAAACTGTGGTTTACAAAATGTTTGAGTTCATATCAAACAATGAATCACAACTAAAGAGAGCACAATCTGGGTTGGCATGTAATTCACAAAAGGCAACTAGGTCCCTGAATCCCAGTGAGTCAAACTGGAAAGTATAATTGGTCAGGTATGTTTCCAAGAAGTTCTCTATATAAACAGAAGCTTAAGCCTCTAGTGCCCTCTTGTCTACATAAGCTTCCGTCTTCTGAGAAATAACAAGAATATACTGAAACAGTATTTTTCTTAAAAAGACTTGTGACTTATTTTCCTTATCTAGGAAACTCATGTTTACTTAAGAACAATTCATGACCTCTAAAACCAAGATCCTCCTACAATCCTTTTTTAACACTCTATCAGTTGACAATAATCTATTTGCAGTTCTTTAAAAAAATCAACACGCTGTTAATTTATAACAAAAATGTTGGCCCTCATTTTTCTCTGGTACTGTAATAGTATGCGGGAATCACAGAAAGAATACCTGCAGCCTACAGAATAGTCTGATAAGTTTAATTTGAATCCGAAGGAGGGGTGGAGAAAGCTTCTCAGATGTTGTTAGCCATTTCAACCCAGAACATGTTAACCCTTTTAAGGTAATCCAGGCAAGAAGCACAAACAGGAGTAATTATTAAGATTATGTTGCAAATCTCAAAGTACCCCTCTTATCCAGTGGTGGGATTTACATTTTTTTACTATTGGTTCTGTGGGCGTGGCTTGGTGGGTGTGGCAGGGGAAGGATACTATAAAATTTCCAGTCAGAGGTGGTATTTGCCAGTTCTCCGAACTCCTCAAAATTTCCGCTACTGGTTCTCCAGAACTGGTCAGAACCTGCTGAATACCACCTCTGCTCTTATCCATTTCCTCTCCTGAAACTAGGGAGAGTCCCTTCTAAAATACTTATTCTACCTCTTATCCTTCAGACTCAAATTTTGTTCATCCTTATTTAGGCTGAGGCTTCCTCCTCCTGTCTCCCAAGATCATTCCCATATACTATAGATACACTACATTCCGCAGATTGGACACTTCAGATATGGTCATGCTTACCTTGAAATTAATTATTTAAATTAGCCTTTAGTACAAATGTATTTTAAAAACCCCTCTGATTGACATCTTCCACGATACCTAGACCTTCTTGAACTGACTGTGAGTAGGGCAGATACCTACCCATCTTTTTCATCAAGAATAAGGATCCATAATTGTGCAGTTCTTCTTTGAATCGAAGATAGTTATCCTTATATAAATAAGAAAAGTTATTGGAAAATTTGTTTTCACTATTTCCAGTTAAGAGAACTGACTTGACCGTTTTATCAATCATTCCTACTAACATATGTGAGAAAGCATCACAAGAGTATTTCATTCACTTGAAGATACTCGTGTTGATAAAAAAAGAACTGTCTGAATGGAAAGAAATCAGAAGTCATTTTTTTGTTAAATTACCAGAATAAGACTTACATTTTCTTGTAATGGAACTGTTTTCTATTTTATTGTATTAAGTCATAACCAACCCTGGCTAATTTTGGAAAAGTGACCATTGGACTTGCTTATAGTTACATGGACTACTTTTATCTTTAGAAGCCCAGGATTATGATGCTAAAAGTTAGATAGAAATTGCAAAATAATAGTTTATATGTATGTATGTATGTATATACATGCATACATATATATACATATACATATATATATATATGTATATATATATATATATATATCTTACACGGGAAAAGACTCGAACACACCAAGACCTGCATATACAAAATATGTTTTCGTATATTTTCACGGGTACAGGTATGCAGGTCTTGGCGTGTTCGGGTCTTTTCCCGTGTAAGATTGAGAGTATCTTGGCAACATTTCAACGAGATCTTACTCACCATCTTCAGGCTGGTGCTTTCAGCTTCGTGCTTGTGCGAGCAAAGTATGATCTGAGCTGCTATCTCCCTATATATACTGGTGGGGAGGTTGGCTGTGTTGTCATTTCTTGATTGGTTGATGAGTTGATGTTTGAAGATTGGCTGGCTTTTTCTTAAGAACATGTGTGGCTGAGGTATTGGTTGTGTGTCTATCAGCCTCCTGTGTTGTAACAACTTGGGTAATGGGCTGTGTGATGACCTTCTGAGTTCTATTGTTGTGACATCCTGGGTCTTGTGTTGTAATCTCCTGGGTCGTTGGCTGTGTTGCAACATTCTGAAGTTTTGTGGTGTAACCTCCTGAGTTCCGTGATGTGATATCCTGAGCAGGTGGCTGTAATGTGACATTCCGGGTTTTAGTTTGGCTCCGAGTTTGAGGCCTGGCTATGAGTTCATGGCGTGTGTCAGCTTGCTTGGTTTGGGAGTCAGGGTATGTGGTAGCTGGTGATGCAGCCATGGTCTGGTTTCTGGACTGCTGCAATTTCCTATATATATACAGGAGACAGATGCAAAAATGCAATCCTTACAATGATACATACATATCACTGCCAAACTGCACAGTCTCTCAGTCCTCCCATCCCTTTTAAAAGATAATTGTAGCATTCCTGGTTTTGACTGTATAACCCATGCCATTAATTAATGAATTCTAGGAATAAATGATGATGAAAATTGGACCATGACTGTATGTACGTGTTGCCCATACATGCAAGTGTGAGCTGTATTATGCTTATTTTGAAGTAGATTTTCATGCAGATATGAATGTCTTTAATAAGAGACTATCAGCTGCACAAAAAATAAGCCAATTCACAACTTCCCTGCTTTTCCCCTATAATCTCATATGGCACCTCACGCAATGTGATGAAACTGGCAACAGATCTGAAAACTTGTAGGAAGGAGAAAGAATTGCCAAAGTAGAGCCTTTTGGTTTTATTGATCATCAAAGTTTATGTTAGCAAAGGAACACCAGAAAGATACAAGTCAATGTTCTTATTGTGGTTTCTTTGACAGCAAATGGATTAGTTCTTCTGTTCTGCACATGTAATGTACAAGGAGAAAATGTTTGAGCAAATCACATTTGCCCAAAGCTGGACATCACTCTGGGTTTAAGAAGACACAAGCATTAAAAAGACACAAGCATATACAACTTGCCTTGTGATGTAACCAGAACAATCTGGAACTGAACACACTTAAAACTGTAGAAATGGTGGTAGACTTTAGGAGAAACTACCACCTCTTACAATACTAGACAACAGTATAATATTGTACAGTATGAACAGTAAAGACCTTCAAATTTCTAGGTTCTACTATATCACACGATCTAAAATGGACATCTAGCATCAAAAGCATCATCAAAAAAGCACAACAAAGAATGTTCTTTCTGTGCCAACTCAGAAAGCTCAAACTGCCCAAGAAGCTGCTGATACAGTTCTATAGAGGAATTATTTAGTCTGTCATCTGCACCTCTATAACTGTCTGGTTTGGTTCTGCAATCCAACAGGACAGACACAGACTTCAGAGGATAATTAGGATTGCAGAAAAAAAAATTACTACCAACCTCCCTTCAATTGAAGACCTGTATACTGCGCAAGTCAAAAGAGGGCTGTGAAAATATTTATAGACCCCTCACATCCCGGACATAAACTGTTTCAACTCTTTCCCTCAAAACAATGCTATAGAGCACTGCACACCAGAACAACTAGACACAAGAACATTTTTTTCCCGAAAGCCATCACTGCTAAACAAATAATTCCCTCAACACTGATCAACTATTACAAAGTCTGCACTACTATTACTATTAATCTTCTTGTCACTCCTTATCACCCATCCCCTCCCACTTGTGATGTATGACTGTAACTTTGTTGCTTGTATCCTTACAATTTATATTGACTGTTTCCTAGTATTTAGAATTTTTTAGAATTTAGTATTTGGTTTGTCAATCGCTTACAAGATAATAGGTATAAGTATATACATAGTTATGAATACATGAAATGGGTACATATAAGAAAAATAAAAGAAACAATAGGACAGAAACGGTAGGCATGTTGGTGCGCTTATGCACGCCCCCTACAGACCTCTTAGGAAAGGGTGAGGTCAATAGTAGACAGTCTAAGGTTAAAGTTTTTGGGGTTTGGGGAAGAAACCAGAGAGTCAGGTAGAGTATTCCAGACATTGACCACTCTGTTGCTGAAGTCGTATTTCCTGCAATCAAGTTTGGTGCGGTTAACCTTGAGTTTGTATCTATTGTGTGCTCTTGTGTTGTTATGGTTGAAGCTGAAGTATTCATTGACAGGTAAATCATTGCAATGTATGATTTTATATACCATACTTAGATCAGACCAAAGACAGCATAATTCAAGGTTTTCTATGTCTAGAATTTCAAGTCTGGTGGCATAAGGTATTCTACAACGAGTAGAGGAGTGGAGAACTCTTCTTGTGAAATATTTCTGAACTTTCTCAACTGTGCTAATATCAGATATGTAATGTGGGTTCCAGACTGATGAGCTGTATTTGAGCATTGGTCTAGCAAATGTTTTGTTAGACTAGTTAGTAGTGTGATATTACCAGAGAAAAAGCTATGTAGGATTAGGTTAACAACTCTTAATGCCTTTTTGGCTATGTAGTTACAGTGGGCTCTAGCACTTAGATCATTAGAGATGAGTATTCCAAGGTCTTTTACAGAGCTTGGATCATCAACAAGGTCTTGACTATTCAGCTTGTATTTTATTTTGCCAATATGTAAGACATATGTAATTTTTTTTGCCAATATGTAAGACAGAGCATTTATTTGTTGAGATTTGAAGTTGCCAGTTGTTTGACCATTCTGATACATAGTCAAGATCTTTTTGAAGGGTAGTAGTATTGTCTGTGGTATTGAACAGCTTTACATCATCACCAAAGAGAACGCAGTTGCTCTTAATATGATCACGGAGGTCATTTATGTAGAGTATGAAGAAGGTTGGTCCTAGAATACTGTCTTGGGAGACACCATTATTGACAGATACAGAATTTGATAGGATGCTTCCAATTTTGACCATTTGTTGTCTGTTTGACAGGAATGCTTCTATCCAGCTATGCAGTTGTCCAGAGATACCATAAGATTTTAGTTTTAGTAGTAGTTTGTCATGTACCACTGAATCAAAGGCTTTACAGAAGTCTATGTAGATTGCGATTATTTTGCCTAATCGAGTTGTGTAGTTCATATGTTTTTACAGTGTAAGAATTGCAGATTACAGGATAGTTTTTTTCTGAAACCAAATTGTTTATTAGAAAATAGGTTGTTTGTCTCTAAGTGGAGGATAATGGATTGATTAATAATTGATTCCATGACTTTACAGGTGATGCAGCACAAGATTGGTCTGTAATTTTCAACTATACTGGGGTCTCCCTTTTTGAAGATGGGGATGACCGTGGCTTGTGACCATAGGTTAGGCAAGGAGCTGGTCCTGAAAGATTTTTCAAAGATTATGCTTAGAGGTTCTGCTATGGTAGTGGATAGCTTTTTAAAGTAGGCACGTATTCCGTCCGGTCCAATAGATAGAGATGATTTTAGATTGCATAGTGCTTTTTCAACATTGTCTTCTGTAAAATCGATATGTATTAGATCATTATAGTTAAAAATGTTGGCTTTAATGGTGTCGTTGTTCCAGTCTTTACCATTAGGTCCTATCAGGGGTGGGATGGTCCTTGAGTTTTTTAGTTTGTTGTTTTCAAAATTGTAAAAAGCATGGGTGGAATTGGTATGTAGGTGGTTTTCCTCGTTTAATTGATAATTGGTGCATTTGGTCTTTATCTGGTGGCATAAATTTTTGTATCGGCTTTTGAAGTTGGCAACGTGACCAGATTTGTTGACCTCTTTTTGGATTGAAGTTTCCTTATTGTTATGGGTAATGATTTTTTTGGGGGGCAGATGTTATTGGTACATATAGTTTGATGACTCTTTTGACTTCAAGTAAAAATATGTTGTAATGGACTTCAACAGGATTGCATCCAGTGAATAGAGATTGCCAATCAAGGGATGAGAGATCGTTGTCTATAAGATCATAGTTGCCTTTTTTGAAGTTATAATTGGGGATTATGTCATTGTGATGATTTTTGTGTGGTCGTATGTTGAGACAAAAGTATGATTTGATTGCTTATTGTACCCTATGACTATCATTAAGTGTTGTACCTTATGATTATTGATGAATTTATCTTTTCTTTTATGTATACTGAGAGTATTTGCACCAAGACAAATTCCTTGTGTGTTCAACCAAGAATTCTACAAACATTTTCAAATATATAGTAGTACATTGTTCTTTCATTATCTAAAGCATTATAGGTATGCAAATTAGGTTGATGTCTGAACAGAATGCAGGTACAACTGTTAGCTTAATAATGGTTCAAAGACATAACAGCTTCGGAAAAAGTTATTTACGACCCATCCTCAAAGTTGTAACTGTCATACCACCCCCATGATTCTGTAATTGTAATTCGGGGTACTTGGAAATCAGTATACATTTACAACAGTTGCAGTATTTTGTAGCTATGTGATTGTGATTTGCCGGCTTCCAACGAGCAAAGTCAATTATGTAAGCTAGATTCACTTAGTGGCTGTTGTAACAATTGCCATAAAATCTGATCCGGTCATGTTATGACTCACTGAATTACTGCATTGCTTAGCAATTGAAATTTTAGTCTCAGTTGTAGTCACAAATCAAGGACTATCTATTATTAAATATTACTTTTCAATGTATTCAACATCACGAATTGTTTTTAGCATCACAGTTGTTTGAATTATGATTAAACTATTAGTTCGGCAGGGACGGGCCAAGGATTTTTCCAGATTTCTGCAGGACAAAATCACTCAGATCCAGGACAGGCTGGACTCCAACTGGGCATCTCCGGGCGGGGGGGCGGAGGCGGATTTCGGTGAGGTCATTTGGAATGAGTTCGATCCTGTTACCCTGGAGGACGTGGACAGGATACTGGGGGGGCTTAATGCCACCACTTGTTTATTGGACCCGTGCCCCTCCTGGCTGGTCCTGGCCACTCAGGAGGTGACACGAGGCTGATTCCAAGGAATCATTAATGCTTCCTTGAGAGAGGGGCTTTTACCCGCCGCCTTGAAAGAGGCGGTGGTACGGCCCCTTCTCAAGAAACCATCCCTGGATCCAGCATTATTGTTGAACTATCGTCCGGTCTCCAACCTCCGCTTTGTGGCGAAGGTTGCTGAGAGTGTGGTGGCACGTCAGCTCCCTCAGTACCTGGATGAAGCGGTATATCTAGACCACCTCCAATCGGGTTTCAGGCCCGGGCACAGCATGGAGACAGCGTTGGTCGCGTTGTTGGATGATCTCTGGAAGGCCTGAGACAGGGGTTGTTCCTGTCTTGGTCCTGTTAGATCTGTCAGCGGCTTTTGATACTGTCGACCACAGTATCTTATTGCAGCAGTTGGGGGAGTTAGGAGTAGGAGGCACCGTGTTATGGTGGTTCTCCTCCTTCCTCTCCGACTGCTTGCAATTTGTGTTGACGGGGGGGCAGAGGTCGACCCCGAGGCCCCTATTTTGCGGGGTGCCCCAGTGGTCTGTGCCCTTACCCCTGCTATTCAACATTTATGTGAAGCTGCTGGGTGAGATCATCTGTGGGTTCGGGGTAGAGTTCCATCAGTACGCTGATAATACTCAGCTGTACATCTCTACCCCGGGCCACCCCAACGAAGCCGTCGAAGTGATGACCCGGTGCCTGAAGGCCATGCGGAGTTGGATGGGTCTTAATAGGCTTTGTCTCAACCCGACTAAAACCGAATGGCTGTGGTTTCCTGCACCCAGATACAGCCAGCTTATTCCGTCGCTGGCCGTGGGGGGAGAAATTTTGCTCCCCATGGAAAGGGCTCGCAATCTGGGTGTCCTCCTGGACGTACGGCTGTCTTTAGAAGATCACATTACAGCCGTTGCCAGGGGGGCCTTTTGTCAGATTCATCTGATCTACCAGTTGCGGCCCTTTCTGGATCTGGGCGCACTTCGCATGGTCACTTCCGCCCTCGTCATCTCCCGCTTGGATTACTGCAATGCTCTCTACATGGGGCTCCCCTTGAAGAGTATCCAGAGGCTACAGTTGGTCCAGAATGCGGCCGCACAGGTGATCTTGGGAGCTCCTCGGAGCTCCCATGTTACACCGCTCCTGTGCGAGCTGCATTGGCTCCCTGTGGCCTTCCAGATCCGGTTCAAGGTGGTAGTAATCATCTTTAAAGCACTCCATGGCTCAGGACCTGGGTACTTACAGGACCGTCTGCTGCCACCAACGGCCTCCCGCCATCCAGTGCGCTCCCACAGGGTCGGCCTCCTCGGGGTTCTGCCAGCTGGGCGATGCCGGTTGGTGGCCCTGAGTGTGCGGGCCTTCTCTGCGGGGGCTCCCTCCCTTTGGAACGACTTGCCCCCCGGAGATACGGGCCATTACTGACATTCAGACCTTCCGGCGCGCAGTAAAGACCCACTTTTTTCAACAGGCTGGCCTGGCCCAGTAATTAATTGTGGGGTTTTAAATTTGGTATTTTAAATTTGTACCTGTTTTTATACATTTTGATAATTTTATAACTCGGCCATTAATTTAATCATTTTAAATTGCTTTTAACTATACAATTTTTATATCTTGTTTCTATTTTTATCTGGCTGTACACCGCCCGAGTCCCTTTTTTGGGAGAGGGGGCGGTATAAAAATCTAATAAATAAATAAATATTTTGTACATAGTTGAAATACTTAAAAAGCAAACAATTGTGAGAATGGCAAACTTTATTTCAAGAAAACTTTCTATATTTTATAATATCTAGTGGTCATGAAAAAAATCTTATTTAGAAGATGATACAAGGCAGTTAGGTAAAAATTCAGTATACATTCATATTCCCAAACATTACTTCTCTTATTTACTACTGGAATAATGAAGGCAATTCCTACTTTGGTAAGTCCTCATTATAATCAAAGCAAGACTTTCACCTTCTTTTGAAAAGTTCTGGAACAAATGTTAGCCAAAACTATGAAGAAATCTCTAATACTTCCAAATATAATTTTAAATCATGGATTATAAAAATAAATCCCAAACTCTACTAGGACCAGAAACACAAGACATAATTTAAAAATGGCCTTTTCTGATATTAAAAAATATGAAAAGCTTTGATCTTGGAAAGCTTTTTTAATGTAGCTATGATAATATTTGATCTATCCGACTTGGTTTATGTTAGATGCCCAGAACTAATGTGCTAAAGTTGTTCTATGCTGGCATAAGGTCTTGTTGGAAGCAGGAAGACTCTTCCATTTGACTCTGACGCTTCAACATACTTGAAATGTCTTCAGTGTTGCCTACACATTACTTCTTTTGGAGTTGAAAAAAAATCCAACCCTTGAAACTTCCAAAATCTTCTTACAGTCTATTCAGAAGGACTGTCAAACTTTTTTGCTGCATATGACCCCACCCACCCTCCCT
This sequence comes from Bungarus multicinctus, assembly GCA_023653725.1. NCBI lineage: Eukaryota > Metazoa > Chordata > Lepidosauria > Squamata > Elapidae > Bungarus > Bungarus multicinctus. The sequence continues at coordinate 102,358,886 of CM042836.1, read as the reverse complement.
TAACTGACACCAAAATATTTCTGATTTTTTTAAAAAAATGTCCCGTAGTTTGGGACTCTACTCAGTGCCATACGACTAAACATTTGGCCATATAACAGGGTTTCCCTCCCGCTTCCTATATTCATCCTACTTTCACTAAACCTCATTCTCTGACTTGCCAGAGCAGGTGGTGGATTATATAGGAAACAGCTGGGGGGGGGGGGGGGGAAACCTTCCACTTGTGAGGTTATTCTGCTGATAGAGAACCCAATTATCCAACCATCTTGCAGCATGCATTCAAGAAGTCATTTATCTGAGCATATTCAATATTACATTACACATAAATTATGCAAAAAATGTTCCAGTATTATTTTGAACTAAGGCATAATATTGCCAGTAAGATTATGATGCTAGTGATGTGTTTAGGATCACTAATATAATTTATGCAATACAAAACATGTGGCTGTTTAAAAATTCAGTTGCCAAGTATAAAATTGGAAAGAAACTGTGTGTATGAAATCCCAGGGAAAGGATGTTAGCATGTCATCTTTTTTCTAAAGGGATACTACACATTAATTTTTACAGGATACTCATCTAATTTTCTAGAATAAATTAGATTTTATTTTAAAGGTAAGTCATTACAACTTTGGGAAACACCCTCCTTTATTGATTAATAAGAAACAAAGTGGTGCATATTTCAATTTATTCCTCATGCTCTCCACTTCATATTTACCATTAGAAAAATAGAAGATTTGCAGTAGCCTTCATGCGCCATATTCAAAGTTAATGATGACATTAGGGAAAAAAGGGGCTATGCAAAAATTGGCCAACTCAACTGCTGTTATCACATGAAGGATCTTTCTTCCTCTTCAGCTTGCAGGAGCAAAGATTTTTGGTCAGGTCAATGTCACCGAGCTTGATTGAACTTAGCTGTAGATTTTGCTGTCCCCAACAATGGCTGATCCTCAGACAAACAAGATGACACTTCAATCTGCAGATAATGGAATAACACTGATGTGTAGAAAGTTATCTGGATAACTCATATGTTCACTTAGCCATTGCATTGGCGTCTCCAACATTGGTTCTATTCCATGAATCATCACTTGAGTCTTCTTTTCACCATCTAATTCACAGAGAGAGTGAAATAGAAAAAGAAACTGCTAAGCTAGCATTTGTCAGATTTAAAAAGAAACAACTATATCGGAAGTATATGATACTTAGTTTCATAGTGAAATTCTACAGAATCCTTGGTTTATTGCTACTGATTATTATCTTACCACTGTTCAAAGGAATTTGTAAAGGCACATGGAAAGTTCTAGTAAGTGAAGTTTTATAACATTATCAAGAAGCTGCTGCTATTTTTTAAAAACCACTGTAATCTTAAATATATCAACCTTTCTCTCATTGTGCACAATGAAGTGAAAAACAGTAGTTTTAAGAACAGAGCTTCAAAATATGTCTTAAATTCAAATGTTTTAAATTAATTTAAGTGGCAGTAATTTACAAAAGGACAAATTTTTGCATAATTGTGTAATAATTAACTGGATCCAGACTAAACAGTCTTAGAGCAGACTGAATGAAATCATTTGGAGCAGTTCTTCAAGATTTCAGTAGATCTACTATAAAATACAACTAAAACAAATACAATCTTGTACATGTTGTAGAAATGAAATATGTACAAATAATATCGGGGGGGGGGTGTCAATACAAGGTTCAGAGATTATGACAAGAGCTTTGGCTTGGGTCGACACCAAGATTGGTCAATTTAATTTTGGTTTACATTTTATTATAGAAAATCCAAATCAAATTGCCACATGAAAGCTGCAAGGGACTTTTAGTACAGTATTTGGGGTCTTTTGAAAATGAGATTTGCTCCGCTCTGCTTTCTAGGGATTATTTTTTTGATGTTTTCAGAGTGATATGTGGAGGGGATGAAAATGCCTGTTAATTGGGATGAAGCTGTAAAGAGACTATGAGTAATTTGTACATATTATATTGCATACTTTTTATATTGTATCTGTATACTTATTATATCTGTACACTTAAATGAGCATCTTACATCAAAGAGAGGTCCTAAAGAGGACAAAGTTCTAAAATTCTGGGAAAGATTAGAAATTGTGGGCACTTTCATCAAAGGTTTGAAGTGAATTGTATTAAACACTTCAGTGTGTCAGAAATAGCTACTAAAAACTTTATATTATTAATATGATAGATCAAGCAAACAAGAGTGCCCCATTATTTTAGAAGACCTTATGAAAAGAATTTAGACATTTAAAGGTTAAAACTTCTTGTTTCAAAATATCAAAGTCAAGATCTGAGAAGTGGCAAGAAGATAGCCAAGAGCTTATTTATACTTCACAAATCTGTTTGGGTTTTTTCAGAACAATGACTTCAACAGTGCTTCGCTTTATTTGTAAAATTCCTTTAAAAAGTAAGTATTCCTGGCTCCACTTTTATATACTTTTGAAATGTTACAGAGAAAAATATTAAATGCAGATTTCAGAAAAGACAGAGGCGTACAAGATCTGATATGTAATGAAGTACAGTGTAATAACAGTGAAGACAAGATACATTTATCTTTGATTTATTAAATATGGCAAGGCCTTTGTGTAGGTCATGCCAGAATACACAAATTATTAAAAGTAAGCAATACACTGGAAAACAGGATTATTCTTCCAAGGAAATTTTAGACAAATAAGCAGCTTGTATAAGAACAGAATTTGGAGGAACACAATAATTTAAATGAGAGTGAGAGAAATGTGCATTTTCATCATATTTGTTTAACTTGTCTAGAAAATAAATTGTCAGAATAATGGACCAAATCAAAATAGGAGGTGAAAATACCAACAATTAAAAATAAGCAAATGATACCACTTCTAAAGACAGCTCATTATGGAAGTAAAAAATGGAAAATGAAAAATCTGGGTTAATATTAACCAAGACAATGTTAACCATCAAGCTTAGTGAATTAACAGTTAATAGCAATGAAGCAAAAATTAAAGAGATAATTTTATTTTCTTGGGCTCAACAATACATGAAGATGGACAGTGCACTATATAAGTACAGTAAACAGGAGATTAATACTAGGAGAAAGGCAATGATCAACTTATATAAGATAATGGAGATAAGAATATTTTTATGATAAAATAAATCCGAATAGTCAAAATCCATTGTTTTCTACTGGTAACATATGCTTATAAAAGCTGACACTAACAAAAAGCAAGAGAAAATAAGATAGGTATCCTCCAGTTATAGATCTCAAGTTGGTTATTAAGAATTCCATGGACTGATTTAGCCTGGATAAAGACTGCTCCCATGAAGTGATGACCAGGAAACAATAAGATTCTAGATTCAGGGTAAGGGTTAGGGCTATGGTATATGCAGCAAGTAACAACTGACAAAGAAACAAATGACTATATGTCTGGAAAGACTAAGAGAAACCGAATCCCTGAAAGTTCTCAGAAAAGTTGCGAATTATCTCTGTCCAGATAGTGTTCATACAGTAGTGAAGAATTAGGCCTGATTTAATGATTTTTAACTAAAAAGCTATTAAATTTTATTTTAATATGCTATTATTTTAAGAGCTATTTTGTTTTTCAGCATCTCTTAATTGCTGTACTAAATTTATGTATTTTGTGCTATTAAATTTATGTATTTTAGTTGTTAAACAGAATTAGAGGAGGTTTGCCCTGAATAAATGTTGGAAAAGCATATTCAGCATTACTCCAGCTTAAACCATACAACCATACCTTACACCAAACTAAAAAGTTTAGCCACTCTCAAATGTTCTCCTAGCTGAAAAACATGTTGAGGGAAAGGGTGTGCTCATTCAAATGTCAATAATTTGTCAAGTCATCTTTTTCTCAACATATTTTTATGTTCTATAACAAAATATAAAAGCAGAATCCTACTACATTCTACAATAAAGTCATTTTATGCTATTGTATTAGAAATGCCTTACTTTCATTAATTAAACAACAGTTCATTATTTTCCAAATGTTCACACTTACAATATGAGCAACAATACTGATTAAGATTTTTAACAATGCATTAAAGACAGTAGTTTATTGGTAGTAATAACTGATATTTGAACTAAGACCTGAAGCATAAATTCTTAATTTTACTAGGTATTCTATATTAGTTTAGACAATTGAACAAGTTCACAAAAATAAAAGGAATGCACAGTGAAATGTATATGTGGGAGGGAGGCTAGATAAGGAGCCATTTAGATATTTTCAGAAGTTTGTTCAAAAGCATTTTTCTTTTTTGTGGATCACTAAAATTTTGCCTAATCGAATCCACTCCACAAATAGCCCCTAGGCTCTAAAATTCTAAAAGATGTTAGTCACAGCCGTATTGGTAACAGTCAGTGGTGTCAGATGACAGAGGGGTAACTGAGTCAGGATATGGCCACAGCAAATACATCAGACACTAACTTTAAAAGGGCAATTAATCCTAGGCAAAAATGCTTGTGGAAGAGGGAATGAGATCAAGATCTGAAGAATACGCTACATGATGTAGCAGTAAAAATGTGCATTCAAGTCTTGATAGCTTTTATCCAAAGCTAACAAGCAGAAGTCTTATTCATACAAACAATACAAATTCAAATACCTCCACCCAGGCTTACACACAAATCATGACAAATGATACCAGGGTTCAACTAATTTTGGGTGAATACTAATCATTACTTTAAAACATTGTTAAATAATTAGTGGATACAAACAATTATGTTCAGAATATAAAGCAAAAGAGAAGTAGCAGCAATACCAAAGTAAAGAATACTTTGCTGCTGAATTCGTTTCATTTCAGGTAAGGACCTTGGCTTATGAACACAGAAACCACAGGAAAAGCTCACCGTAATTACTTTAAATCATGACAGCCTGTGGCAAGGGATTATTTTTTTGTTTACTATCCAAGCAATTCACAGGAAGTGTTCCATAGCCCTCTAGCAAGTGCAATGCGACCAAATACCATCCTCTTTACAGGTCATAAAATCTTATAATCTGTACTATGTTTCAGAGTTCTGCGAATTTAAGCAGTATGGCGTAATTATAGGAAATGTTTTCCCCAGCAAAAACATTGGGAGGAACCCTTGAGTTCTTGTTGACCTTGTTATACACCTCAGAAAATATAACAATGACAATCTGTCTCCAAGGAAGGAATCTGTAACTTAAATAAAAGTATCCCAGCAAATTCTATCATATAAAAAACCAATGCCATATTCTCAAAAGAATGGCAGACTAAGCAATGTGAGAACACATCGATGTTAAAAATAATTTAAAAAACAAGTTGGATACTGAATTAATTTAATTCATTTAACCTGAAAACATTTATGGATTATAATTCTGCATACAGACTTGCAGCACATCCAAAATTTGGGTCTCTCCTAATGTAACTTTTTTAAAAATATTAGATTTTGCCTGACTTGTTATGGTAATTTCTCAGATTAGATAGAAATTCTTATTGTGTGTTTATTCTGATTAATGATTATATTGGCTACCTTCACTGATTACCAAATATTTATTTGGTTTTAATAAATTTAAAGTGCTTAATTATATAAAATGCCTTTGTACACAAACACTTATTGAGTGCTATTTCCAAATCCCTATTCATTTTGTATATCTTGTAAACCTCTTTTCTATTTCATTTCTTCTCTTTTTTCTTGGTTGTGCTTCCATACATTAATAAAAAGAAAAGAAAAAAAATAAAATTTAGGTAATAGTAATGTCAGACTCATCATACTAATCCTTAAATCAGAGATACAAAATTATGCATAAGAGCTTGTAGATGGTATGATAAATTCTGAATTGTATTATAGAGTATTAATCTGAAAATTATTCAATGCTTTTTCAGGAAATATGTTTGGGTCTTAGGTTCTTTTTATTCATAGATGATCATAGATTGTTCTACTCATAGATGATATTGCTCTTTATTCCTCCTGTAATCATCCAACATATATACCTACCATTCCAAATGTCCCTGAAACTTTAGGAAGAGATTTACAAGGGTATAAAGGGAAATGAATGAAATACTTTTCTCCCCATACCCATAATGGCTGAAACACTCTAAATCTGAGGTTCACCCAAGAAATGATTGAACAGTTCATAAATGTGAAATAGTTTGAATCAATTGATTCCAGGCAATGAAACGTAACATAATATAAATAATGCATTTTCAACTAGAAAATGTTGAGTTGTTGCTGGACATCCTCCTGGACCTGATTTGTCTCCTCTTCCCTAGAGGAACAAATTTCAAAAGCTGCAAACTAAAAAACAATTTATTCTGATCTTGCCAAACATAGAAAAGGAGCAGAGGCTATATAGGCTCGGTAAAGCCTTCTCATTGCCCAATTAAAAATCCAAAATCTGATTCTACTGCTTCTGCTATTTATCATCTATAATTCACGACAGGTAGTCCTCAAGTTATGACCATACTGAGCATGGAAAAAGAGTTATCAGTTGTGCCAGTGATAAAGCAGGTCATCATGTGACTGGACCCAACTTTATGACCATTTTTGGGGCAGGCAGTGAACAAACACCAAGATCATTAAGCAAACAACATGGTCATTAAGTAAACCCACTGTTCACTGTGAGGCTTTTTTTTTTACTGGAAATGAGATGTAACGGCCAGTTTCTGGCAGAAATATCATAAATCGTGGTCACATGACTGTGGGGCACTTCAAACAGCCATAAATGTAGACCAGTTGCCAAGCACCAAAATATGGTCTCATGACCTGGGAGGTGGGGGAGAGCAAGATCAGAACTTCAAAACTAGGTTGTAAGTAGATTTTGGGGGGTCTATTGTAACTTTAAATGATTGCTAAGCATGGGGTCATAAGTCAAGGACTACCTCTATGCTTCAGTGTCATTTAAAACAAGATTAACACTGTAACTCTCCAGAAAAAGAGGTGGTTAAAAAAAAAAAACCATCAAAATATTTCCCAAGTCCCACTCTATAAGCAAGAAAAACATATTCCATTACATCTCTTAACAGAATACCTTCAGAATTAATTGCAGCGGGACAAACTTCTCTTAGGAGATCACCCAGTGTATGTAGCTGTCCATCTACAGCAACAGGACGGAATAGCTTCTGTATAAAAGGTCGTTCTGGTGTTGTCTAGAATAAAGTGTTAACATTAGACAAAGCTCAACTACAATAAGCTATATATAATTATGTCACAAGAGCATGAGTGGTAAAATAAAACATAGCACAAAGCAATAACACTTGTATAGAGCGTCACAGTGTTTTGCAGCGGTTTGCTTCTCTAAGCAGTTTTTACAGAGTCAGCATATTGCCCCCAACAATCTGGGTCCTTGTTTTAATAACCTTGGAAGGATGGAAGGATAAGTCCATCCTTGAGCTGGTGGGAATCGAACTGGTGGTAGTCAGCAGAATTAGCAACAGTTACCCATGTCTTCATTACATAATAATTAAACATCAACAAATATATATATATATATTTGTTTTCTGAGGTTTTCGCGGGTATTTGTATGTGGATCTTTGGTTATTCGGGTTTTCTCTCGCGTAGAATTGGAGGTATCTAGGCGACGTTTTGATGAAGTCTCATTCATCATCTTCAGGCTTATGTCTTCAGCTCTGTACTTCTCGGAGTGAGTTAAAAGGAAGAAGCAGCTGCAAGCTCACCGAGAAACGCAGAGCTGAAGACACAAGCCTGAAGATGATGAATGAGACTTCATAGAAATGTCGCCTAGATACTTCCAATTCTACGTGGGAGAAAACCCGAATAACCAAAGATCCATATACATACACACATACATACATACATACATACATACATAATGTTTTCTTATGTTTTCACGGGTATTTATATATATGGTATTTAGGTTTCTTCGGGTATTTTCCCACGTCTTAATATTTGTCCTTTTATTATAGCGACATTTCAGCAGAATCTCATCTGCCATCCTCAGGCTTGTGTATTGGGTTCTTTTTAATCGTGTGTGTCAGGCTTGAAAGCCGTTTTTTGATAAATATTTTGTATTTTTATAAAATACCCGAAGAAACCTAAATACCAATATATATATTTGAGGAGCATTCTGAAGTTTTTTGATAATTATAGAATATAGTAACTATATTGCTGACTGGTTCATGATAGAGTATAATTGCATTATGCCTATAATTATGGCATAATTGCATTATGCCTATGCTGAAAGATCTGTATCAATTTTTTTTAACTGCAATTACAAGATGCTCTTTTAACTTTTAAAGCCATTAAGTGATATAAGGCCTGATTATTTATAATGGGACATTTCAGACTGAATTCTGGTCTCAAGTAGTCACAAGGGACTAAGAAAACAACAATAAAAAAAACCTGTCCACAAAAGACTATGCTTGAAAAGCTGTTGACCTAAGGGACCATATGGGTATATCTGATCAGTGACAGAAAAGACCCTAAGGTGATCTGACAAAAAAAAAAAGGAAATACAACTGTTTGAAGTTTTGATTTAAAAGCAACTCTGTGAAACCATCTAAATACAAATGTGCATAAAAACCAATTTATCAAATTGCACTAGATAATTCTACAGTGGTTCCAAATTAGATTATTATTAAAAACTAATGATCTGTATCAATTCAGCTCTTCAAATCATGTAAAAAAAATGAATTGACTCTTAAGTTGAAACACATCTTCAGTGGAAAGCCTCCCTTGTAGTTGCTACCGGAATTTTACTCTTAAGGAGTTGGGGCACTTGTCCACATATTTCGAATTGCTTGATAATTATTTTAGGTATCACATATGTATTATTTTTAACCCATAGTACCTAAAGAGTTCTGAAAATGGAAAGTTGGAACATCAAATAAAAATAGTTTCACCAATTCAATCAGGGAACTTAGTTTTATTTGAATTTTAATAAAGTTTGTTTCATTTTGAAGTCTCCTTAAAAGAGCCTTGATTCTATTTTGAAAGCTAGTATTAAAGAGGTAAAGCTCAGACTTCAGCCACATATAGTAGATTTAAAAAAATACGAATGTTTCTTCAAAGTAACATGTACCATTACATAGTAACTTCTTCCATAGGTAAGCTGACTAAATACTACTGTCTTCTTCCTAAGAACACTGGCTAACTGGCTTTTAAGCAATAGGTATAAGCCAAACAATTTATACAGGATGTAATCATAACATAAAAAAACATAAACCACAAATTGCAATTCTTAAGAAATGAAAACCAACAGACTTACTAGTCTTTACATCTACATAAAAGAATGGATTTCCTAATTATATTTAAACCACAGCAAATTGCCTTAAATGTTAAACCCACACAATACCCCTTATGATTTCCACATGTCACTTTTTTAGCTATATAAAAACTGAAGATCTTTACATTAAAGTTCCTACATTACTTCCTCAGTGTACCAAAATATCAGATTATGTGCACTATCGTATTGCTTCTAAATAAATAAAATATCGAATAGCAGCATTTTAACACTGCTGAACTTTGGTTTAAATTTGATTCCAATCTTTTCAAATGACTATCAGTTCCCTAAAAAACAGGTCTAAGTAATACTATTTAACCTGATGTATTAAGGTTAAAGATGTATTAAGTTGTATTTACAGGCTATTCCTAATGGTTCTTATTATTGCATCTTTTCAAAAAGCTTACAGATCTCTTGCATTATGAAAAGTTCTGTCTCTTCACAGATATCAACAACAGACTGACCAACCTGTAGTTTCCCAGATGCCCACCATTTTTCTAAATTTTGGGACACTTCCCATCCAATAATCATTAGGCACTATACATCGATTGTCCAAAATTTTCCTTTATTTAGCTTAGCTGAGGAAGTAGAAGCAATGAAACTTCAAAAGAAAGTAACAGTGTAAGGAAAAGGAATTCCTGGAAAGACTATTCCTAGAAAGTCTGTCTCAACTTAAACTATGTCAGGAAAAATGTCTTTAACATTTCATGTCTTCTTGAAAGAAGCTTGATTTTAGAAAATGTTTGTGGTGAAATAGATATGTCTGAGTCTGAAAGTGGGAATAATTTTCAACACAATCCCTTGAAAAAAAACATAGCTCCTTAACCATGGGAAAAGAGATGCTTCATTTATGCTATGGTGTTGCAAAGTCTTTCTTTCAGATCACGATCTTACTTTTATTCCTCATCATAACACTGATCACAGTAGAGGTAGTCCTCGACATACAACCACAAATCAGACCAAAATTTCCATTGCTGACAAGACAGTAGTTAAGTGAGTTTTGCTCCATTTGACAACCTTTCTTGTCACAGCTGTTAAATGAATCACTGCAGGTTATTAAGTTAGCAAGATGATTATTAAGTAAATCTGGCTTCCCCCTTAACTTTACTTGTCACAAAAAATGATCACATGATCCTGGGACACTACAACCATCATAAATACATGCCAGTTGCCAATTGTCCAAATTTTGATCACGTGACCATGGGGATGCTGCTATGGCGGTAAGAATGAAAAATGATCGTAAGTCACTTTTTCAGTGCCATTGTAACTTTGAACAGTCGTTAAACTAATGGTTGTATGTCGCTGGCTACCTGTATTGCTCTTTTATTCCTTTCTCTAATTACTATTTTAAAACCCAAAGTCTCTCATGAACATTACCATATTCACTTGCATTTTTGAACAAATATGGATAACTCTGCTTTTCTTCTGCCTTTTCTGTTTCTGGTAATTTTTTTTTTAGCAAATTATATCTTTGAATTGCTCTATTCCAAACAACAAAATCATCGTCCCAATTATACCATTTAATTTCACTGTTAGTATCCCAGGGAAATAAACTTTATATTATATTATCAAAAACATTTACAAGCACAGTATGTTTTGCATCCCCAAATTTCTGATGGATATAGTAACAAGCAGTTGACTAAGTTTTTTAAAAAAGGAAGAATAGATAGAAAGAGAAGATTTTAAATCTAGTCTATGCCTTTAAGCAGCTACCATTTTCTTTCTAGTGAAATTTACAATAAGGATGTAGGGGAAGCCAAATAAGCAAACAGATTAATTTCCATGATTATATGAGGAAGTGGAAGCAATGAAACTTCTAGACAAAGTGACAGAGTAATGATTGTAAGGAAAAAGATTTCCTGGAAAGACTACTCTTGGAAAATCTGTTTTTAAAACAAATTGAATAAGAGAAACTTTGTTGTTTAAACAATGTCAGGAAAAATGTTTTGCCCAAATTTACAAGCATAGTATGTTTTGCATCCCCAAATTTCTGATAGATATAGTAACAAGCAGTTGACTACGTTTTTTAAAAAAAGGAAGAATGGATAGAGAAGATTTTAAACCCATTCTATGCCTTTAAGCAGCAACCCATATCTTTCTAGTGAAATTTACAATAAGGATGTAGGGGAAGCCAAATAAGCAAACTGATTAATTTCCATGATTATATGAGGAAGTGAAAGCAATGAAACTTCTAGACAAAGTGACAGGGTAATGATTGTAAGGAAAAAGATTTCCTGGAAAGACTACTCCTGAAAAGTCTGTTTTTAAAACAAACTGAAGAAGATAAACTTTGTTGTTTAAATAATGTCAGGAAAAATGTTTTGCCCAGAAACGGGCAAGCATCTTAATTATATTGCTCATTAATAATTACTTTTGCATTGATGACAAAGAGCGTTAAACACAATTATATAACCTTGCTGTTATATTTTTCAACCCAACCGGACTGGGAAATTTGCCTCATGCAAAACCAATATATGGATGTTGATGGTGTAAAGGTTCAAAACAATAGTAGAAGACATTATCTATCTGGTTGTCTTATGTAATGTATGTTTATAAACTTTACATTTCAAATATTAAATGCATCTATCTAATATATGATACTGACACTCTGGCAGCTACTTTCCTGAATCCAGAATATACCCACATAAAATCACTAGCTCTCTCACTATCAAATTTCTACCCTGTCTATATCACCTAAGTGATTATGGGTGATTCACTACTTAGCTTCCCACCTGGAAAGTTACAGGTCTCTTCTCCTTGAACTAGATTCATCCTGGCCTCTTAGACTCATGTAGGGAGGGGTTTCTTGTAGTTCCAACATTGCTGAGATGTCAGAAGAGCTGAAGCAGAAGGCACTGTTTGTCTGTAGCACATAAATGCTACAGAATGGACTCCATTAAGATCAGACTGGCCAGGTCCCCTTGTATCTTTTAGGAACAGGGGTTGCCAACCTTTTGGAACTCAGGGACCACCAAACTCATAATTTTAAATCCTGCAGACCAGAGACCTGGGAAAATTCCCCCCAAAAAGTCTGCAGGGATATTCCCCACCCAGTTTTCCTACCGATCAATCATTCTTTATTTGGAATCACAGGATACCACCTCCAGTTTCATTCTCAGGGAGGGAGCGGGGGGAGAGAGAGAGAGACTGAGACTTTTGGCTTCATGCAAGGAAAGCAGCAAAAGTCTTTCTTTCTGTCTCCCAAACTCTGCCAGAAATGATTCTTTGTGAGACTTGTCATGCCGGCGCAGGCTCTTGGAGCAGGATGCCCTGCAGGGTCCCAAAGACTCATTTTTGGTGGAGTTTGGGGGAGAGAAAGACTTTTGCTGCTTTCCTTGCATGCAGCCAAAAGCAGAAGCAGAAAGAAAGGTGGCCGGAAGCAGCAGAAAGGTGGCCAGGCCAGGCACATAGGGTGAGTGGGGCAAGTTTCCCCCTCTGCCCTTTCCCCCCCGCCCCTCACTACCTCGTGTTGTTTGCAATGCAAGCGATGCAAGCCTTGTGTTCCCGCACAGCCTGGATTAATTGCTTTGGCAGTGACATTTCTCTGTGGATCACCAAAATTTTCTTGCGGACCACCAGTGGTCCCTGGCCCACTAGTTGGCAACCACTGTTTTAGGAACAGTGTTAAAAACAATCCTTTTTTTGAATACTCTATTTTTTTCTTCCTATTTTTTTTTTCAAACTTGGAGTTATATTACTTTATTTTTTTATTTTTATTTTTTTTCAAAATATCTAGGAATTAATATCTCAGCACTTTGCTCAACAATTAAGGAGGATAATTATGAGAACCTATTGAAACAAATAAAAAAAAATCTAGAAAATTGGAATAATCTTCAACTAACATTAGTAGGCAGAATTTCGGCAATCAAAACAAATATATTACCCAAAATTTTATTTCTAGTCCAAAATATACCAATGAAATAAGAAAAATATTTCTTTAAAGATCTGAATAAAATAACATTAAATTTTGTGTGGCAGGGTAAGAAACCAATAATCAAATTAAAACATTTACAAGATGCAAAAGAAAAAGGAGGATTGGGCTTTCCGGATTGGGAACTGTATTATCAAGCAGCTGCCTTAACAGGGATTAAGAATTGGATAAATGTGGTCAATAAAAGACTTTTACTTTTAGAAGGGCATCATTTAAAACAAGGCTGGCATGCATATTTGTAGCCCAGTAGACATATGACACACCAATATTTTTTGAGGCACAAAATCTGACAAACTCTAATCTTAATTTGGAACAAAATAAGATTGCAAAACTATATGGAAACTCCAAGCTGGTTCTCCTCCTTAGAAGCAATATCGTATCCGAATCTCTACAACCAGAAAAAGGCAAATACACATGAAGATATTTTAACAGATAAAGGCCGGTTAAAACAAAGACTGGAACTTAATCAGCAAGGTATAACTTTGGAATGGTGGGCATATCTCCAAGTACAATCTAGATATGAAAGGGACAAAAAAGAATGGGGAATTAATTGCCAAGATACAATATTAGATTAAATATTATTAGGATCAGAGAAGAAACAAATAAAGAATTTGTGTAATTATTTACTAGATTACAAAATGTATGAGGAGCAGGTTAAAGAATCAATGTTAACCTGGGCTAGAAATTTCAGCCATAACATAAATTTGGACCAATGGCACCAAATTTGGGACCAGAATAAAAATATTACTTTAGCCACATCCTACAAAAAAAAAACCTGTTTAATATGTTTTACAGATCGCATATTCCACCTGCCTGGTTAGCCAAAACGTATAGCTCTCAACCATCTACATTCTGGAAATGTTTGAAAGAACGGGGTACCTATTATCATATGTGGTGGAAATGCAAGAAAATACTAGAGTTCTGGCGCAAAATATGGCAATGGCTAGAAGAAATGTTGGATTTAAAAATAAATTATACACCGGAAATGTTTTATTGGGAATAATAAATGATAATTTTTAAAAAGCAGATATTTACCTAATTATTCATGTCATTACAGCTGCAAGATTACTAATTGCCCAAACATGGAAGTTAAAAAGAAATATCAAATGACGAAGCAATAATAGAAAAGATTTTCCAAAGCGCTGAGCTAGATAGTATGATGTTAGAATTGAAAGAGCGAGACACTTCAGAATTCTATGCAGTATGGGAAAATTTCTATGTATGGAGGGATATGAAAGGAAGTTTAAAAAATATAAACTAGAAATGTAAGAAGAGTTTGTATTGTAACATAATGTCTAGGATAAAAATTGATATAAAGATTAAATGTAAATATGTACATAACTTTTATATACACTGCTCAAAAAAATAAAGGGAACATAAAAGGAAGACATCCTAGATCTGAATGAATAAATATTGTTATTAAATACTTCGTTCATTACATAGTTGAATGTGCTGACAACAAAATCACACAAAAATTATCAATGGAAATCAAATTTAGCAACCCATGGAGGTCTGGATTTGGAGTTACACTCAAAATTAAAGTGGAAAAAAACACTTCAGGCTGATCCAACTTTGATGTAATGTCCTTAAAACAAATCAAAATGAGGCTCAGTTAGTGTGTGTGGCCTCCACCTGCCTGTATGACCTCCCTACAACACCTGGGCATGCTCCTGATGAGGTGGCAGATGGTCTCCTGAGGGATCTCCTCCCACACCTGGACTGAAGCATCCCCCAACTCCTGGACAGTCTGTGGTGTAACATGGCGTTGGTGGATGGAGTGAGACATGATGTCCCAGATGTGCTCAATTGGATTCAGGTCTAGGGAACGGGCGGACCAGTCCATAGCATCAATGCCTTCATCTTGCAGGAACTGCTGACACACTCCAGCCACATGAGGTCTAGCATTGTCTTGCATTAGGAGGAATCCAGGGCCAACCGCACCAGCATATGGTCTCACAAGGGGTCTGAGGATCTCATCTCGGTACCTAATGGCAGTCAGGATACCTCTGGCGAACAAGGAGGGCTGTGCGGCCCCCTAAAGAAATGCCACCTCACACCATTACTGACCCACTGCCAAACCGGTCATGCTGGAGGATGTAGCAGGCAGCAGAATGTTCTCCATGGCATCTCCAGAACCTGTCACATGTGCTCAGTGTGAACCTGCTTTCACCTATGAAGAGCACAGGGCGCCAGTGGTGAATTTGCCAATCTTGGTGTTCTCTTGGAAATGCCAAAAGTCCTGCACGGTGTTAGTCTGTAAGCATAACCCCCACCTGTGGACATCGGGCCCTCATACCACCCTCATGGAGTCTGTTTCTGACTGTTTGAGCAGCCACATGCACATTTGTGGCCTGCTGGAAGTCATTTTGCAGGGCTCTGGCAGTGCTCCTGTCCCTCCTTGCAAAGGCGGAGGTAGCAGTCCTGATGCTGGGTTGTTGTCCTCCTACGGCCTCCTCCACGTTTCCTGATGTACTGGCCTGTCTCCTGGTAGCGCCTCCATGCTTTGGACACTACGCTGACAGATACAGCAAACCTTCTTGCCACAGCTCGCATTGATGTGCCATCCTGGATGAGCTGCGCTACCTGAGCCACTTGTGTGGGTTATGGACTCCGTCTCATGCTACCACTAGAGTAAAAGCACTGCCAGCATTCAAAAGTGACCAAACTATCAGCCAGAAAGCATAGGAACTGAGAAGTGGTCTGTGATCACCACCTGCAGAACCACTCCTTTATTGGGGATGTCTTGCTAACTGCCTATGCTTTCCACCTGTTGTCTATTCCATTTGCACAACAGCATGTGCAATTGCTTGTCAGTCAGTGTTGCTACCTAAGTGTACAGTTTGATTTCACAGAAGTGTGATTGACTTGGAGTTACATTGTGTTGTTTAAGTGTTTCCTTTATTTTTTTGAGCAGTGTATATTGTTTATACTGTTTGGTGATTATTTTGCTTATATAACAATGTAAAGATTGATATATATCTCAAAAAGATCACCACATTCAATGTTTTTTTAAAATATAAATTTTATTTGGGTTTTTACAAAGACATACAAATAAAACATCTATTTTTTGAGAATAGCATGACCCCGGGTTATCACTTCTCCATACAGACACAAACTCAATTTCATATTCATCTTTGTGTTCTATTCCATATCTTATTACTGTTTTAACATTTTCTCCATAATTTTTCCCTTCCCTTGGTTTTCTCAACTTTATTTTTAATTATCTCATATCTAAATTCAATTATATATATTTTTCTAACTTTCAATGTCTTTCTAATCATTATATTTATACTTTTGACTGTCCTATTTCAATTTCATATTATCTTTTATCACTAAATAAATTTTCCCCTGTAGTTACTAATTGGAGTATGACACCTTTATATCTTTTAATTTTATCCATTCAACTCTTATTTAAGCTTCAATTTATGGCTTTAGAATTATAACATTCAATATAGTACATAACTTCCAATCAAATTCTGCTTGGTACATTCTTAAAATACACACTATGTTCTTTAGAAAATATATATATATATATATATGGATCTTTGGTTCTTTGGGTTTTCTCCCACGTAGAATTGGAAATATCTAGGCGACATTTCGATGAACTCTCATTCATCATCTTCAGGCTTGTGTCTTCGGCCTTGTGCTTCTCGGAGTAATGTGAGCTTGCAGCTGCTTCTTCACCAGCTCAAATCCCCCAGCAACTAAGACTAATCTGAGTACAACCAAACCCCACCGGAACAAAACACATTCCCAGCCAATCAGAACACAGCCAACCCCCCACCCAATCAGAACACAGCCAAGCCCCCACCCAATCAAGTCACACCCCCACTAGTAGTTAAAAGGAAGAAGCAGCTGCAAGCTCACATTACTCCAAGAAGCACAAGGCCGAAGACACAAGCCTGAAGATGATGAATGAGACTTCATCGAAACGTCGCCTATATATTTCCAATTCTACACGGGAGAAAACCCGAAGAACCAAAGATCCACATACAAATACCCGCGAAAACCTCCGAAAACAAACAAACAAACATACATACATACATATATATATATAGTAAATAAAACACTCATTCCATTCCAATTCTATCATTAATATTAATTACAATCTCTATCATTAATATTAATTAAAATTTCTTTAACATTTCTTTTCAATTGAGTATCATACTTCCTTGGGAACACTTATAAACTTTCCATAATTAATTCTTTTTTTCATATTTCTCTTCACTTATATTTTTATAAATCATTAATAATAAATAACATGTTCCCATCCTTTCCTAATTTCATTCTCTCATTCTCTTTATTTTATTTATTAACAAACATTCCATTGCTTTACAATAAGTATTTTATCCATTATTTTAATCATAAATTGTTTCATATTTTCTAAAATTATTTCTGTTTCTAACATGGACCTTTGCGGAAATCCCTTTTTCAATTAAATTTTCATCCATTGTCTCTAAACAGGCTTATATTTTCAATCCTTATACATTTTCCCTGTTTCTCTATATCCTATTTCTGTCTTTTATAACTTCTTTTCCTTTCCTTCTTCCCCATCTTCTTCTCCCTCCCCTTTTTGCCCCCTTGTCTATCTACTTCTAATTCTCTCTTCTGTAATCCTCTTTTCTGTTGCTCCCTAATATTGTAATTATTTTTCAAACTATTCTTTTTTGGGTTGTCTTTTCAAATCTTAAAGTTTCCACTCTCTTTCCCCCCTTTCCTTTCTTTTTCCCACATAAAATTACTTGATCATTAAAGATGGCTTCTTCTTTGTCCTGACCTTCTTGTTCTACAAGTGTTTCTTGTTGTCTCTCATAGTTCCAGATCTCCATTTCTAAAAATTGAAATACAAAGCCAAAAGAACCTCTTCCTTCTTGTGCATCTTCTTTGTATTTTTTAAGTTCCATTTTCAGTTCTTCCAAAAGTGATACCATTTTAAACACTTTTAAACAACCACCCGATTGATTTTAGTCATTTAAATCCAATAGCCAAAAATCACCAAGTAATCCAAATAATCCAAAGCTGTTTCTTCTTGTTTCTTTTTTCCACTTTCTCTTCCTGGGAATTCTGTTATTTTGTTACAAAGTTTCAGTTACAATGTATCTTTAGGTATCTTGTTAAAGTTTCACTTTTAGTTCCAGGCAGTCTCCTCTATTTTTCCAGATCCCACCCTTTTATTCTGTATTCTTATTCTTTCCTTTTTTCTCCTTTCCTTCTTTTAAAGATTTTTGAGTATCCAAAAGTCTTTATTATCACTTTGACATTTTATTTTCAGCTTAAATGCCTATTGATGTCAAAGTGGAATTTCTTACTTAAATCTCTTAGCTGTCAGTATAAGGAAGGGAATCGCAGATTTCTGTCTGTTGCTGAAGAAGCTCTAAAAGATCACCACATTCAATGTTTTTAAAGTTTAATTTCAATTAAAAAAAAATAAAAATTTATAAAAAAATGTTTTTACTATAACATTGTAACAGTTGAGGGTCATTGCAATTTAGTAGAATAAAAACTGAATAAATAAATGATGCATCTGTGTTATGTATTCACAAAATAATGTATGTGTTTACCTTCCAAGAAGCCATATTTCTCAAAAAGAAACTCCAAGTTTAAATTAAATACTACTTAAAATTATTTGCCTATAAACAAAGCATCCCCTTTATAATATTCCTATCTGAAACCATTCTCTATTATGCAATGCTTCTTCATACCCAAAAACTCGTTATACAAACTATGCATTTCCCATTCTTTATTCCAGCAGAAACAGCAAAATAATTTCAAAAGGATGTGTTGGGGGGAAAAGGAAGTATGACTATCAGGAAAAGAAAGAGGTGAATAAAACTGCAGGCAGATAAGCTCAGGAGAGAAAAAAATAACTAGGCAAGGAAGGAAAAAAACAAACAAAACTCCCTGTAGATATATAAAAAAAAATTAAATTTCCAAGCAGAGGCTAATTGAACTTGGCAGCTATTTATATCCTGCTAATTCTTTGTTTTCAACTGTTTCTTTTCTTATCGGTGCATCTGCCAATTATTTGACATAAAAAATCATGACAAATAAAATTATACTGTTAAAGTCTTTGTTATCCTATAGTACCACAATAGTGATTTCATTCAAAACAGATAGATTTATAATGTACCACGATTACTAGCTTTATTCTTTGTGAATTTATATAATTTCCTGGTTTAAAAAAATCTCAGTAGGTGGTAATCACTACATTTTATGGCAACAACTTGGTTAATTTAATTGTCCTACAATACAAAAGTAATTGGAAATTATCAGCCTTCATATAACTTATAAAGGCTTTGCTACATATACTATGTCAGTTTATTGTGTGTGCATGTAATTATTTATATATACATACTTTAAAGTTACTTCTAAGGAACTTTGAAGCACTACTCCTTGTTGAAAGTTAATAATTATACAGTCCTAAAGGAATCTGAAACAAACACACATGTAGTACACCCATAACGGAAACCTTCAATTGCCACGGTCTGTTATTTAGTAAAAAGTTATCATTATGTCTATAACAGTATCAAAGCAATGTCAGTGATACTTAAGGTAAATAATATGAATGTCTCAGAGACTGTGGTTAAATTAAGGGCAGTCATTAGAATTACACACACATCTGGAATGAAGCTAGACTTATTTATTTTTATATAGTAAGGATTATTACAATTTTGTCTAGACAATAGACAAAGATTTCGGTCACAAATAGTTAAGGACAATTTTCCTAATCATATGTGGGCAACAACCCATGTCTTCCTCACATCCTTTCATTTGTCAGGATATGTCGTAAGGAATAATGAAACTTTCCTAATCTTCTACATGATCAAGAGAAGCATTATTTCAGGAATGAGGGAGAAATTATGGCAACTGTTTAGACTGAGTCTCCCACACAGACTGCTCTTAAACCTCCTTTATGTGCTACACGCTATCCAACAAACTAATTTCATTTTATAATTTATTTAAATTGCCCGATTCTTTCTCTAAGTGTTTGCACCGTTTACAAAACAACATAAACCATTTAGGCACAGTATTACAATAAATATGCAGATGAACCATGAGCACAATATAGATTTTTTTCCTAAAAGAAAACATTACAATTAGCCTAAAAAAAATAATTGTTGGGATAACTTCACTTACATAAGTCAGCAGCATCACTATGTGTATCAGACAGTATATAAACTGAGAGCCAAAATATAGCTTGAGTTCTGGGATAGTTTAGATGGCACCCAGGTCTTCAAATGATTATTGGTAAAGTTTTGGATTCTTCCCTAAACTATTTACATTGCTTTGTTCTTGCAGTTCCTTGTCACACTCCTCCACCACCACCATACACATACACACCTCTGACTCTTCAGCAAACCATAATTCACACATGAAGACAGGGAGGAGCAGGATATGGGCAGCAGAGAGAACTGTTTTCAATCAACCTGAAAGAACGTCTGAGAGTTGCCCACCTTATACAGCCAATTAAATGCTAGTTAATTCTTGAACTGAAAGTTCAGTAAGGAATAGTATATTTTAAGCTCCACTGCTTTTATCTGCCCAAAAGGAACTGGGAGGAGAGCAAGAAAAGCCAAACACAGCTGATTGTGTGCATTTTGTATTGGGAGCTGATGAACAATGAATGCAGACATGAGTGACCGCTGTAGCCCTAGAGGCTATCCCACTGACAAGCAACTTAGCTCAATTCTACAATTCAATACAATTCTATTTCTTTTTCATCTTTCTCTATTTCTACATATATATATGTGTGTATGTAGGTATTTTTAGGAGTGTGTAATTGGGCATGTTTCCCCCTTACTTCTTTCCTAGTTTAAAATAAACTTGTTTAAAATAAATCAAAGAAACACCTGAATCTCCTTTCTTCTCTCTTTCTAAAAAAAAAAAAGGAGGGGGGGGTTTCCTGCCATTCATAAACTGGCAATCCAGCCCATATGTTCAGTTGTCCAAGTCCTTATTTTCTAGCAAGAAAGCTTTTATAAGAAAAGAAGCTGAACAGCAAATGAGATGTTCAGGATAGGTAGGAAGGGATAGGAAGCAGTCCAGATTAGTTTTGCTTTAGCCAGGTTGGTCCTCTTTCTAAGGTTCTCGGATTCACTGGTAGGTTCTATCCTTTATAGTACATCAGCTTCTAGATAACAAATGCATACATACTTTTCAAAATAGAGTCAAAATAATCTTTCCTCAGATTATGTTCTGTCTGAATCCAATAACCAACTGTCCATACTATATCCAAGGAGAATCAATATGGTTATAAAAGCTAGGATATTTGTACAGTCATGGAACATTTACTAAGAGAGAAAGTCTCAGGAGAATGCTAATGGACAAAAATAGTAACATTTTAACATAGTAAACATTTTAAGAAATGTTTCTACTACAACTAGTATTCTATTTAGCCAGTATTTTTCTTTTTCAAACTCAGAGCCAGTATAACGTAGCAATTGAAGTAACCGAACTAGGAGTGGGAAACACACACGCTCGTCATTAGGCATGGAAACCAGCTGGCTGTCTAGGTTAAGAGGAAGTCACTTCCTCTCAGCCTAAACAGTCAAATGTCTGAATGCCCTATCATGCACTGATGGATTCCCTCTAAGAAACTGAGACACAGGCAGAGTACAAGGCAAGCCAACCCTATAACTAATGGGATAATTGCTATGAGCCTTTATTGTTTTTGAAATGGGACTGTACTTTATACAATTAAATATGTCCATAAGAAAGTTAACAGTAGAAGGATGAAAGGAAAAGCAGAGATTTTTAAAAAAATTTCAATCACTATGAGCAAATTTTGCTCCAGAAAAGGCAAAATCTTCAATACAATTTCACTATAATGTTATTTTTCTGACAAATAAGCAGTTAATTTTAATGGTTCCTTTGTTAAAAATGGCAGTTCTTCCAATCGTTTGTTTTACAAAAGAATAAATGATCTCAAATCCAATTCAAAGTAGATTTGTATAAAAATCTGGGAGGAAAGAAGTTGTAAGATGTGCTAATCTTGCAGAAGAAACACTTTTCATGAAACTTCAGGTAATGATCTACATTAGACTCAAAGGGGATAAAAGGAAGCATACTGACCACTAATTAAGTAACTCATCACTATTTTAAAGCCAGAGCAAACTTTTTGGGGCGAAATGATCATTTAACATCAAATGATTATATTCTACAGCCATAAAAGCACTGCAGCCAATGAAACCAGCACAGAATACATTTGGCACAATTTACATTGGACTAATTGTAGTAGAAGCTCATCAATATCACTTAACCCAAGAACACCAAAGGAAGCAAGTTAGTATTTTGTCTTCCGTACTATTCTTAGCACCATGCATTTTTATAAAGCTTTCCAAATTAGACCAAAGAATAAAAATTTGCTCAATGGCTATATTTTTAGTAAGTCACAAATAGCAAGGCTGAGCAACATTGTTATTAAAAACAATATTCATATATTCCCTGACCTGGTATATTCTAAATGGGATGAAGCGAAATCCATTATCTTCTGCAGGATATTCCATGAGTTTCCGGTTTATAGCCCAAAATTGTTCAAATTTGTCTGAAAATAATCAGCAATTACTAGGGTTAACAAAAACAACTGCAAAACTGCAAATACCTAATACATAAGAAATACAGGGAAATAGATATAAACAACTTGACTACACTGTTATAGTTTTATTTATTTCACATTACATCCATACTCCTATGAATGGAAGGGTCATATTGAATTTGTTAGGATGAATTATTTCTAAGCCATCAAATACTGTATATTAAAGTTTGTTAAGGCCGGTTGGAAAACCGGAGACTTTTTCACAAATAAATATAATATGGTGATCCTAGCCTGTTGCTTGCAGATAAAATATTTTAATATTTTAAACACACTTCAAAATAATTTTTAAACACACTTCAAAATAAATTGTTAGGATCTATTTAACTGAGTAATTAGTTAATGTGCCACATTTTGTGATACCATATCTGCATATTTGAATTAAAATGTAAATTTTTTTTTCTATTTGAATAGGAAAGTGAGAAATAAAAAGAAAATTTGGGAGTGCAAAATTGCTTCAATTTCCCTATTTCTGCTTGAAGGTCACTCAGAGCTCCTGGAAGTTTGCCAACAGATGAAGGGAAAGACAAGGCAGTTATTCCAATCTTTGTCTCCTCAGTGTAGCTAAGATTTAAAGATTAGACCTCATGAGTATTAGCCTCCTAACTGTGTAATGCTGTCATTTTAAAACATTTGCTAAAGTTATTTTACTATCATTCTGGCTTCGTATTTTTCCAGGCACTTTAAAGTTTTATAGTTGAAATTAAAAACATCAGGTGTAAATAAGTGTCTTTAAACAGGAATAAAGTGGAAGAACTGTAAAGGAAAAAGCTGTGTTGGGTAGTGCTGAGTAGTGTTTTTATTTGTCTCTGACAGTTACATTCCCCTACAAGAATAATTTCCCGTAATAATATTTTTGGTATGCAAAAATAATCTCAGGGAACAAAATGCAGAATGAAGCAACAACTGGAACTAAGCCTCCATCTCATCACCCTTCTACACCAAAATGTTATGGCTTTGACATACATTTACATTTTTAAAGCTTAAATACCAAGCACTATATATCTGGTGCTGATCTTTTTACCGATATAGAACCCAGTTTGTTATAAATGAAAAAGATTTGATAACAGTGCCAGTTCAATTTATTGATATCTTCTCATCGGCTGAATGAGAAGAAATGTAATGCAAAAAATTATTTCCATTCAGAAATAATTTCCAGAAAATGTATTGCCAGAGAACTACAAAAATAATTGAAGCACTATGTGATTATATACCCAGCTTGCTCAAGATATATTTTCTAAATAAAAAAAAAACTCAAACAGGTAGTTTCAACAGAAGAAAATATATGACACAAGATTTAGAATAAGTAGATGTAGTCGATATTTCTATTATCAAGGTGAAACTTTCTCTATATTACTCTAATCCTTTTGTTTTTAATGTCATCCACATTTCACTTTAACAGAACAGTAAATTAACAAAGTGATTATCATGAAGTGATGTTTCACTCTTTGTTATGTAAACTTCCATTACTTGCATGAATTTCTTTACAAATTGAGGAAAATGGTAAAATAAAAAGGAATTTTAGAGGCTTCATTGTGTCAGGTAAAGAGTTATACCAGAACACCATAAGTAGAAAGACAAATGCAATGTTTCATAGAAAAAGCAACTTGCAGATGTATCATTAACCATCAGGCAGTTGTAACAACTGCTACTTTCTTTTCTTTTTTGTGGTCATGAATATTGTTTCACAGAGGAGTTTAACATCATCCCATATATAATGAAAGCCATACTGAAAGATGCAGCATGTATTTTAAAAAGTTATCTTGGTTTCATACGTTTTTTCTTATTTCTCTTTTACTAATGGCTCAAACACAAAATTAGCCTTTGAAAGTTTTCAAAATATTATCTGTTGGGTTCTACAGGTGTTTCCAGTGACACACATTGAAACCTGTACAACCAACATTTCTGGTCAACTTCTTATCTTGGATCACCACAAAGTTCTCCCAATCAACTCAAGCAACATTTCTGCTCCAAATCTTGAACATCAAAAATCTTAGAGAAACTGATTAAACAATCCTAAACAGTTCAACTCACTTTTTAATTATTAATATTTTCAAGTGTCCTCTTTCCACACATTTCAAATATTAAGCTATTAGTGACACTGACTATTCTAATTGTTGCTGAGATAAAAATAAATTAAATAATGCGTGGTTAGATAGCCTTATATAAAAAAGAGTTTTATAAGAAACAGCACCTAGATCTAGTTACATTAAAGCTGCCAAGTTTGAAGATCATTAACCTAGATCATTATCAAAAGAATGGAACTATTGATTGATAAGGTCTCTCTTCTTGTCCTGCTTTTATTGTTCCCTGTCCTTTGCAACCTGGTGTTATTGCTGCTTCAATCGATCAGTACCCTCAGTTATTCTTATTAATGCCAGCAGCCCAACACCAAGTTACTGCAATCACTAAGAGATGTGTTGTTCAGATCAATGTTTGGCATGATCTACCACTTCTTAATCAAAAGTTGACAAAGGATAGCAATGGTTAACCTGTGTGTCACTTGTTATAAAATGATCTTAACAAACAAGACTGAACTATGTCCAAATAACTTAAGACCTTGATGACAAAATATATAGTTCTTCCATTCCAATTACTTGAGTTTCAGAAGTACAAGTAGAAACTGGAACTGACTTACAACAGGGGTTTTCAAACTTGACACCTTTAAGACTTGTGGATTTCAATTCCCAGAATTCCTCCTCCAGTCATGTTAGCTCAGGAATTCTGGGAGTTGAAGTCCACAAGTTTTAAACTTGCCAAGTTTGAAGAGCCTTGATTTACAATATTACTCAGCCCTAGGTTTTTTTAACTGATTGAATAAACATACTTCACTTAAAAGTCGCTCTTACCATTCTGTAACCCCATCCAAAGTTGCTTATGATCCTTTTTTTGCATTTCATTGATTACTTGACTCTTATGCTTTAAGGCATCTGCTTCTTTTATACAAGCCATGAAATGAGCTTCAATTACTTCCTTAGAGGAGCAATGCAGAAGATCTTTTTCTGGAAAGTTCTAGAAATAAAAAATTGTAATCAAAATTCAAAATATATTCAAAAGTACTTTAGAGAAGATAGTTCTTGTTTAACAACCATTCTTTTAAAGACTGTTCAAAGTTACAACAGCACTGAAAAAAATGACTTATGACTATTTCTCATACTGACGACTATTGAAGCATTTCCATGATCACATAATCAAAATTCGGACACTTGAGAAGTAATGTGTTTATGAAAATTGAATATCCTAGGGTCAAGTGAACACTTTTTGCAACTTCTGATAATTTTCCCAAGGTACTTTTTCCAAAATTCAACTGGACTTTCTTGTTTGTTTTTTGAAAATGTTTTCTCTTCTCCTCCAAAAAGTTTCTTTAGTTTTTCAGTTCTGAAGAATTGAATGAAGAAACTTCTTGGATGAGAAGTGAAATATTTTCAAAGAAAAAAAACCAAGACAATTCAATTGCCTTGTGGAAAAAACAGCTTTGGGACAACCATGACCTGGATGATTAAGTATCTCCATAGACATTTTATTGTTTGACAAGCAAAGCCAATGGGGAAGCCAGATTCACTTAACAACTATGCTACCAACTTAACAACTGCAGTGATTCACTTAACAACTGTGGCAAGAAATATTGTAAAATGGGGCAAAACCTATTTAACAATTGTCTTGTTTGTAAATGAACATTTTGGGCAAATTTGTGGTCATAAGTCAAGGACTGCCTATATTAGGAAAAATTGGCAATATATCAAGACACAATATGACAGAGAAATGTACTTTACTAGGTTTACAATTCAGCAATAAATACACTAATTCATAGCAACTAGTTTCCAACAAGGAAGAATGATTAATGATCTATGCATTCAGTAGTGAGACAGCTTTTAGTAATGAAGTCAATATGCAGGACTGTGGCTTATTCGAGAAAGCCATGAATTGGTCATAGTATATTAACTACATATATCTATATGTAAGAGCCCTGGTGATGCAGTGGTTAGAATGGAGCAGCCTGGAGTTTAATCCTGATGGGCTCAAGGTTGATTCAGTCTTCCATCCTTCCAAGGTGGGTAAAATGACAACTCAAATTGTTGGGGGCAATATGCTGACATTGTAAACAAGGTGTCCCTAACCTCCAAGTCACAGCCTTCAGAAAATCAGGCCACACAAGCATTGAGCGAGCACGCGAAACTCCATTTGTGCAAGCAGCAGATGCACATGCACCAATTTGTGCAGAACCATTCCCACTCCCACCCACCATCGCCATTCCCACCAGTCTGCAGAGCCGGAAAGGTTGGGGACCACTGCTATAAAGCACTATGGGAGTGGTATGTAAATCTAAGTGCTATTGCTTCTATTGCTATTATGCATGAAAGCGGGTAGGCAACTTCTAACATAAAATTCAATTTTTCATCCATTCTTTTCAGTCCCGTCCCCCCAATGCTATTACAACTACATTTTTTTTAAACTGATACTGAGATTGGAGAATATTAAAACATATTACTCTGAAAACAAATAATAATAATGTATAAATTCTTTACTTGTTATCTGTTAATAGTTACCATTTCCTTTCCATTCCAAAAATTAAAGCATAAATCCTGCTTCTAATACATCTTTTTGAAGTATATATTAAAGAGATATATTGCTTATATACCTTAAAATGTACTGTGATATTCCATGGAAGGGCTGCATTTGAAGCATGGAGATCAAATAGTAAACCAATGGGATAGTGCCTAAAAAGCAGAGAGAATGATAATAGTAATAATCTGCATTGCAAAGAATTGTAACAGAACATAGTAACTTATTTAGTGGTGCCTAGAGCCCCTGAAAATGATAAACAAATCAAACTTAGCACATTCTTTTTATTTATTTAAAAAATCCTCCTAAATTCTGAAAAGATGAATGCTTACACTCCATTTCCTTTGTAATTAGGTCATCACATTCCTCAAATCCTGCAAAAATGTGTAATCTCATGTTAAATAGATTAATAGTATAATGCTTTCCATAAAGTTTTAAAACAGATAGCCAGTCATGTACACCAGCTATTTAATGTTCCTTATAGTCTAGTATATAATCATTGTGCACAGAATGGAGTCATAATTTTGGAAATCAGTTACAGAAAAAAGATCAAATAACATCCTAGTTACACTAAATACTTTCACAATGATCCAAAGATCAAATGCTCATGTAACTAGCATGATGGCTGCTGCCAATGGTAGTTACCCTAATGATTCTGACAAAACAATTCTAACCAGGTCATTAACCAAATAATTTTAGCAATAAATGCTGAATTGCTTCTAGCAGTTTTGAGGAATTGGAGGTTTCTGCTCTGATTTTCAACTGTTTATTATTTGCAAACTTGGAATTGTGTTTCATTTTTTATGGTTTAGGACAATAATCCAGAATCAGAAAACATGATTTAAATTTACTGGTTTTCTAAACTCATTTTTCTCTGATTTGAGTCCCTCCAGTGATTTTGATCTACACTATATTTAACCATCAGCCATGCTAACTAGTTCTGGTAATAGCTGATAAACTCCTGACAGGATTCAGATTCAGAAAGTATACCTTAGTTTTGCATTTAAAGTTAACCACTTTTTATCCAAATTGGTCATCATGAAAAAGTGTGCTATCTGAAAAATGAAAAGAATTTGCATGCATTTCTCTGGTACACCAGAAATTCTATATTTACACATACTTTGACATTCCTGGTTTGATCCTTTTAATAAACAAAAGCAGTTTGAGCAGAAAGGAAAGGCCATCTGCATCCTCACAATATAACCTACTTTCTGGTGCTTACTTGGCAATAATTTATTTTTTCAGAGAGTGACATCAATCTTACAGAAAAATAGGCATATGAATAAACTGCTTAGTAACCATAACTCCTCTATCATGTCCAATGAGAAATATACTAACATTGTAGGTGTAACAGAATTAAGCTGAATGTTAGAGAGAACATGAATTTGATAGATATCTCCAGATAAAAATATTAGCAAATTTGACATACAATATGCATGAATACGCTTCACTATATAAAAAGAATTGAGGCAATACCTTTTTCATATTATTTTAGAGGAAATCTTTGAGGAAACAGCAATAAGAGCAAAAGCAGCTACAGCTGTATACATATCACTCATCTTCTAGGGTAGTTTTGTCTAGGATACATTAATAATACCCCACAAACAAAGGTCTATCCAGATCACATTAAGAAAAGCACTCACTACTCACTGTTCCACCTTGAAAATTCTTTTTTATCACTTGTCTTGTGTGAAGAAAATGTTTTTGTCGAGATACAGCATGAACTGCATAGCTATACTATCTTACTAAGAAATCTCAAGGTTTATGTCAAGAGTCTGCTCCTAATAGCAGCCATAGTAAAATATCCAAGTTCCATAATTTTATAGGTAAACTACCATCAATTCTGGACCAGTTGTTGATTGGGGAAAATAACTACTTCTTTATTTTACAACACCATTTTGTCAGAAACACACTCTTTACTTAGGTCATTTTGCTTTTCTGTAACGCAAAAGTGGAATAAATTTGTGTCTTATTAGGTTTCTATCAATCACGGTAAAAAGGAGGGGTGGGGGCAGTTCTAGCTAGCAGATTGGCTAAAATCCTGCAAATATAGGAAAATTTGTAACAGCTTTATAGAAGAAGAGAGCACAGGTTAAGAAAAGTAGAGAGAAGATTTTGAGCTCTCTATACAGGCAAAGATTCTCCTAAACTAATCTTCAATTCCTAAGAGTCATGTTTGTCTTCTAGACTTTTGGGAAAGTCATCAAATAAAAACCTCCAAACCATGTCTAACTTCATGTTCTCTAAATTTTATTGGTTTTATTGGTGTCAAACTTCAAAGCTGATGCTGACAAAAACTGAAAGCAATATTTATAACACTAAAGCAGGCAGATGGATTCTCTAAAGCTGCAAGATACATTAGACATAATATTTGCCACAAAAACCCTATTATTTAAAAACCTTAATTCTTAGCAAAAAATGGCATGTAAGGGTACAATGTTAGGATGTGTAAAAACCCTCTCCAAAAGTAAATACGTTTTTGTACTATAAGACAATATTTTTGTGCTATACAATGAAACTTTTACATTACAGTGATGATACAGTTTCTCGGGTCATATATTTTGCATGTGATTATACAGCTGTAAACTGTAACTATGTGGTAGCAATATTTTTCTACTAACTTTCAGGGAATTTTGAAGTTCTTAAAGCCCACTGTGAAACATGAGACTAAAAACTTTATAACGCAGACAGAATACCAATTATCAGAATGGGAATGCGTCATGATTTTTTAAAAAAGTGAAATTGTTTCATTCACCAAAAGGGAATCTACTATAACATGAATATGCATCTAACAGACACTGAAGTCATGAGTGATATGAAAGACACTGTTTTCAACAACAAAATGGCCGAGAGCTAGATCTAGATCTACGTATCCTCAAAACTATATTGTCATTAAAACTTGCAAGTATCCATAAATGTTTGTTACCAATAACTAAATATTAATATTAATAGAAGAAACATAAGATTAGCATAACAAAGCACAATTTAGAATTCCATTCTAATTTGGAAATACGATATTCATTATGAAGCATACACATTATTTAATAACTTCAGCCTAATAAAATAGGTCATACTTTTTACTTGCTTAATTTCCTGTACCATACACAGGAAAAGCTAAACATGGCATATAGGATAGAAGTGTTATATGTAGTTATTTAGCACCATCTGCTGGTTGTGATAAACTAAAGTCAATAGCTAGTTGCAAGAATGTTTCAGTTCCTTTGACCACTAAATCATTCATGCCATGATTGCTACAAAAATATGTTAGACTTCAATATATTGTTGCAACACATCATATTTTTAAACAATATCAAATAATATTACTATAGATTAATATAACCAAACTCATACCTGTCTAATATAGATGTTCTAAAATGGTAGGACAGCTCTATCAATCAATTTAAAAAAAACACCAGAAAAAAACAAATCATTCAACTGGAATTATTATTATTTCAATATTGTGCAACTGAAGAATTGAAAAAAATGTATTAAAAATAGTTAACAGAATGATCTTCACAGACAAAAGTCTATGTGAAGTAGTATACAGTAGCATAGCCCCAAAAGATGATCTGCAACGACTAAAGAGATAAAAAGGGAGAAGTAGGTAAGTGGGAATAAACATATACAGTAGATATAGAAAGTCTACCACGCTATTAAATTACCAGATTTCTGAGATATAAAAAAAAATCAGAGAAAGTTAAATCACTTCACAATTTTTTCCACCTTTAATATAGCATATCAGCTGTACAATTCAATTGAAAACAAATTGGAAAATGTAAGTGGAAAGAAATAAAAAGCTTACAATAACATTTCACAAGTGGTCACATCCTCTGACATGTAAGGATGTTCAGAATTCATCAATCACATTCAAACTGATGGTAAATCGTATTCAGTGTGCACCTACCATCAATTAAAGCGACTCTGATGAAGCCATTTAAGTTCAACTGTTCCAGTAGGATTTTTCTGACATTTATTCAGATGTTTTTACAGCAAAGGCCAAGAGCTTACAAAGCATCAAAGGAATCTCTTCGTTGGAAGGTATCAGTCAGAGAAAGGGGCAAAATGTTTCCAAGATATTGGATATACATTGGAACACAGTGAAGAGAGTTATCAACAAGTGGAAAAAATATGGCACCCAACAGTGACATTACCAAGAACCGAATGTCCGTCCAAAACTGATTGAAAAAGCAAGAAGAAAACTGGATTGAGAGGCTGCCATTCTTGGTCTGATTTTTTTTACATCTCAAAAACCTGGCATTTGAAAAGGATGTATAGGATGTTGCCTTCAGCAACATTAACAGGAACATATGCAGGAATTTCTGGGGTAGGATGGCAAAACAGTAGCCTTTTTTACAACAAAAAACATCCAGATCTGGCTACATTTTGGAAAAACCTACGTCAAGTCTGACAAAAGCAAGTGGGAAAATTGTCTTATGATCTGATGACACCAACATTTTGACCATAATTCCAAAAAGTTTCTTTTGCGCAAAAACAGCACTGAGCATTACCAAAAGTACATCAGACCCACAGTAAAGCATGGTAATGGCAGCGTTATGCTTTGGGGCTGCTTTTCGTCAGCTGGAACTGGGGCTTTAGTCAAGGTGGATGGAATTATGAACAGTTCCAATTATCAGTCAATTTTGGCACAAAACCTTCAGGCTTCTGCTAAAATTCTGCAGATAAGAGGAATTATCTACATGACAATGACCAAAAGCACATTATAATTTTCCCCTAAAAGATTTGATGTTTTTCAATTGAGTTGTATAATTTACTGCATGTTAAAGGTAGAAAAAGATTCTTGGTCTGATTTTTTTTACATCTCAAAAACCTGGCATTTGAAAAGGATGTATAGATTTCTACATTCTCTGTATGATTGCCAATAGCAGGCTGTCCTCCAATAGCTGTCCTCCAATAGTGTTCCCAAGAGCTGCACTGAGTCCTTTATGGTTGGCCCTGCCATTCATAATTCTGAGTAAAGCACCAGAACACTGAGGTAAGAAAGCTGAATCTGCCTCTTTTCGGCATCAACCCAGATTCTAGGAACTATAAATTTCGTACATAACAGCAATTGTAATGTATTCCTGACCTTAAGCTCTATGGATTTAACACAGAAAGAATATCAATAGCACATGCTCTCCCTTCATTAATGCATTTGCTATAAAAACAACAAAGTAGCTGTTGGAGACATGTATCAAAATACTATTTTGATCACTCACCTTTGAAGAAAATCATGCAATTAAGTTATTTTATGTAAAGGGTACAATAAGATTAGACATAGGTTTTTAATGGTAGGTCATAAAACTTATATAAAGAACGGGTTTTAAATAATAAATTAAATAATAGTATTCAAAATGGGTTTTTTAAAAAAGACATGGAAGTAAAATAAAGCAAAAAACTGAAATTAAAATGAATATAAAATGAGTGCGGAACAAGCAAGTATACACTTCCTAACAGCATGAGCAGAAGTTTGTATAAAGAAAGATGTGGAAACTGCTTGGAACGGAAGACAAAAAAATCCCCAAATTTTGGACAGTCTCTTAAAAGTGTGTAATGTTTGGCTATTAATAAATACGAACAAGGATGCTTATTGACATTATGTGAAATGGGGTGTGAATAAGTAGAACAATGCACATATGAAAATGAGAACTCCAGAAGTGGGTATGAAAGAACAATGCTGTGTAAATGGTGCAGAGGAAAAATATGGCTGCCAAAATTACAGGCAAGAAGAGCAAGGAACGTTTAAAATTAAAAGAGGAAGAAAAGTTGGAAAGTGATTTTGATGGAAATATAAAATTGCATGAAAGTGGATGAAAAACACAGAACTTCTAACAATGGGTTTAATTAAAAATAAAACTTATGAAATAACTGCCAAATTAATATCCACGAAGAAACAGAGTAATGGAAACCATAAATGTTATGAGAATGTTTGAAATGATTAAAATATGCCGGTAGATGCTTTTATTTCATTGTTTATATTACACATAATGGGATTAAATATTTTAAAATAGCTTGCAATTGTATCTACTCCCTTATTTGCAAAATGTATAATACAATAATTAAGGTGCATGCAAAAGTTTTATGTCAGGAAGAGACTATAGGAACATGATTTCTTTTCTGCCCTACCCCTTCCTTGCTAAAATGCTAATTACTTGGCATGTGTATTAATAATTAAGTACCATATTTAAATATGCTTAAAGCTAAACAATTCCAAGCTCTTTTCAAATTCTAATTGAATTAGCAAAGATTCTTGCTTAATCACAATCATTACTACTCAGTTCTGGATATGGTTACAGCTATTTATATCCTAGAAAATATGGGTATGCAGTAGCAGAAGAAATACTGATAGGCATTTTCTTCTTTAGTCTGTGCGAGTGATTTACCAACCAGGATTCATATCTAAGTTAGCATAACCAAAATTTGAAACAAGCAAACATTCATTTAACCAGAAATCACCATCAGTACAACAGCTACTTCAAGCAGATTCCATGTGTGCCAAAATAAAAGAAAGATTGGTGCAAATAATCTCATCAATCACTCCTGAATTAAGCAATGGGAGAATTATCTCTGCACAAGACATAACTTTACTGTTACATAATAGACAAATGTTAAAACTTTAAATCCATAAACTATCAGTTTATTTTAACAGAAAGATTCGCTCATGTCTAGATATATGCAATCTTTTAAAAACATGCCTCATGAAAAGAAATTTTATTTGGCATATCAACTATGTTTAATGAGGTTTTTTGTTTTAGAAAAGTTTGATACAATCTTTTATTTGATTGTGAAAATGTTAAATGGCTGCCAGAAAATCTAACTTTATAAAGCGTTGGTTGGAATTTTTCACTCCATTTAAGATTGCTGACTTGTAGAAAATATGCATTCAAAAATTTAACTCACCATTTCAAAGGGGTACCTTCATTTTCAAACCATATTTCTCCTATGTCTTCTCGTCTCATAACCTTTTGAAAATGTTTTTTTACTTTGTCAGTTACAAGTGTCAGGTAGCTTATCCTAGGTAAAAGTAGCTGAAAAACAAAGTTTGAAAAAATGGATTTTGCACATTTTGTGAACTGATTTCAAACAGAATGTATGTACTTAATTCAAAATTTGTGATTTAAACTAAAATATGTACTATAAAATATATATGCACTACATGGGATTACCATAAAAGGAAAGAGAAAGATAGAGGAATATTTCCTATTCCACCATTATAAGATATTGCTAAAACAATAAGGCATTATTGTCTATGGAGATTTTCAGTCATCCAGGTGAAGGTTGTCCCAAAGGTACTTTTTCAAGAGGCAACTGGACTTCCTTCAGCTCTGAAGAAGCTTCCTGAATAAGAAGCAAAACGTCTTCCAAGAAAAACCAGAAAGTCCAGTAGCCTTTTGAAAAAGCACCTTTGGAACAATAAGATATTGTTGCTTCAGCCCAAAAATACAAGGCTGAGCATGTTATACTTTACAGAGCAGGAAAAAGAATGCCTTTTTTAATTTTACAAAACAGAATAAAATTTCTTCAGATTCCAGCCAATGAAACATTCATTTCAGTATAATTATGTGATTTTTAAAAACTTACTGCACAATAACACCCTGGAACCACAGAAGTGAGCTTTATTGAGTTTTAGGGGATTGACAGGTTGAAAATTGTGGGCATAAAAGTTAAAGATACAATCCACAATTACTTGCATACTGGTTAACAGATTCGGGCAAACCTTCATAGACAGAATAAACATTTCATTAAGAAATGTATTTGCATTACAAAATGTTACAATAATCATGAGTTGTAAGACATCAGTAAAAAAAATTGTTAATCTGCTTTTCATTTTTTTTTAAATTACATTTATATGCCACCCTTCTCCGGAGACTCAGGGCGGCTTACAGTCTATGGAGCACCATACTAAATGCTCGGCAATTAATGAATGAATGCTTGTAAAATAGAAAATAAATTGTCCCACATCATCATACTGTTATTTCAAAAAAGAAAAGAAAGGACTAAGAGAACAGAATGAAGAGACAAAAAGAAAGTCAATAATTTTATCAGGTCAACTCAAAATTTACAAAATGGTGTGCATGTGGTTTGGTTTCTCAGAACTTTTCACCGGGTAAGGTAGTAAGTGAACAGTTCTTCGGAAGTCAGAAACCTGAATCAATCTAAAGTCTTACACAGCATGGATTTTTGTTAAATGTCAACCACCAAAGATACTCTTTTTTTTTTGTGGCCTAACATCCTTCTCTGATTGATGAAGTCCAGTTCAGAGACTGAACAACTGGCCATATGTTTAAACATATATTTTTAAAAATTGAACATATATTAGAAAAGTGGGACAATGTGCCAGATAGAATAGCAGAATAAGTCCTGTAACAAAATGAAATTCTATTATCAAGCTTGTTAATAACGCTGATATGAAATATTTATCCAACAATGTTTACTGACATAAAATATTTATCCAACAAATCATTATTTGTTAAGTCAAATATGCAAGACAATTACTAGATTTATACATCCTAAGTTATAGTTTACTGAACCATAAATTACTGAATAATTATCTGGGTTGATACATCATACTAAGCTAAAACTAAGCCACAATTTTACTTTGTATGCTGTGTAAACCCAGGCACAATATTCTTCAACTATAGGTCTTTCATGGAGTGAAAGGCTTACATAGTATGGTTCCGCTTCTCTTTCAGTACTTTCATCTTGATACAACATAAAACAGGTTGGTATTCTTCCAAACCACACATCTCTGAGTACATCTTTGTCATCTGTCATTCTTCCAGGAAGTGCAGAAACACATCTAGGCTAAATTATTCCTTAGATAATTCACTACAAACAAAAAGCAAAGACTCAGCTTTTAAACCCACATGAATATCTGAATCATATTACCCCTTTAGTATAGGATTTTTTGTTCTTGAATCTTCAAATTATGGTTAGTTGAAAAAAGTATTACTATCTTCACATTGCATAGAATCCTAACCTGTGATTATATACTTTATGAATTGATAACCTATGCTCTGAATTTTAGTTAAAAACAATAAACTTGTATAATAAACCAAATGTAGTCTAAATATTGTTGTGATGTGATTTCTTCTAACCCATTTTTCTGTTTAAGCAAATGGTAGCTTTGAAGACAAAAAGCTATTTTAGTAGGGATGCATCTAGAAGGGAAGACAGGAACAAATGCACAGGAAAAATATGTACATGAAAATCAGAACTGATTTGAAAATTCTTCTTAAAGCTAGAGATATATATTTGCTTTAAATAATGAGCAGCTTATCAAGTCCATTCTAACTTCTCAGTACACCATCAATTAAATACACCAAAATGACAGCATGTTTTAACTATAACACAAATCTGTAATTGCCTAATATGGGAGCTTTATTTACAAAATTCTCTAAAAAATAATATCCTTTTACCAATCTCAGGATAGAAGGCCAAGTCAACTTAAGCCGATCAGAATCCAAGTCCTGGCAGTGAGTTAGCCTTTTTGAGTGGCAATGGTGGCACTAGGGTTGAAGTTGTTTATAAGAGGGAGGTGACATGCGAGCAGAGTCAATTTAGCCATTTTCTGGATTTTTGACACACCAAGCCCAAACAATTGCCATCTTATTCACACACACACACAAATACTCTGTTGAGAGTGGGCATCAGAATTTTATTTTTAATGTATGCCAGTATGTGTTCAACAGAAACAAGTGTCTTATCAAACCTTTTGCCAATCAATCAAACCGTGGTGGCACTGTGGCTAGTATGCAGTATTGCAGGCTAACTCTGCCCACTGCCAGGAGTTCAACTCTGACTTGTTCAAGATTGACTCAGCTTTCCATCCTTCAGAAGCTGGTAAAATAAGGACCCAGATTGTTGGGGCGATATGCTGACTCTCTAAACTGCCTAGAGAGGGCTGTAAAGAACTGTGAAGCCATATATAAGTCTAATTGCTATTGCTACCACTGTTTTAGACTTTTTGGAGGCAGTTACAAGTCATCCAGTGGCACTATGATTCTGGAAACAGGACAAAGTTTCAACTCTTTTCCTTGTTTTGGGGAGGGATTAACAGGGAAACTGAGAACAGAAAGCATGAGAAGGAAACAGTTCCTTTCCTCAAGCTCAACTCTCCAAACTGTGCTGAAGTTCACAAAATATACTTCTGAATCTCAGTAGCACAGAGGTGTCAAACTCATGGCCCACAGGCCAGATGTGTCACGCACTGGCCACGCCCATCCCAGGTTTAGCAAAGGGGGGGAAAGTTGCGATACGTCACAATGACACAAGTTTGACACCTCGCAGTAGCGGGATCCACTGATTAACAGACAGTAAACAAACCTAACTTAAGCAATTTCACCCTCCCACAACATCTGCATTAACTTTCTCCAACTCAAGCACTCTCCAGCTGATGAAATGTGGACTTGTACACTTATAACAGTTCATTTAGTGACCGTTCAAAGTTACAACAGCATTGAAAAAGGTGACTTATGACCATTTTCCAGTTACAACCTTTGTAGCATCCCCGTGAACTTTTAGATCAACATTTAGATGCTTGGCAACAGTTCATCCTTATGACCATTGTTGTGTGATCACCTTTTGCAACTTTTTGATAAGCAAAGTCAATGGGGAAGCCAGATTCAGCTATTAACAATTGTGGCAAGAAAGAAAGAAAATAGAGCAAAACTCATATAAACGAACACCTCACTTAACCAAAGTTTGGGCTCAGTTGTGTAAGTCGAGGACTGCCTATACTCCCACAGGAAACTGAAGTGAATGCTGGGAACTTGTCCAAATAACTTGGAGGATGGCGTTGGACGCCTTTTATTATGGCAGGCAATCAAGCTTACTTAGGACTGGGAGAGAGGCCACCTGGCATTCCCCAACTTTGGATCTCGTAACCCCGGAACTCATCAAATAGCCACGTTAGTTGGGATTTATAGGATTTAAAGTTAACACCGGTTCATTCACCAGATGTCCAATGAACACTATGGGGGAAACGCCATGCAAAGGCTAAGCCGCATGCAATCTCTTGGGGCAACAGAGCAAGGAACCTCTTTGGAAACCCACCCAGGTGTTTCCCAAATTAATTCGGGGCGGGGGACGGCTCTTCGGCACGACCTTCTTAGCCGTGGGGATAGTGCCGGGGTAAGGGAGCGGGCGCGTATGCAATGCATCTCCTTGCACGATTAAAGCGCAGCCTGCAGCGCCGCCGGGAAAACCCCGCGGAGGAGGAAAGGGGCGCGAGGAAAAGGCAGACCAGAACTCTCCGTCTCGCGGCGGAGAGGGGAGGGGGTGGATGAGAGAGGAGCGAAGGTTCCTCCACGCACCACACACACACACACGCCGCATTTGCCGTTCGGACGCCCCGAGACCCAAAAGAGGCAACGCAACCGTTACCTGCCAGTTCGTTTCCGTCTCCAGCCGCACCCCCACCCCCCCGACTCTCCGCCCTTCCGCTCTCTACTCTCTCACTCGCACCTCTCCACAACGCGCAAACTCCACTCGCCCCGCCCACCAAACAAGTCTTCCTTTTAAAGACGCCGAGCCTTTTGGGGGGATCACGTGACTCGGCTCGAGTCTTCCAAACCTCCCAGACCAGAGAGCTATTGTTTTGGTTTCTGTTGCAACCCGGAAGTGCTGGATAATCATAGAGACTACAGAAAGAGGACGTCCTCGCGAGCTGAGTTCGGCTTTGCTGAAGCTGCCCTCCAGGGGGCAGTATATTCCCCAGATTCATTTTTATTGGTGGCCTGGCAGGTGATTCTATGGCGTGCGACAGTCGGTGAATTAAGCCTCCCAACCTTTTTTGCAATTAACCATGGGAGTCGGGGCTGCTGGAAGTTGAAGTTCAGCAAATTTGCAGGCGGTGTAGAGCAGTGTTTCTCAACCTTGGCAGCTTTAAGGTGTGTTGGACTTCAATTCCCAGAAATCCCTTTTACTGAGGGGATGTTGGGACTTGAAGTCTGCACATCTTAAAGCTGCCCAAAGTTGAGAAGCAGTAATGTAGCAGTTTGAATTGCAGCCTCTTCTGTAGAACCAGGAAAAATAAAGTGGCTAGAGGAAAATTTTTAAAATCCTGTTAAGGTGATCGTTCACTATACGATCAAAGAAAATAACAAAGCAAATTTATTAGGAAGGTGGATGAGGTTATTCATTGTATTCATTGAAATGATTTATTATCTCCAGGAGGCTTACCCTGTTTAAAATGTAATGATAGCTATATATAAGACCCACAAACTTTCTAAAATGGAAGGCCTTGGGGAAAAGGAGTTAAGATCTAAATGGGAATAACTCCTATCAAGTTTGTATGTTGTATGAATCCAGCCTTGATGATTTGTAAATCATACTGTATAATTTAATGACAGAACCTTGCAAGTTTATTTCAGTCATCAAGCCATGATTAAATAAGCTGTGTCTTAGCTTGCTGTGTATGTATTTGTATATGTATTTTGATGTTATTGAAAAATGTAATAGCCACAGGTAAGAGAAAAGTAAAGAAAGCACATTTAATGAACTGTAGCTATAAAAAGACTATTGGGCGAGTTGCAACTTCAATCAGTTTTGAAGCAACCAAATAGTTTTACCTATGTGCAATTCCAAAGGAAATATATTTGCATTGCTTTGAACATATATATAATTAGACATTCAAGGTGGGGTTCTGTAAGAATGACAAGCTTGGGTGAAACTCAACATAGCCAAAAACTAGACAAACTGGTTTCCAGTGTAATAAATAAGGCAGAATCTTGTACAATAGCAAACAAGTTGAACAACTAAAAATGGAAAAAGTATGTAATATAAAGTATTATATAATACATTACGGCAGAGGATAAATCTTCAGATGATATATTAGGAAGAATTCCCACTGGGAAATCAAACAAAGTAATCTATGAAAATCCCGTTCTTAAATATATGTAAGGTCTGGCAATTAAGTTTTCACATGGATTCTTTGCACATTCCAGGAGATAAGGCCATACATCTGTTTTATCATAATGCAAACTCTTACTTAACTTGTATTTGATATTAGGATGCAAGTACAAAAACAAGGTGTTTATCTCTTTGGTACCAATGTACATTTTGTTATTCAATGTCATTGTAGTTAGAAGGAGAAAAATCCTTCTCCCTAAAGCTTCCTTCTCAAATATTTTGACTCCCAAATGAAAAGAGAGGATTCATTGGAAAAGAACCCAATATTGGGAAAGATTAAAGGCAAAAGGAGAAGAGAGGTGCAGAGGATGGTAAGATAATGTTATTGATGCAATGGAAGGTGAGTTTGGATAAACTCTGGGAGACAGTGGGAGGGCTGCCGTGCTTTGGTCATGAAGAATCAGACACAACTTAGCAAAAGGCCTCAAAGGATCTGCTTTAGCCATTGCTTCAACATAGGTTTAAAAAAAAATACGGGCTTTTATTCCTCAGGATCAGACAGATTACATTACTTTCAAAATGCAAAATAAAACCTTATCTTAAAATACAACATTATTTAAAT
Organism: Bungarus multicinctus; assembly: GCA_023653725.1. Lineage (NCBI taxonomy): Eukaryota > Metazoa > Chordata > Lepidosauria > Squamata > Elapidae > Bungarus > Bungarus multicinctus. The sequence continues at coordinate 102,318,141 of CM042836.1, read as the reverse complement.
GGAGACAAAAAGTAAGCATAATAAATCTTGCAGTTTGTGAAATAAAACTGTGAAATAAAACTGTGTGGTAATGATAGAGAGTTACAACCTCTTTAAGAGAGTCAGGACCTGACTGCTACAGTAAAATGGATTATAGCACACAGCTGTTTTTCTGCCATTCTGTGATGCAAAGCTGAGATTCATAGTCAGAGGAGATCATTGGACAGGTAGTTCATTCTTTAGTATTTGTTTTAAAAGCATGCTAGCAAAATGCTGGAAGCAAAATGCCATAGTCCTTTCCAAAAATGCTTTTGTACCCCCTCTTTCATTCCACAAAACAATCTTGAATATTCATACAAGATAAAAATAATGGTTGCAGCCTGATGCTTTCTTTGAAACTGATTGCTCCCCATCCACAAGTAAAAAGGAAAAGGTAAACTGACTTAAAAACTAAATACTTTTTTTTTAAATAAGAAAAAATTATAGGCCAGAGTGTGGTTTCCTGTAGCTGAGCAATTTCTGTTAATTGAACTATTTGCAGTTTTAAACCAATTAATAGTTTAGCATAGTATGTTAACTCAACCAATATAGCTTAGTGAAATGAATGAAACTTGCCAAATAGTATAACAATATTTTCTAACTTTCTGTCTTAATGTTATTTCAAGAATCAGATTGCAATTGAAATTTCATTATATCATAATTCATACAATATGCAAATAAGTTCTAAAAAATTAAATTATTTTGGATAAAACTGAACTGTATTTGTTGCATTTTAGTACAAAAGGAAGTGGCTGGATTAAGTAAGGGACTAATTTTTTAAAAAATATTACATCCATACTTCCATACAGAATTTTGCAGTAGTTGTCCCATGAGTATCATAAAGTGTGCTCTTGCAAACTTATCTTGACACCACTAGATGTCGTAGTGTTTCTATCATTTCTGTAACTTTTCTCATATGATAAAAAGCACTGCAAATTCAAAAATATTTAAGGAAAACTTAATTTAATTAACAGTTGTTTGACAAGTCATTAACCAAAATGTTCCAAGGGGGGACTTATTTTTCCAGGTTTAAAAAATAAGATAGAAAATAGATGTCTGTCTCCACAGACTGACTACTACACTTGTTTAAAATAATACCCCATAAAATCTCAAATGAAAATACCAGAAATATTGATCCTCCCCTTCCCCTCATATTACTGAGAGTCACTGCTATGCCATCTAGATTTTGGTGGCTGGCTTGTTTTTTAAAAATGTAATCACTGGCTAGAAAAGTTTACTACCTTAACCATGGTTTGTTGAATAATCCATAGTGATAAGCTTACATATTGCATTAAATGTCATACAAACATGGTGTATGATTGCAGTCGACTTCTTTGTTGGAGAAAGTTGCAATATTTCAAACAGCCATTGTATTATTGACTAACAGTGCTAGTTGCATAATGCAGATTCCATTACAAGTTCTTAAAATTTGAATGATGCATACATTAAACAAAACTAAATGGGAACTCTAAATTAGTCTGCTGCATTCCTACCTGCTGCAAAATACAAAAACCAGAAAGGCTTTTTCCTCTTTCTGCTTTGCCAGTCTATGGCAAGTAAAACTTATTGGACTCTATATTCCAACCATGGAAGTAATGGTACGGGAAGCGATGGGATGTGCATCATAACATTATAGCACCAAGGCTGTTCTTTTTATACTTGTAGCATCATATTGTGAACATTTATGTAAAAGGTGGGATTTGCAGTATGACATCATGAGGCACATTCCATCATTACGATTGAAACTATGATTTCAACCGATGAGTAGGTTGTACATCCCTACTCTGGAATCATTGGCACCAATCTTATTTAATTATCTAATGTAATTTTTGTACTTAATACTGTACTTTTTACTATTAATATTTTATTTGTATTATATATAAACTGCTTAGAGTCTATTGATATGGGGTATAAAATCTCATATATAAAGTTAGCAATGCGTCCACAATGAATTGCAGTTAAGCTTAACGTTACCATGCTTATAAAAGAATCTAGTGGTAGAAAGCTGATAATATATCTTGAATCCTCAATGGTTATTCAAGTGCATCAGATTAATCTCATGTTAAAATTGTTGTGGCTTGTGGCTTAGTTGAATTGGGGGAAAAAATCCATGAGAACATCTAGAGTTTATTTAAAACTACCTCTATTAGGGATTTAGGGTGTAGTAGGATAAGCTGCCAGAATAAGTTCGTACCATGGTTTGGTACAATTGTACAAAGGCTTACAATTGCAGGAAAAAATGAATATTATTGCTCAGATGCTTCCTTTCCTATAAATAGGAGACTCATTTTAATAGATGTGGTATTTTAATACATATGACCAGAGTTGAAACCTGCAAGTCCATACTATTTTTAATATTTTTAACAAAAGATTCCTGCAAGTATGACAGCATTTCCAATAAACCAGGTTTTCATGTGTGATTTAGCTACACATTTGTTTTTTAAAAAAATCCATCAAACATATTAAACTTATCCCAGAAGAAGAAATAAAGTTAATAAATAATCTAGTTATTTGGAATTATAGCATGGTTGAAAACTTACACAACTGCTCCAACCAGTTCTAGATATGTAATGGGCAGGTATTGGTAGCACCATGCAGCCAACTCGATTGCAAATACTGTATTGCTAGTGTTTGCTCAGCTCAGCTCCCTGAAGTAATAAAACTACTGTTGAATAGAGCGTCTGCTTTCAGTAGCATACATGATGAGGTGAACGGACTGAATTATATATCATTAGATAGATTTATTTTAATGCGCTGTTGACAGTAACACAATATTATATAGCATATACTTAATCTTGTTATATATACTATACATACATGCTATACACATACTCAGAAGCATGAATTATATTTATTTACTCTCTCAGGTAAGCATGGATAAAGCTCAGCAAAAAAAAATAGTAATTTTATTTCTAGCATTTTATTGTTGTAGTTACTGTTGCTCAAGTCATATGTTTAGACTGGCATTCTTGTCCATTTATCAAGTCCTTTCCAAGGAGTAGGATAGGCAGGTGTTATTGTTTAATAAGATAGATATCACAGGATGCCTAACTAAAGATTGCCTTTTGCAAATGATTGGTGGTGATATTGTCAGTGGTGATGATATCCAAATGGTGCTACAGATATTTTTGGGTTGCACCCAAGGCACCTAATAATTACTATTAGTACTAACTTTGCTTTCTGTTGTGGCAGACCTGCTACTTCTATTTGCAGTTCTTTGTATTTTGATATTTTCTCCAGTTCCTTATCTTCTATTCTGTTATTTCTTGCTTGCAGGCAAATGGTAAATCTTGCAGATATTCCAAGGCACCATTGTTGCTGCATGGTCATAGTAATATTATTATTATTATTTCTTCCTTCACTGAATGACGTGCAAACATGTAAAAGATAGTGTTTTGCTACTTTCCTTAAAATAACAATTGAGATATGTTTTGCTAAGTATCAGATGCCCAGGCAATTAGTTCTTTTGGATACAGAGACAATAATAAGCACAGCAGTAAATGGATGTTAAACTTTATTATTAGCTCAAGCAAACAGATTTAAAAGCATAACATCAAAAAGCATACATATCAAGCAAATCTCTTACAAGCTGCCAGGAGCTCCTTAATAACAACAGCAAAGATGCCCCATGGGTAGTCAGTTTCCACAGTACCTAATGGTAGGTTCTGTATAGCTCTTCCTTAATAACAACCCCACAGTTTTTGTCAAAACTTCGTGGCCTTGCTGGACATATGACCTTGACACTGAAAGCCTGAGACTTTCACAGGAAAAGAAACTCCCCCCCCCTTCTCCTTTGTGCAGCAAGCGAGAATGGGGGGGGGGAGCAGGCTAGCTCAGAATGAGCTCTAAATTTCCAGACTTTTCTTAATATGGAGAAATCAAAATAGGTCACTAAGCTCCTTGAAGTAATAATGGTTCCTCCACTTCGCCACTACAGGATAATGTAGTTGCAGGTTTAGTCTTTTAAAGATATACAAAAAGGTGAGAGAACATTTTATTAATTTAAACATATTCCCATATTTTAAATCCAAGATTTGGGCTTCTTTGATCCAAAATTATCATCTCTCTGTTTTCTAGATTGTGAGTCAATAACAAGTAATAAACTAGCCGGATCTGATTTCTGCTGGAGTTAATTTTGTCATGGAGCCATTGGAAGCAACAAGAAAAGTCTGAAGTCATCCATACTTCAGATGTGTCTCCACTGGAAGAATATCAGCTTCCACACTATACTTATTGGAATCATAGATTGCTACTTTAGACTAAAATCACCATCTATGATTGTCTCCTGTGAATACTGCCCCAGTTCTCCTAGTTGTCTATTTTAAGCATTTAGAAGAAATAGGAGAATATGTAGTGCTGTGCAACCTCACCTTACAACAACTTCATAGATCTAACATAGATTTGTGGGGTGCATGATAATATGAAGAAGTAGTTGCTTTCACCCATCTAAGGGAACTGACAAAATAATTTGGTAAATCACTGGCTAATATTGTTATGTTACATGGATATATTTATTATACTATTTCTCAATAAATAAAATCAAATATTTGTCTTTTAACCAACTAACCATACTATTGGCAACCTGCTTTCTTGTATATGCATGAAAAAGAAAACTCTGAATTAGGGGTGGGGTGGGCGTAATTTAAATTCAAATATTAAGTTTAGCCTAAGTCTCTCTTTTGTTATAACTTAAATAAATTAATGTTATGGATCACAACAAATTAATAAATATATGATACCAGACTTAGCAATAGCTATTTACTTCTGTAATTTGGGTAACATCTATATTGCATCAATAGTTCTGTAACAACTCTTGGTCTAAGCTTGCTTCAGACACAATATAAACTGTTTTACTGCAATAGTAAAACCCAAAATTATTTTCTTTTACTTAGTCACACCCAATACCCTTTGGCCCCAAATAGTTGCTGTGTTAGTATGCTTCTACTCTTTCATGTACTTTCAAGCAAAAAATAAAGTATTTAATTGAACTTGGGGCTGAACTTTCAAGTTGACTTGCTATATATTTCTTTTTTAAAAGTGCATTTCCTAATGGTAGATAATGAACAAATTATCAAATTGAGAGATTCAGCTGATGGTTTGCTATAATCACCTATCTTTATAGCACCTAAGGCAGGGGTCTTCAAACTTGACAGCTTTAAGACTTGTGGACTTCAACTCCCAGAATTCCTCCTCCAGTCATGTTAGCTCGGGAATTCTGGGAGTTGAAGTCCACAAGTCTTAAAGTTGCCAAGTTTGAAGACCCTTGACCTAAGGTATAAAGGCAAAATAGTGCTTTACATACATGTCAGACCAGACTGATTGCATTCCTTAGACTAGAAATGTCTTCTTCCAGGATTGCACAGCTATCTTGCAATCCAGGGCAAAGATTCTACTGCTTTAATGTGTTATAGAGTACTAGGAACCCCATAGCCCTTTTAGATTTTGAACCTGACACATTTCCCACATCTGAGTTAAGTGGCCTCAGGTAGCCAACCCTGGCTAACCTTTAAAACTCAGTAGCCTCTGATCTGTATTTAATACTTGGGGAGAAGATCACCAAGAAATCCCAGTTCTTTAGGCTAGACTGGAAAGCCAAACAAGCAAACAAATAAACAAACAAAAGATCTGGAAGAAGGCAGAATGATTATTCTGCATAATTGCTATGAAAATAATATTCATGAAGTTCCTTGGTGTGAGACTCAGTTCAAGGGATTTTTTGAAAAAATAAATCTTTAACTATAGGTATCAAAGAATACCCACATAAATCAGGATGAATCAATTTACCCAAGACATTGGAGAGCAACTCTCACACTTATATATATAAGATCCACAATGGTTTAAGTGCTTCTTGCCAAAAATACCAGCTTTTCATTTGATTTGTTCAACATCATTTCATATGTATCTTCCAAAAATGCAAAAGAAACAGCACTTTCAACTCCAAGATACAAAATATTCCTAACTGCCTGAAATTAGGAAATATTTGTCAGGTGCAAACAGCCAGACCCACTAGCCACTTTATTATTTTAATCTATGCCTATTTCACAGGAATCTTCCCAGATTGGCAGCTTTTGCTTAGGAAATTTGACATATTAGGCATAAAGGCATTCAGAACAGGAGTGGTGGAGGGAAGTCAGACTTTATCCTCTTGTGTTTATGTAACAAGTCCAGACTAATTCCCTGCTTGAGCCCTCCTCCCAATTTGGACAGTTGTTCTCCAACAATATAGAGCTGTGGTGGTGCAGTGGTTAGAATGCAGTACTGCAGGCTAAGTCACTTCACTCCAGGAGTTTGATCCAGACCAGCTCAAAGTTGACTCATCCTTCCAAGGTCAGTAAAATGAGGACACAGATTGGGGGCAATATGCTGACTCTAAATAACTTAGGGAGGTCTATAAAGCACCATGAAACGATATATAAGTAGTCTAAGTGCTAATATTAGCATCTTCTAAACATTAATTTTCCATAAATACATTCCATCTTCAACAATATCTAGAGAAATCACAGGTCAATTAAGAAGCATTTGCCCTGAAAACCTGGTATTCTCTTAATGGTTAATGCAAATGAAACCATTTGGATTTCAGAAATTTCTGGAGAATCTATCACACTAATCCAAAAATCAGTGTGTGAGTATCCTTGGTTACCACCTAAAAAGACTTGCTTTCCTGTTTGGTGCCAAGTCCCTATGTACTTTTCAGTTTATCATGAACCTAGGTTTATAAAGGAGGAAGAGCTGTTCATTGTTGCTGAAGCTAGGTAGTGGTAGCATAATTCATTAGAACAATTTTGCAGTGCTAACAATTTTGCTCTGCCACGATACGTATATTTCTTCATTACTACTGTGGCTTCCTGCAGCACAGAAAGGTACTAAAAAGTAAGGATAAGCTAGACAAGGTGCATTTCACCCTTCATTAAATTTCCAAAAAGAAAGTCGAGTGCTAGTTCTGAATAGTCTTAATATATATCTTAGGAAACTAAAATATCTACATTTAAACCTGGTGGAATTTAAATTCCACTGGGTGCGGAAACTTGCAAGAGAGGCTGGTAACCACATAAAACTCTTACTGTCTCTATTTTATGTCACTAAATCCAATGTAATTATATGAAAACAAGGATCCCAGACATCAAAGTATGGTTAGTTGATGAGACATATTAATTTGTTCTTTTAACATCTACCTTTTATATAATATTAAAATATCAAACAACTCTTGTTAATGAGGGATCTACTTAATATGTCATGAGGTAGTAATGTCTTTTGAAGACAGGACAGTCTCAGACTATAATCTTGTACTGATTTACCTGATAGGATTGTACTGTCACTCTCTTCTGATTAGGCAACATTAAAACAAACCTCTTCTGTTTCTCAGGTAAATGAAAATAAAGATGGAATTATTTTTTAATTCAGTGACAACAAACTCATGGTCCTATAGTCATTTTTTCAGTACTATCAGTAAATCTTTAGGTTGCACTGGTGAAATTTGACAATCAAATAACCAATTCTCTGCAAAACGATGTTTTGCTTGTGTTTACTGTTTGGAAAAAATAAGGGATAAAATAAGTGTGTAAGATCTCTGGAAGGTTTAGCAATCATTTCTGGTCTTCAAACCCACTATAGTAGTCCTCGACTGACAACTGCAATTGAGCCCAAGATTTAAGTTGCTAAGCGAGATGTTAAGTGACTTTTGTTCCGTTTTATGACTTTTCTTGCTACAGTTGTTAACTGAATGATCGCAATTGTTAAGCTAGTAACACGGTTGTTAAGTGAATCTGGCTTCCCCACTGATTTTGCTTGTCAGAAGGTTGCAAAAAAGGGATCACGTAACCCTGAGACATAGTCATAAATATAAACCAGCTGCCAAGCACCTGAACTTTGATAACACGACCAAGGGAATGCTACAACAGTTACAATTGTGAAGAACGGTCATAAGTTGTTTTTTTTTTAGTACCGCTGTAACTTTGAACGGTCACTAAACAAACTGTTGTAAGTCAAGAACTATCTGTACTGTGGCAAAAAAAATTCACCAATATTTGTTCAGTGTCAATATCACTGCATTGTTGGACAAACCCCTTGCAGCCCTTCAAGTTTTAACAAATGTTTAAAAGTAAAGTATAATTCTTGGCCATAAAAATTGGGGTGCTTCTAATCTTTTAACAATCCAAGGGCCAACCTGCAGCATAGATTTATATGTGTACCAGAGATGATATTCAGCAGGTTCTGATCAGTTCTGGAGAACCGGTAGCAGAAATTTTGAGTTGTTCGGAATACCACCTTTGACTGGCCCCGCCCCCATCTATTCTCTGCCTCCCAAGTCCCAGCTGATCGGCTGGGTCTTCTTTGGTTGTCCTGCACAGGAGAACGGAGGAAAGCAGGTCAGTGGGATGGGGAGGGAATGGGGTTTTACAGTATCCTTCCCCTGGAGTGGGTTGCAATGGAGATTTTACAGTATCCTTTCCCTGCCACACTCACCAAGCCATGCCCACCAAGCCAAGCCATGCCCACAGAACCAATAGTAAAAATTTTTGAATCCCACCACTGATGTGCACATGTACATATACCCAGGTGTTTATATTTTATGCACGATCAGAAACAAGTTGAGGAAAAAATTGATATGAAGATAAATTAGATGCATTTTAAAATCAATATATTTGTAAATAATATCCAGAATGAGAATGAGAATATCCAGAATGAGATAATTCAACTAAATCCTGATATAACTAAATAGTAACATTAATAACATTTAATAACATTTAAACAAGAGTTAGCAGAGTTACTGCCTGCATCTTACTTCTATATTTCTGTAAAATCTTACTTTTCTACACGTAGGCAAGAAAAAACAAATGTATATAGGTACAGATTAGGTGAAATTTGGCTTAATAGCAGTAACTGTGAGAGGAATATGGAGTCATAGAGTACAATCACTTAAATATGATCCTTGCTTTCAATGAGCATGCTCGCATAATTTCCTTTAATAGTTATTTTGGCTGTCCAAGAAATGCAAAGTAGCCTTCTCCAACACCATGGCTCAAAAGAATAAATCTTCTTCCTTTTGTTCTAATTATGAGCTCACTCTTGCATCTGTTACATCTTAACAGGGTTATTTTTTTTTTATTTAAATAATGCCATCCATCTCACACATGATTTTGGGTAGCTAAAATAAAATAAATAAAAGCAAAAAACAAAATGCATAAGAAGACATTGCAGCTGTATAGCATAAATCTTGATTGAAATGATTTGGTCATTTGTCTAGGTCCCTCGGTGCCTTTTTCTTTTTCTTCTTTGAATTTTTTTTTACATACCTTCCATCTAGAAAATTATAACTGTCAACTACTTCTATCGTCTTATTGATCATTTTAAATTCTAATTTTCCAGTTGACATAGTCTCTGCTTTAAATGATGTTCAAGGAAAGATTTGCCTGTTCCTTTCTTGTTCTAGCATTGAGAGGAGAGGTGGTATTCAGCAGGTTCTGACCAGTACTGGAGAACCGGTAGCGGAAATTTTGAGTGGTTCGGAGAACCTGAAAATACGTCTTCTGACTGGAGATTTTAGAGTATCCTTCCCCTGTCACGCCCACCAAACCACACCCCCAGAACTGGTAGTAAAAATATTTGAATCCCACCACTGATTGAGAGATAGTATATATAGATGCTATTGTTAAAGGCTGATCCCCACACTTTCCACAAATAATACCCCAGGATTGGGGAGTTCTGTAGTTACATAAACCGTGATTTTGAACTACTGAGCATTCTTATCCATAAAGTGACTTTTCTATAGGATATTTAAGAGGCTTAAGACATCTTAATATCTTAGGCCTCTTTAATAAGAGAAAAGGCACCATCAGGGTTAAACCAGTCACCTCCTCAGAGGTCCTTCAGTTCTTGGTGAACAGTAATTGACAAATTAAGTGTCTTTGTGGCCACAACCCCTCTAAATCACTTTTTCCCTTCTACATTCACTCTTGGGAAGCAGGAGAGGATGAAGGGGAAATCCTTAAATCCTTGCTGAATACAAACAAGGCAAACCAAAACAGTCTATTTCAAGACTGAAACAAAAACCAACTTCTTTAAAGCAACCAAAAGGAATACGTTTCCACACAATATGCAGTAAAAAAGTTTAAAAAAAAATACAAAACCTTGATGCAATTCTAAATAAAACCAAATTACTGTGTATTTCTTGTAAATGAGCCAAGAACTTTAGCCAATTGCACCCAAAGAATTGGGTTCGTCTTATCTGTGTATGAGCTTATTTGCAGGTATATATGGTAATTCTTTTTAAAAGTACCTCTATCCAACATATATATATATATGCTTGTGGATAACCCCATCCATGCATACGTCAACTCTCAAATTTTTAACCAAAATACCATGGAAAAATATCTAAGTGTAGATCAGCCAGTATGAAAATGAAAATGTTTGAGAGTAAGCTTATCCATGGATGATGCATTTTACATGGTATTTTGATTAAAAATTCAAGGGTTGTTTCCTGAAATCACTAATATCAGACTCTGCCAACTCTCTTGCAAAACCCACCAAATTCTTCCTTGCCCCAAATCTGATGGAACTCCTTTCTTTTCTTCTATTAGTTTTCAGAAGTCAGGTGACACCTTTTGGGCAAGTTGGTTTGTTTTTGAAAGGCTTATTTTGAAAGGCTTATTATGCCACTTAGGAAATGTTCAACATATTTGCATTACGCTATACAGTATCTCCAATGCCTTAAGAGTATAAACTATAAAAATGGTACAGAAATATATTGAAAGTGCTTTATTAAAAGATATTGATACTCAACGTAAGAAAAGTAGCACAATGGTATTTCTACTTACTTTGATGCTTGTTGATGTTAAATGGTGTTGTACTAAACAGGCTTATATAATAAGCGTTCATAAAATGTTCAGAGACATGCTCTTAGATGTATTTTATGGCTTTAAGTATAGGGGCAACTGCACTTCCTCCCATCGCCTTTTTTATAAGTGAAAGGTTCAGAAGAGGAATGCTTGTACAAAACAGGAAGAGAATATTTCAGGGTGCAGGAAAAACATGAGAAGGCTAATCATAAGTTCTGAACTGTCAAAAATAGAATAGCAAGAGAATGGAATAAGGGAGGGGTGGATTATACTAATACTAAGGAGTGCAAAGAGGGATGTGTGATTAAAGAGATATGTGCTTATCAGAAAGTATAGGTTTTGTTATCATTTTCATTATTTCAAACAAACGTCATCGTATATTAGAACGATGTATAATCCTTTAGGCACAACCTTGTTTGTGTTAGCTTAGAATAATACTGTGGTGCACCTGGTCTTTTCCCCTTCTTAAAACACATAATCCATATAATAGTCTATAACTCTATACAATATACATAGGAATTGGAAGTTGCGTTTTCTTTTCTCCTCTGTTGTGCCTTCACTTAATTTGCCTGTTGCATCTTATTCTTTTTAAGTAATTTGCATGATCATCCTTGCCTGGAAAAGAATATTGTGTTAAATACTATCCATGTAATTTCTTGCTTATCTCATTTAAAATTATATCTATTTGGATTTTTTATGTTCTTCTTTAAAACATTCATGTGTTTATATTTTAAAGGCCCACCCCATTGCTCTTCAATGTAAGCACAGCAGGGTGTTCAAACTTTTCTTCACAGAATACTGTCACTATTACTCATGTTCTCTGGACTGCTGTTTACTAAAAATTAAGAATTTTTAATCCATAGTAGAAGAGCTTAGTGTTACATAAATGTGATTTTAATAGAAATCTTTATGGCACCCAATCCATTTGAAAAGGTATTAATATGGGTATTTTATATCTAATGTAGGATTGCCTCAAGATATTCAGGTAGTAAGTTGCAACTTTATTGATAAAAAATAAAATAAAAAATAAAAACAACATAAACACTATGGAAGATTATTTATGATTTTATTAATTATGAAATTTATGCAGTTTTTATTTTTTGTTGATTTTCTGCTACAAGTAATCATATTTTCAAATGCATTATTTATGCTATATCTGTGCAATATTCATATAACCAAATTATTGATTAATATAAGTTCACAGAATCTGCCTGTGCAAATATATCTGTTGTTGAGCAAAAAAAAATGGACATAACATTTTATAACTATAAAATATCTATTAAATATTACTCATTAAAAATTACAGCAACTAAAGCTTATTAGAAATATTTCTAACTCTTCTGGTGAATATTCCTCTATTGTCATAATTCGTTACAATTCATTGGGAGGTTTTATTGAACAATTATATCATTTTGTAAATCCACAATTATTTTAAAAGGTGTACCATATTCTTCATAATATGAATGGTGAATTTATAATACATAATATATATTTAAATTTCTGCCACAGTTCTGGATTTTGCAATATTTGTCTGATAGTACTCTTTCCATCACCATCTAATTATTCTTTCTTTTGTTTATAGAAATTTTCAATAATGTCAACAGTTTTCCAGACATCCAAATTAGCTGAGATAATTTTTCATCAACCTAGTTTTTTATTTAGTGACACCACCAATATAACTGAATTAAAATATTTGATTAATTGTCAGGGTTGTTTTTCATCATTTTGGAAAGACTTATTTACCTTTTAGAATTATGCAATATGAGATATAAACATGACATTCTGTGGCACCACTGGAGAAAAACAGTCTCCCTTGAGTTGAATTTTGGTAACTTCCCTGGATATGTCTTGGCACTTTTCTAGACAATAGTATGGAAGTTATTTTCTCACTGCTTTCTTTAGGAGTATTTAACTTGATTGCTCTGTCCTGGTCTAATCAGATTTTATTACATCATGTGATATAATAAAACCCTAACCCTATATAAAGAACTAGGTTGGAAGATACCCTGTGAACCTGAAGCCATCTGGATTGCAAACCGTTTTCTCTCTTAGGTTTCTTGAACAATTACTGTAGTGAGTATGTGAGAATGGAAAGGACTCTCTGCGTGTGCTTAAGTAAAGTTTGTGCTGTATTGTAATCAATAGTGCTAAGTATAAAAATGTGTGCTGTGTGTCAGGGTGACACACAGGACTGATATCTCATGACAAGTGTGTGTATTCCCCACATAAATTCCTAAGCACTGAACAAGCAAGTATCTCCAGCGATCTCAAGATGTTGTCAAGTGTGCAGGGTTGCAAGTGGGGAGACCTGATAGCATGTGCCTCAATTGGTGGCAATAAGTAATACTAATTGGCTGTGAAAAGTAACACTGAGATATGTGAACCCAAGCACTGAAGTTTGTAAATCAGTTTATGCTTTCTTTCTCTGAGCCAAAATAGCCTGGCATGGTGAATAACTATTAGTTTTTTTAAAGTTGAAAATAATTTACAACTTCTAAACCTCCCAACTATAAACATAAAGTTGTATAATAATATGCCATTAAACAGATATCAAGGTTGCAACCATACACTGCATTAGTATGTATTTTAGGTTATCAGAAATACATGTGTATTGGAAGAAACAATAAATTATAGATTGAAAACTAAGGTAAACAAAAAGATAAACATAATTCTGCAAGGCAACATTCTTTAAAACAGTATTGGAGTTTATGCTGAGCCATCTTTTAACAATGGCACATTAAATGATTCTCTTGTACAATGTTGCAAACCTCTGTTCATAGTTCTTCAGGCACTCTATCAGATCTAATTCCTTAAATCTATTTGTCAAAAAATGTGTATAGTCAAGGCTATGGTTTTCCCAGTTGCAATGTATGGCTGTGAAAGTTGGACCATAAGAAAGGCTGAGGATCAAAGAATTGAGGCCTTTGAACTATGGTGCTGGAGAAGTTTCATGGGAATCTGTTGGACTGTAAGGTGACCAAACAGGTCAATCCTAGAGGAGATCAACCCTGACTGCTCTTTAGAAGGCCAGATCCTGAAGATGAAACTCAAATACTTTGGCCACCTAATGAGAAAGAAGGACTCACTGGAGAAGAGCCTAATGCATGGGAAAGATCAAGGGCAATAGAAGAAGGGGACGACAGAGAATGAGGTGGCTGGATGGAGTCACTGAAGCAGTAGGTGTGAGCTTAAGTGGACTCAAGAAGATGGTAGAGGACATGGAGGAATGTTGTCCATGCGGTCGCATTGAGTCGGACATGACCGCAATTAAAAACAATAACATTAAATGATTCACAATTGTTTGGGCTGATCAATAAACTATGCAAATCACAATAGCTAAGTCTGTACAACATGCAAAGCCAAAAAAAGCACAATGTAGTGTAGTGTCTGAATCCAGTGATATGATTTAGCACCTGATTTAGACTCAGTCACCCTATGTCAAAGTATTAATTTTGTTATTTTTACAATAATGTGCCACCTGATTCAGAGGGCTCCAGCTCCTACTGTCTTTCAAGGGTAACGCCATATACTTTGAATCACAATAGTCCAAACACACACACGAATAACTGTTTTCACTGCTGTATCTAGAAAAGGAAGTAAGTTGCAGATTAACCACAATTGGCCACAGTCTCTATAGCAGAAACCATGTATCTGGGAGAACTCCCAAATCACATACCAGCTCTTTGAAAGATAACATCATTCTGCCAGAAACAACATCAACAGAATTAGATGTTTTCTGTAAAACAATTACATCCTGCCAGGATCCACTCTAAGTTTCTTTCCATATTGTTCCTCACAATCACCAGTCACTGGATTGGAATGCCCTCTGCCCCTTCCTTCTTGGCCTGGGATAATCATATAAGTTTGGCTAAAATCAATTCACTAATGATACCTAACTTGAAACTGACAAATAACTTCTTCTAGCAGTTAAGAAAAGTATAGTAAAGGGCAGACTCTGGGACTCTTGGAATGGCCAAGGACTTAAACTCTCCTTCCCTGAACTCTGGTTAGAAGTGTCCCTTCAGGAAGAAGCTTAATCACTAGAAAACAGTATGTTATGTCCCTTCCCCTTGCAAGCATCAACTCTTGAAGTATGGAATAGGTGCATACAAGAAATCAACATCAATACCATGGAGAATGAATGTTTATTTAGGTGAAATGGAAGCAACAAAAACCATCTTATCCTTCTTGCTCTATAAAATCAGGATCATTCCAGGTTTTGTTTCATCTGAAACATAAAAAGCCAAACCATTTTGGGTTTTGTTCCAAATGAATTCTCAAAAATTATGTTGAATCCAATTGTTCCAAAAGCTCTTGAATTTGAATTCTTCCAAAAGGCCTGACAAAAGTGACCTGAGACTCAGTTTGATTGTTTTTATAAACTCAGTGATTATAGAATTTTATTTAATTCCTACCATAGAAACTACTTTTATGTTGCTTATAATTACTAAAAACCACCAAACAGCTTTGCAATATACACAATAAGTTATTTAAATTAATAAACAATCTAAATTGTAAGCACTTATAAATAGAATAATTAATTCAAAATAATTACAAATAAATTATCCAATTCAATAATCCAATTCCAAATTGATTGTGATACTTTGTCTGAAATGTGATACTTTGCCTTGGGCTTGAAATAAAACTTGTTTCCTATTTTGTGTACTTTTAATCACTTATAAATACACTGCTATATTAAAAAACATGGAATTGAATTATGTATTATAAATCAGTTAAGAGTTCACTAAGAAATAATGTTTGGTTTTAAGTTTTGATGAATGAGTTTAATTTATTTCTTAATGACTTTCGCACATGGTTTCCTTAACCACGATCGATTAGGTTCACATAATTTATCAAGCTGAAGTTGAATAAACATTTTGGCTTAATGTAATGTGTGATTCCACTCAAAAACAAACCTAAAATTATTTTTCCTCAGTTAAAAAATGCCCGTTTTGCTTAAATCTGTGTAAGAAAGCACATCAAAGAAACAATATAAAAACTGAATTGCCTAAGTCATTTCAAACCACATTAAAGAAAGTGTTCTTATGCATGTTAAATAGAAAAGCCTGGGAATGAAATATTTGCAGACAAGATTCACTCTTATTATTATTGTGGGTCCATTTTTTACATTTCCCATAAATGTGATTGCAGCTGTCAGTGATATTTGACCAAGTTAGTTAAGCAAGTTCTTTATTATTAAGTTACTTGTTCAATTTAAAAAAGAACAGCTTATTCTTATTTATGTTTGGGTACATTTGTTCTAGAATGATAATGGACTAGTAGCATGCAGGGCGATTTTGTGGTTAAAATGTGGACAGGTAAGCTGTTAATAATTGGATGATAACCCAACCACATACTTCTTAAATGATAATATTGGATAATTTGTAGGCATGTCAAAATATTCCACAGATGGAGATCTAACTGAGTCTGAATAGAAACACACATCAGGTGTTTTGGTTAGTAAATGGTACAAATTAAGTTGTTTTGTTCCAAATACAGTGAATAGGCTTGTTTTATTTTGGGCAGTAATGTTGAGATGGGGATAAATCTCCTTCTCCCCAAAACCCTGGATATTGCCAGCTTAAGGGAGTCAGAGGTAGAATATGTTGGGAATTGCTGAAAAGAGAACAGAAAAGTGCAGTTCATCTGATCCACCGTTTGCCTTACTTTTCCCATAAGAAATTGTTTTATTTGAAACCCAGGATCATTAAAACAAAAATGGCTGGCCTGAAATAGGTATTTCAACCTATGTTTCAATGAAGTAATAGTCTGTCTACTCATCTGGAAGCAAATTCCATCCAGCTTAATACAACTTTTGAAGAGTCATGCATAAATATTTTCTCAGGGAAGTGGAAGTAGGCTAGAAAAAAATATAATGGAAATAATAGATGACCGGAAAACAAGGCAAAACCACAGGTTTGCCTTATAGACAAACTCTGGGACCTACAAAGACTTATGGCAGTAGCAAATATGCCCACTCCCTTTATTCTCTTTATTATTTTTATGTGTTTTTTATGGTAAGTTGGCTTAGATGTCAGAGGAAATTAAATATTAGATGTGTGTTTCTGAAACCTGCATGGAATAAAAATATAGGCAGTTAGGCCAAGCCTTGGCTCTTTTATCAGTTCAGATTCCACAAAATTTCTTTTAAGCACTGCAGTACTCCAAATTATTGATTATAATGAAGATCCACTGTTGTCCACAAAGACAGAAGATGTCCTTTATGTGTTATTTTTAATCAAACATCAATATAATTTTAAATTTTTGCATTTTTGGAGCCAAAAGAGGAACTTTTTTCTATCATAAATTGAAGGGTGGCAGGTAATTCCTAGAGCATCAGATTTATTATCTGGGAAA
The DNA here is from genome assembly GCA_023653725.1 of Bungarus multicinctus. NCBI lineage: Eukaryota > Metazoa > Chordata > Lepidosauria > Squamata > Elapidae > Bungarus > Bungarus multicinctus. The sequence continues at coordinate 102,300,931 of CM042836.1, read as the reverse complement.
CAAAAGTTACCATTTTAAAAAAATGTGCCTACAATTCATGAATAGGATAGTTACAGTATACTCGCCATTCCAATGCGCTCTTTGCTTGCTTTTACTCTTTTCCTATGTATACATTTTTCCGATATGCAAAGCTTAGAATCAGGTTTACAGCGCAAGCTACTACACGCCTGTATTCTCAGAAATAAATCTAAGTTCAGTGACGAGAAGAGGATTGCCACATTAATGGAGAAAGGGTGGGAGATTTACAGCGAAGAAAACAGCCTGTCACGGACTACTTTAAATGTATAAATGTATCTTATTCGTACGGTTTTTCGAAACTTGCAGCCCTTATGCGGGGGACCCAAACCTTTAATAATTTCGTTTCGATCAGAAAGAAACAACAGTACTTATTGCTGCGTGACGACCACCACCCTCAGATCAAGACTACCCTATTCCTTCCTCGGCAACGTTACGCGCGAAAAGGAGCTGCAGCGACAGCTTCAAGATAACGTACATGCGGCCCTTTAAACAGGCAACAAGAGAGGTTCCCGACACCCGAAAAAAGTAGCTGCAGTCGCGGGAAGAAGAACGAGAAATGAAACTGGCTTAAAAGGCGCGAAGAAACGCGGAGAGGAGAACCTGCGGAGACAGGCGAATTCAAGGCTGTCGCTGGAAAGTTTGCACACGCACAACTAAGGAGGTGGGAAGGGCGCGGTCCGAGCCGCGGTTAGGAGCAGCTCCTGCTACCTTTAGGAGGCGCTTTGTTTCTCCCCTCCTCCTCCTCCTCCTCCTCTCCAACCGTCTCCTGACGGACCGCGCAAACCGAGCGCTTCTCCTCCCCGGCCATCCTTCAGCCCCTTGCCAAAGGCGGTTTGCAACCGCCGCGTGAAGACCATCCTCAGGTCCGCTTGCTCAGCATGGAAAAAGGGGGCTTCAAGAGGCTCGGGAGGCTCTTCCACTATAGGAGCGAGTCCGAGGACTCCGAACCGGACCTGGGTAAGGACACGCCACTTTCCTCTCCTTGTTCGTCGCCGTGCTTAGAAGGGCGGCGGGAACATCGCACCAGCTGCTCCTCCACCACCACCACCACCGTTTCCGGAGAGCGCAAGAAGCGGTCGGCTTTCGGGCACTGGCGCTTGAAGAAGAAACAACAACAGCAAAGTAAGGATGAAGAGCCAGCGGGGGACAGCACGGTCTCTTCTGCCCTGTTCTCGCCCTCCTTCGATGCCTCGGAATCCACGACTCCCCCCAACAGGTAATCCCGGCCTTCTTGCTGTCATCTCCAGGCGCGCCCATCCACCTGCGTCTTGCAAGGCGCCTCGCTTGCTCGCCCCCCCCTCCCCACTGTTAGCACAACCAGAAGCCTTGTAGTTGCTACTGCCCACCTCGCTTTCTCTCCTCGGAAGGGCCTGTCCTCACCCCCACTGCAGCAGCACCCGACCCCCACTTTCCCCGTTGCTCCTTCTTTTGCTTCAGGTGGTTTTGGGGTGACCCAAACTCTACTCCGATGGGTTGTTTGCTGTCAGAGAGGAAAAACGCGCGCGTCCCCGTCTCTCCTCCCGACAGACGCTGCTCTAGGACTTAGAAGAGTCCTCCTCCTCCACCACAGCCGGGTGGGCTTTGCTGAAATGTACCCTTTCTTCCAAATGTACCCGCCCTTGCATGATCTTTCCCCGGAGCTTTGAGTCTTAAAGGCACAGCACTGCTTGTTTTCTTCTTCCACCTGTTGTTTGTTGTGGTCTTACCAAACCGTTGGGACTTGGGAGAGAGCATTAGGTCTTGGCACCTGCCTCCCAGACTGTTGCAGTTCTTTCCCCTCAAGTCTTTTGCCCTTCCCCAAAATCCTATTTACCAATCCAAAAAAAAATTACCCAATAAAATTGAATCCTGGAAGAATCAGGACAGGCGGAAGGGTTACTTTTAACAACACATAATTAGACTCTGGAATTTGCCATCACAAGATGTGTGGCTGCTTGCTTGGCTAGTTTCAAAAAAGAGTTGGAGTCAGCCAGGGGATCAATAGCTATTAGCTTTGATAGGGGAAGAGCTGCCTCTGAAAGCATATGCTCTGGGGTAGTAGTTGGTTTCTTTCTGACCATTCTGGCCGTTTAGGAATAGACTGGTGGACTAGATGGGCAAGTGGGGAGCACTACTTATGTTATTATGTTCTTTGGTTTGCTAACCCATACTCCTTCACACATCTATGTTGCTTACCAAAAAGAGAAGCTCTGTGATGTTGGTCTCTAAAGAAAATTCTTCAGTATTGATACATATGCCACCAGTAGATGGAATTAATTTAGTAGTCAAACTGAACTTTTTGAAATTGGTGTTCTTCCAAAGCATTGCAGACATAATGACAGTGGCAGGTAGAATATCAAGGTCTCAGTTTGTAACATAATAATTATCCTGCAGTATGTATCACTTTACATTCTGTATGTCTCTGAAATGCACTTGTAGGGATTTTCCTGCAGTTCTGATGCAAGAAGTCCTCCAACTGTTCAGCTTAGATGTGTTTTCATATTAGCTGTTTTTCATTTTCTCAATTTTATTTGGTATTGTTATGGTAAAATAAGATGAAGTATATATATATATATATATATATATATATATATATATATATATATATATGTCTTAGGTCCAAGAAAATCCAGTTTCACTTTTTGACAATAAAAAGAGATACATACCTATATAAGTAGCCCTCATTTACTGATTACAATTGGGACTGGCAACTTTTTAAATTAGCAACAGGCTCATTAAGTGAGACATCATGTGATCATACTGGATTCAAACATTGGTTCCACTTTTAGTTAAGCAAATCACCACAGGTAATTAAGTGTGACATCAAGTGACTATAGTTTGCAAGCTTCCTGTCAGCATTCTAACTAACTTTGCTTGTTGAAGGTGGGTGTGAAGATCATAAAAGGCAATCTCATGACCTTGTTACACATTGACCATTGCAAATGTGCCCCAGTTGCAAAGTGGCTGAGTCAGGATCATGTAACTGTGGAGATACAGAGAGTTACAAGTTCATGAACTAATTGTTAACCTACTTTTTCAATGTTGTCACAACTTTGAATGGTTACTGAACATGGCAGTTGATAAGAGAGGACTATCTGTATATTCTTTTAAGTATTGACATAAGTATTGATATTGGTGAAGTATTGACATAAGCAATGTTGTGTTTAAAAAAATGTGACTTGTGGTCACTGTCATCCACATTTCTAACCTTTGCTGTAAGAGCCATTGTATGGTGTACTTTTGCTTTTAACACAGCTTTTACCTATTTTGAATACATTTTAAATGAGAAGCTTAAGTGGAATACCATAATATTGGGGTGTGTGTGTTAATATTTAGAATTATTATGTTATCACTATAACAGTAATCACATACATTGGCACTATAATACTTTGGAATGCCTTGTTGAATGAAAAAAAATGCAGAAAAGTATTTAATTGCTAATTAAAATATTAAAAACAAAATGGAATAATAAAATATATATTATAATTAATGCATTCTGAGCTTTCAATGGCCTTGTGTATTATGAGCAATGAGCATTATGGGATGTACAAAGAAAAATAGTATAGTTCTGATCTTGAAAAAGACCACTTTAATTCCTTGTTCATTCTAAGACTATCAAGCAAACAAATTCAAGTGTTGGGATGATTACCAATTTGAAAATAACCTAAAAGTAGTTTAATATATGTAATGTAGTCTTGTGTTGAAAATTTCTTCTGCATTTTTTTCACCTATACCTTTCATTATTAGATTAAATAGACACTTTTTTTTCTATAGACAAAGCTTGAGAAGATTCTCGTGGGTGGGTTGAGTTGAAGGGATACATATGAGTCTCTAATCTTTCATTCAGACACAATACTTTGTAACATCTCCAGCTTATTATCAGTTTAAATCCCAAGGGAAAACGTATTGAGGATCTATTCTATGTGATAGATTTCCATCACTTATAAAAACAAATCAAACTCAAGAAATCACCAAAATAAATTAGTTTCTTAGCATCTTAAGAATGAGAAAGGGGGAAAAAAAGAAAAGCCTTACAGAAAAAATACTTATAAGAAATTAGTGTATAGGTTTTTAGACTTGAATCTACTTTAACATTTGCAAGGTAACAGATAACAGATAATCGGAGTTGGAAGGGACTTTATAGATCATCTAGTCCAACCCCCTGCCCAAGCGGGAGACCCTACACCATTTCTGACAAATGGCAGTCCAATCTCTTCTTGAAAGTCTCAAGTGATGGCGCTCCCACAACTTCCAAGGGCAAGCTGTTCCATTGGTGGATTGTTCTCACTGTCAGAAAGTTTCTCCTTATTTCCAGGTTAAGGATGTGTTACCATCCTCAGTATGTAAATTGGACTGAGCTGTAAACCAAATACAGATAGTCCTCAAGTTACGACCATTTGTTACAATGGCATTGAAAAAAGTGACTTATAACCATTTTTTCACACTTAATGGCCGTTGCAGCTCTCCATGTCATGTGATCAAAATTCAGACACTTGGCAACTAGCAAGTATTTATGGTGTCAGGGTCCCAGGGTCATGTGATCACCTTTTGTGGGTTCTGACAAGCAAAATCAATGGGGAAGGATTACCTACACAAATACTTCTACAGTATTGTAGTCCTTGCTTATAGTAAGAAATCACTTGAGGTCTACCTAAGTCTGTTTCTGAAAAGACTCATTTTAAGAACTATAAGGGCTAACATATGGCGGAACTACCTCTTGCTTTCAAATATGAAACAAGTTGATCCATATTTTTTTTAAGTCACATAGGTCAATAACCATCTTTATACATTTTGGGACATAATTTCAGGTAGCTTAATTACGCAGTACATTATTTGAAGTATTTCCTTTTGTCACTGTTGAATCAGCTGGTGATTAATACCTTTGCATGCCTTTTACAGCTAAGATTATAGCATCCTAATTGCTAGAGTATAATTAATATGGAAATAGATAACTGATATTTCCTGAACTATCATTCTGTAAACTTAACACCCCAAATCTAACCAATGTTACTCAAAAGTAAAAATTAACATGACGAATAAAACTTACATTTAAAGAACTAGATGACTTTTAATGTATGTTATCAAGGCAACTCACAAAATAAATGTTAGGGTTAGGATTTTAAAATACAGACAAATATAGGAATGATTACTTATAGAACATTGTGAGTCATGGTATGTGTTGGCTATTTAAATTTAGGCTTGATAATTTGGGGACAATAAATTCTGGTCTCTCATGAAATCAGTAAATTCCTTGTACTATATTTGAATTGTTTCTTAAATACTCAGATTTTCGGTTTTCTGTGTAGTTCCCAATATGAAATTTATCCTAATGTCTCAAAGTTTTATTAAATTATAGGTTAATATATCTGGATGGTATCAGCTGAAAATACATCAGTGCTCTGAGGTTCTTTGGTTCATACTTGCAACCAAATTTAAATTGTGTAACTGAATTGCTGAATGAACTGAGTACAAAGCCTCACAGTTGACACAACCAAAACTGAGCAAGCCACATTATTTCATTTCATTTCATTTATTAGTTTTCTATACCGCCCCTCTCCCTTCTGGGACTCGGGGCGGTATACAGCCAAAGTTAAAAAATGATATAAATACAATATTTAAAAAACAATTAAAAAGATTAAATATAGTGGCTCCATATAAAATTCAATCAAGAATATAAAAGATTAAAACCCATTAAAACCAAATTAATCCTATAAAACCCTAGGCCAGACCAGCTTGATGAAATAAGTATGTTTTCAACGCGCACCGGAAGGCCAACAGGTCAGGGATGGTCCTCATCTCTAGGGGCAGCTCATTCCAGAGGGAGGGTGTCCCCAAGGAGAAGGCCCGTACCTTCAGGGTCGCCAGTCATCCATCTGGCAGCACCCCAAGGAGGCCCACCCTATGGGAGTGCACTGGGAGACAGGAGATCGATGACGGCAGTAGGCGGTCCCGTAAGTACCCAGGTCCCAAGCCATGGAGCGCTTTAAAGGTCGTCACCAATACCTTGAATCGCACCCGGAAGGCTATCAGGAGCCAATGCAGCTCACTCAAGAGTGGCGTAACATGGGAGCTCCGAGGAGCCCCCAAAACCACCCATGCGACTGCATTCTGCACCAACTGGAGCCTCCGGGTGCTCTTCAAGGGGAGCTCCTTGTAGAGAGCATTGGCATAGTCCAGACGGGAGATAACAAGGGCGGATGTGACCGTGCAAAGGGCATCCCGATCCAGAAAGGGCCGCAACTAGTAGATCCTGCGGACCTGACAAAAAGCCCCCCTGGCGACGGTCGCTATATGATCTCCTAATGACAGCCACACGTCCAGGAGGACACCCAGATTGCGCACCCTCTCCATGGGGGCAAGAATTTTTCCCCCCACAGCCAGCGATGGAACTAACTGGCTGTATCGGGGCGCCGGAAAGCACAGCCACTTGGTTTTGGCCGGGTTGAGCTGAAGCCTGTTTCGCCCCATCCAACCCCTCACAGCCTCCAGGCACCGACTCATCACTTCCACGGCTTCATTGGGGTGGCCTGGGGTGGAAATGTACAACTCAGTATCATCAGCGTACTGATGAAACTCCACCCCAAAGCCACGGATGATCTCACCCAGCGGCTTCATATAAATGTTGAACAGAAGGGTGAGAGCACCGACCCCTGAGGAACCCCACAAATCAGGGGTCTCAAGGTCGATCTCTTCCCCCCCACCAACACAAATTGCGAACGGTCGGTGAGGAAGGAGAAGAACCACCACAAAATAGTGCCTCCCACCCCCAACCGCCGCAATAAGATACTGTGGTCGACAGTATCAAAAGCCGCCAAGAAATCTAATAGGACCAGGACAGAGGAAAAATCTCTGTCCCGGGCCCTCCAGAGATCATCCACCAATGCGACCAAAGCCATCTCCGTGCTGTACCCGGACCTGAAGCCTGATTGGCGTGGATCTAAATAGACAGCTTCATCCAGTTGCCGGGGAAGCAGTCGTGCCACCACTCTCTCAACAGCCTTCGCCACAAAGCGAAGGTTGCAGACTGGGTTTGTCATCGTTCACAACATTCAACTATTGCTCAAGGCAATCAGTGAAGTGCAGAAAGCATTTATATGCCCAAGAATAAATGTAGTTCAGAATAAAAAAAGTTGTTTAAATATAATCCACCATTTCTTTTCCTTAATTAAATTTATTTAAGAAATTTGTTTTCCAACTAAAAGAATACTCATATTAATAATAAAATCAGAGTAAATACTTTAACTCAAAATGAACATATTATTTAGATATATCTATGAGTGAAAAAAAAATAAACTAAAAGAATTTCCTTTAGAAAGCATATTTAAATATTTCAGTCCCAATTTAAAATGCATTTCTATAGAAAATAGGCTTAGAATGATAGCTACACTCAGTTTTCTTCTTTATAATTAATTTGTTAGTGAAAGATTACATGAAAATGAAGGTTTATGTTCTTGCTATTAATTTTATTCATAAAAAACAATGACTTCTTACCATTATTTTCATAGTTTGGCAGCTATTACATAAATAGGTATAACTGCTACTGTTACCCAATGTTTTGACTTTTGGAATGAAGAAATTGTCCCATGTCCCAATGTTTACATATAAACTCTTCATGAACAGAATGAATGGAACTCAAGTTTAAAAGGATTCACTTGCATAGCTGTGGTGTGTGTCATGAATGAAAGGTGGTTCATTGTTGGTTTTTATTTTGCTTGGTATTTCTTCCTTTTCTCATTCAAGCCAATTCAGGTGAGTCTATTGCATGTAGCTGTGTGATTTTAAATTATACTTTATTTTGCTTAACCTAAACTGCGATACATAGAATTACTGTAATAATGTTTTTGTAGGCTTAACTATGCAGAAATCAGTGTGAAATGGCTTTTCATACGCTGAGACTGGAATAATGAAGTAAGATTGCTTAATAGCTGTCAATCTGAAAATCTTTGTTCAAAACAAAGACAATTGACTTTCCTTTTCTGACATCTTTAATTTCTTTTTAAGAGAGAGAACAGAGCCAAATATTGATGTTATTATAGCTACAAAGCTGCAGTGCTATCAGTTTTAAATGTTTGTTTCTTATATTTCTTTGGAATGTTCTGTCCAGAATGTAGTAGAATAAACATTTATAAAATTAGATGCTTTTCTATGAATCTCTTTCCATGAACCTTCTTTTCCATAGGATGCTGACATGCATGACAAAGTAAGTGTGAGTGTGTGTGTGTGTTTCTGACACAGTTATACATCAAAGTTGCATAGAACGTTGAAATTTGTGAGCAGTGATACAAAAGATTGGAAGCATGTACTTACAAGCTACAATGTTCCTTTTACAGTGTATATCTGTTCCAAACAATACAAAAAAAAACTTTTTGCCAGAAGCAATTGCTTAATTTTCAGCAGGCTAATAAGAGTATTGTTCTTCTGGATTTAGTGATGAAAAAGACCACTCATGCTGAACAAGTAGTGAGCTTTTATTCTTCTTCCGTTCCAAAACATCGGGTAACAAGGAAGCATAATAGTTTAAAGTCAGCTCTGGCTTCATCTGCAGCCAGAGCTGTATTTATACATGTCATACATTAACTAATCACATAATTAAGGCATCCAACATCCGGTCAATGAAGACAATGAGCACAACTATCCAAAATATCTATCGCACCAGTGTATGTTCTTGTCATGTTATTGTTTACTACGAAATATACAGGTTATTTACTAACTGCCGTTAATACCCATATCCCCGTCACCAACACCATCCATCACCCACAGCACCCGACACTTTCCCCACGGAGAGTCTCATTCCATGCAATAAGCCACGTTCCACCGCCGGCATCTTGTCGGCAACTGATGTCATCAAGCTGTGTCCATCTGCACTCGCCTGCCTGCACTATCGGGAAAACGCCGATTAAGTTCATCGGACATCGCAACCACAGAGGGGATTAGTCCAAGCATGGCAAGCACGCCAATCCTGCAGCAGCCACAAGACCACTGCACGGTAAGACCACGGACTCCACATCTTGTCACGGCTCCATGGAACCAGCATGGGAGTCATCTTGGAGTCGTGACAATTGTGATTGTAATATGCAATATTCCATATAGAAAATTATTAAATATTTTGTGAAATTTACTAGTTATCTACAGCAATGGCCTCCAACTTTTTGGACACCATCTCTCTATGGAGATATTTTTCTAAAGACTGGAGAGGGTGTGGTTTCCTATGCTGCCGCAGATGGGGCTTTGCCTGTTTGCACAGACTGGTTGCTGGCATGTTGCGGACTGGTGCAATCCACAGATCAAGGATTGGGGACCTCTGATCTAGAGCAATGTTTCTTACTCTCAGGATCCTTCCCAGTTATTATGGAGGAGAGTTTTTGTTTGAATAGGTTATATTGATTAATATTTACTATATTAAAAATTAAAATTGACACATTCATACATGTATTTATTGAATAATGTAAGATGACAATATTAAACAATTAACTATTAACTAAATATTTTTCATTAAAAAACCCTATATTTTTAACAAATAAATAAAAATAAGACTCGGGTTGTGTCAATCAGGGGTGTCAAACTCAATTTCACTGAGGGCCACATCAGGATGTGTTTCACCTCGGAGGACTGGGGCGGGTGGCCGGGAGTGGGCGCAGCCATAGTGGGCATGACATGGGACTTGTGTCAGGGGCACCTGTGGTGACCAAGTGCTAAGGCAGGACTGCTCTGAGACCCTCCCTCACTTTCATTATAATTATCCTTCCTTCCTTTTGTTCTTTTTTCTTCCCTATTCATTCTTTATCCTTCCTTCCCCTCTTTCCTTATTTTTCCTTCTTTGCTCTCTTCCCATCTTCCCATCTTTTTCTTTGTATTTCTTCTTTCCCTTTCTCCTTTCTTGTCCCTTCTTGCATGCTCATAGCTTTCTGCCAGCACAAACAAAGTTCAGGGGGCTGCATGTGGGCCCCCTGCACCCTATTTTTTATTTATTTATTTATTATTATTCAAATTTCTATACCGCTCCCTCTCCCAAAAAAGGGACTCGGGACGGTGTACAGCCTACTAAAAACACATAGAATACACATAAAAAATACAATTTAAATACGATTTAAAACTAGATTAAATAAGCGAGTCCGGCTGTATCCCATCCAACTAAAAATTTAGACATTTAATCAGGGATTAATTAAAAATTTAAAAATATAAAATTTAGCAATTTAAAACCCAATTTAGATTTAAAACCCAAAGACCCATTACTGGGCCAGGCCGGTCTGCTTGAAAAATAGGGTTTTAACTGCGTGCCGGAAGGTCAGGATATCCGTCATGGCCCGTATCTCCGGGGGGAGATCATTCCACAGGGAGGGGGCTCCCACAGAGAAAGCCCGCACCCTTGGGGCTGCCAACCGACAACGATCAGGCGGCGGCATCCCAAGCAGGGCAACCCTGTGAGAGCGTACTGGGCGGCGGGAGGTTGTTGGTGGCAGTAGGCGGTCCCATAAGTACCCGGGTCCCGAGCCATGGAGCACTTTAAATACCATCAGTACCACCTTGAATCGAATCCGGAAGGCCACAGGAAGCCAGTGCAGCCTGCGGAGAAGCGGTGTCACGTGGGAGCTCCGAGGGGCACCCACGATCACCCGCGCGGCTGCATTCTGGACCAGCTGCAACCTCTGGAGACTCTTCAAGGGGAGCCCCATGTAGAGAGCATTGCAATAGTCCAAGCGGGAGATAACGAGGGCGGAAGTGACTGTGCGAAGTGTGCCCAGATCCAGAAAGGGCCGCAACTGGTGAATCAGACGAATCTGACAAAAAGCCCCCCTGGCGACGGCTGCAATATGTTCTTCCAAGGACAGCCGTACATCCAGGAGGACACCCAGATTGCGCGCCCTTTCCACGGGGGTCAGAACCTCTCCCCCCACGGCCAGCGAAGGAACAAGCCGGCTGTATCTGGGTGCAGGAAACCACAGCCACTCGGTTTTAGTCGGGTTGAGACGAAGCCTGTTACGACCCATCCAACTCCGCACGGCCTCCAGGCACCGGGTCATCACTTCGACGGCTTCATTGGGGTGGCCCGGGGTGGAGATGTACAGCTGAGTATCATCAGCATACTGATGGAACTCCACCCCGAAGCCACGGATGATCTCACCCAGCGGCTTCACATAAATGTTGAACAGCAGAGGCGAGAGCACCGACCCCTGGGGCACCCCACACAGTAGGGGCCCCGGGGCCGATCTCTGCCCCCCTGTCAACACAAATTGCGAACGGTCGGAGAGGAAGGAGGCGAACCACCGTAACACGGTGCCTCCCACCCCCAACCCCTCCAACCGCCGCAATAAGATACTGTGATCGACAGTATCAAAGTATCAAAGTATTTTGGGCCTGGACTGCCTCCTGCAGCCTCTGCCAGTGAAAATGGAGCCCGGGGGGGGGCACATATGGCCCCCACAAGCTCCATTTTCACTGGCAGAGGAACCGCAGGCCAGTCCTATGTTGTTTCCAGGCCGGCCCCAGGGACCAGATCTAAGCATCTCATGGGTTGGATGCGGCCTGCAGACCTTGTGTTTTACACCCGTTTTAATTTTGTACAAATATCTTCAATATCTGGCAAATAATTATGATTTTGTACACCCCTGAGAGAGTCTTGAGGAAGCGCAAGGGTTCCTTGGATTATACTTTAAGAAACACCAGTCTAGAGCAGACCTGGGTACCTTACAGCTGCTGGGCCACATCTCACACTTTGGCTTTCCCTGTCTGGCCTGTGTAAGGTCAGTTGGAAATTAGAAATCAAATATAAATAAGTGCGCTGCAGGGGGTGGGAGAGGAAGCCAAATAGGTTCCAATTCTATGCAGTCACTGTGCAGTCCTTCAGTTGGCTGATGGCCTGTGGGAGGACAAGGAGAGAGAGCACTTTTCTGCACCTGTGCAGAGCTCACCCATCACCTGAGCGGTTTGAGGAGGCAGTAGTGGGGGTAATCATATGAAGGGACTCAGGCCTTGATTGAAGCACATCTAGGGGCTATTGCTTCGGCCCCCCATGAACAGTCTCCATGCAGCCCTTTGGGAAAATTAATTGCCCACCTCTATCTAGAGCCATGATGGAGAACCTATGGCATGTGTGCCAGAAGTGGCATGCAAAGCCCTCTCTCTCTGGGCACACACACCATCATCATCTGCTGTTCTGGTTTCTGGCGCCAGCCAGCTGGTCTTCATGGGTGCCACAGCACCAGAAAACAACCCAAAAAATAGCCAAAAAGCAGGCCATTTTGGGGCCATTTTCAGGCCATTTTTCAGGCCATTTTTGGGCCATTTTTGGCCTGAAAAATGGCCTGAAAACGCCTGAAAAATGGCCTCAAAATGGCCCAAAATGGCTCCCAAAATGGCCCCCAAAACAGGCATGCACGCACTGGCCAGCTGGTGTTTGGGTGTGTGTGCTGGCATTCCAGCACACACACATACATGCGCATGCATGCATGTTACAGTTTGGGCACTCAGTGCCAAAAAGTTTCACCATCACTGATCTAGAGTTCACATTTATATCATTTCTCCTGTGTGCTCTGTCTAGAAAGTTGAACCAGTGTTCCTTTTGAGAAGGGACAGGTGATGAAATTATAAAGCAAATAATTCATGTGCAAACAGACAAAAGACAACTTTGGCCTGGCTTAGATTACATATTACTATGGTAGGGATGACAGAGTAAAAGTGACTTTCATTACTGGTATGGTATGCTCTCAGTGCTGCCTTTCAAAGTTGCATGGCAAAATATTATCAACCTTAATAATGAAGGGGATAGTTTCTTAATATTCTTACATAAATTTTATATTCCACATACATTCATTTCAATTTAATTCAACTTGAATGCCCCTGTTACAAATAATCACTAGAATTATTAGCCCAAGGAAAATGTTTGTTCTATTATAATTATCAATTTTAGCATGCTCATGAGAAGAGTTTACCTAATTTTCTGCTTTCTTCAACCTTGTCCTTTCTGTTTTAATTCTAAAATGTACTTTCCTCAAGGATTAATGATTTAGTTATTTACTTTTTAAAAAATCCAGTTTTGGTATTATTCTGTCTCTGTTTAAACTTGTACCACGAATATTTCACCTAAATTTAAAAAAAAAACATTTAAGCATTTGACTACAGAATAAAAGTATTACACATATTAGTTTGGAAACAGACTGTAGTTTTATAGTGTAATTAAAAAATGTAAGCAGATAAAGAAATAATAAAGATATGAATAAAAATTTCGGTGTCAGTTGAAACTTCAAAATACCTCATGATTTATCCATATAGTTTGACTTGTCTATAATTTCACAGCATTGTGTTGTACTTTCATTAGTAAACTGTGGGAATGTGACCTCCAGGTATATCTAAGACTCGGCAGTTTGATGACAGATTAATTGGAGCTTATTAAGAGATGACTTTTCTCTTTATTTTTGTAGCAAGTGTAAAAAAACAGGACATTTACAGATCAGTACTTCCATTCTTTTTTTTTAAGTTTTTTATTTAATATATAAAATACCCCAAAGAAGTAGAAATAAAAAATTAGGGAAAGGAAAAAGAAAGGAGGAAAAGAAAATATGAGGTACAAGGGAAAAAAGAAAAAAAAAGGCATTGAGTTCCATATCTTTTTAGCACAGTACAAGATAAAAACACTCCAGCTTCAACTTTTTGCTTTTACACATTAGTATATAAGCAGCCATTTCTATAATGACAAATCTATCCAATTGACAAAACCAAAGTCAATATTTCATTTTTTTTCATCCCAGGCACAAAATCCAGAAGTGATATCCAAGTGAAAAACGTACTTAAATATATTATCTTCTTTGAATAAAATGATCAATTTAACCATTCCTGCTTTATCTTCCTTGCTATCGAAATAGTATGTATTTCTATCTGCACCAGTGGTGGGATTCAAATTTTTTTACTACCAGTTCTGTGGGCGTGGCTTGGTGGGCATGGCTTGGTGGGCATGGCAGGGGCAGGATACTGTAAAATCTCCATTCCCACCCCACTCCTGGAGAAAGGTTACCACCGGTTCTCTGAACTACTCAAAATTTCCACTACCAGTTCTCCAGAACTGGTCAGAACCTACTGAATACCACCTCTGATATGCACCTAATAATCTTTATGAACCATCATAATTTTTATTTACAAGGTTTACTGTATTCTTTCAGATTCTTTGACTACAGGGAAAAATTATCCACCCCCCCCCCCCCCACTTTTTAAAATGCTAAACTTTTCTTTAAATACATTTCTAAAATCTAAACTTTCTAATACATCAATTTCTTTAGCTTCTTAACATATAGGCTTTTAAGGATTAGCGATTAGTAATTTCAGTATTAAATTTAGATCCCTCTCTCCAAACTACCCTTATAGAATAATTTTTTTTTCTTTTATAAGCATACTTATTAAAACTCAAAAATTGTGCATATTTTAAGAGTTATATAAGTGTTATGTATATTAAAAAATTACATTTTCACATTTTGGATTAAGATGTTTTTTCACTTACAAATATCAAACAAATAAAAATCCATCCTAGATCCATCCTAAAACCTAAAAAAGTTTAAAGTCACTCCTAGCTTGTCTTCATGGAGTAAAATCTGTTTTTTCTCTGAAAAGTTTATAAGGCTCTGTTTTTATCAAGGATTTCTCAACCTTGCTAACCCTTTTCTCCTTAAAGAAAAAGTCCCAAACTTGTCTTTTTTAAAAGTTGCTGATTTTCTTGAAGCTTCTTTCAGTTATGTTGAGATTTATGTTTAAGCCATCATAATAAAAGTTGGTGCGAGGTTTATATTCCAAAATTGCAGTTAACTCCTTTGCATTTTTAACTACTTGTGAAGTTGCCTCAGTAGTTTGGTAAATTTCTACACATGTTTGCATCTCTAAAGTAGTTTGAGAGGTTTTTTTAATTATCCTTGGAGCAGAGCTGATCAACAAATTGGTGGATTTTATTTAGAGAATGTTCAAATATATCTCTAATAAATTTACTCCTCCATCTTGACTCCTTCTTTGGTCAAAGAATAGCTTTTTTATAAGTCACTTAGGAATTGCTAGCCATTTTGGAACCATAAAATTGGAAAATTTTAGCTACGCACAACAAAGCAGAGCAAGCTACAAGTTACTACAATAATAAGCTAAAACCACTGCTTTCTGTCTTTATATTTCTTCATTTTTTTTTCTTTTTGCTCCATACTTCTTTATTTTTGGCTCCCCTTAGCAGCCTTCTTCCTTGTTGTTTAACACTAAAGAAATCCCTAAAATGGCGCAGGTCTTCAAAAAGGGGTAGCAAGCTACGAGAGAGCCTCTTTTAACTTCACTTCATAGTCCTTAAAGATGATCAAGAAATGAAAGACACAACTTCGTGTCCATTTAAAAGGTAAAATTCAAAACGGGGACTTCTTCAATGAGGAACAGATTGAAGCCCCATCCCCTGTCCCCCCAGAATTTGGCATGCAGCAGCTTTGAAGCACAGCTTCTGAAGTTACTTGCAGGCCTGAGGCTGTATCGGAGAATCTTGAGGGGTAATTCTTAGACTATCCCTGATCCGGGCGCGGGGAGCAGGGGGTCGTAAAAACTGAAGGAATGCCAGTCCTTTCAGTTAGTAGTTGAAGAGCTACATCCATCTTCATCGGAAGTATCCATCAGTACTTCCATTCTTAAAGAGCTATACAGGTGTGTTGGGATGGTAATTCCTAGAATTCTTACATTACAAGGAGAATTCAAAAATAAATTGCATTTCTATTTCCATTCTATCTGGAGGGCCAGGTTGCTCGAGAAAAGCCTAAAATAAAATATATGTAATATTAAACAGCTAGAATGCAGCACTCAGCAATAAATAACTTCTAAGTGTGTAGCAATTTACATATTTAGGTGTGGGTTGGTCCCAGAGACAGTCATTTTGAGGCAACAATAGAAGGTGGCTTTTTTTGAGCGGCAGCAATGGCGCTAGAGCTGAAGTCAACGCCTTGGCCTATTTCAGGCCCAGGCTCAGTGCTACTGTTGAGCACCATCATTTAGGATGGCTTAGATGGGGGCAGTGGATGTTTTTCTTTTCTTCAGGGAGTGGGGGAAATGACATATCAGCAAAGTCAAGTTTGAGAAAAATATTTTTGTTTGATTTTGTTTCGTAAGGAATATGTGTCAAAAATATCAGCATTTTCCTTTCCTCCATGTTAAAAAAAATTACTGCTTTGGTTTTTAGTTTAATTATTTAGCTGTAGCCGTTGAAGTGAGAAATTTTGGGGTCAGAACATTTTGATCTTGAAACTGCACATCTCTACTAAAATATACATATATTTTTTCAATATTGATTGGATTTCAATCTGGTTGTTTAAAAAAAACAGTAGTTAAGGCATCAGGCTGGAAACTAGGAGACAGTGAATTCTAGTCCAGCCTTAGACATAAAGCCAGCTGGGTAACCTTGGGCCAGGGGTAGGATTCTACCAGTTCACACCTATTTGCTAGAACCGGTTGTTAACATTCTAAGCAGTTCAGAGAACCGGTTGTTAGAATAAATTACTGGCCTAATCCTTTAAGGAAGGCAGGAGGGAAACATTCTGGTGTTGCTTACAGAAACTGCCTCTCCGTTAACCCTTATTACATTCTTGGCAGGACTAGACTTCCTGTTTCAGGAATTCTCTGGAGTTTTTTTCCCCTTCTTTGCTGATACTTTGCTTGTGTGGAGTGATCAAAGTTACAATTGCACTGAAAAAAGTGACTTATGACAGTTTTTCACATTTACGACTGTTGCAGCATCCCCACAGTCACTAGAGGCCAGGCGAGGAGATGCGTCCCTCGATGTGAGTGATGTTGAGTTGGCCACGCCCAGCCACTAACATGACCACCAAGCCGTGTCCACAGAACTGGTTATTAAAAAATTTGAATCCCACCTCTGCCTTGGGCCAGTGACTTTCACTCAGTCCAAGAGAGGAAACAGCGACAAAGCACTTCTGAAAAACCTTGCCAAGAAAACTGCAGGGATTTGTCCAGGCAGTCTACAAGAATTAGTCATGATTGAGCAGGGGAAAAGGTCATCTGGAATATAATTCTTCAGCATCTTGCCATATTCCAAAAGCATATCAACAGCACGTTACAACAAGTTCGCTTTGCTGTAAATTAGTAATTACTGTGGATTCATAAACTGTGTAATATACCTTTTCATAAAAAGTTGGAGGATAATTCCACTCATAAAAGAAAAGGTAATCATACGTTGCAGAGGAATTGTGGAAAATTTATACAAAGGTCTGAACAATTTTGAGGTTATTCACAATAGAATTTGGATGCTGTGTGCTTCTACTGTGAAAAGCCTTTCTAGGAATAATGTTGTTACTCTTAATTCAAAATAATGCTATCAAAAATGAATTTGAATAGGCAGAGAATTTGCTGCTTTAACTATTATTTATTTACATTCAACATTTAGCAATATTTTGAATTTTCCAATGCAATAACGTTCATTGCATGTTTCAGCAAGTCATTGAGTTGTTAAGTACAAAATATATGTGTGTAAGTTTATATCCATGCATGCATATACACGCTGTAATAAGACACAAGTGGTAAATGATTAATCATGAGGAACTTGGCTTTCCAATTCCATAATTGAGTTAGCATAAGAATTAAATAGAACTGTGATTTATAAAATAGAGTTACTGTCATTTTAATTTAATAAATCCTAGTATTCCTGTATTTCAGCTTTTAATTTAACTTTTTTGTTGGCGCTCCAAACTAATTAGGAAGGATATAGAATGGGGCAATGGATGTATTTCAGGGCACATGACCTTCTAATAACAAGCATGCCAAGGTCAGGCATTTTCCATTAATTTTTTAAAAAAATCAGAAATCTAGCTAACATCATTTTCAAGTAATGCATTTTATTAAAAGGCATAAGCTTTTGTGAGTGCTTAAAATGACTTGTGTTTAATATAATATGCTAAAATTTTATAAGGTACTTGTAATCCACTTCCCTGTAACTAGCATCTGAGCACACGATGCGTCTTCCTCTCCCTTCTCTGTTCCTAATCCCAATTTAAAACCTACATTAGTCTATCCACCCTATGCATCTGATGAAGTGAGCTGCAACTCATGAAAGTTTATACTTTGGTGTTAAAGAACAACCCTTATTGTCTGCAGTCTATAGACTTGGATTGTAAATAAACAGGTACCCAAAAACAGAAGGTGCAGAAGTGGAATACCTGTTAAGACAAGTAATTTACATAGAAATTGACTCCCTTTGGAAATACCTGACTATGTTTTAATAAAGACTGTGCTTGCTAATAGTCCTGCTAAGCAGACTGTTTTTTCTGCAACCAGAGTAAAAAAAAATTAAACAATTTGAACTCGTTCCTCTTTCATTGTATTAAAATGAAAGGAAGACATTTTTTTCTTTGTGCATTATCAGCATGTTAATTCAACATTGATAACATTGATTCAAATATTAAATTTCTCTCATCTTTCTTCTGGTAATGAGTCACTTTAAAAAAGTAATATAATAATTTCACAAAACTAATAATGGATATGACTATCTTATAGTTACCCTGCTATTCAGATGCTAGGTATTCTACTTCATGGTATTTCAGGAAGGAAGGGAGAAGGGTAGAAAGGAAGGAAGGAACTTTTGTACTTTTCATTTAAACTATTAAGTTATGTTGTTAAAGAAAAAGAGTTAGAGAATCTGAACTATAAATCTCACAAACAGTAAACAAATGGGAGTTGCCAGGCTAGTTGCCATTTGATAACAAGTTTGTTCATGTAAATCAACAGCTGCAGACACTGCATAAATCATTGAGCATCTCTTCCAGACGGGCCCCATTGTGTCATATCATTGGAAAACCCAATCTTCCCCTGTTTTGCTTTGCAGTATTCAGCATCTTATTTTCATCTAATTCTAATTCACAATCTTAAATACACTGAAAAAAAATCTGAATCTCCCCCCCCCCCCCCAAAAAAAAAAAAAAAAAAACCAAAACCCTTACTCTTATGCAACAAATGTGAAGCAATTCATACTTTGGAAATATATGTATAGCATTGGGAATGGCCCACAGTGGTTCTAAAACCTAGTGAGACTATGGCCTGTAGAATAATGTCGCAATTAATACCATACATACTTTATTTTAAGAAATATGAGCCATGGAATATTCCAGAATGCACCTGAAAGCTTCAGCTGATTCAAAATAGCACTGCAAGCTGCTATGAGTGCCCCTCAGTGTAGATACATTGCATTTATATTCTGCACATTTTATTGGCTATTCGTATCCTTCCAGGTGCAGTTCAGGATAGTGGTAGTAACTTATAAAGCCCTTCATAACGTAATGCCAATTATTTGTGGAGCAACCTAGAACCAAGAAGAAATTTCCTGACAGTTAGAACAATTAATCAGTAAAACAACTTGTCTCCAGAAGTTGTGAATGCTCCAACATTGGAAGGTTTTAAGAAGAGATTGAACAACTATTTGTCTGAAATGGCACAGGGTTTCCTGCCTAAACAGGGGGCTAGGTCCTTTCCAACTCTGTTATTCTATTCTATTGCTCTCCTTGACTGCTTCTACTCATCCCATCAGATACAGAAGAAGAGACCTGCTCTGTCCTATCAATTAAGGAGTGCCACCTTGCAGGATCTAGGAAGCAAATATTTTCTGTCATGGTACCTGCTGTATGAAACATGATCTCCCCAGAGATCAGATTGGCCCCCAAAGCACTGTTGGTCTTTCACAAAGCCCTAAAGGAGTGGTTGTGTTCCTAGGCATGATTGCTGAGTTATTACTTACCATGAGGTGGATGTTTTAATTGTTGACCAATTGTGTTTGTTTTTAACTTTATGTATTGTATTTTGTTGATCCTTTTGTTTTAGCTGCCCATAGTCACCATAGTAATATTTTTTTTTAAAAGGTAAAGGAATCTCTGTGGATTTTATTCTGCCAGTGATTGCCAATTATAGGGGGCAGTGCTCATCTCAGTTTCAAGGCCATTGAGCTAGCGTTGTCCAAAGACATTTCCAAGGTCATTTGGCCAGCATGATGTCATGGAGTGCTGTTACCTTCCCACCATAAAGGGAACACTGATGGCTCAGTTCTTAAGACACTGAACTTGTCAGCTAGAAAGCCAGGTTCAAGACCCAAGTGCCCACGATGGGGTGAGCTCCTGTCCTTTCCCCAGCTCCTGCCAACCTAGCAGTTCGAAAGCATGCAAACACAAATAGATAAATAGCTACCACTACAGTGGGAAGGTAACGTTAGTACTATGTGTGGCTATAATAAATAAATAAATAAAATAAATAAATAAATAAATAAATAAATAAATACTTGGCAGGAGTCAAACTACAACAAATTGTTGTGAGGCATATGGAAACATCTTATTATAAACCAGAGGTGCTGGATTATGCAGACTAACTGATTGCAAAGGAATTCATGGTTACTAAAACTTAAGCTTTGGTTATGGGTAGAGCTTTTACTTCATTCAACCCTAGCATATTTTCAGGTAATTCAGGAAATTCCAGAGGGTGTCTGCCTTCTGGAATGAAGTTCATCCCCAGATTCAAATGGCCCCCACCCTACTGGTATTTTGAAAGGCCCCGAAGACCTGGCTGTTTACCCAGGCATTTGGATTGTGTGGATTATTTTTGTTCGTTCCCTTCTGATTTTGTCATTTCTTGTTTTAAATGTTTTAATTTGTAATTCATCCAGATATATTTAATACATTATTACGATTGGTTGCTCAGTCAGCCAGTTCTGTAGATTGGATTTGGCACTTCGTCTATCTATCAAGTCTTTCCGAAAAGTAATCATGTGATTATTTTTCCTCCAGTTCTTTCTCTTCTTTTCCCTTCTGCTGTCCAGGCTTTTTTAGTTTTCTTATCAACAAGCGTTAAGTCTGGTGTTGCATGGCAAATGCTTTTCTGTTTGAATTCCAAAATACCAGAGCACTTTCATTTCTTCATTTTCTATTACTTTATTTTGTAGTCTTGCCAGTTCTTGGTTGCAGACAAATGAGCAACCAGGATGATTAGGGGACTGAAGGCTAAAACATACAACGAATGGTTGCAGGAACTGGGCTTGGCTAGCCTAATAAAGAGAAGGACCAGGGAAGACATGATAGCAGTCTTCCAATATCTGAGGGGCTGCCACAGGGAGGAAGGGGTCAAGCTATTTTCTAAAGCACCTGTAGGTCAGACAAGGAATAATGGATGGAAACTGAACAAGGAAAGATTTAACCTGGAAATAAGGAGAAACTTTCTGGCAGTGAGAACAATCAACCAATGGAACAGCTTGCCCTCAGAAGTTGTGGGAGCTTCATCACTTGAGACTTTCAAGAAGATATTGGACCACCATTTGTCAGAAATGGTGTAGAGTCTCCCGCTTGGGTGGGGGGTTGGACTAGATGATCTACAAGGTCCCTTCCAACTCTGATTATCTGTTATATTTCTTTTCAGATATTCCAATGTGCCATTGTTGCTACTTCATCCTGCCTTTGTTTGTGCTTAGATTGTGGGATCTTCTTGTAACAGCTAGCTAGGTGGCCCACTGTTTCTTCAGCTTTTTTTGCAGAAGTTGTGTTTTCTGCCTGTTGTTCTTAAGACTTGGTCATGTACAGCTAGAATCAATCTCTGTCTCTTCGTTCAATTTTCTTGCTCTTAGCCTTTGCCAGGTCTTGTTATCTGCCTGCTTTAAAAAAAAAAAAGTATTGGCCATGTAATATTTGCCATCTCTCTTTTCTATTCTTCATTTGGTCTTTCCTCTAGGCCAGTTTTGTCTCTCTGGTGTTCAGTAATCCCTCGTAGTATACTAGCTTTAATGCATCTTCTTCATTGTCTTTCAGGTATTCTTCCAATGTCCTTTTTTCTTCATCAACTGTTTGGTATACTTGCCACATTCCATACCCATCTATTTTCCTTAGTGAATACAGTCTGTCATTGTCACTGATGAAGGGCATGATTCATTATCATTATTTTTCTCATCTTCCTATCCAAGATTTCTAGATCTTCTTGAGTTTAGTCCACTATTCCAGCTGTATGCATAAAAACTGGAATTGCCCAGGTGTACATTTTACTCAGTGATATTTTTGCCACAGAGTTTGGACTTTAAGAGCTTCGCTCATCTAATGAATTTACGACTAAACTTCTTGACTTCAGTGTGCTTCATATGTCAGCCTGAAGGACGCAAAGGTATTTATGGTGCACTTCATACATACTTTTCCTATTGATGGTGAGAGTAGAACATTTGTATCAGGATCTCAACTGCTCCAGCACTGCACTCTTCTGGACAGAGAGCTCTGATGTCTTTCCTGGGATCTGTTGAAGCCACTCTTCCAGTTTAGAAATCCCTGCCCAACTGCTTCTATACAACTGCTGGGGTCACTTTTGGCCTTTCCTTTTTCAGGCCCTGAAAAAGTTTCTCCAGTTTCTTATGCTCCTTCCTCCTGATGTTGTTGCACATCAGGAGCAACAACTCCTGATGTGCACAGCTACATTTATCCCCATCTACCTCTATCACTATCTTCTGGACTTTGTCTACTACCATAATGTCTGGTTGATTGGCAGTACCTGCCTGTCCATCTTGATCTGGTAATCACATAAGATCTTAATGTTAGTTTTTTACAACCTTCTGTGGAATCTCCCATTTGAACTTGGAAAGGTCTAGCCCATATTCTGTAGAGGCGTTCCTGTATACAATACCACCTATTTCGTTGTGCCATTCAAGGAAGGCTGCTCCTACCTGCATCTTACAACCTGCAGCTATGTGTTCTGATTCTGAGGAATCTCGACATATTCTGCACTTTGGGTCCTGTCTAGTGCTGTAGATTTCTACGTCTATGGATCTGGAACTTAATGCCTTTTAAAAAAAAATTTTTTTTTTATTCTTTTATCATCAAAGATAAAATACAAAAGAAAAAAACAGACTAACAAATATCCAACATTAACAACAACAAGAAGAAAAACTATGTGTACAATCCCCTTCCCCCCCAAATATTAAATACATTTAAATAAGAAAAAAATCCACCCTGGCTGAATGCTGAAAGATACATCAAAATTTTATATATATATATATATATTTTATATATATATATATGGTCTCTGGTGATGAGCCGAAAGACAGAAAAGAAAGCAGTATGCTTTCTCCCTTAATTGGGGCTTAACAGGGTGTTGTAATACAAAGTATATATATATATATATATATATATATATATATATATATATATATATATATATATATATATATATATATATATATATATATCCCTCCCCTTATATAAAAGGTCTACAAATAGCTATAAATTATCCCACCTGTATTTAACTAAAAGCTATATTACATAAATAAATACCGCAGATGTGTGTGTGTATGTGCAAATATTTATATTTTATATATAAAAAGTCAACAAGTTACTGCAAAGTTAAAACTAATCTTCAAAACCCTGTTAACCATCTGTCGTTGTATTTAACATGTAAAAATTCCAGAGTGTCTTATAAACATGTCTAATTCATTGTCTCCAATCAAAGCAGTTAATTTTGCCACCTCTACTAATTCAATTTAAAATCTAATTTAATTTAAAATCTACTCTTTGATGGTCAGAGTCCCCCTTTTCCCCCAGTGCTTAACATATTATACATTGTGGTTCTCATGTGATTGTGTGATACCAAGGTACTTGTAGCTGGTCTGAATGTCTACTATGTGACCCACTAGTATAACTTAACTACTTTCCCTGTCTTGACTAACATCCAGCTATGTTTTTCTAGTCCAAATGACATTCTGATGTCTTCATTTTAGATCCATGTCAGGTGGATCACTGTGAATCAATGTCTCATTCATTCTCTGCATACAACTTGATTGGTTCTTAGCGTCCTGTTGACTTTGTATAGTGACAGGCATTCAGAGATCCATGTATGTGACGTTATAGATTTTCCTGTAATCAATCCAGGCTGTGCTCAGATTGGTCTGTTCAGATCATGAGTCTTGAGCAACTACTTTATCTATGAGCAATTGGTTTTTTTAGCCTCTGGTGTTATTCCCAATGCCCTTCTGAGCTGAGCCTGTAATTTGGTGGCTATAAAGCCTGATAGGATTTTCCATGTTGTGGAGAGGCTGTTATTGGCTGGTGGTTGGCTGATGCTATTCCTTTGTGGTTCTCTTGTCTCATTCATGTTTTGTTTGTTCTGGTAGCCCACTTATCATCCGGTTGTCTTGGTTCCTCAACATATGATGTGGATCTTGTTCATCCAGGCAACATCCAAATCAGCATGACTCTTCTAATTCATGCCAGTCTCGTATTTTATTGTAGGTAGGTAAAGTGTTAGGGGGCTTGGCCCAAGGATCCCTACCAGTAAGGTAGACACCAGCCAGGATTTGAACTGTGGTCTCCCACATCAGTGGCAGTGCCATTGCTATCTAGTATATGCTATCTAGTCATTTCTGCACATGATTTGTATCATCAGGAACCACACAGCAGGGGAAAAAATCTGATTAAATATTTTTGAGATCTTTACGCATACAGAGAGAGAAAGAGAGACAGAGACAGAGACACAGAGAGAGACAGACAGCAAGAGAGATGAGACAGAGAAAATGAGAATGAGAATTCCATCCCCAAAGAGAAAGAAATGGTGGCTTTAGGGAATCGGAGGAATTGGTGAGAAATTTTGCCCCGCAACTTCTACCTATTCTTGCAGCAGTTGCCTAATGTGTCTAACGATAGGGCTGACTCTTATGGTATCACCTGTAGTCACTGTTAAAACCTTATTGATGCAAATCATCATAAACTAGAGGCCAACAAAATCACAAAAAGAGCAGTCATAATCCTTCTTGCATACACACTAACTCTTTGGTGAACGTCTATATATGATGGAATCTGTATAGAAAGAAAAGAGCATATGTTTCCAGAACTTCATGCATTGTCTTCTGTGACAGGTTTTTCCCAAATATATGCTTTTGTGTAACAAAACTAGACTTCTCTCAGCTGTTTGTTGTTCTTTATTATTATTAACTGAAATCAGATTGAAGAACCTGTTTTGGATAGCATCTTAATGATATTTTGCATTTTATGCAGCAATCATGATTTCAGTGGTTATTCTGGTATATCCTGCAATAAATGTGTTTAAAGATACTTCCATTTACTGAAGCTAACTGATACAGTATCAACCACAAGACTTCCAAAATAACCTCATTAAGAAAAGCAGATATTTTTAGGTGCTATATTGTTCTTGGTCTAATCCACAAGACAGTTCCCTATCTTAATACCAAATCTTGTATTTGGGATATATTTGGGGAAAGGCACTGGAATTTATTCAGGCTCATTGTGGAAAGGCAATAAGGAAGAAAATCCTTCATGCAGCTTTAAAAATGGGTTTGAATGATAGAAAATAATCAATTTAATTTCCCAGACTGATCCCAATGTCTGCTGGATGCTGCTCACCTCCTTGACAGTCAACTATGCATACAATGGTTACATTGGGGACACATCTGGCAGGAGAGTGACAAGGTATGGCAGTTTGCCTATGAGCATAAGAATAATTGCTACCAAATAAATGCAGAAATAACAGCATTTGGCTAGTGATAGTGGCTTTTCCTCAGTACCATATGAGTACTCGGTGACCTTTTCTTATGTCACATTAATTCATTTTTAAGCTGCAGGCACAAATATTGTCATAGACAACATGTCGTATCTTGTTTCTCTTCTTTCTCTCTATGTAAGTGTGTGTTGTTCTTGTTGTTGTTGTTGTTGTTCAATCGCTAAGTAGTGTCTGATTCTTTGCAATCCCATGGACCACAGCATGCCAGATTCCTGTGTGTGTGTCTGTGTCTATGTGCGTATAGTGAATGCTGAGCAAGTTGGTCAATTAGATTTTTAGGAACATGGGAATTTAGAAGTTCATTATGGCAAATGTTTGCTTGCAATCTTTAGCGTAGCCTTTGCATTGAATGTTTACGCAAATCTTGGCTATTTTTAATAGTGATATTATGCAACTGTCTGGACAATTGTTTATTTATTACTCCACCTCTTAGTAGAATCTCATACTTTTATTCAGCTGTCTGAATCTAAACATAAATAATGTATATTACGTTTAAAGCCAGCTTACTGCCAAATCACGTACTTTCAATATGTTGCTCAATGTGGAGATATATATATATATCTATATCTCAGACTTCAATAGCTGCACTGATTCTTTTGCACAAGAGTCAGTTTGGTGCAGTGATGATGGTGCTGGCCTAGAAATCAGGAAACTCTTAGTTCTCAGCCTCTCTTAGGCTGGCCATGTTATTTTGGGATCAGTTACTCTTTCTCAGCCTAACCTACTTCACTGGATTGTTGTTTTAGGGGAAAGAGAAAGCAGGTATATTAAGTATATTTGCCCTTTATAAATATGCACTTATGTATGTATGTATGTATGTAAAGGAGGAATAATAATAGTAGTCTTTTTCTCTGACAAACACTCAAGGTGGCAAGAAAATTTAAAAGCAAAAGCTGAATACAGGTAGTCCCCAACTTACAACAAGTCATTTAGTGACTATTACAACAGCATTGAAATGAAAATGACTTATAACTGTTTTTCACATTTACGGCTGTTGCAGCATCCCCATACACATGATCAAAATCCAGATGGTTGGCAACTGGCTCCTATTTATGACAGTCACAGTGTCCCAGGGTCACGTGATCGTCTTTTGTGACCTTCTGACAAGCAAGGTCAGTGGGGAAGCCAGATTCACTTAACAACCAGGTTATTAACTTAACAATTGCAGTATTCACTTAATTGTGGCAAAAAAGGTCATAAAATGGGGGCAAAATTCACTTAACGTTTTGTTTAGTAACAGAAATTTTGGGCTCAATGTGGTCATAAGTTGAGGAATACCTGTATAGAAAATTAAAAATACAGGTTAATACCCACAAATAAAATCTAGTGAAAGAAATGTCTCTTAACAGTTTTTTTAAACTGAGAAAACTTGTCTGTGCCAGAAAGATGAGCCTCTGGCAATGGCATAGCTTCGGAAGGGCCCCTCCTGCAGATTGTTACAGCAGTTTATGATATTAAAAGTCTATATAAGTACTTTAAGTTAAAAAAAATAGCAAACTGTTAGCATATATTTTAATATAGCTGTGATTATAAAGTGTATCCAAAGCCATTTCCACACACTTTTCAGGGATACTGTCTCAGCATATTGCAGTCATTGAGATGGATTGTAGCAAAGGCATGACATCGTTCTCAAACCTGGATGATTCTGGAAACTATACAGCTTCTGTACTACATATAATTTATACAAAAATGCTCCTTAGTATCTAATCTTCAGTAGATTCAGTGACACCTGAAAATCAAGAACTTCCAAATGGTGAATCTGTTCTTTTGGATAGCATAACAAACATCCACAATATGCTGAATTTCAGTCTCCAAGACCAGTTTTTTAACTATCCATTGCATCTCCATCTTGTCTGGATCTAGTCCATAATCAACTGTATTAACAGCTTCCTTGAAATTGGATAGTAAGGAATAATAATGCTGGGTTGTCTCACTCCAAAACCCTTTGTAACCTCCTTTGCTGTACAATAGCATGATCAATAGCATTGAAAACCACTGAAGATCAGGGATGCCAGCAGAACTCTGGAGCTGTGATGTCATCGCCTTACCAGCCACCTTTCACAAAAATTAAGTTTTCAAATCTAGTTTGCAATTGTGCAGGTCACAAAGGCCAAGGCAGAATTTCTTCATGAAAGGTTTTACTATTGCTTATTTTAAGTGGGGGGTGGGATTGGATTAAATATATCCTGCAAGAATAATAACCACCTCCCTTAATCATATTTTGTTCTGGTGACTTAAATTAGCCAGGAAGGCAAACATTGAATAAGTAGGTGATGATCTTTATTTCTAATACAATCTGAAAACATCTGATAGGGTTGGCATGCTCAGTATGCCTGCTCTCTGGAATAGTATCCTCCCCAAGAATTGGATGACTGCAACTGCGGCCTTCAAAATCTGTTTTTTATTCCTTCACACATTGCATTGGGAAGCCAAATACATTGATTTAATAAATAACATATATCCTCAAAAATTGTAAACCAATTGTAAAATTATGCAGGGAAAGGGGAAATTTTATGTGATTAGATAATTGATGTAAATAGCCTCATTTGCAGCAAAATCTTAATGGACATTATTAAATGGGGATGAAGTCTGAACAAAGACCTGTTTATTGTATGTGAAGTTTGCTCAGCTGTGGTCTGTTAACTGAGAGGTTACTGGATTAGAAAGAAAAAAAATACAGTTTTCATTAGAACAGTTTGTGGGTATGCATGTTGTGTATGTCGCTTAATATGGCAACTTTGTCAGTGTTTGCTTTTTGAAATATTTCAAAATCCATAAGAATACAGTTTGCTGTGGTCAATATTCTTTTCCCATGGCCAGTAAGATGCATCTAAAAGCACCTATATGCCAAATACAAAGGCAGCAGTCCTTTTAGGTGTTTGCTTCTCAATGTGTGACAGCTTGTCATGACTTTGTTCAATTCCTTTCCTAATATCTAATGCTTATGTATTATACTATTTTGTTGTATGCCATGATGATCATTTCCATTATCTTGTGATTATAAATTTATATTTAATTATAGTTTAAAAGCATTATTTTTGTATTCCCTCAGTGCATGTCTATCAGTTTCATTGGCTAATCTAGACATAGCCATCCTTCCTCTCTCCAATTGTTACATTATTCATATTTTTTCATCCTTGTGAAAAATGCTATAATGGGCAATCCTACATTACAAAATGCATTCAGCTATGGTAATTATTTCCAATGGTTGTTTTTTCTTTATCTTTTTGAGTAGGTGCAAGGACCTGTTCTTGGCTAATTTAGCAATTATGGTGGGTTGATTTATTCTTGGCTGCTATAGCAATAGCAATAGCACTACTGATTTACAGTGCTTTACAGCTCTCTGTAAGTGGTTTACAGAGTCAGTATATTGCCCCCAACAATCTGGGTCCTCATTTTACCCACCTTGGGAGGATGGAAGGCTGAGTTAACATTGAGCCTGGTGGGATTTGAACTGCCAAATTGCAGGCAGACAGCAGAAGTAGCCTGCAGTACTGCATTCTAACCACTGTGCCACCAAGGCTCATATATATATTAATCTTTGTATTTTTATAATTCTTTTTATTTTTAAAAATTTTATTCACTGTCTAGAGACACTTGGTTAAATGGGAAGCCATACAAATATAATGAATAATACATACATACATACATACATACATACATACATACATACATACATACATCCCAGGGGTGGGATTCAAATTTTTAACAATCAGTTCTGTGGGTGTGGCTTAAGTGGTGGGCATGGCTTGGTGGTCATGTTATTGGTTGGGTGTGGCCAACTCAATGTCACTCATATCAAGGCACGCATCTCCTCGCCTGGCTTCTCATGACTGGGGGGATGCTGCAACAGTCATAAGTGTGAAAAATGGTCATAAGTCACTTTTTCCAGTGCTATTGTAACTTTGAATAGTCACTCCACACAAACAAAGTACCAGCAAAGGCGGGGAAAAAACTCCAGAGAGGTTCCTGAGACAGGAAGTCTAGTCTTGCCAAGAATGTAATAAGGGTTAACCGAGAGGCAGTTTCTGTTAGCAACACCAGAATGTTTCCTTCCTGCCTTCCTTACAGGATTAGGCCAGTAATTTCTTATAACAACTGGTTCTTCGAACTGCTTAGAATGTTAACAACCGGTTCTAGTGAATAGGTGCAAACTGGTAGAATCTCACCCCTGCTTCATACATACATACATACATACATACATACATACATACATACATACATATCAGATGCAATGCATGAAGTAATACAGTGGTCCTTCATTTCCATCCTACCTTGGCACTTGGAAATGAGTGGAACAATGCACAACATAATGATACAAATTTATATTATGTTCATTTATATTAGTCCTGCTGTTCATCAGTCAGAGTAGTGCAAATATACAAGAAGGATTTGTGGTTTACAGAAACCTTCTTATGTTTTGGGATTTTGGCAGAAAATAAGTTGTAGGAAAGTTTTAATAAAACTAAGATTGACAATACAACATCAAAAGCTTTCTTGTTTGGAATGCTTCTGAGAGGATGTGAGGTAAGTATGTACATTTAATAACAGCCAACTTGCTGAGAGTGTACAGATCTGACAATGCAGAAGAGGTAAACTCTTCATCTTACAATCACCTAATTTTATTATTTTATGTTATGCCTTTGGGACTCTATTATTTAGACATATACCTTTCCCATATTAGTAAAGAGATTATTACATCTCTGAACAGAGCCACAAACATTCATTTGCACAAGCAGCATAAATAAATAAAATAATCTATTTAATATATATATATATATATATGTGTGTGTGTGTGTGTGTGTGTATGTGTGTGTGTGTGTTTTCGGAGGTTTTCGCGGGTATTTGTATGTGGATCTTTGGTTCTTCGGGTTTTCTCCCGCATAGAATTGGAAGTATCTAGGCGACATTTCGATGAAGTCTCATTCATCATCTTCAGGCTTGTGTCTTCGGCCTTGTGCTTCTCAGAGTAAAGCCCAAGACCGAAGACACAAGCCTGAAGATGATGAATGAGACTTCATCGAAACGTCACCTAGATACTTCCAATTCTACGCGGGAGAAAACTGAAGAACCAAAGATCCACACACATATATATCTTTGTATATATATATATATATATATATATATATATATATATATATATATATATATATATGTGTGTGTGTGTGTATCTTTATATATATATATATATATATATATATATATATGTGTGTGTGTGTGTATCTTTATATATATATATATATATATATATGTGTGTGTGTGTGTATCTTTATATATATATATATATATATATATATAAGATATATATAAGATATATATGTGTGTGTATCTTTATATATATATATATGCAGGTATATATCTTTGTATATATATATATATATATGCAGGTCTTGGTGTGTTCGGGTCTTTCCCCGTGTAAAATTGAGACTATCTGGGGAACGTTGCAACGAGATCCCACTCGCCATCTTCAAAGATGATCTGCCATCTTTGAAGATGATTTGCCATCTACAAAGCTGAAAGCACCAGCCTGAAGATGGCAAGTGGGATCTCGTTGAAACGTTGGTCAGATAGTCTCAATCTTACATGGGAAAAGACCCGAACACACCAAGATCTGCATTACCTGTACCCGTGAAAATCTACAAAGATATATATATATTCTTGGTATCAGTGAACATGGGAGTTATTTTGTTTTCAGGGTAAAAGATAACAGTACAATAAAGTGTGATTTATTTTCATTTCAATGTGCAATCTGAACAAACATATACAAATGCTGCTTGTGCATGTTTTAATATAATTGGATTTTGAGCAAAATCATTAATACAATGACTTTTAAAGTACTCTTAATTCTTCAGTTTAACTTGTTGTATAAATTAGGTGTGGTGTTAAACAATGCTGTTTTGCAGTATTTATTAAAACTATGTTTAACTCGTTTGGCTAATTGTGTTTCACAAATATTCATTAATGCCACATGTACTGTCCCTGGAGTTTCTGTTTCTACTTTAGTGCTGCCTTTGAGCAAGGCTGATTTCAGGCCAAAAGCATGCTTTCACTATGGTAAATATAGCTGAGCATGAGTTATTTAGTTTCAGACTATTCATTTGACTCTTAGAAAACCATTTACAGTATAATTTGTCTTATCAGATAGCCATTGTTCAGGGAGCACCTTTTCTGGAAGAGCAGGCTGTTTTACCCAAATCCCAGTAAGCCTCTAAACAGCTTGTGTAAGAAGCTTGCTCAGCATCTGCCCACACTTACTTTTTTTTGGCACCATATTTATCTCCTTTTTTACATGAATGCTGGCATTGTTTACATACGGGAGTCTTTTTTTTAACGCTTTTACTGTATATTGTGTCAACACTGACAGCTATCTGGCAAAGTACCGTTAATTTTGAAAGTAAGTGAAATACAATACGAAATCATTAACTCTGGGGAGACAGTAAATCGTGCTAATTGATTAAATAAGTGAAAAAGCTTATTTTACAATTGTTGGTACATTTGCAGGGGCAATCTTGGAAAGAAAAAAAACATTTACATAAATCAGTCAGCAAAATCAAGAACTCATTGAATGCATAACTACAAAGGTGCAATTAAAGCCCCTCCCTGGCCCAGACAATTTTAAAAATGCACACACCTTTTAGTGAAAATCCCATGGCAATATTGTAGTAATATGTCATCACATGATAGCAAGCAGGGAAAGAATAGATGTCATTTAAGAGATACAATCAAGGAAGATATTTTCTTCTTTTTAGAGCTATGTGAAAGCACCTTTAAAAATTCAAGAGTATTCTTAAAATTGTCTGGGAGTTGGAAAGCTGTGTTGCTTATCACCTGTAACATGACAGACAATACATTCAAATTACTATTTCACACAGCATTCAACAGTCTCAGAGGATTTTCTGGTGAGAAAGTGTAATTTCCCCAAAAAAACCCAAATGAATTGTAACATTTAATAAATACATTGTGACAGCCCTACAATGGAAGACAATAGCAAACATCTGGTTAATGCAGCAGATGTACAATCTGGTTTTATAAAGGCATAATGCCACCATGTGGCAAATGATGGGATTTAAATCTGGTTTTTTTTTCATAGCAAGTTGGTTTTATTGTATTGTGGTGTGCTCCTTCAAGAAGGAGCGTGTGTGTTTGTGGCTTTTTTTACCAAAGCACCTGAAGGCAACACAAGAAGTAATGAATGGAAACTAATCAAGGAAAAAAGCAACTTAGAACTAAGAAAAAATTTCCTAACGGTGAAAACAATAAACCAGTGGAACTTCAGAAATTGTAGGTGCTCCAACACTGGAGGCTTTCAAAAAGAGACTGGACAGCCATTTGTCTGGAATGCTATAGAGTGTCCTGCTCAAGAAGGGGATTGGACTACAGGACCTCCAAGGTTGCTCCAAACTCTGTTATTCTATGTTCTTTGTTCATAGCCAGACCTATTGATTCTGAATGATCCATCTTTTTAGGGACACTCTTTAAGTGATTATTAGGTTTCAGATTCTACAGATTATCTAGAGTCACTTAAACAGATTTCAGATCAAATCACAGTGTGAAGAGAGCCTTAGTTGTTTTTGTTGCTGAGGTACTCTGACCATATTTGTCTTCCTAAATCAGTGGATTTAGATTCCATTCATCATAATCAATCAAATGGCAACTTCAAATCTCAACAAATAAATGCTCTGTCTTACATATTGGCAAAACAAATTAGAAAATAAAATACAAGCTAAATAGTTAAGATCTTGTTGAGGATACAAACTCTGTCAAGGACCTTGGAGTACTCCTCTCTAATGATCTAAGTGCTAGAGCCCACTGTAACTAGATAGCCAAAAAGGCATTAAGAGTTGTTAATCTAATCCTATGTAGCTTCTTCTCTGGTAATATCACACTACTAACTAGAGCATACAAAACATTTGCTATACCTAACCTTGAATACATCTCATCAGTCTGGAACCCATATCATGTATCTGATATTAACACAATTGAAAAAGTCCAGAAATATTTCACAAGAAGAGTTCTCCACTCCTCTACTCATTGCAGAATACCTTATGCCACCAGACTTGAAACTCTAGACCTAGAAAACCTAGAACTATGCCGTCTCCAGTCCGATCTAAATATAGTATATAAAATCACACATTGCAATGTCCTACCTGCAACTGAATACTTCAGCTTCAACCATAACAACCCAAGAGCACACAATAGATACAAACTCAAGGTTAACAGCACCAAACTTGAATGCAGGAAATACAACTTCAGCAACAGAGTGGTCAATGTCTGGAATACTCTACCTGACTCTGTGGTGTCTTCCCCAAACTCCAAAACCTTTAACCTTAGACTGTCTACTATTGACCTCACCCCCTTCCTAAGAGGCCTATAGAGGGCATGCATAAGCGCATCAATCCCTGTCCTATTGTTTCTTTTTATTTTTCTTATAAGTATCTATCTCATGTATTCAAAACTATATTTATTCTTATACCTGTATCTTGTAAGCAATTGACAAATCAAATAAATATAAAATAAATATAAATACAATATCCTTCTAGACTGGCTGCAAGATTTGGGAGTAGAGGGCACTGTTCTGTGGTTTTACTTTTCTTTGTAGCTACTTTCAGTCAGTGTTAACAGAGGGGGAAGATCAAATCTACATCTTTTGGGCGTTGCAGTGCTCTCACTTCTGTTTAATATTTGACTTAGGTTTAATCTTGACATGACTGTGTGACTGCAAATATTATTAGGTCCCTGGCTCAGGCATCACCTTAGAAATAGATTATTGCAATGTGCATGACATGGGCTGCCTATGAAAACCATCCAGAAATTACCGCTCATCTAGAATGCAATGGCCCAGACAAGATGCCCGTGCCTCATTTTGTCTATGAGAAATACCTTGGTTACTATAGGTAGTCCTCAACTTACAACAGTTCATTTAGTATCCATTCAAAGTTACAGCAGCACTAAAAAGAGTGACCTATGACTGTGTTTCACACTAATGACCGTTGCAGCAGCTTTTCCCATGATCATGTGATCAAAATTCAGATGCTTGGCAACTAACTCATATTTAAGATGGTTGCAGTGTCCTGGGGTCATGTGATCATCTTTTTTGACCTTCTGGCAAGCAAAGTTGATGGGGAAACCAGATTCACTTAACAACTGTGTTGCTAGCAATGAGTCACTTAACTGTTGCAAGAAAAGTCATAAAACAGGGTAAAACTCACTTAACAGATGTCTCACTTAGCAACAGAAATTATGGGCTCAATTGGTCATAAGTCCACTGCTTTGTTTGGCTTCTGGGTGCAATTTAGCCCATAGTGGAATAGGGCTAAAGAATTTTGGAATAGCGTTTGTCCTATGTAGTTTCTATGCATTCAGCGAGGATCAGCAGAATGGGTGCACCTCAGATCCCAATAATCAAGCAATGTCATTTAGTGGGATCCAGGTAATAAGGCTTATCTGTCACGGCTCTTGCTTCTGGTATATATCCCCAGAGATCTGGATGGTTTCCATTCTAGTCACTTCAGAAAGGTACTAAAAATCTGCTTATCTTCCCAGGCCTCGGATCATGGTGAAGATTGAGTTTGGGTTGGCTTTGGTTATTTTCAGATAATGATTTCTGTTCTATTCTTTCACCTTTTGTCTTTTTAAAAATGTTTTTTAAATGTTTGTGTAAATGTTTTTAAGATCCTGCCCAGGATCATTGGGACTAAAGCAATGTATAAATTGTATACGTCAATCAGTCTAGATTTTTGTAACCCTGTTATTGTAACTCTTGGCTTGGAATTATGGAAGTTGTGTAATCTAGTAGATTTGATGACACTAAACTAAGAAAGGAAAGGAAAACATGGTATAGGAAGCTTGAATAGGAATAGCTAAACACCAGAAGCAGAAATCTTTTTGTAAATGCAACCAAGAATAAGAGTTCCTCTGTAGGGACTGACTCAAACATCAGTCAGAGACAAATTCTTCTCCAACTTTATAGAATTAGAAAGTTCTCACTGTCTAATAAGCAAGGAGACTGAGTAGGAGTTTAGAGGAAGAGAAAATAAGATCAATAAAGAACTTGTTCTGTTTCTTGAACAGAGATAGATTTATAGCTGTGCAGATGCAGATAGATAACTCAACAAAGCTTCCATAACAAAGTTCATTTATTAGTATATCAGGTATGCTCATAACTCACATTTATGATGAAGTTCCTCTTTCAATGACCAATCCTTTATATATCTGCTTTGTACATGAAAGATGGTTATCTCCTAATCCACCTCGTAGCGATAGAAGGAAAAGATGTTATCAGTCCATGAGTGCAGGCAAGAATGGAGGGCAACCTCTTTCAACCCCTCGAGGATCAATTTAGTGGCCAATCAGGATTACAGATGTGGCCACGTGACATGAACTACCTTTCCCAGGATATCTTTAACTACATTTCCCATGATGCATTCCCTTAAGGGGGCAGCTCACAATTCCTCAGTAACTAACCAATTCCCATAGACTGGCTGGGACAGCACAGAACTGAAAAAGAAAATAGAAGGGGAAGAAAAACTGCAGCAGCTAGGGTTGGGGTCAAGGGACCCGCAGGTGAAGCTACTTCCTTCTCCAATTTGGCAATGCCATTAATGGCCTAGGAAATCCCTGCTAAGATACCTGGGATCTTTTTGATGATTTTTGGCATAGTTGTTTGTTGTTGTTCCTAAATTTGCAATATTATTTGTAAATATATATTTTTAAAATATTTGAAGCACAATTATGTTTTAATAGACAAATATAAAATTTTATCAAGGAAAAATATTATCCACCAAAACCTAACCTCAAAAATGCCATAAAACATATATTAATTCGTTTATTAAAATTTATTTTCATTTCAGTTTATTGTATTATATTGCTACAATGCAGGCTTAATATTAGATATTCTATTTAACTTATTTTGTTATAGCAAAAACTAATTTTATGTACCACATAATGAACATTACTTTACCCTTTTCTATTTTTAAAAAAAATTCTAGGGCTTAAATACTCAGTGCTTAGTAGAATCAATTCACTAGATGGCAGACTTTACCAAATGTTTAAAGATTTGAATCTTCCTTGTTACATCCTAAGGATTGCTCCTCTAAATTTTTTCAAAGCAAATTGTGATGAAAAGAAGGTTTCTCCTTGATATATCACATTTAACTTTTTGCTATTTTGGAGATATTTCCCGCCAAAATATTCTTATCTGAAATTTTCTTTCTTCCAGTCAATAATCCATATTTTGCAAAGCTGAGTTGAAAGTAATATAAATATTTGATTAATTAACATGGTAGTAAAACATGCGGAGTACAGCTTCTTGAATTCTTTTCAACCCCTTAATTCCACTTTGGTTCTTATGATCAGAGTGATTTGGACTAATTCTGGATTAGTGAGCAGCATTTCTAACTGCTGTCCAATTGCCATTCTAAAAGAGGGAACATTTTCTGTATTTTTTCCCATTTCCATTTGCCCAAACAGACTAATTTTCAAAGTCCAACTTTCTTTTGCTGGCTTCTTTTCCCATACCAAATCTGATGTTGTGCTATTCAGACACTAATCATGCTGATGGATAGACAGATTTTTTTTTTTGTAACATTCCATTAGTTTAAACGAAAAAGAAAATATCAGGAATGATCAGGCATGGGCATGTAATATCTGAAAAGATTGGAGTTAGAACTGTAGGTTTGCGTTTTGCAATATGAAAAAATAAAATTTGAAGTGCTGCAAATTGTTTTTAATTGCTTAAAAACAATTAAAGAAAAGCAACTTTTATCATAAAGACAGTAAAATCAGAAATACAGCAGTCAGTCATATAAAATTCAGTTAACTCCTGTAAGAAGAAATTCAGAAGCATGTAACTGCTCAGCCACTCCAGAGGTTCTTAGTCTGCATTTTTGTTTGATATGTATGTAAGGTATGCATTTATTTTAGAGGGCCACCCAAATCCAGAAATACATAGATGGCATGCAATGTCAAAAGCAATAGAAATCAAAATAGTCCCTAAAAACAAAAAAATAGCTGGATAGAAAGAGTCAGTGTCATGGTTTCTACATTCCAAAGCAGTTTCACCAAAAGTGGAAGATCTTCAGAAATAAGCTGACTAATCACTAAAGATATCTTAGATTGCTGAAGCACTAGCAGCTTCTAAAAATAATTTTACATAATGTGGAAATTTAAGACTCTTAATATTGAGAGAAGAAAATCTGGAGAGATTCAGGAGCAGCCTGGGGAATCATAGGTTAGGGTTTCATTGGAATCTCTGAATAGTGATGGAAAATGAATAGTGAACTCTGCCCTCAAGCTGTGATGGAAAACTCAGA
Source organism: Bungarus multicinctus (assembly GCA_023653725.1). Classification (NCBI taxonomy): domain Eukaryota; kingdom Metazoa; phylum Chordata; class Lepidosauria; order Squamata; family Elapidae; genus Bungarus; species Bungarus multicinctus. Next base: position 102,263,096 of record CM042836.1, on the reverse strand, counting down.
TCAAATAAAAAGTAGCTTGGGGCTCTAATGTCAGCTGTCCCTGAAAAACATGATAAAAAGTAGTTTGCAACCAACCAAACTCTTTTAATGCCATGACTCTTTTAATGCCAAGAAAACAAATATATTTTATGGAACAGTTGCAAGCATCTGATAGAGCTTACTTTGAGTATATGCTGTTTAATTCTATATATCATCTTCAGATAAGATTATATCTAAGCCAAGCTCTACCCCTGCTCTCTTTATGGCACACCAAAGTTGTTTTCTTCCATAGTTTGCAAGGGGATTGCCATTATGTTTTACCATCTTTTTCCATATGGCATTATCTTTTTTTTCATGCTTTATCCTGTACTTTCTGCCATATTTTTGATTGCCCAATCTAACCTAAAATCGTGACTTTGCAAACATTTTGCAGGGATAAACTGCACAGAACAGGTTTGGTTTTAACCAGCCTTTTAAATATCAGTAGATCTGGCAGACTTCCCTACAAATGAAATTTCGTTAGACCAATGCTGCCATGGGAAAGTTCTGCTAGTGCCATCATCAACCTAACATCTTTAAATTATGGAATCTAGATAGGGCTTGTTTTGTGCAGACAGAAAGAGGATGGTGTACAGCACTGAAGAACAAACTGAGGAAATTGCTATAATTCAGTGGGTTGAATTATCTGCATAATCTAAAGAACTGATTATCATAAACTGCCTAATAACTGCTTTTTAACTACCCCATAGGCATTGTAGTGAGTAATTTCATGCTCTTGCTTGAGTTTTCAAAAAACTTTAAACACAAAAACTTTAAACTTTTACACTGTATAATAAAATGTAAATGTAATACTCCAGCTTCTCTTAAAGTAAATTTTTAATCTATTTTTCAGCTATTTTGACATGCCTGATATGCAATATGAGGCTCAGGAAAAACCGCAACCTCTGGTTCCAACACAAAATTCACAGATTGCTTATGGTATCTCAATGGATTCAATATCTTTGACTACATTGCCATCTTCATTTAGAAAGGTAAGATTTGATTAAAACTATTTGTACTACATTTTATTGCAGAAAGAAAATCTCTGAATATATTCTAAATTCTGAAATAACTTGTTTTGACAGAAACAAAAGAAGCCATCTATTTTTTTCATTTGCATAATGTAAAGTACAAAACTTCATTATTCTGAGTTACATTGAGTTTTCATCTCTTGTGTGCTCTTGTATTGTTGCGGTTGAAGCTGATATAGTCATTGACTGGTAGAATATTGTAGGAAAGGAAATTTTAAAATGTTTTTTCTATTTTTTCACACAAATGAATTATTGTGATAGATTTAGATGGAGCAATTGGTATATTATCCATCTAATGTCTATTCTTATTCAGTCCTATGAAATTAATTGATTGGGTTGGCTTACATCTCTACTGTATGTTGGAAAACATTGTTTTAATATTCATATCATCTTATTCATATACTATAAATATATCAGGGAGTAAGCAGGCAGGAAGAGTACTGATTATTTCTCTTCTAGTATGGAAAATAAGTGTGTAATTATCTTAGAAGATATTTACGATAAGTTTTAAAACTGACTACTTTGCTTTTTGCTGGAAAATTAAATCATAAACATAACAAAAAGAAACTTTGTAATGCTTTTCAAATTGTAGTTCTTTGAAAACAGGAGACAGCAGAACAAATCATGACCCTCACTTTGTCAAGGACTTTGGAGTAATCATATCAAACGACCTAAGCGTCAGAGCTCACTTTAACAGCATTGCCAAAAAAGCATTAAGAATTGTAAATCTAATCTTATGAAGCTTCTCCGGTAATATTGAATTGCTAACTAGGGCATACAAAACCTTTGCTAGACCAATACTCGAATACAGCTCATCTGTCTGGAATCCACATTATATATCGGACATTAATACAACTGAGTGAGTCCAGAAGTATTTCACGAGAAGAGTACTACAGTCCTTGCTCACAACAGAATACCCTACACCATCAAACTTAAAATTTTGGTCTTGGACAACCTAGAACAGTGATGGCTAACCTTTTCACCATCGCATGTCAAAAGTGCACCTATAATGCAATGTGTGTGTGACTTCCCCCTCTCCCCGTGCATGCGCATGTGACCCCCACACATGCACTGTCCCCTGCGCATGCACACATGCCTCTCATGCATGAATCTCCCTCCGCATGCATGGCAGATAACCAACAATCAGCTGGCTGGCGGGGGGCAAGTGTGTATGCGTAGTGGATCAGTTCTGGGTAATGGCTCACATGCCATCAGAAATAGCTCTGCATGCCATTTCCAGCATGCATGCCATAGGTTCACCATCACGGATCTAGAACTATGCCGCCTATGGTTGGACCTACGTTTAGTACACAAAATTATCTGCTACAATGTCCTACCAGCCAATGACTACTTCCGCCGCAACAATACAAAGCACACAACAGATGAAAACTCAATATAAACGTCTCCAAACTTGATTGCAGAAAGCACGGCTTCAGCAACAGAGTGGTCAATGCCTGGAATGTACTATCTGATTCTGTTGTTACATCCTCTAACCCTCATTCCTTTAACCTCAAACTATCTATTGACCTCACCCCACTCATAAGAGGTCTGTAAGGGGCGTACATAAGTGGACAATCGTGCCTACCGTCCCTGTCCTATTGTCCCCGTTTATTCGTAACTATTTCCTGTATTCATACTCATGTTTATTCTTATACCTATTATCTTGTAAGTGATTGACAAATCAAATAAATAAAAAATGAAGCATGCAGAATAAAGGTTGATTCTTTCACTGGAAGCTCATCTATATATGTATCATCTGTCACTTACAGTATAAAAACCTGTATGGCTTGGTGAACTGCATTTTTATATTATGCATGTCTTCAGCTCAGAACTAACAGGAAGTGGAAATTATAAACATTTAAAGAGTTGTTTTTATGGTTTGAAGACTCCTACCTTGTTCATGTCATGCATATGTACATTGTGTTGATCTGGAATATAGAAAATGGCTCCATATCTTTGCAATAATAAGAGACAATTAATATGAAGCTTGTTCTGTGGAATTTCTAAACAGGTAAATGCGTTTTAAGAGAATTTTGGTAGTTGGGAAAGACTTTAAAGATGGACTTTCCCTTCGGAACACTTGGTTGGATAGCAAATATATTTTCTGATCCTTTTTTCATGCAGCAAGTAAATTTTTGATTATTATTATTATAACACAATTTATATGATCAGTTTGATTGATTGATTATGAGCCATTGACTTGTTTCCAATTCCTAACAACCACTTACATAGATTTTCTCCATAGTGAACTGTTTGTAAACTGGTCTTTCAGATCTTCCAACATTGTACCTATTGTCACTTTAACGGGGTCCATCCCCCAGGCTACTGTTCATTCTCTTCTCTTTCCTTCCAGCTTTCTCAGCATTAGAACCATTTCAGGAGAGTTTGGTTTTGCATAATGAGTCTGAAATAGGAAAGTTTGAAAATTTAAAAAACGTGCTATAAAACATTGATCAAGACACGTGTATCTTTTCATTATTTTAAATGTGTAATTAAATATCAGAACCTGAAATTCCAGGGTGATAATTCTATACAATTAATTTACATATTGTAATATACTGCATTCTTTTTTAAAAAACTATAGCTTTTGTGTCACTTTTATTTCTGTTTTCAGTATTTCTTGCCCAAAATGCCCAAAAAGCTATTTGTGTAACCGTTAAAGTTCATAATGAACAGTTTCACAATGTTTTCTTTTGTTGGCAAACCAGATCAAAACTACTTTCAGTTTTCCAAATAATGCAATGAAATAGGCAGTCGTCACATCCTTGTTTTTTGATGTAATAAATGTTTACCTCCTGAAATGAACAAAATGTAAGTTTCCTTTAATTTTGCCCTGTCATTGTTCTCTTTTAATTAACCTACCTATGACATCAGTATTTTGTATGATCTCCTTAAGGTATGCCAAAAGTTCCAGGATTCCTCCCAATGTTATGGTTTTGGCTGGATGAGTGACTTCCCAAGGTGGCCAGACTAATGTATTTTTCATATTTCAATCTAAAGCTAGGTAAACATTGAATCTAGCAGAAGATGAGCACAGCATAGGACTTATTTTATGTATTTAGTTATTAACATAATTTCTATACTGTTCCAATCTCAAGGTATATTTCTAAGAATCTCAAAACAGAATTTTAAAATATAAGCAGTACATAACAAATTATAATTTTCTGAATTCAACGGCCTAAGGCAGGCCTAGTAGAAAATTCAAGTCATTTGTGGCAGTGCTTTTATTGGGCACTCTGTGCTTCTGGCTATACTTTATTATGGTCAATATCTAGCTTTCTTTTTATGTATACTGAACTTTCATCAGGTCTTGGTATCCATTGACCAGAAATTCTATGGGGATCATTTGTGCATTGCAGTAAGATAAAAATAGGTAAAGCTGAAGGTAGTGTATTTAATGTTGATATACCTATATCAACAACCAGAATTTCCATTTCTAAATAATGCAGTTGTAAAGTGTGATATCGCACGATCATATCTCTCAACAGAGGTAATCACAGCAATCCCCATTGCTGTTGTTAACCAAATTCCATCAGCCATTAGCTGAGGACCTACCCCACCCCAATTATGGACTTGGTCCCTCGAGACTCAAGTCTTGGTGAAGTGCCTCATCTTAAACTCTCCCTCACCTATCTACTCCCCCATCTCTACCCTTTGGGTTGCCCTGCACCCTGCCTTGCAGGGTAGTAAGTTGCATCGGAACTGAGTAGCTCTGGAACTGCTTGTCACGCTGAAGATCAGAGGCCTGTTGGTGCACAACAGGTCTGAGACTGCAAGACACCCTTGAGCGCAGTGAAAGTTGCAGGCAGCCTTGGAAACTTCAGCCATCCCAGCAGCACAGTACAAAGCCACAGTGCCCGAAAGCCCCAGCCACTCCAGCAGCACAGTGCAAAGCCAAAGTGTCCCTGGATGCCCCAGGTGCAGTGACCTGAGAAGCACCAGATGCCCAAACTGTGTGGTACAATGCCATAGCCACCCTGGAAAACCTCAACCACTGCAGCCTAGTCCCAGCTGCCCTTGACACCTTGCACTCTAAAATTCTTTGTTCTCCAGCTGATCTTCACAGGCTTCCTGTTCCTGCTGCTGTTGAGGCATGCCCACCTTAACCCTTCACAAGGCAACTGCTGGCCACATGAGGCCATCACCCCTATGTTTTGCAAGGAAATCACCTTGATGGAGGAGTTAGGTGGTTTGCAGCACCCCTTTACAAATATGTTGCCAAACACCTGAATTTTGATCACATGACTGCAAAGGCACTCCCGAACTTCTACATTTGGAGATGACATAGAGCTGTGATGGCTAACCTTTCCGTCCTCCTGTGCCAAAAGTGTGTGTGCCAGCACCCATAAGGCAATGCACGTGGAGGAGCCCACACCCCCTGTGCATGCACGCATGATCCCTCCCTGTGCATGCACAGCACATCTCTGTGCATGCACGCATGACCCGTGTGCCCTGCATGTTTTTGCACATGTATGTGCATCTCCCACGTGTGCCCCGCCCCCCCACATGTGCAGCAGCTACCCAATGATCAGCTGGCGGGCGGGCGGCATGTGTGCATGCACAGTGGGACCTGCTCCAGGGCGACGGCTTGCGTGCCAGCGGAGATGGCTCTACGTGCCACTTCCAGCACATGTGCCATTGATTCGCCATCACAGACATAGAGCATTAATTAGAATTCACATCTTGTCATCCATGAGTGAGCAAAAGCTGGTTGGGTAGCAGACTGCATTTCCAAAGGTAACCAAGATTGCCAGAAAGGATTACTTTTTGTGCTGAGAGGTATCTAAAGTTCTTATAATGCTCTTAAAACTCAAGCATTACTCAGGTAGACTGACAATTAAGATTCTAGAAATGATTCCGAATGATTTAGCAGTCAAGTTTTCTAGCTTTTAATAACATGGTTAATTCTTCTAAAATATTGTTTACATTATCCATTTTACTATACATGTAAATGTTATGTCTCACATTACATTATTATGCATTATTTTTGATTTGTGGGTTGAAATATTATATTTATGGATTGTTAATTATATTACATTATTATACATCCAGTAACATATTTTCTATTAAATTATACATTTAAGTAAAGATACAACATTAAGCAAACCATGCATGTAAGCATTCTTTTAATACAAGAATTTGTAGGGTTTCTCATTTTGTCGCAAACAGCATATTTAGTCTTCTCATGTATCATTATGAGATGAAATCAATTTTGTTAGTAGCTTTAATATACTTTAAGATACTTAAGTTTTTCCTTATTAATGAGATTCTAGTTTAGGAAAGTAAAACTATTTTCAGCACGATTTTTCATTCTACTGAGTTTCATTTATCCACAGGATGCACAGTAGATGTGGTACTGGTTTGTTATATATCATGTCTCATGTGATAGCCTGCATTAATGTGATAGCCTGCATTAAAATCATATTATTTGCTATTGCATTGCTTATTTTGTGTGACTGAGAACACCATTTTATTAAATGGTTCTAATTGAGATGTATTTTAATAGCACTTTTAATATAAGTAGTTACCACCATTTTAGACGATGCCCTAATTATAGCTCATCAGGCTCTTGCAATATTTTTTTTCCCTGGGGCATGTTTGAGTCATGGCCTTCATCTCAACTCCACCCTATCAGTGAGAAAAGCTTAAGTCATTTTTAGTTGCATTGGTGTTTAAATAGTGTTTTTCCTCTAAGAACAGCATTCAATATTTGCTAGTATGCAAAATGTGTTACCTTATGCAGACATGAAGTTAGGTGACCATGGTGGGTGTGTGTTATTATTTTAGGTTGATATGTGGATGCTCCCTCCTCTCTGATTCCTTTAGAGTGATCCTCTGCTGACTATTTCTTACAACAAGGGCATGTCTTTCTATATAGATAGTCCTCAACTTACGACAACAATTGAGCCCAACATTGCTATTGTTGAGCCAGATGTTTGTTAAGTGAGTTTTGCCCCGTTTTACAGCCTTTCTTGTTACAGTTGCTCAGTTACTCACTGCAGTTGATAAATTAGTTACTCGGTTGTTAAACAAATCTGACTTCCCCATATTAGAAGGTCGCAAAACCCTGGAACACAGTATAAGTATGAACCGGTTGCCAAGCATCTGAATTGCCAGGATTATAGCTGTGAAAACTAGGCATAAGTCACTTTTTTCAGTGCCATTGTAACTTTGAACGGTCACTAAATGAACTGTTGTAAGTTGAGGACTACCTATATAGCACAATATCACATATGGATTAGGCAAGATTAGGCAGGCCACACCCGAATTCACACGATATATAAAAGCAGGTAGACAGGAAGCACAGTAAGATTCTGTAAGATTCTGTTATTATAGCCAATCTTAATACAAGTAATACTTTGTAGTGTTTGTTTCTCATCTTGTTTTGTAGGGCTGACAACAGGAGTTGCTAAGAGTCTTGGAATCTATTTTCCTTTGTTGGCATCCCCCATCTCTGAGTCAAACTTACATTCCATCACTCCATTTTATAGAATGGTAGAAAGTGATGATTTGTAAGAATTGCACAATAATACTAGACTAAACAATATAAGCATTATTGTAAGTGGTGTAAGATGAGGCACAAATGGCATAACAGGTGAATGGTGGAATCTCTCTCTCTTTCCCCTCTCCCTCCCTCTCTGTCTCTCTCTCTCTCACACACACAAACGCAAAATAAGTGAAAGAGGTTTGAGATCTTAAATAAATCTGCTGCTTGTGATTCAAATCCATTTGTGAATCCGAACAATGGTTTTATAAAAATGCTTTATTTAATTTGAATTGTGACAAGTTGAGGCATAGAAGCAAAATGCACAAGAAACCTAAGAGATGATGGATGGATGCTATGCAATTAGACCAACCTCATTCCTGCTACGATGTCATGATCGGCAGATGTCTTTCCCACCATCTGGTAATATGCTGAAGAAGGAGGACTGCAAAAGGTTTCAACTGGTAAATTTGCACTATATATGAATAATCCAAATGACACTATCCAGGAGCAAATCAGGAGAGAGGCAATAAAAACAGGACAAGGCTTTGGAGTTGCTGGCAATAAATTCCATGTTGATAGTTTTTGCTAACTCAAAAATATTGGATCACATTTTAACTTCATGGTAGGAAAAGGTCGTTAAAGGAGACATTGTCTCTTTCAACTTAAGGAATGTCATTTTTAAAACATTATTTGTAATTACTTTTAGATGATGCACATTTTTATTTAAAGAGTAAAAGAAAAAATATTTCCTAATTCTCAAAAAGATATAAGCAAACTAATTGATGAACCCTTTCCTATTTGATGCTGAGCCCCAGCCATCTGCAAGATTCAACTGAGGTTGTTCCTGAAGGCCTGGTGCTTTGTGCAACTAAAACTTTAGTTACTGCTTCCAATGATAAGACAGCGGAGGTTTTGGATCATGTCTTTGTGGTTTTTTCTCTGCTCTCGGGGCTTTCCTTGTTTTACAAAAGAGGTGAGGGAGATAAAATGGAGAAGAGACACTTAAGAGTGGTTCTGGAGAAACAACAAAGAGTGAATCTAATTAAGCACTAGCCAAACCATTTAAAGGCATACTTTATGGCAGCAAAACTTTAGCATATTTTTACTCTTATTGCATCCATAGACTGCCATCCAAATTGCTTTGTTTAGAGCAACTTGGTTTCTCCTCAACAAGGCAAAAGTAGAGATTCACTTATAAGGATTATATCCTAGGCATCTATCAGGTAATTTGAATTCACTCAAAATTTAGGTTTGACCATGAAGCAGGTACATGGAGTTGACTGAAACCTGTTCTTGCTTGGCTACCTGGGAATTTGATCCCATTAGTCTTGAGAAAGTACATAAGTTTCTTGTGTTATCAACTAATTAGGTGGACTTCCTGAGGGGTGACATACAGTTGTGAAATCAACCTTGAGATGAGGCAGTCCTGCCAATGCTTAAGGGGGCAATATTTGGCCCCTTATAAAGAAGCTATGATGACCCGGGGCAGGGCACAAAAATAACAAAGTCACCAAAGTAGATAAATTCCCTTTAATGCCTCCAACTTGGCCCCCAATGTCCAGTTATCCTCGGCTGGAGATCAAACTCTTCCAGAATCAGTTTACGAAGGGAAGAAATGCAGTCCGAACACAAAGTAAAGATAATTAGAAATACAAAAACCAACACAAACCACACGACAGGCCAAGATGATAAATTGCAGACTTCCAAAAGATAATGCAGCACCCACAGTTGGGAGGTCACCAAAATCCAGATAAGCCTTGACAAAGATAATGCACGCTTTGCTTCCAGCAACTTTGCCGTGCGCAGTTCGATGGGAACAGTCTTCCCAGCTGCAGCCCACGAAGGGGATCAGGGCCCCCTCCTCCCCTGCAAACCACGTTGCTCCCTTATCCGTTCCTCCCTGCGTGTCCTAGGATGAAGAGTGGGTGGGCCTGGGTCTTCCTCTGAATGCCCAGCCAGCCTGTGCCCTTCCCCAGTTTCCTCCACAGCCACCAGAGCTACATTCCCACTCCCTGTCAGCTATTCTGCCTCTCTCTCAGAATCAGATTCCAATTGGGGCATGACAGAAGCCATTAAGAGATGGTCCATATTGGATACTTTATGTCCTGTCTCCAACCTCCATTTTTGAGAAAGTTGTTGAGAATATGATTATGCTGAGGCGTTACAGCCCCGGGGTCTGTTTTAGTCAGATCTTAGACCTGTGCTTGGGATCAAAATGGTATTGAATGAGTTTGTGATAACCTCTGGTGTAAACTGATGGGGATCATGGTATCTTTCTGACCAGCTGTATGTTTTAGAATTGGGGGGGGGGCATGGTGTTTTAGTGGTTTTTCTTCTTAGAAAGAAGGTAAACTACAATTGAGAAAAAGAAAGGACTACAGTTGAGACGTCCCTTTCCATAGGGGTTCTTCATCTAACTTTACTGGCAATGGCACATAAAAAAGGGTTTTAAAGAAATTCCAAAAGCTTGACTCAGTCAGGAAAAGTCAATATCAAGACTAAATCCAAAATTATTCCAGATTTTAAAGTAAGATTGAGGAACCTGTGATCCTCCACCTATTGCTAAATTCCAAGATATTGATGCAACTCTCAACCAGCAAGCTCTCTAATGAGGAATGCAAAAAAAATGTAGATCAACAACATATGTTTGTTGAACTGCCCCTCCTTTGAAGGTATAATCATTATTTTGATATAGACATGTAAATGAACTGGAAAGCAGTTAATATAATCAACTTGCCCTGTTTCATTTAATAGAACTTCAGGTGCATCAACAAGAATTTTCAAATATTTTCAAATGCAGGCCATGCTAATAAAAGTCATATAAGCTAATAAACAATGCTCTTATCTAAAGATGTCCATTTTCAATATCTAGACCATGATTATACTACAACAATAAAATAATATAATTTTAGAGAATGAGTAAATCCAAGCAATAACTTTAAGGACAAGATAACCATAATAGTTGTGAGTATGAGGAGTAAGACCAATATGAGATACCAATGGCATAATGAAAACATTTGTAGATCTGCTTCTTTTCACAGGAGAGTTGATATAATAAAGCTAAATTTGTTTTTTAAAATCTATATAAAGATAATTATAAATAATTGGAACACTGGTTTTAATATCTGTATTTTATAGGTGACTGATGAAGTTTTTAATATGTGGTCAAAGGCTCAAGTTCTACTAGTTTGATTCATTACAATCATTTATATTCATGTAACAAACTATTTTTTCTAAAAAGTTTTACAAATGAGTCAAAGATAATTAGACTTAAATAAGCTTCTCATCAAGAATGGGTCCTTCAGAAGTGCTTCACTTGCTTTCTATGACAATGCCTCTATGGGTCCCCTCAGGCGGCTTTTTTCAGAAAAGAAATGGTGACGAAGCCAGACTGATTGACCTATAGTAAATAAAAACATAAAACTAGAAACTTTTCTTTTGGATTTAATGGAAAAAGACTTGAAATTTTTGGGGGGGAACTTTGATGTTATATAAGTTGATGGCAGCAAGATCACTTAATGCACAAAAATGGAAGGACACTTTGATCCCAAGAATGGAAAAATGGCTGCAAAAGTTAATGGAGTTAGCAGAGATGACTAAATTGACTGCTCTGATAAAAGAAAAAACATAAGTACTTTTGTTTCTACTTGGAAACTGGTTCTGGACTTTCTACTTGAGGTGGGGAAAAAATGTAACTTTGATTTTGGGTTTTACCGATTAGATAGATTTGTTGGTAGGTCAACAAATGTATTTTCACTGTTACCAACATGCTTTCTAGCAGAAACAGCTGGGGGAAAGGGAAAAAAATTCAGAAGATTTTGGGTTTGTATTATATTAGTCCCTTATTAAGTGCTTTGTTGCTGTATTTTTTCATTAATTTGACTTCAAGCAGTGGTGGGTTTCAAAAAAATTTCCTACCGGTTCGGTGTGAGCGTGTGCTTTGCCCGTGTACAGCGTTTCCAACTCACCTTCCCGCAAGCCCTGTTTGTAAAACAGCTGATGCATGGCATTCAACAGTGCCACGCGAATCAGCTGATAAAATAACAGATAATCAGAGTTGGAAGGGGCCTTGTAGGTCATCTAGTCCAACCCCCTGCCCAAGCGGGAGACCTACACCATTTCTGACAAATGGCAATCCAACCACTTCTTGAAAATCTCAAGTGATGACACTCTCACAACTTCTGAGAGCAAGCTCTTCCATTGGTTGATTATTCTCTGTCCTTGTTCAGTTTCCACCCATTGTTCCTTGTCTGGCCTACAGGTGCTTTGGAAATAGCTTGACCCCTTCCTCTCTGTGGCATTTCCTCAAATATTGGAAGATTGCTATCATGTCTCCTCTGGTCCTTCTCTTCACTAGACTAGCCATGCCGATTTCCTGTAACCGTTCTTCATAGGTTTTAGTCTCCAGTCCCCTAATCTTCCTGATAGCTTTTTCTAGAATCTCAACATCTTTTTTATAATGTGATGACCAAAACTGAATGCAGGACTCTAGGTGTGGTCTTACTAAGGCTTTATAGAGTGGTATTAGTACCTCACTTGATCTCAATTGTATTCCTCTGTTAATGCAACTTAAGATTGCGTTAGCATTATTGGCTGCTGCTGCACAGTGCTGGCTCATATTTAGCTGGTTGTCCACTAAGATTCCAAGATCCTTCTCACAGTTACTGCTATTGAGCCTGGTTTCATCCAGTCTACTGTATATGTATACTTTTGGTTTTTCTTGCTTAAGTGTAGGACTTTACTTTTCTCTACATTGAATTTCATTTTTTAGATATGACCCAGTTTTCTAGTCTGTCAAGATTCATCTGGGTCTTGAGCCTATCTTCTTGGGTGTTAGCTATTCCTGCCAGCTTAGTATCATCTGCAAATTTGGTAAGTTTACCTTCTATTCCCTCATCTAAGTTGTTAATGAAGATATTGAAGAGTACTGGGCCTAAGACAGAACCTTGTGGCACCCCACTGCTTATTTCCCTCCATGTAGACTTAGACCCATTAAGGACTACTCATTGAGTATAGTTTGTCAGCCAGTTCCAAGTCCATTTAGTGGTGGTGCTATCTATCCCACTTTTTTCTAGCTTACCAAGAAGTAGGTTGTGGTCTACTTACTTTGTCGAATGCCTTGCTGAAAGCTGAGGTTGAAAAGCAGGAAATAAAGATCAGTATAGAGCTGGGGCAAGTGGGAGGGCCCAGGAAATGATCGTTGGGGTGAACTGGTTCGCTCACAGATGATCCTTGGAGCTACCAATTCAGCTGAACCAGTAGAATACCACTACTGGCTTCAGGGTTTTTGTTGAAGTTGCTAACCTGAAATAGTGAATAATCTTCACATCTGAGATTAATAGGTGGTAACTAAGGAGCTTTCTTGCATATCTTCTTGGAAAATCTTCCATAATGCCTAATTTGTTATTGTTAGTCACTCTCAAAGTTTTTACAGTACTTTAAAATATGCTCAGGAATTTCTTCATATTGAATGGTTACTCTAATAATGCCATGTTAAGCCTTAGTCAGATTCATTGTTTCATGCTACTATTTCTCTTTCGTGTTGTATCATTGTTGATGACTGAATGGTGTAACCTGTGACACTCTAAAATGTTATGTTGAAAAGTGGCAAATAATTGTCAGCTCTTCAAGGTAGTTTAGGTCAAAAACAAACACTATAGGGATTCCAGGAATGCTTTGATCCAAATCTTTTTTTTTTTTATCCAAACTCTGTCGAGGACCTTGGAGTACTCATCTCTAATGATCTAAGTGCTAGAGCCCACTGTAACTACACAGCCAAAAAGGCATTAAGAGTTGTTAATCTAATCCTACGTAGCTTCTTCTCTGGTAATATCACACTACTAACTAGAGCATACAAAACATTTGCTAGACCTATACTTGAATACAGCTCATCAGTCTGGAACCCATATCATGTATCTGATATTAACACAATTGAAAAAGTCCAGAAATATTTCACAAGAAGAGTTCTCCGCTCCTCTACTCATTGCAGAATACCTTATGCCACCAGACTTGAAACTCTAGACCTAGAAAACCTAGAACTACACCCCCATGCTCCAGAACAAAATGCATAGCCGATGAACAATACCTAAAAACCGAACTACACACTCTCACTAACGTACTAACAGCTAATGGATTCCAAAGAAGGAAGATTACTCACCTAATCCAAAAAGAAACCCCAACCAAAATCCAAGACAGAGAACAAGAAAATGGCAAAGCCCTCCTCCCATATATAAAAGGCACTACAAACAAAATCAGCAAGATCCTCCAAAAACACAACATTAAAACAGCATTCTGCACAAACGGAAAAATATCCACCATCCTAAGAAACCCTAAAGACAAAATTGAGTTAGAAAACCAAGGAGTATACGAAATCCTGTGCACCTCCTGCCCCACCACATACATTGGACAAACTAACAGAAGAATAAGTGCACGCATTGAAGAACACAAGAACTCAATCAAAAAAGAAGAACCGACCTCTTCCCTGGTCCAACACCTCAAAGCCACAGGACATAAGATTGACTTTAAAAATACCAGAACTATCGCCAAAACCGAACACTTCAACAACAGAATAATCAGAGAAGCCATAGAGATAGAAAAACGCCCACACAGCATGAATAAACGAGATGACACCTCCCGCCTACCAGCCATTTGGAAACCTGCCCTCATTAACAAACAACTACCTAACATAAAGAAGGACACCAGACCCACACCCACGAGGGCCACACAAGAAACTACCACCACACTTCCACGCAGAAAGCAGACTCACACCCACACAGAAGATGAAACACGACCATGGACCAGAAGCCGTACTACAGCTGCATCACTACCTGCTTCAAACCCCCCCAAACCCATACATGAAGGGAACAGACGCCCCCATGAAGATGTGGCACGACCACGAACGCGAAGCCAAACAACAGGATCACAGCTCACCAGCTCAAATCCCCCAGCAACTGAGACTAACCTGAGTACAACCAACCCCCACCAGAACAGAACACATCCCCAGCCAATCAGAACACAGCCAACCCCCCAACCAATCAGAACACAGCCAAACCCCCAACCAATGAGAACACCCCCCCACCCAATCAGAACACAGCCAAGCCGCCACCCAATCAAGTCACATCCCCGCTAGTATTTAAAAGGAAGAAGCAGCTGCAAGCTCACATTACTCTGAGAAGCACAAGGCCGAAGACACAAGCGGGTATTTGTATGTGGATCTTTGGTTCTTCAGGTTTTCTCCCGCATAGACTTCATCGAAATGTCACCTAGATATTTCCAATTCTATGCGGGAGAAAACCCGAAGAACCAAAGATCCACATACAAATACCCGCGAAAACCTCCAAAAACATATATATATATATATATATATATATATATATATATATATATATATATACATACACTAAGACAAACTAAAATGGCTACACTTATATCACTTTCGGGCTTGACAATCAGCATATTTTAATAGTTTGGCAATACAATTATATATTATAAAACTAGAGTGCCTTTTTAATTACATCTGAAAACAAGTTATATACTGAAATTCCTCAGATGCCAGCTTCTCCTTTATTACATACAGTATGGCAACCAATTTTTGTACTGATATTTAAATTCAGTTTATAGTTTCCTATCAGAGAATTTCCTGTTTTAAATCTATTTGGGAATAAGATAATAACAATCTAAAATTAAACTTGGATGAGATTTTCAGAATTGACATGCAGTGTAAACTGCAAAATGCATAAAATATAGAGCATGCAATTTCTCTTTTAATTGAAGTTGTTGTAGAAGTTGGGATATAGGCAATCTTGATTAAATATTTCATATCTACTGAGGGTTGAAGGAGGAATATTGAATCTTTCTTCCTGAGCCCAGGTTCATCTACAAAAACCTTTCCCTTTCTTCTTACACTGTGTGTGTGGTGCTTTAAAAACTGCAGAAAAATATCTCCATAAATTAGTTTACATACAACATTTGTAGATTAAGACTGAGAAGTCATTTTCTTAGCAGAAAATCTTTGTAAATTCAATATTTTACAGTGGTATTACAAGTTCTGAATGTTGTAAATCCAGTCCAGATAATGTCAAGATTGCACTGCAAGAATCACTGTGATTCTTGGCAAGAGTAAATTTCTAATAAATTACAATATAGGCCTTAGGAAGAATCTCTTTGTAAAATATATGTCTTCAAGAGATATTTAATTTAATTAATTATTCACCTTAATTCAACTGAATCCTGCATAATTTGCATTGTAAATGGGAGAAACACTTTTTTTTGACTCCTGAAAAAAAGAATTAGATAACTTCTCCCAGCCAGAATAGATAAATAGGGGATAGTCTTTCAGAAACAGAGTAGTGAAATGTGTTTATGCACAAAAGCAAATAAGTTAATATATACAAATTGTAACATATTACACTTAGCTTAATGTAAACAATGCACGTATGACTATTTTAGAATGAGGATTCACTAACAGCTGAGCCTTCATGTATCCAATCTTTTCCCTTGCTTTTTCTATCCTGTCTCTTTAAAATGTAAACCATATAAATTTCTTACAAAGTCCTCTTAGTTCTTCATAGAACAAAAAATAAAACTTTTCTTTCTAATAGCAGCAAGGGAACAAGATTTTTTTCTTTAAGGAGACAAATCAGGCACTGGTTGTTAAAAAAAACATATATACTAAACATTGGGAATTTAAAAACTAAGAACTTGATTCAAACATAATACATTTCCAAATATAATTAAAAAAGAGAAAGGTAAAGATCTTAATAATTAATCAAATTTTTGTTATTAAAAGAGAAAAAAGCTAAGATTGTGAAAAATGGTCATTAGTCACATTTTTCAGTGATGATGTAACTTTGAACAGTCAATAAATGAACTGTTGTAAGTCAAGGACTACCTGTATATCATATAAATATAATTGTACTGAAATGATATATTGTATCAACAGTGAGAACATGGAACAACAGATGGCCTCTGTAGTTAAATTTAACAATATGTTAAAGGATTGAGCTAGTACTATATTAATGCTTTATCGGTGTATTTTAATTTCTAAATATGTCACTTATTTAATTACATTTATTATTTATAGTCTTTCCTAAGCACAGTTACATTTTTGGCTGTACATCATTGCCTCTTGGTTGTTAGGGTTATTTACCTATAAAATAAAAAAATCATAGTCATGGAATGCAGTCTGATCAGTCTGATTTAACATTGCAGTCACTGCTGTGCTTGTGTTTGGTAGATATTATAGTCTCAGCATATGGCACTATCTAGCCCAACCTATCTGCGCTTAATTAGCACATGGACAGCAGATTGCTATCAAGTTAAACTAAGGCTGTAGACTTGACACAGTTGATGAAAACTTCCTTATTGCTGCCATCAAAACTGCATGGTACTTGGAAGATTATTTTTATTTTAGATATTATGAAAGATAACAAGATCATGTCAAGTAGCTTCATCATAAGCTTTCTCATTTCTAGGGAGATGGAGTTACTTTTCAAAAACAATAATGAAATCACCGTATTTCTTCATCTCATTTCGAGAAGATTAACATGATCTTTTTAATTATAGACAGAGATTGAAGATAAGGTAAAATTGCAACACCAGCTTTGCAAGACCAATAATTACCAATACAACACGGAGTCCATTCCCAATAGTTTTCTGATGAACTGTTTTTTAAAAAATAGGGCTTTACTGAAATTTTCAGAAAAAAAGATTGTTTGGTCTTCCATAAATGCTACATAGAATTACTATGATTTATGTGCTTTTATAATGCTAGCTAGCAGACATAAGTTGACAAACCTATGCACTTGGATGTTTACTTGCAGCTATTATTTTCATGGAAACGTGAATAAAATTATGCAGGGACACTGATATCTGCTGCACTCAGTATTAACATTTATTATTTATTTAGTTTATTTAAATTTATTTAAATATTATAATAGTATTAAACATTTAATGTAATCTTTCAAATATTATATGCCCCTCTGAGTAATATAGTTTAGGAGAAATGAAAATGAATTTGTATATACTAGTAAATTTTGAAAAAGTTATGATTAAGCTGCCCACATATTTATATTATTCATATATAAATCCTAACAGTAACTGATCATTAGTTACTTGGCATCTTTTACATGTTTTTTTTCTTATTCTTCAAAACATGTTTCTGTTGCTTTTTCAAAAACTGTTAGCTTTCTAAACATTTGTAGTCATCAGGAGTTAAGAGAAAAACTAACCTATTTTCAACTTAAGTGGATGCCATTGCCTGACTACTAAGAAAACATACTGTTTTGAATTATGCTTTACTTTATGAGATTCCCTAAGCATAAAATCAAAAAGTTAACGTAAGAGTGGGAGGGACAGAGGTAGTAGATGTATTACATTAGTGTACACATGACTTCACTCTTATATCCTTGCCTGTTTTCCAAAAAGTGGAAAAGAGCTCTAACATCACAATGGTAAGGCAGTATTCTTCACTTTTTTGTTCTAATCTGAGATTTATTGTCTAAGTTAAATCTTCCTAGGCATGTTTCAGAATAAAGACTGTAGTGTTTCTTTAATTAAAGGGGGAAAAAAGATTGCAGCTGACAGATTGGGATGAAGAATATGATTTGCAAAGTATTTGCTGTTAGGTATGGCAAAATTAGAACAGGAATGTCTTACCTTTTTTGTTGATATTCTTTATCTTTTAGCCTTTTTCTTGAACACAACATTCATTTTGTTTCCTTACTGCACTTAACAACAAATAAACCTTTGCTGTAAGGAAAACAGGAGACAGGTGTATTCACTGCCCTGAGATATATAAATAAAGATGGAATAAAGAAAACTAATAATATTAACATTCTTACTTAGAAGTAAACTATTCTGAGGAAAATAAGGCAACCTTTTGTTACAGAGAGCAACAAAAACTATAGAGCATACCAGAATACTTTTGATTTAGAAATAAAGTGTCACTTTTCTTTTGCTTTTTGTAACAAGTCAATCTGATTGGTCAATAGCCTCCCAAAAATAAAAGAATGTGGGAATGTCTGTAGATTTTATTTAGTGCTACTAGATCTGGACTGCACAAATCTAGATGATCACTAGTTGCGAGCAAAATATATTATAATCTTTTGCTATTAATTAATGGTTGTCTAGATTTTTGCAGTACAAATTCGGTATCCCTATTTTCCTTAAATTTACAAAAATGATTTTTGAAGAAAAGTATGATATCCATTGCGTTTCCCATTTAATTTCAGTGTTACCAGGATCAATTTTTTTGCTTTTGTTGCAATGTGTTTTAATCCAAGAAAGTCCTCCAAGAAGCGATTAAAAGAAATTGGATACATTTTCCATATTTATTGCCAATGTTTTAATATACACATTTCTATATAAATTTCTCCCATTTTTAGTATTATTTTTAATTAACTCAATACCAACCCCCCCGAAAGAATACCCAAAGTTATAAGAAAGGTAAAAGAAGAAATAAAAGTACACAGGGTACAATATATTTTCACATACATACATACATACAGTTATACATACATACATACAGTTATACATGTATTAATCCCGAGTCATGTACAGACAATCTTGTTACATCATTATCTATCTGGCAGTTAAACTAATTTCGTTCAGCCAAGAATGTGGTATTTCCATTTGCAGTCCTGAAGCAATTCAGAAATGTGGGTGGGCTGTTTTACCATTGGCAGAAATTCTTGCTTCATCTACAACTCAGCTCCTTAGCATCAAGGAGCAGATACAGTGTTCTGTTCTCAGATTTTGAATGGGAGAAGGTAGCTTGATGGTTTCTACAGTTCTCCTTCACAGAAATATCTCAGATTTATTATCCATGCAGATACATACCACCAAGTTTACTTTAAAATATCATCAAGATTTATGGGCATTTGACTTCCAGTTTTAAATAATAAAGTAGTAGGTCATGATCTCAAATCATTGTCAAATCCCACCAACCCTCGCACTGCAATCTTTTGTCTATCCTTTTGGTTATCTCCTGGAAAATAGAACCCAAATTCCTAAGTACTGACCAACTGTGTCTCTTGCTTGCCTTATTAAAAGTCCTTAATAAAGAAAAAATAAATATTTCCATTGTCTGAAGAAAAGAAGACAATTGAGCTGGCAATGAATTGATAACTCTA
Source organism: Bungarus multicinctus (assembly GCA_023653725.1). Classification (NCBI taxonomy): domain Eukaryota; kingdom Metazoa; phylum Chordata; class Lepidosauria; order Squamata; family Elapidae; genus Bungarus; species Bungarus multicinctus. The sequence goes on along the minus strand of CM042836.1, from coordinate 102,243,429 downwards.
ATGAATTTACTCTAGATCACAGACATCTATAAAGATTCACACTGATATAAAAATAACATGTTCATCAAAGCAGAAATGGCAATTATATAATTTGCACCATCTGCATAGACATGTTGTTATTCCCCTTCTCAAGTAATCCTACCCAAAAAAGAGAAAAGGCAAAACAGTAGGTAAATAAGAAAATTGGTAGAAGTTCTTTCTTTTGTGGAAAAGAAGGCTGGCCGTTGTGGAAAACAAATTGAAAATGACAAAAATTGTGTCTCCTAAGTTGAAAAAAAGTGATATTGTGGGTTTCTCATCATTCAAGAAAAAAATAAGGATCCCTTAAGAGAATTAGTAAAAGTTTGTTTGCAGTGATATGGATACTTTATTATTCCTAATAAAGATGAACCTAATTGACAAAGTTATTGTAAAAAAGATGCTGCAGTTACTTTAAAATATCTGGTGGCCAGATTGTCGGAGGAATGGAGAAATAAAAATGATATGAGGTGCATATTATGAAAAAATGTTTTGTACCCTTCATTGTGCGGGACCTCCCATCTTGTGCCCATCAAACAAAAAAAGAAATTATAGACTGAAAACTCTCTGAAACACATTGAAATAGAAATAGAGAGAAAAAGAATGAAACTAGGGGCAAGTTTGTTGGGAAAATAATTCCCTTATAGAAAATCGTACTGTAGTTCCAAATGTGAGCTTTGAAAGCATCCAATTAGATTGGGCATTTTTATTTACTAGGTGTCAGTTAAGGGATGAGTGCTTTTTGTCAGTTTTGTCCTATGGATAAGATGGTTAGGAAAAGTAGCCATAAACTGTTACCAGTTATTAGTCAATCTATTTATTTGTTTTATTGATGGTGGGGCATGGGGGTTGAGCACAGTTGACACATTAATGGTCAGCTGATTTAACTCATCTAAAAACATCAGTTTAACAAAAAGTAAAGATATAAACCTAACAAAAGCAAATAAAGTTAACCAAAGATAAACAAACAATAATAAATAATACCTGACAGGCTCAGCTAACTGTCTGACTTCCATGCCTGAAAGAGCAGCCTTAGTTTTAAGACCCTTTGAAAACTAACAGGATTGGGGGCAGCCAAATTTGGGGTATGATGTTCTAAGAGGAAAAGTGCAGTGACACAAAAGGCAGGCTTCCTGAGTCCCACTTGCTGACATGCTTTAGTAGGTGAACCTGAAATATACCCCTCCTGCCAGACTTAATGGGGCAGGTAGAGAGAACTGGAGAAACGTAGTCTCTTAAATAACCCAGATTCAGGCCATGGAGGGCTTTACGATGACAAACAACACTTTGAATTGTAACCAGAGCCTTATTGGGAGCCACTGCAACTTGAAAAACAAAGGAATAAGCCTGTTCTTCCCATTGCAGAACCCCACAGCCACCAGGACAGAACAGTCTACAACAACAACATTGGCAGAGATGCACAATTGGGAACCATCAGTGTACTGATGATGCCGTTGAATGATTTCACCCAGTGTTAAAATTAAATAGGAATGTTGAGAACGCCAAGTGTCTTGTAGAAAAATGGATATGGGTTGGATCCCTATCAACTCTGACTGAAACCACTCTTGGTATTGAATATGTTACCTAGTCTGGTAATGACATGTCTGCAAGCAAACAACCCAACGTGAGAATTCTACCTTGAAAGAAATCAACACTGATACAAAATTATGACAACTCCCAACCCCTGAATTGTTCTAGAAAGATATCATCAATGGTTGAGAGGTCAAGAAGAACAATGATGGATGCACTATCACTATTCCACTAGAGGCCATACACAATAATAGCCATTGGCTTTCAATCCCATTGGCTTGAAACATGGCTACAAAGGTTCAAGTAATCTTTTTTTTCCAGGGCTCCCTGATGCATACAATAACCATCTCCTCAACACCTCCCTTAAAAAGGAAATATTGGAGACTCAATAAAACTTGTTCAAAACAATGGAATCTATAGAGTAGAGGGGGAATATTATTGGTACCTTCCCAAAGTTAACTAGAAATGTAATAAGATTTATCTTGACTTAAATCTTGTTCCTTTTTTTTACTCCCATTCCTTTTGCCTGCTAAAATCTCATGTCCAACATTTTTTACATGCTATGGATGTAAAATCAGTTCCAAATCCTTGATTATGGTTTGGGTACCTACATTTACCAAGATAAGCGTACTCCAATCCTAACCCATTTGGTGAGTAAAAAACACAAGATAGCTGAAAAAATGAATATAATGAATTGGTTCACAAAATTCACTGATTAGCATAAAAGGAAAAAAGTTCGGATTTCACTAGATATCCAGAGGAAGCAGCTATACAGGCCAATCACAGAAACTACCTTGCTAAGACTTTACTTCTGATTAAAGCAAGAATAGACAATGGCAGCAGAACTTGTATGCAAAAACACACATATTTCAGCTATGCCTGAGCTTGCCTGCAACAAGTTCCATATAGCAAGAGCCCAAAGCAGCAAGGGGGAACATTATTCAGTCATGATCCAAAGCTATAAGCATTGCAAGTAGGTTGTTCAATCAGATCAACCAATTGGAAAGCAAGAGTTTGAAGTCTTCAGGTGCCAAGTCCAGAGAGGCCAATTGTTCCCAATACGTCTTGTTGAGTAACAATAGTTTTTAAGTACATCAGGGGCCAGTCAGGCTGGGAATGGCTTTCCTAGGCAAGTACTGAACATAGAGAACCTTTGCTCTGTTTGCTGCAGAGTATGGTGTGCCTGAGGGCTGGGCAGGCACTTCAGCTCTTGGTTCTCATCAGCTGACTGTGGGAGCAACTGCTCTTGATGATTATCAACCAGATCAGTCCCAGGTTCGTGATTGCTCTCCTTGCTCTCAAAATCTTCTGAACTAGTAATGACCATAATAGTAATTTTGGCACCTGGGGATGTTCTGGTGGGGAGAATTTGCACAGCTTGATTTTTGATGTGCAGTTATTTCAGATTGTTGAAATAACTTCCTGTCAATGTACAGTATGTGAAAACCCAAATAGTAGGATGCAAAGTTACAATCATTTCTGTTTACCTAACATATAGTACTTCAGGAAAACCAAACTTTTCACATTTTGAGCTAATCTTGGTAGGAAAGTTGTAGATCCTCATTATAGTTTCACCGAGCAATATGGACAGACAGACTCAGAGGATAAAGAGAAATGTGCAAGCGTGATCTGGCATATTGTTAAAAAATCACAAAAATCTTAGAGGCAGTGATGAGGTTGTTAGAGTAAAATCTGAGCAGATCATAAGTTTCCCAGATACATTGGTATGCACCTGCCATGGATTGGTGAAATCAGGTATATTATAAGTGGAGAACATTGGTGAGTACTGGATTCAAGCTATTACATATGGTATTCACATTTTTATGTTGTTAATACAGTGTAACATTGAATATCCTGGCAAATGAGTTTCTGGATTTAGCATCTCACAAAAACATTTTGCTTGTTTTTTCTGCATTACTGATGTCGCTGTGTTTTCTTACCTGAGTGTTGGAGTACAGATGCTATTCACTAAAGTAATAAAGTAAATTATCATATCATATGTAGGGATAATAACAATAAAATAATGAATGTTCAGTGAAGAATTTTAAACCTTTATTATTTCACTAAAGGAGCCAGTTTGGTGTAGTGGTTAAGGTGTCATAGAAACTAGAAGATATGAATTCTAGTCTCACCTAAGGCACAAAGCCAGTTGAGTGACCTTGGGCCAATCACTCATCTCAGTCCTAGGAAGCAGGCAATGGTAAATCATGTCTGAAAAACCTCGCCAAGGAAACTCAGGAACTTGTCCAGCCAGTTGTCAAGACTGACTCAAAGGCAATTTTTAAAAAACTATATTTAAATAAGTTATGAGGATTCCTATACATTTTATGAGAATTTTATGACTGTCTAAAAACCTAACCAATAGTTATGTGTACAGCAGATCAATTATATAGTTAAAGGATTTTAGAGTTGACATTGGCCTTACAACAATAAAGTATTCTAGTTTTTCTGGAATTCCTGCAAAATATTACTTAAATTGGCCTCACTCAAAGGACTGACAAATCTTGAGTTCTGTATGCAAATGCCTTGAAAGAAAATGATGGAGAATCTAGCCAGTTGTTCTAAGTTTATTAGAGTTTGTAATAAAGAAAAAAATATGTAGATGTGTACAGAAAGTACTGTAACTTCACTTCTTCTGAATTGTGTTTAATCTTCTGAGAAGAAATGAAGTTGGCTGCTCATTAATTAGAATAAGAAACTGCATGTGCACCTGATCAGAAACATGCATATATACCAAAGGGAGCATCTAATTATCTTGTAGAAGTAATAAAATATACATGGAAAAGTGCGAGAAACTTTATATTGCTCAGGCTTAAAGAAAGAGGGTGTTTTTTTAACTATACTCTCTTGCTTGGTTTAAAAACTAATGCCCTCACTAGTACAGCTCTTACACATCTGAAGTTAAAAATAAGTAATAATATATTCCTAAAAGTTAGAGAAACTAACATTCATAGACATGTTTACTAGGAAATATTTCATAATTTGGGTTTAATAACATAAAAAGTGTTGGATTATTGAAACCTTGTTTCCAGACACAGAAGGCAAATAAAATTTAGGTCCCTATTTAGGCTGAACTGTTTTGAAGCTTGATGCAAATTAGGAAAGGGAAACTTCAGCATCTGGTTGTAGAACACCTTTTTACACCTACCATCTTTTTAATGCAGTGGCTTGTTGCTAAAAAGAAAAATGGGTGGTTAGCATTATATATAGTACACCTTAATTTTCATAGCCTGCTGTGTGATTACCTGAATATATCCACTGTCTATTAGCCATTTAAATCAGCAAAACTAGTATTATATTGGAAAAGCAAATCAGTTGGTATACTGCTTCTAAAATTTTTACTGTATGATGTTTCTTTTCGCATTTCAAACCAGCAGGGGTGGAACCTGTCTGGCACATATATTGTACTGTATTGTATCTTCTCTACAACACTATCTATTAAGGAATTGTACTTGCATTTAGAAACTAAGGAAAAAAAGGAAGGTATCTTTAGAAAATGAAAGTTTGGTTTCTTGTTATCTAATTTTAGATCTAAATTTAGACAAATCAGTACATAGTGTACTTCTTATTAAGTGACTCTTCTCAGAAAGTACAGGTAAAACTCAAAAAATTAGAATATCGTGCAAAAGTTCATTGATTTCAGTAAGGCAACTTAAAAGGTGAAACTAATACATGAGATAGACTCATTACATGCAAAGCAAGATAGTTCAAGCCGTGATTTGTCATAATTGAGGTGATTATGGCTTACAACTTATGAAAACCCCAAATCCACAATCTCAGAAAATTAGAATATTGTGAAAAGGTTCAATATTCTAGGCTCAAAGTGTTCCACTCTAATCAGCTAATTAAGCCATAACACCTGCAAAAGGGTTCCTGAGCCTTTAAATGGTCTCTCAGTCTGGTTCAGTAGGAAGCCCAATCACGGGAAAGACTGCTGACCTGACAGTTGTGCAGAAAACCATCATTGACACCCTCCTTAAGGAGGGAAAGCCTCAAAAGGTAATTGCACACGAAGTTAGATGTTCCCAAAGTGCTGTATCAAAGCACATTAATAGAAAGTTATGTGAAAGGGAAAAGTGTGGAAGAAAAAGGTGCACTAGCAGCAGGGATGACCGCAGCCTGGAGAGGATTGTCAGGAAAAGGCCATTCAAAAGTGTTGGGGACTTTCACAAGGAGTGGACTGAGGCTGGGGTCAGTGTATCAAGAGCCACCACACAGAGACGGATCCTGGACATGGGCGTCAAATGTCATATTCCTCTAGTCAAGCCGCTGCTGAACAACAAACATCAGATGCGTCTTACCTGGGCTAAAGAAAAACAGAACTGGTCTGTTGCTCAGTGATCCAAAGTCCTCTTTTCAGAGCAATTTTTGCATCTCATTTGGAAACCAAGGACCCAGAGTCTGGAGGAAGAATGGAGAGGCACACACTGAAAGATGCTTGAAGTCCAGTGTGAAGTTTCCATAGTCTGTGTTGATTTGGGGAGCCATGTCATCTGCTGGTATTGGTCCACTGTGCTTCATTAAGTCCAAGGTCATCGCAGCCATCTACCAGATTTTGGACCACTTCATGCTTCCTTCCGCAGACGAGCTTTATGGGGATGCTGACTTCATTTTCCAGCAGGACTTGGCACCTGCCCACACTGCCAAAAGCACCAAAACCTGGTTCAATGACCATGGGATTACTTTGCTTGATTGGCCAGCAAACTCACCTGACCTAAACCCCATAGAGAATCTATGGGGCATTGCCAAGAGAAAGATGAGAGACATGAGACCGAACAATGCAGAAGAGCTGAAGGATGCTACTGAAGCATCCTGCTCTTCCATAACACCTCAGCTGTGCTACAGGCTGATAGCTTCCATGCCACGTCGCATTGAGGCAGTAATTGCTGCCAAAGGGACCCAGACCAAGTACTTAGTACATATGCATGCTTATACTTGTAGGAAGTTAGCATCCACTTTTCAGAGGTCTGATATTGTTCTATGTACAATCCTTGTTTTATTGATTGCATGTAGTATTCTAATTTTCTGAGATTGTGGATTTGGGGTTTTCATGATCTGTAAGCCATAATCATCTCAATTATAACACATCACGGCTTGAGCTATCTTGCTTTGCATGTAATGAGTCTATCTCATATATTAGTTTCACCTTTTAAGTTGCTTTACTGAAATAAATGAACTTTTGCACGATATTCTAATTTTTCAAGTTTCACCAGTATACTCTGAACTGCATGCAGTAATGTAGTATGGAAAGTTTCGATGAGTAAGCAAAAGCATTGGATCTTTCCTTAGGCAAAAAAAACTAAGTGGCTGTGTTATCTGAATTTGTTTACAAATTACAATTGTATTTATAATATATCAGATTTTTGTGGAAGGGATCAATATGGGCTATATAATTTTCTTCCAGGTCCTTGTTTTCAGTGGCTCAAAGATGAACAGGAGTAAAGAATTCACTATTCACCAGATACAGTTCCCTAAACACTATTAGCTAATGAGCATGCCCTATTCACATTTATTTTGAAATATGTTCATGTTTCATACCATGTCTTGTTTTATAACCATGTTAACTTCAGATGTGGTTGTTGATTAAATAACCTAAACCATTTTTTTAAAATCAAGAACAATCTTGGCTTTTTACCATACCATCAAAGTGTCAGTTTTGCTTAAGGCGGTTTTTCTGTCTGAAAATATGAGAATAGGCAGTGTACCAGCAGTGTTTCAGATTGCTCGGGCTTGTGGAAGCATTTTTAAGAATAACATCTTTTGTGAGTTTTGTCATGCTTGTTGGCATCCTTTCCTTTTTTCTTCTGGAAAGCTCTGCCTGATTACATGGAACCTTAAAATAATTGGTTCTCTTTGCTTTCTTGCTACATTTATATGTTTGTGTGCACATTACACTAAGCCATGATTTGTGATTTATTGACTAAAGCAAAATTGGCTGGGTTCCCACAAAACTGAATGTTATTTTAACTGATGTTGATTTTAAATTTACCCAGGCGGAATACATATCACGAGATTGAGGTACAATTTTAAATGATAAACCTCTGCCCTCATCCTTTTGTCTGTGATTAATACATAAAATGGCAAATTTCAATTTGGTGCTCTGCTGATTACGCTCAAAAGTTAAGCAGAAACTCACTGTCCCACTGGATCGTGTGGTTTCTGTGGTTCTGATTTTTCTTAAATGTAGTAGCTGGCCTGTCCGTTCTTAAGAAATTCTTTTCAAAGAGATACTGCAGCTCAGGTGAACCCGGAAGTCAGCCGATGTTATTTCGAATCTTTGCGGGACCGCTCGAAACCCAGATTCGAAGTAGAGTTTGGAGTTTCGGAGAAAGAAATCGTCCTCCATAATTCATTTCGTAATCCGCGTTTTATAGCTCGATCCGGAGCCAATTTCTCCTCACCGTCCTCTTCACCCACTTGCTTTGACTCTTCTGGCGCCTGCTCCCGAATAACCTTTTCCCGCCAGCTTCTGCGGACCACATTTTTCCTTTCCCAGAATTCGGCCCGCCCTCCATCCGTCCCACCTGTGCCAGGTAGAGCAGCAGCAGCTGCTGATACCGCAGGCGAAGGCGGGCCTCGCTCTGTCGGGCGGGTGCGGCTGGTTTCCTCTGCAGTTGGCGCCTTCCTGGGAGCCGGCCTTGGCGCTCTTTTCTCAGGAGTTGCCTGCGGACCAGAGATCGCTTGGAGGCGGCCATTGAACTCGTGTCCGGGACTGTTGGTGGTGCTTAGTGAGTAGCCGACCCGCAGAGTAAGAAGCGGGCATGGGGAAGGGTCGGGGAGGTCGATCCCGACAGGGCGGGAGAAATTGCGGAGAAATCCCGGGAGGTGAGAGACCGATCTGCCCTTTGGTCTTCCCCGAGTGATAGGGAAAGGCTGCGGGAGGGGGGTGTCCGTGAGCTTCTGCTGGTCGGGGGACGCGCCTGCCCAACCCGTTTCTCCCTCGGAGGCGAGGCCACCGCGAAAGATGCGCTGGGCTGGAAGGAGCGGGGAGAGGCGACAGTGGGTCGAATGACCGCTTTGACTCAGTCGCGGTGCTACTAGCTGTGGCTTGAACTTGGGGAGAGTTATTTTCTCCGCGACACTTGTGCCTTTAGGAAGCACGTGAAGAAGAATCTTTGAGAAAGGGGTTCTGGCTCTTTCCGTGGAGATGGCTGTTGATATTGTTGCAGGGAATTTTAATGCTTCCATCAAGGAAGAATTGTGTATTCCCAAGACTTGGATTCACAAACAATGCTGGGCCGAAGTGCGTCCATCCATTCAATTTTTATAGCTGTCCATCTCGATCCAATTTGGTTTGTTTATGGGTCAGGTTGTTGTTGGCACTCAGTCCAATTTGAGATCTTGTGCTGTGACTGTAAGATCTTTACAGGCTATATGCAGGGGAATTGGAGAAATTCAAAGGGGACCAAATCAACATTAGAGATCTTGGTGATTTAGAAGGAATAGATTTTGTTCTAGTTCTTGTTTTTATTTTTGTGTTGGCTGTATTTGGATGATATAATTATCTATGCCTAATTTTAGCCTAATTTCTTTGTGTACATGTTAAGCCATTAACTACATGGGCTTAGTTTGTACAGCACAATCTAATACATGTATGGTTAATTTGTGGCTTAGTGAGCAATGCAAATACACCTTAAAAATAAAGGATGGCCTGAAAATTACCACATGCACTAAATGACCCCAAACAATTACTAAACATGCTTATTAAGAATGTCACAACTATACAAACATGTGAAAATCTGTTCTTTGTTTTGATGAAAATTCAAAAAGTTCAAAAATATTTTTGTCATTAATAGAATAATGTTTTAGAGACCTATTTAAGTAAGAAATTTAGACTATAGTACTATAATACTACTGCAACGTATTTGGAAGTAAGCTTGTAAACTGAGGAGAGGGTGGCATTTAATCTGATATCAAGAACTGGATTGTTAAAAAGTAGCGTTTGCTTTGAGTCAAAGTCACCTTATACAAACTGTAAGGACATGTCCATGTGGTTTTTTTATCAACTGTACAAAAACATCCTTGCTACCTTGTGGGATATTTTCTGACCTCTCATAATTTTCAGTCCTGGGAATTTTTGGTGTACTCCAATTAAAGTACGGAGCTATTCCAAGCCTATTTTAAGGTCTACTTAAGTTGGCTAGGTGTGTCATCTGCTTTGATTGCCCAATAAGATTTGACTTAATGCACATAATACATTTTACAAGATACAATATTTTACATGTTAAGGCGCCATTTTCAAATAAGGTTCTAACATTCAACAGCTATTTCAGATGTAGTAGTTCCTTAATTTGAACAAATAAATGTTTAATAAGCAAGTTTTGATTACTATACAACCTCACTTCCTTTTTTTCCCCATTTTTTCTAGTCTAAAGCCCGTTCTTCAGAGTCTTCAAAGGAATTAAAAAAGAAGGCAGTTTTGGGAAAGTTTGGTCATTTTTTTACTACAGGGAGGAGAAAAAATCCCAAGAATACACAAGAAACATCTTTAAAGCCAAGTATAAAAAATATAAGGCCTGATTCTCCTCATAAGAATTTAGCCCCATTAGCTTCCATAGAAATAGAGGACCTAAATGACCTATCTAAGAGTGTGGAGTCTCTTTCTGATTCAATTTACGAGCAGAACCAGTCAAAGTCCCAGAGTACTATTGACAATTCAGAAGATTATCTCTACAATAAGGATCTGACACCTTTATATAATGACATCGTTTCAGAATGGGACACTAAAGGAGTTTCTTCTGGCAGTGAATGGTCACTTGATTTGCATAGTAGTAATGAAACAATAAAAAATACATTATTTGATAGCAATCTTACACTTGGAACGCTGGAAGGAGAGAACGAACTTGTCACTGATACAAACACGACTCCAGCTTTCTTTAAAAGTTTAACTGCTCTATCTGATGAAAATCTAGAACAAATCATATTAAACCACAAGGAATTAGTGGAGCCTCTTACATTTGCAGAACCAGAATATGCAGAATCCAAAGATCAACCATTTTTTGTGGAGCCTGAGCAAGATGAGCATCCCCAACCTTCTAGAATATTGACTCTGGATATTTTTCTTCGTAGAACTGAACTACAGAATTTGAATAAACCAGTAGCTGCTGCATTAGACGACGATTGTAGCAACACAGACATAATGGATAAAAAACCTGCAATTAGGAAATCTGGAAAGAGGAGAAAATCTCAGAGTTCCAGTGATGTGCCAAATGGGGACAGAAACGCAAGTGAGAATATTGTGAAAGAGGAGCCTGGTTTTGATGGTATTCCTTCTGATATGGTTCCAGAAAAAGTAAGCACTTCTGAAAGAAGAGTTAGGCCTTGTCAACAGATTATGTCTCCTACAAATAATAATGACATAAGGTCTGGAAGTAATCATAAGGCTTTTACTAAATCAGAGCTTGAGAAGTGCAAGCAGCAGAGCCCAGCGTCGTCTCCATATAAAAAGAAATCCTTAAAAAAGAATCAGTCTGATACAGGTCCTCCTTCACCCATAGGCATAAAAAGTCCTGCAAAAAATGCTTCCACCAAAAGACAGAGTGATGGCATAATGGATGGTAATCCAACATCCAAATGTACTTCAGTAGAAGAATTGCCTTCTGAGGAAAACATTGTAGCTTCTCCTGTAGGCATTGTAAGCAATAGCAGCACTTTGTCGCCTTCTGAAGAGAGAACAGAGTCTCAGGATGTGCACCCTGTCAGAAGCTCGGATGGCAGGGTTGTATTGCAGGCTGACAAGCATAAAAAGGATGAGGTGGAAGGCAATGGAAGGCAAATTTCTTCTGATTTGGATGAAGCAAAGCCAAGAAATATATGCCTTGATGTTTCCAGAACAGTCACAACAAAAGTTAGCCTGTAAGTAGTTTTAATGTTTACATATGATGAAGTGAAATACTTGTTATTTATTTATGTCACCTATCTTTCAACAACCTTGGATTTTAATGGCTAAATATCTGTTGTTATGCATGGACTCTACTTGTTTAAATATAAGTGAATATAATATATTTCAATTGTCAGAATGAAACTCCAGCACTATAATTACAAATTTTTGCTAGAACATATATATAGCTGATGTCAATTAGAATATTTTCATCTTGTTCACTTTCATTTGTTCACTGTTTCATTAATGAAATGCAATTCATAGTAGTGCTTTCCATTTTCTGTTCTTGGACTTCTTTCTTAGGAGGAATTACAGCTGGCATGGAGCTAGAAGAATATTTTGCTAAATACAGGTAGTTGTATTTACAACCATTGGTTTAGTGACTGTTTAAAGTTAAAACAGCCCTGAAAAAGTGACTTATGACTGTTTTCTACACTTATGATCATTGCACATGATCAGAATTCAGGTGCTTGGCAACTGATTTATGTTTATGACGATTGCAGTGTCCTGGAGTCATGTGATCACCAACCTGTTGACAAGCAAAGTCAATGGGGAGGGCAGATTCACTTAACATCTGTGTTACTAACTTATCAACTGCATGGATTCACTTAACTGTGGCAAGAAAGGTCATAAAATGGGGACAAAACTCAATTAACAACTGTCTCACTTAGCAACAGAAACTTTGGGCTCAATTGTGGTTGTAAGTTGAGGACTACCTGTATACTAAAGTATTATAGAAAATTCTGTAGAGATTCTCAATCATCCAGGTCATGGTTGTTCCAAAGATACTTTTTTCAGGAGGCAACTAGACTTTCTGCTTTCTTCTTTTGAAGACGTTTCACCCTTCCATTAGAGCTGAAGAAGTTCTTGGATGAGAAGCGAAACATCTTCCAAAGAAAAAACAAGTCCAGTTGCCTCCTGAAAAAAGCACCTTTTGGGATATTATAGAAAATCTTTTGGTAGTAGGAGAAATTTATTTATGCCTCTTGCAATGAATGGTTGTCTTAACCATTATTACTCATTTAAATTTATTCCTGAAATCGATTTTGTTTCTTTTAATAAAAAGGTTAGTCGCGAACAGAGTGGAGCTGATTGGAAGTAGTTAGTGCTTCTTAAATGTTTCCCTGACTATTTCTCTCTCTAAAATTTTCCCTTCCCTCCATCCACTGAAGAGACAATTACATCTAGAGTTCCTTTGCCTTTCTCCCCATTGCCGTTATCCTTTCTGTCTCAGTTGCAAGCTCTAGTGAAGTTCCTTTTTATAAAACCAGAACAATAATATTGGGGAACAGTGGTATCAGTTGGATCTTGTCATTAATTAAAGATAGCAGACTTTCTAAAATATTTGGCAGGAAGCTACTTTTGGACAGTTACAACCCTGTTTCCATTTATATTAAGCATATTATAATTTGAATACAGTGTGGTTTCCAAGCCATCATTACAAATTAGTGCTTTTTCAGGCTCAAGAACAACTTATCTCTATGTCAGATGATTTGATAAAATTCTGTATCTAAAGAGCGATTCTAGTGCCAATTTATACGCAAATGGTACAAGTTCATATGCAGATTTTACACATAATAATATATATATATGAACCAGTTGCCCAAGCAACTGCATAGATTCTAACTATTCAGTTCCTAAATTACAAATGAAACTGCCACATGGAGTTATATCTTGAAAGATAAATGTTAAGTGAAATTTATGAATATGAAATGTTCTGAAGCAGAACAAAAAATGAAAATTGAAGTGGCTTCCCAGAACAATGTATTAAAAATAATAGCTTTTATGACCATATTAATTTACATAAAATTTCTTCAAGATAGGATAAGAGAATCCATGACATTTTTTCAGGTACATTTGTATGATTTGTAAGAGAATAATGCACCTATCTAACCTCCCAGGTTTAATTTGCATCTGAATATTCACTTAAGTTTGCTAACTAAACTTGATATTTAATTTGAATCCATATACACATTTTGAGAAGGAGAATATATTTATGGTTTAAATTTGATTTAGGAGGAAGAGAGAAAGCATAAGTGCTCTTTAAAAAAAACTTATATATGATATCTATGCACACTGATATGGTGATCTGCAATAGTAGATTAGGTGCAATCATCACATTTAATTAATAAATTAATTATCTATGGGAGGCCTGTCTATAAACTTTGCTCACAAAACCTATAAGTATAATGTTATATAGAAATTAAAATTTGTATTTGCATGATACAAAGAAATAATGATCGCATTATAAATTGACCCTAATATGCTTAATTAATTTTGGTTTTGTATATTCTCTGAACCTAGGAAGATAATTACATTAATACTTTATATAAATTGACGTACAATATCTTTAATCTCTGGTGTTATTAAGCATATAAAGAAAGAGAAATATAGCTATTCTTAATAAGTATATGCAAAATAGTATTACATTAAAACTTCAATCCAAATTGGTTTCTTGGCACAGAAAGTATAAGAGAATGGAGAAGCAAGAGCTGTTTCTACTAGTAACTACCAGTGTCCTGTAGCTAGCATACAATTCTAGATACTTTCTCAGTCTTCTGGAACAAGTTTTCATTCAGTGGAAAGAAATCAGCAAAATGTACATCTCTTGGGGTTTTTTTTTCCTTCTGTTATTGAATTTTTTCCAAATATTTGTCTGGAAAAGAAATAGTAACCTTGAATCCCATGCTAAATTTGATTTCTTTTACTTAATTTCAAATTGATATAGTTGGTATTCCAATTTGCTTAATACTTTTCTTTTGCCTAGTTCGAATTACAGTATGTAGTTTATTATGTTAAAATTTTGTGGCTAATCCAAAACTTCTATCCATATTTACATTTCAGAAATATATAAAATAAGCTTCTTTAAACATACTGACACTTCTTAGCATTTAATTACAAAATTGCACCCTAAATTGGGGCTGTGTGAAGTATTAAAAGAGACATTTCGCAAAGCATGCTGGTGCGAAGAAAACCTCCTTTCAGAGCATTGTGGTCACCATGACCTATGAAAGGCTCACCTTCAAACTTTAAAAGTTTTCCAAGGTTATCTTCACATGTGTTTGCATGCACAACAGCCTTGTTTAGTCAGCAGTTCCAGGTGAAGTATTGTCATGGCATGTACATACATGCAACCTGAAAAATGCCTTGGAGAAAGTATGGGAAGCTTTCCAAGAGCTGTGACTGCTTCATCAATATAAGGAGGGATGTTTTATTTGCACCGATACATGTTGTGAAATTTTCCTTTGAATGCTTTATATAGCCATAATACAAATCTAAATCCATTTACATTTAATTTAAGGTCACTGAAATTGAATTAAATGTGTACAACACACTTGGAACTGAAAATATATTTTCTTAGGACTAAAACTGGTAGCACTTCTGAGTAAGCATTATTAGGGTAGAAAAAATCCAAGCCCTTCTTTGAAATAAATTATGTTGAAATCAATGGAATGCACTTCTATGTAAATATGCTTAACGGGAAGATATTAGTGTCATTTTTCATGATCCTCAGGTGAGCAATCATCTGCAATCAGTTTGCATTGCTTTCAAGTTCTAATACATCCATTGATATAGTTTCCAGCAAAGAATATGAATTACTGCTGTAAACTCTTGTGTGTTCTATTGCATTCTGGGAGCCTTAAATGTTCAAGAATTGGCTTCCTTCACTTTTCTCCATTAGAATAGAACAAAAATTTAGCTTCAACATCTTTCAAGAGATATCCTATTCGTTTATAATTTTCTTTAAACAATGTTCCTCAAATTTGGCATCCCCTTCTAACTCTTTGAATTTATTAACATTAAAACCAAGGTGTTCTTAGGAATTTATAAAAATTGCAAGTATGAAGGACTTAAGCATTTTACATTTAACTGCTGACAAATTAATTTTTGAACAGGATTATGCTTCCTTATTCTTATGCAAAGAATAAAAACATTGGTATAATTTTTATTTTAAAAAAAGAAAAAATATTAATGACATTGTAAGATTGTAAATGCTGTACCAGAAAAAGTAATAGTGATCATTTTCAGCTTTTTTAAAAAAAAATCTTTGGTTCTGAATTAGTAAATGAACATAGTGGTTTGATTCAGTTTATATATTTCATCTACTTCAGGCCAATCTAGATTAAAAACTTTTCATCTCTTCTACTCAGTGTACACAATACAAGAATTTAACAATAGCAATATGCAAAAGCACCTCAATCCTCAATTCTCTGCTTCATTAACAAGCCTTAGTATTTAAAGGACAAAGTGAAATAAGTTAATGTAAAGCTTTGTAAGAGGACAAAATAAAAGTTAGAAAGATATTTTTGAATAAATGTCAAACGTATGTGTGTGTGTATATAATTTGTGGTAGCCTTCTAAAAAATCATGTAGATTTCAAATACATCTCACACTCATCTTCTCTCTGTGTGTGTGTGTGTGTGTATGTACATATGGTACATATATACATGCACATAAACATGCATGTCAGGAGCATTATCAAGAAATGAAATATAAGATCAGAAATTGATTTTAAAAAAATCCAGAGAGAGAAAAAACTTCACAGAAAGGAATAGTGAAAGCCTCCAATATTAAATATAATTTTGATGCATATGACTTAACACATGCATCATATGACTTAAAGCATATAACTTTACATTAAAAGGAAAGGAATAAGTTGCTAGGAAACTAATGTTCTGCAGATTTATGTGGCTTAAAAAATATTTCTTGTGTTTCTTTCTAATGCTATATTTAATTTTTTTTCACAGGCTCACAATTTCATTTTACTATTCCTTTAAATTATTAGACTCATTTTGTACATTTTTATACATATTAAATTCAATAACTTGGTGGAGACTTATTTAGGACTGCTTTTAGTAAACAAGATTATAATTGTATCATTAATAGAAAGTATGTCAGTGCAATATGTAGTACAAGTTGTTATGTGTTTATTTGGAAATAATTCCTAAACAGACATAGACATAGATATTTCATAAATTAGATTTAGAAGAAAAATTCTCTTCAAGTAAATGTTATTAAAATATTTTTATTATTTTTATTACTTTATTTTTTATAGGCCAGCTAAACCAAAGAATGTCGAGTTAAACCTTAAAGCTTCCAAAACCCTGGAAAATATGGAAAATGAGCAAGATTCTACAGACAAAGTTAAAATTAATTTCAACATTGCCAATAAAATATCCATGTTTGAAAGCAAACAAAATAATCAACATCAATCTGCTGATGCTCCTGCTCCAAAAAGAGGTTCTGTATCAAATACATTCGTTGGCAGAGCAAAGTTGAAATTTGGACGACAGCAAACTGAAAGTGAACAGACTAACAAAATAACAAACAAAGGAAACCATCGCCAGAAATTATTGCAAAATGGCACAAAAGTAAAAGAAATCTCTTCAGACACAAACATTAAGGCACAGGGAAAGATTGAGGCACACATTATATGTGAGGATGTTAGAGAAAGTGAAGAACTTGGAAAAGTTGTTAAATCTCAAATTAATGAGAATGACAAAGTAGATGGTAATGAAGTGAATGATTTCACTTTTACAAAAATTGATACAGAATTAGTCAAGGACAAAGACCTAGATAATATTTCATCTATAGAGCAGAATGAAGAAATAGAAACAAGTAATTGGAGTATGAACACCACATCGTTATCTCCTGAAAGCGAAGAGACATTTTCCTTGAGCTCAGATCATCATTTTCCCAATAATAATAATAAATCTTTGGTGCAGCCTGATCCAACACTCCAAAATTCAGAATTAAATCAGATTTCTCAGTTTGAAAATATAGATCAAAAGGTGATTAATACAGTTTTGGAAGACAACCAAGAATTTGAACAAAATAATAGCGGGCAAGAAAATGAAAGCAATGGTTGTAATGTTTCTGAAGGCGGCAGCAGCACTGATGGCATTTGTGACTCTCCTTCAGATATGGCCAGGTTTACAGAAACACTTAAAAATCTAGACAGTTCTGTTTGTATACCTCAGAAAAAGAAAAAACAGAAGCTTCCAAAGTCTCCTGCCCCTCACTTTGCAATGCCTCCAATTCATGAGGACAATTTAGAGAAAATATTTGACCCTAATATATTTACTATGGGATTGGGAATAAAGAGAGACAGATCGCAAGATCTAACTCCATCTGTCCAGTTAAAATTGCAGAGCTTAGAGACTGATGCTAGGATTAGACCAAAGCGGGTTTCTGCTGAAAATAGCCTTCTTCTCCAGTCCCTGAAGTTACCCACTAGAGCAGATTCGGCTCTCATGCAGGAAATGAGTGGGAAAGAGACCAAGGACAGCACAGATACTGACATCAAGAGGTCTCGACTTGAAAACAGCTCCATCTTCTCCAGTCTACTAGGTCCCACAACTAAAGAAAAAATGTTTACGCCATCTGTAACTACTGTAAACACAATCACGACATCTTTTGCATCTCAGAAGAGTGCCACCTCTCAGGGAATTCCTCCTCTAATATTTGATGTAACTCAGAAATCTGAGGTAATTGTTTTATATCTGTATATGTTATCTGAAATACATTTTATCTGAAATATATTTTATATGTCATGTTATTGAATATTATCTGAAATATATGTTATCTGAAATATATTTCACCTGCAGCCAATCATTTGTTTTCTGTTTAGCCTCTTTCAGGTTTCAAAGCACCAAACTATATGGATAAATATTTACAAACTGATGATGCAAAAAAAGAGAGAATTTTACAAATACCAAACTTTGGAAGCCTTGAAAACAGTTTTTCAAACTGGTTGAAACCTGGTCAGTGTGAATCAAATGAATTCTTAGCTATTGAGGTGGGTTGAATGCAATCTATCTAGAAATTTTGAAAATCTCTGCATAGTGAATTTTTGACTGTGTTTTTCTTCTTTCACTTCAGTGAAGTACAGTCCTTTTAAAAACAACTGAAATTAGCAAAGTGAGTTGCTATAAGAATATTGGAAATGACTATTTGAATTGATAAAAAATGGTTTTTCCTTCATTAAACACATAAAAATGTCATTGCCATTTTCTTTGTGTCAAAAAAATCTGGTTTAGCAGTATGTTGTGATTATGCATATCAGAATAAAATATCCCAATCTACTCGCACGATTGTTATTCTGGGGGACAAGGTCTTGATAAAAATAAAATAAAATCTTTTATAGGTACAATTTTAACTATTCTTGTGCAAGTATTTACTTATAGATTAGACAGACACACAGAAAAGATCTTAAAATAGTAGTTGATTATAAAGAGAAATATCTCATTGCAAAAAACAGATAGTGCTGTTTTCAGATACATTTGGAAGTTACACTGAAAGCAATGTTACATAGTCCTACTTTATTTTGGGTGGGACATTATATTGCAAAAAGGATGTAGAGAAAACTTAGGTTCAAAATAAAGCAATCTATGAGGAGAGACTTTGAGAACAAGGAATGGTTATCCTTGAGACAAGGAAATTAGTGGGCAGGAGAAAGGAACTATTTGATAGTACTCTTCAAATATGTGAAAGGTTATGAAACAGAAGGAGGTCAACTTTCTATTGCCTCAGAGTGCAGAATATGAATAATGGATTTAAATTAGAAGATCCAGTCTGAATGTTAGAAAAGATCACCGTAAGGAAAGTTCAACTGAGAGTTCTGTTCTGTTCTGTTTTATTTTAATGTTTTAATTTTGACAAAAGACTGAAGTGAATTGGAGTCAACACATAAGCAATAGTATGTTCTTCACCATTGAAAAGTGTTCAAATGGAGATTAGATAGTCATTTTTCAGGCATGCTTTCATTCATATTCCTGTACTGCACAGTGGATTGATCTAAATGGCTCCTTCCAAAGCTGCAGTTCTGTCTTCGCAGTACTAATTGTTCCACACAGTACTGTCAATGGGGTGAACTGCATTAATACAAAAAATTACTTGCACAGAATAACCGGAGATATAGCAATTATTTAGCTAATAAAGATGTATACTTCAAGCACAGTATTCTTTTAACCCTCTGATCATTCTTGGAAACTTGCAGAAAAATAGGCCTTTATAGGTAAATTGAAAGGATGTTCACCATACATATCTGCATTTGATCAATGTTTTGTAGGAGAAACTTGTCCTACAAGAAACTTGATGTAGGAAGAGTTATACTTTCAAATATGTAAATTAGGATAAATCCATATTAGGTTGAAAATATTTCTTTGCACTGCATGAGAAGATATGTTACATACCATTCACTTCTTCCCAAAGTAAAGCATAGAAAAAGACAAATATCCATATCATGAATGTTTCCGTACTCATTTCTGCAAAAGCAGTTTGGATTTGGTGCAGTGCTATGAAGCTAGAGCAGTGAGCTCAGTATTAGGACGGTTGTGAAAGTAGAACATACCAATTTCATGTTTGATTTCTTCTTACTGTTTATTCCCCTTTGCTTTCCATAGACATTTTCAGGAAAATACCAGAATAAAATTAATCCTAGACCTGGAAAGGTAAGATAATTTTCCTTTATTAATGCTTGTTGTTTTATTGTAATTTTCTCATTAGATTAAATGAGACTGAATTTCTTTTTTAAAAAATACAGGTCGTGATTTGCAATAAATCAGATGCTTCCGAAAATAATTTTGAAGTTTTTCATGATGTGTTGGATTGTACCTCTTGGAAATTGTCACCTGTGATTTTAGTTAAAGTCATCCGGGGATGGTAAGAATAGAAGTCTTCACTCTCTTACATTTTTCCTTTAGTTGTGTATCCTGCCACCCTGCTATGTAGAAAGTGGATTTCTTTATTTCTTCAGCAAATTTTCAGGTTGGCCTCATGCCTGTTTTCTAGATGAGCTTGTCTAAACATGTTTTCTCTGAACTGTTTTTAAGACATGTTTAAAAGTGTCATAACATGTACAAGCTAATGTTTGTAGAACCTTTATTGTTAGCTTTGCTTATATATTTTTGTTTTATTTTTTTGATGTTTTAAAAGCTTTGCCTATCATTTTTAACTAACTTCTTTTTTTTAAAGCTGCACACTGTCTTAAGTCTGTCAAGTACTAGTTTCTGCCTTGGAAAAAATAACCAGAAATCTAGTTTTAAATATTATTGAATGCTGGACTTCCTTAAATATCTTTCCTGGACCTCTTAACTGGAAGTTGGAGAGGGCTTGTTTTATTGCATTTATCAAATAATGATCTATTTCCTGTTGCAGAATTGCTGTTACTATCAAGGCCTTAGTAAAACCAAGGATAGAGACAGCGTAACTAATGTAGCTCAGGGATGTCACAGAAATAAGAATTTTTTACCTAAAGCAAAGAGCTTGGTTTAAAGCAGGAAGATATTACTATCATGTTTGTATCTAGAATTAGATTTTAATTTAAAATGATATAATTAAAATATTCAAGATTTTTTTTCATTTTCATTTTAAAATTAATTTCTAAAGTCTGTCATCTTCCAAAGATCCTCTCAGGCTGATAAAAAGTATAAAAGGATACATGCATAATAAAAGTATAGAAATTCTTACATTAAGTATGGCTTTGTAGAAGATTTCAAAACATTTCCATAGCAGCCTATGACTGAGCATTTTATTGTTTTTAATCATTTTGAACGATTGTTAGTATTTTTCCTTTGTTCTGTCATGATAGTATACTACATCTCATTTTTCAAACATCTTGTTTGGTAAATTCACTGTATGTTGAGCAGGTGTTCAGTTATGCTTTGTATAGAAAAGGATTATAAAAGACCAATACATGTATCAGATTCTAGGAACATCATATCCAATGAGGTAGTCTGGTTCATAGTTCCTGCACATGGATCACTGAAACTGATATCATTGGGAGAATTAAGAAAATGCTGGCATTGTGGGGGAACTGTAATATACCCTTTATGTAGTGTAATAAGTAAGGTGGTAAGGCACCATGGCAAGAGAGCTGCTAATGAGCTCCAACATTATGAGATCACAAGATTGCAATGCTGATTCCAAATTACACAAGTGGACTCCTTTACATAAACTCCTGTCCATAATTACTGCTAAATTGCTAAAGTAATTAGCAATTACAAGTAAACATGATGACCTTATATAAAATCTAGTATATGAGATGCAGTATTATCCTGTCACCTTCCTTTTCGCCTATTTATAGTACAGGGCATCCTTTCATTCAATTCTTTTCTATAGTTTGCTTTCCTGTTTGCTTGCCTGTTTTTAATTTACTAACTAACTAGGTGGCTTTTGACACAATTGAGGGGCTTATTTTCTTCACTTTTTAAAAAATTTCTCATTAAAATTTAAGTTCTGTACTTCTGGCACCTGATGTTTGGCTTGCTTTGACTTCTGCCCTTATTTGGAATTACTTCTGGATATCTATTTTCTATTTCCCAGCCTATCTTCTTGATCTTCATTCTGATCTCTTGAAAATGGCATCACTCTCCCTCAAGCGCTAGCAAGATCTTCTCTCTTAATGATTGTTGCCTTATATCAAGCAAGTTAATACTCGTATGCTGAAGAAAGTAGGATGTTTCTTTTAGTCACCTTTTCACTCAACTGCTTTGTGGTAATTTATATGGGTTGATTGTTACATTACATGGCAGGGTTGTTTGAGAGGATTTTCTGTCAGTTTGTTTCAATACTTGATTATTTTACTAGGCATGCATATGCATGGTACTAGTCATTCTGTGTACATTTATTATTTTTTTAACTACATAAAAGAGATTAATTCAATACTACTGCTTTTCTTGTAGATGAAAACTTGTAGATGAGTCATGTTCTATCCATTGTCAGGAACACAAGCATCTTGTCAGATATAAGCATAGCACTGTGTCCATTTGGGGAAAAAGCACCCACAATCTTAGTTTTTTTTTAAATTAGCTACATATGTGGAGAAAGGATTGGGTGGAGGGAAAGAGTTTCATAATATAGAGAATATATGGAAAATTACTGTGATTTTTTGTTGGTTTTAAAAATGAAGCAGAAATATACATGAAGGATATTTGGGTTTTATTTGTGTATTGATAGAACAAAGTTCTTCCTTAATTTCTGCCTCACCACCACCATCATGTACCTTTCATATTTACTGTATAATGGACACACACAGTTTAGGATTGAATTAGGAATGTGTGAAGGAATTCGTTTGACCTAATTTCACTAGTTGGACCCATGTGGTGCAGTGGTTAGAATGGTTTCAATGCAGTATCGCAGGATAATTCAGACAGGAGTTCAATCCTGACCAGCTCAAGGTTGACTCAGCCTTTCATCCTTTCGAGGTGGGTAAAATGAGGACCCAGATTGTTGGGGGAATATGCTGATTCTGTAAACCACTTAGAGTTTACTGGGCTGTAAAGCACTGTGAAGCGATATATAAGTCAGTTTACTATTGCTAGTTCATGGTTGGATGAGCCACCCATTTAAGTAAAAATATACACCAATCTTTAACCATGCATTTGTTACTTTTTATAGTAATTTTGCTGTAGTATTTTAAAAATCACATTAACTTCCCTTTTTCAAAATTGTAAAGCAGCAATCAATAGGAACTAATAGGTATTTTAAGCATGCCAATAGTTTAACTTTACCTCTTGTATTATAGTTGGATTCTGTATGAGAAACCAGATTTTGAAGGAGTTTCTATTCCGATGGAAGAAGGAGAATTGGAATTTTCAAATCTTTGGGGAGAAGAAGCACTTGATAATGAGGATACATGCAAAGCTCCCGAGCCTATTGTGATTGGTTCAATCAAGCATGTAGTAAAGGCAAGTAAGGAGTGAAATTACAACACCCACAATTTTATTTTATTTGTAGTTTTACCCAATGCTTAGATTTGCTCTAGTAATGCAAAATTATATATGAATCTTGTGCATATGTAATAGTGTGATATTCTCCAGCTAGAACCAAGAGAAATACTTTAAGTGAGATAAACCTATGTGATCAGCCCCCATTTGGGGTGATGGGATTTTAAAGATAGCCGCATTAACCCATGTCTAAATGCTTCCTCTGCCTCTGCTGTAAAGTTTAAATGGCATCACAATAGGCTTTTTTAAAAAGATAAAGTTTCCCTACGAGTCATATCCAATTCTAGAGAGCAATGCAGATTCACAGCCAGTTTTGTCCAAACAAGCTTCCATGGTCATGTGGCCAGCATGACTATACACCAAAAGTATAAGGAACACTCTTACTTTCCTATTAAAGTGGTACCTATTTATCTACTTGCATTTGCATGCAGTGCTTGATCTCGAACTGCCAAACTTGCGGTCGATAAGCCCATCATCTTAACCAGTTGGCCACTGCACATCTTTAGTCTTTATGGCTGAATAAATATAGAGAATTAAGAGGGAAATTGGAAAGACATAGGATAGTCTCCATATATCAGCCATGATAAATGGCGTAGACTAATTATATTCTTTTCTTTTAATTTTCACAATGAAGATTCTATATCCTATCAAAATCTTACTATGAAAAAGTTAATTTTCTGAATCATTTTGAAGTGATTTCAATATGCATAGCAAGAGAAACTCCACCAGCATTTAGTGAAACACACCCTAAAATACAGAGAAATGTAGTTGTATATCTTTATCATCATTGCAAGATCAGTATTTATGAAATATGCATTTCGCCAGTTTGATGGGATTGGATAACACTGTCTTGCAATCTAGTAGAGTATATACAGTTGTGCATATGTATTGACATTCACACATGATTTAATGCATATGATTCTGATTTTGATTCATTTCCATATATTTTCAGTGAAAGAATATTATTTATAATTAATAATATATGCTCTGGGGTGGATTACAAATTGTCCTATTTTAAAAAAGGAACAACACAGAACCAGAAAACCAATATAAAAGAACAGAAATGATGGAGAAAACAAACCTAGAGGAGGACCAAAGAAAGAGAGGGTCAGTAATTATCCTCACCAAAGACTTAGGGAAGCCATTTTCAGGCCCCTACAAAATACAAATAGGAAGGGAGGAACAGTGCTGTTACAAAGAAGACTTGTTTCAGGGATACCAATAGATTGTTGAATTGATGGAACCCAGAGCACACCAACATTGTCAGATTGAGCTAGCCAGGAAGACAGGTGGTTCCCCCAAATAAGCAGGCCTAGGTCTCTATAAGTAGTAACCAGCATCTTGAATTGCACCCAGAAGCAACCAGTGCAGTTTACAAAGCAGTGTGTCACATGGGCATGCAGAGGCATGCCCATCACTCTTTGCTCATTGCATTCTGAATCAACTGAAGCTCCTGGGTGGTCTTCAAGGGCAATCCTATATAAAATACATTGCAGTAGTCAAGCTGTCAGGTGAACAGGGCATGATGTTTTTTAGATGCTATTAGATATTTTTGTATCTAAGGTGATATTTTCTATCTAAAATAGAACTGATAAAGTAAGAGCAATTTAGCTATGCCTACTTAATTTGAATTTTATAAATTTTCAGGATTATAGAATTTGCCGAATTGACCTGTTTACAGAACCACAAGGATTAGGCTTAGTAAATGCATATTTTGATGATATTGAAGAAACACGACTTGGTTCTTCTCAGAAGACTTGTTCTATCCAAGTGCTTTGGGGCATGTAAGTATATGAATAGGTATATTAGCTGTAGTTATTGGATAACCCTGAATCTTTTATATATCTTAAACCTCGTTTTTTTAAAAGAAATGATAGTTATTTCAGGAGTGATTCATTGGTAACAAAACAAAACATATAGGTTGTTTATTTTATGATACAATATCTGATAAACATTTTGGTGGTTATTTAATATATCTTTGGTCTTGTTATGAGCATAAATGCATTTAGAGTGAAGTCTTGGTTGTAGCAATTATATGCCTAAGAATAATTTTGCATTAATGTTTATAAAATTATGCGGAAGTATGCACTTCGCTGAATAAAGAATTGCCTTAGATAAATAGCTCTAGCATCCTGTGTGGTTGCTGAATACATGTGATCAATTGAAATTTGCTTAGAATCATTGACTTTCCAAGAAAAATGGTATAGGTATAGGCATGAAAATTAAAATTGTATAGAAAAATGTGTGCACACAAGAAATATTTAGAAGTACAATAGTAACTTGTACTTCTGTAACAAAGAAAGCAGGTCTTACACCAAACTGAAAGAAAGATAGAATATAAATTTAATAAATTAAAACATGAATTTAAAAATCTGAAATGAGATTCTCTTATTGTACTGAATCTTAGGTTGTATACATTTTCATTATGCAAGGAGTCCTTTATCAGGAATATTTTTCAAAATTGTCTGGCAGTGATACAAAAAGGTTTATTCGCTGTTGAATTCTCAGACAGGATAAATGTATAACGTCTAATTATACAATAATTGATTCTAATTCTAGTGTCAGCTTCTGGAGATAGCAGTATAAAAAATCCAATTTAGGTTTCATCATTTTCCAAACTGCATTATGAATATGAATCATAGCATTACTGAGTATATTGGGAATGCTTCTGGTGGGTGTGGATATGAATGAAGCCACATATTAATCTTGGCAAAGTACTTATATGCATTTCATTATAACTATTCATTGAGACCAATTTGACACTTTAAAACCCTAAAACTAAATATAACCTGTCCTTCAACATGAGCTTGACCACAGGAACAGTTTCTGTACTTTTCTTAGCAACAACACATAAGTGATATGTTGTTTTTCTTTCATGTTTTTTTAAACTTTGCAGTCTAGACTATAGTCTTTGGATTTCCTGGTAGCCTCCCATCCAAATGTTAACCAGTCTTACTGATATTAGACAAACTTGGCTAGATGCTATTACTTATTTAGGCTGAAACATTTACTATTAAATAATTTTGAAAAAATCATATAACAAAATCATTTGGTAATAATAACCTAGTCTTTCCTCCTTACGTTTCTGCCTCAGTGTCCAGACTGACCCTTCTTTTTATCCTTTAATGCTCCAGGTATTTAAATTGTATAATTTAAATTGAAGTTTATCTGATTTTATTTTATTATTATATAATATTATAAGATTTGCTGGATCATATGCAGGCTATAAACATTTTAATGAACAGTGTTTGTTTCAGTGCTAGGTAAACTTCTTTGAATTTCTATCCATGTAATCTCCCATCTAGACAATAGCCAGATGAGACATTCTTAGTATCATATATCCTCTGGGCTTTTTTGAACTTGAATTTTCCTATAATCACCATACTGTTTTTCATTTCTAGATGGCTACTTTATGAAGAACCCGGTTACCAGGGAATCCCTTTAATGTTGGAACCAGGAGAATATCCTGATCTGTCATGCTGGGAGAAAAAAGAGGCATATATTAGATCTTTGAAGCCCTTGAAAATGGTGAGATAATTAAAACAAGATATAAGATACACATGCACATATAAAAGACAGTAATAGTAAAAGAATAGTTTTAGCTCCATTCGTTCATCTGTCCTATTTTTCAAGTTCAAAATAAACATAATTTGTGAAATTTTAAATTTGTTAAAATATAATTGGATGGGAAATATTTTTTCCATTGGAAGGTGGCAGCGCAGACATTTTATTGAACATTTATTTGAGATCTTACTGTTAAATGTAGCTGAATTTACATGTGTATAATTGAAGTTTGATTACTGGATCATTGTTATGAATAGATTTTCTATTGACATATTGGAAAATGTGGGTGGTAATCAAATTGTTCTGCTAACTCAAAACAATCTGTGTTATGTAACATTCCAGTAACATTTTCCCATCAATTTTTGTAGGGTGGACGCAAGGTTGAATATCCTAAAAGTCGAAAGGTAAAATAGTTATATACAAATGTTTTGTTTATTGAATATGGTTCATTATATTTAAACTATAATTATGTTGTGATAATCACTTTTTCCAGAAAAGTTTATATTCATGTACTAATCATTTATGCTGCTGATTATCTACATTATTTATATCCTGACAAATTATAGTTCCTAAGATACTCTTAGATCAACCTCAGAAGGAACCTCAGCAACTTTCAGATGTATGGACGTATGGACTCCAATTCCCCGGAATTCTTCATCCAGCATGGCTGCATAGGAGAAATTTTGGGAGTTAAGTCCACATATCTGAAAGGTGCTGAGATTGAGAAATATTGCTTTAGAAGTGCCTCCAAATTTATACCTTTAGGTACAATGTTAGCATCCTTGTTCACCTGATATTCTGGAAAAGATTTGAAGCTGTGGTGTAAAAGAAAAAGAAATCTGTTTCTCTGGCGGAAGTATTCTTTTAGCAGATTTCAGATGGCCCTGATTTTGTTGGTATGTCATATATTCAAGTTAGCTTTTGGTGACTGAAGAGAAGAGCTATGGCCAGGGGTGGGATTCAAAAATCCCAACAACCGGTTCTCTGCCCGGTTGCTAGGTGGGTGTAGCCATGGTGGGTGTAGCTTACCGGAACTTCTGGGAGGGCCATTTTTCATCTTTCCCAGAGTCCAGAGGCTTCCCTCAGGCCTCTGGGAGGATGCCAGACTTTGCACTTACCTGCATCCTAAACAGGCCATGTGGAGATTCGTGGGAGGGGCAGGGGATTGGTTCAACTACCAGTTCAGCAAACCAGATATAAAATTAACATTTGGTTCACCCAAACCAGCTGAATCCCACCCCGGTTATGGGTGAGGTGTTGCAGATTTAAATGTTATACTAGTTATGAACAAACATAATGTTTTATATCATGCTTTTTTGTTGTTATTTGTTCTGAATCTGAAATGATAATGTTGGCTGCTGCTCACAAGATGTTTCAGAGGAATTCTGCCAAAATATATGTGAAAGCATTTTGAACTTTTATAAAAAGCAAATTTTATAAACTATTTATAAACTATTTGTAAACTATTTTGTTTAAGGTAATTGTTTATGAAAAGCCATTCTTTGAAGGAAAACATATAGAACTGGATTCAGAATTAACAGCTCTTACTAAGGAAGGAGACAGAACTGAAGAATCTGAAGAGTTGGAAAATGAACTGCTTACATCAATAGGATCCATAAAAGTGAAGGGAGGAATGTAGGTATAAGGAAAAAAAATGATAACATATCATTTTACATTCCCTGGAAAGTAGAGGCTGAGAAATTGGCATTGAGAGTGAATGTAGTGTAGTGGTTAAGTGTTGGAGTAGAACTTTCAGTTACAAAAATGTGCTGATAATTATGGACCAATTAGTCCCTAAGCTATCCCATAAGATTGTTGGTAGAAAAAAATTGAGGGAGTGCTTTATAAGGTGGGATATAAATCTTATGATTTATATCCGAATCATATAATTTAGGAAGATGATAGGTGCACCATGTTCACAGCATGTATGTTTCTGAAAGAATATAATTAGAATCTACAGTTTCAGTAAATAGTCCAAAAAAAAAAGCTGATTCAGGAACAGTGGATACACACAGACTTGGATCCAGATTAAATAATATTTAAGTAGGTACACTGATTTAATGGGATTTATGCTTGTTATATCATAAATAATATAGCTGATTGGATCCAGTCCATAAATCAGAGAGCCAGCATTAAAATATTGTATCACATTGCAGGCATAAGTATTTATTTGGAAAAGATTTAGAAAATCTTTAAAACCCTCTAAGATTCCTAAAATGCAGGAAGTTGAAACTTTACCATCTCATGCCTTTCTGGAACTAGAAATTGATCCTAAAGTACAGATTAAGGAAACAGTACTTTAAAACTCCTGTGATTTTACTCTCAACTCTTGTGGAAACAGTAACATAGTACTGTATTAGTTATTAAATTGGAAGATTAGGAGATACCATAACATCTAAAAAAGTTAAAATAATGACCTGAACAACTCAGTGAAGCATTTATAATAGTAAAAACTACCGTATTTGTGTTTTCATTATTTGCTTTATTAACATTGTACAAACTTCAAGAACAGATTTCTGAAAATTGTGTTAATATTATGGCAAATAGCGCAGGACTAGGTGTATTCAAAATACGTTCAAATGAAATGAATGAATTACCATCACTATTAAGTAAATATAGTTGCCATAGTAGACAATGTTAGTATTAAAACATAGTGATTGATTTTTTTTGAAGCTGTATGAATCTATTATTATTTTTTCTGACCAATCTGATTTAAAATTTAACTAAAACTGAGTAAAATTGGACAGTATAATACCATTTGTTACAGATGGTGATCTAAACAGAGTTTAAAAAATGGCCTTGAAATACTGTGTCTCCTTTGATTTAAAATGTTAGTTCAGTTTACTTTATACTCCATTTTTGGTCTTTTAAGATGACATTTTAACAATCATGCTTGTTTTTGAGTTTTCAATTTTTGTTCACTATTTGTAGCTGGGTTGCT
The DNA here is from genome assembly GCA_023653725.1 of Bungarus multicinctus. Lineage (NCBI taxonomy): Eukaryota > Metazoa > Chordata > Lepidosauria > Squamata > Elapidae > Bungarus > Bungarus multicinctus. Next base: position 102,213,767 of record CM042836.1, on the reverse strand, counting down.
TATGAGAAGCCAGGGTTTGAAGGGCATCAGTATTTACTGGAAGAAGGTGAATACCAGAAATGGACTGACTGGGGTGGTTATGATGAACAGTTGCAATCACTGCGGCCTGTTCTAGGGGTAAGTTTAAGAGTATATAATCTTGGCATCTTAAATAAATGCAATGTACCCTTTTCATCGTTTGCAGAACAATTTTTCCTTCCTTACATTTTCTTTTACATTGCCCTTATGCCCAGTTCAGTAAAGATAAGATGGAAAAAGGTACGTATGTGAGAGAGTGAGTCATTTGCTGGGTCATAAACCAGGTGGATGATTCATTCATCTGAAACTGTATGTCTAGTTGGGGATGAAAATGTGTATCTGAATCTGAAGTACAGTATAAACCTGAAAAGCAATGCTGTATGCTTTCCTACCTGTTTTCTTCCTCTTCCATTGGGCTGCAGATTCCAATTTCCCTCCCCTCCAATATCATTGCTAGAAGTCTTGGTTACTGGCATAATGTGTAGTGTAGTCCAATGTACTACTTACTGTGCCTCATCCCTGTGTTATCCTGTGCAGAATTTGTTGCACTGCTTGCTTATCTGGGCTGTCTGATTCTGATGAAATGCCAGGCTATATAGATAGATGTGCAAAGAACCAGTGTATATTTGTCTTGTACAACAGAAGGGAAGAAAGGAGGATTGATAATGATAGCAGTTTAAGCTTTCTGTATTCTCTGGAAACAAAGAAACAGGATTGCTAAAACGGCAGAGGTGAAAATCAAACAGAGCTTGAGGCTAATCTGAAGTAAGGAGAAAGCAGAAGGAACAGCCACTCAGAGCCCACTAGAATCAAACAAGCTTTTCTTTCCCTCTTACTAAATAGGGAAGTGGATCTTTCTACCCATTCTTTGTATTCATTTCCATTAATGGATCCATCAGCAAATTGCTGAGAGCCAGGACAACCACCCCAATGTAATTATGTAGTGTCACCAACTGGCACAGGAAAGGGGAGGGTTTTCTAGTACACCCCTTCCTGCGTTAAAAGGCTAAGGAGAGAAATGCCTGTAGCAAATTATCTGCGTTCAGGTGTGGTTTAGTCAGCGTCCAGATTATCTACAGCACTGAAAGTGCTAAGGCAGCATTTGCATGTGTCATTGAAATTAGTTTTTCCTATAAGGTTGGTTCTTGTTACTCTTTCACTGAGATTCTTTCAACTGCAAGGCAACTTTGTCTTCACAGACTTTGGAGCATCAAGATGGATTCCAGAGGAAATGTGCCATTAACAATTGAGAGCGCTTGTTTCCAACCTGCTGCTCTCCAGATATGTTGGCTATTGGGCTTGCTAACTTTGGTTTTAGTTTTGGGCACTGAAGTTCCAGTGTATCCAGAGGGCACTGAGATACCTGAAGGATGTTTAAGGATTAATCTCCTCCTTTAGAGGATCTGTTTTGGTTGAACAACTAATCTGCTAAATACCTTCAAACCAGATATTCCTAATTACTGTAAAAAGTGAAGGCAGTTTCCATTAGAGTGCTAATTTGTTCTTTCTTTCTTTTAATTCTCCAATTTTCTTCTTCATGTTGGTTTCTTATTGTTGGTTTCCTCTTTACACTATTTCAGTCTCTGTTGCAATTCCTACCACATCAATAATATGCTCAAGAAATATTCCTATATGATAAACAGTTAATTTTTGTCTTCATTTCTCTGTTTATCTTCTTTTGATTTTTCCTTCTTCAGGATGTGATGCACCCTCACATGATAATGTACACTGAAAAAGACTTTGGCAGTAAAGGTTCCAGTATAAATGTATTAGGTATTATTTCCAATTTGAAGGATACCGGCTATGGATTAAGGACCCAATCTGTAAACGTGATTAGCGGAGTGTAAGTAAGATGTTCGTTTTAAATTTAATAGAAAATGTTGGGATAGGGGAATAAATACAAGGGCATCAGATGTTATATTCATTAATGGTTTGGGTAAAAACTCTCTTCATATTAAAATGCAAAAGAAAAAAGGATTTCCTTTATGAAACAGGTTTTTTTAAATGTGCAGTTTCTTGGGTGAATTTTAAATGTTATTAGGAAGATGATTACAGATTAAACTACAATCATAGGCTCACTTAATTGAAAGAGGGCATTAAGGCAACTGAGTCTTCCCCTCTGATCAGTAAAGAAATCTAAATTAAAGCCTCTCAGAATAGATGGCTCTCTAGCTTCCATTTGAATAAATCCAATGAAAGGAAGTCCACTATATCTCTGTCCATCGGTTGTTTGGAAACTGGTGAATTGTTCTTAGTAGAGGTGTTCCTCGACTTATAACCACAGTTGTGCCCAAATTCAGTTGTTAAGTGAGATATTTTTAAAGTGAGTTTTGCCCTATTGCAACATTTCTTGCCACACTTGTTATGTGACTCACTGCAGTTGATAAATTAGTAATCTGATAGTTAAATGAATCTGGTTTTCCCATTGACTTTGCTTGTAAAAGGACGGAAAAGGTGATCAGATGACCCCAGGATACCGCAACGGTCATAAGTATGAACAAGTTGCCAAGCATCTGAGCTTTGATCACATGATCATAGTAATGCGGCAAAGATTGTAACTGAAAAAAGTCAAAAGTCAGTTTTTTCAATGCCATTGTAACTTTGAACAGTCATTAAACAAGTGTTGTAAGTTGAGGACTACCTGTATTAGGAACTTTTTTTTCCTAACGTTCTATTAGAATCTGTTTCCCTGTAATTTGGATCCATTATTCCTTGTTCTGGAGCAGAATTCCTATACTTTGGAGCAAGAGAAAATAAGTATATATAACATTATTTCAACTATTTGAAGTACACTTAGTCCTTTGTCAGGCATTTTTCCTCAAGACTAAATATGCCCTGCACTTTTAATCTCTCTTTAGTGAACTTGTTTCTAGTCCCATTATAATTTCCATTACCCTTCTTTGAATTTATTTAATTTCTCTGAATCCTTCTTAAAATGTGGTGCCCAGAACTCAGCACATAAATGGAGGCAAATTCTCACCTATGAAGAATGTAGACTGGATTTATCCGTTCCCATAATTTGAAAATTATACAATTGCTAATGCAGGCTAAAACTAGTTTGCCATTTTTACAGCCAGATCATATTATTGGCGCATATTCAATTTGAAATCAGTTAAGTATTCCAAGATTTTTTTTTAATGACTGTTTGATTAATATGTTGGTGATCCATGGCCCTAAGTAAAAACTTTCAGTGCTCTGATATTCCTCATGTAAGACACATTTTTGCAACTATATATGTGTAATAGGTTACAAACCTTATTGCTTTCTTCCTTTCAGAGACAAAAGATGTATTGCACTGTTCTGCCACTTTACATAAATATTTAATTCCCTGCAGGAATACATTTGTCATATTTTGGCAACTATGTCAAAGCACTTTGAAGTTGAAGTACTTGGCAACATAAACAAATGTCCTTGTCCTGATTCAAGAGTGGTGATTAACACAGAATCCTAATCCTACTCAGATTAGTCTTCTACACTGAGTTCCCATGAATGACATCAAAGCAAGAGAGGAACTTGTAGTCATCAATGTCATCTATTATTGGGGTGTTCCTATGGAATATATCCCAACTTGGAATTATCTGGGGTTTCCCCAACTTTTCCTTTAAAGTTTTATATTGTACACCATTTGATCATAGCTTGATGTTGAAATTATTACTGACTTCAAACTCATTTTGGGTAACTGACTATAATTTTTTTTTAAAAAAATGGCTGCTCAAACCCCATCAAAATACTGAAATTTAAACAACAAATAGGTTATTTTAAGTGCAAAAGTGCCGCTGTCCTTTTAGGTATGAATAGATCCTGAAAGCATAATGAAGGGACCAATGAAGTATAATTTGAAGGAAATTCTATTCTAACTTCTTTGTATTTTCTTTCTCATAACTATATGCAAACTATTAAAGTCACACAGTTAAATACAGAAAGAAAAACTCACTTGAATTTTATCAGGCACTAAAGTGGATCATAATTAAAATTAGCATACAAACAGTATTATTTTACTTAATAAACTATGTCCTGTCTGGCCATATACTGATATTTGAGTTTCTGTCTGCAAATCACTCTGAGATCCTGAGTGTGTCTTTTCATTCCTCTATGAGGACCAAATTTAAAACCATATCTATTATTTAAATAGTTTAAGGGACACTCAAAATGTTTTTTTCCCTGCTTCAATAGCAGTTCAAAAAGCAGGATACAGTACTGTACTTGTTCCTGTTGAGAAAGCACAAATTAAGGGAATAATATGTAATAGTAACAGGGAGAAAAATTCTAGTTGGCACAAATCATGCAATACATTTTCATGATAGTCTAACTGCAGAATGGAGAAACCATTATTCTTTGTTTAGATTATTTTCTCAGCATAACACCATATTCATGTTTTCAATTGTGCATTAACCCAGTAGGAGTAGCATGTTGTTTGTAGAATGAAACGCCTGATATCTTTGACAACCAGCCAGGCCTGAACTGTTTTCAAAACTTTTGAGTTCAGGTTCAAGTGCAAACACGCCTGGTTGGACTTAGTGGTTAACATATTGTTCATACCTTATCACTTTGGCCAAGCAATTTACAGCCATATCTGGGTTTATATCTCAGAATAAACATTAACCAACTAATTAAACAACATTCATAAGGATAAACATAAAAATAAGAGACAGAAACGGCAAAAGCACATAACAGTCACTTTTATGATTTTATTTATTTATTTGTTTGTTTTGTCAAGAGCTTACAATATAACAGAAACAAGAACAAACATAAGCTTAAATACAAGAAATAGGAACTAATAATTGGGGACAGTAGGACAGGTACAGTAGGCACAATTGTGCGCTTATGCACGCCCCTTACAGACCTCTTAGGAATGGGGTGAGGTCAATAGATGTTAGTTTGAGGGTAAAGTAGTGGGGGTTTGAGCAGGTGACAACAGAATCAGGTAGTGAGTTCCAGACATTGATCACTCTGTTGCAGAAATCGTACTTCCTGCAATCAAGCTTGGAGTGGTTTACATTTAGTTTATATCTGTTCTGTGCTCTTGTGTTGTTGTTGTTAAAGCTGAAATATTCATTAACTGGTAAGAAGTTGTAACATATGATTGTATGTACTATGCTTAAGTGTAATCTTACATGGTGTAGTTCAAGGTTGTCTAAGCCTAGAATCTCAAGTCTGGTGCTGTAGGATATTCTGTTGCGAATAGAGGAATGTAGTACTCTTCTTGTAAAATACTTCGGGACTCGCTCAATTGTATTTATGTCTGATATACAATGTGGATTCCAGACAGCAGAGCTGAATTCAAGTATTGGTCTAGGAAAGGTTTTGAATGCCCTAGTTTGCAAATCAGTATTACCAGAGGAGAAGCTTCATAAAATTAAATTTACAACTTTTAAAGCCTTTTTGACAATACTGTTGCAGTGAGCTTTGGTGCTTAAATCGTTCGATATCAGAACTCCAATATCCTTGACAAAGTGAGGGTCATCAACAAGGTCATGTACACCTAGCTTGTATTTGGTATATAGATTTTTTTTTACCAATGTGTAGGACAGAGCATTTGTCAGTAGAGATTTGGAATTGCCAGCTGTTAGACCATTCAAACATATAACCAAGGTCGTTTTGAAGTACGGTAGCATTGATGGTGGTGTTGAATAGTTTTATATCACCAGCGAAAAGAACACAGTTGCTAATAAGGTGATCACAAAGGTCATTAATATATAGTATAAAGAGTGTGAGTCCTAGAACGCTCCCTTATGGGATGCCGCTGATGACTGGTGCAGGATTTGATAGGGCGTTTCCTATTTTTACTATTTGTTGCCTATTTGACAGGAAGGCAGTAATCCACTTGTGAAGGGATCCAGAAATGCCATAAAAATTTAATTTTAATAGTAGTTTGTCATGTACCACTGAGTCAAATGCTTTGCAGAAGTCAATGTAAATTATATCTATTGATTTACCCTGGTTAAGAAGTGTAGTCCATATGTTTTTGCAGTGTAAAAGTTGCAAATTGCAGGACAATTTTTTTCTGAAACCCAAATTGTTTATTGGACAAGTTGTTTGACTCTAGGTGGAAGGTAATGCATTGATTAATAATTGATTCCATAATTTTGCATGTGATGCAACACAATGAGATTGGTCTGTAATTTTCAACCAAGCAGGGGTCACCTTTTTTTAAAATAGGGATGACCGTTGCTAAAATATCTCATGATATTTTGAGATAACACTTGAAGAATTGGGAGGATTACAAAAACTTTATTAAAGGAACCTATATGTAATTTCACATGTGTTCAGTGAAATATAGCTTTAACTTCATTATTAATATGTCAGTCCTGAAACTGAATTGAGTTCAATAGCAGATACTCCTAGAGGAAGTGAGATTGTGTTTTCAAATTGCATAATAATAGGAAAAAGTATAAACGTTTTCTAAAGTGGCAGAGTCTGAACAAAGCAGCTTTTTACAAATCCTGCATGGAAATAGGCATCGAGTCCTTTTTAAAAAATAATAATAGTAATCTTGAGTTATTTGTTAAGTGGACTGAAAAAAATATACACAGAGGCAAAACCATGTTCCCTAAAAAAACTATCTATACAACTATGCCATGTTGTTCTTTTATTGACTTTTTCTGTCTTTAATATAAATGTAAAGTTCCACTAAAATCCTAGTAAAATGATATTGATATTTTTTTTCAGGTGGGTGGCTTATGAAAACCCTGACTTTACAGGAGAACAATATATTCTTGATAAAGGAATATACCCCAGCTATGAAGCTTGGGGAGCAAAGAATAATAAGATATCTTCAATTCAACCCGTACTTTTGGTGAGAGGTTCCTCTTTTTTTAAAAGAAGTTTTTATAATGTTTTTCTTTACTCATAAATTATATTTTTTCTGGTGTCATTTTCTTATTGTTTGTTCTCTGTATTTTTTTTTAGGATATCAATGATCATGTGGGAAAATTTAAGGTAAAAATAATCAAATATTTTGCATAGGCAATATGAATGGAAGCCAAGTTAGATGTATAGTGACTTAAGAAAAGTGTAGAATTGGGGTGTGGGGAGAGTTATTGATAGAATAGTTTGCAGAGTATAAACATAATCCAGCAAGGAACAGCAAAAAAAAAGACTACATATCTGAATCTGCCTCATTTGTATCAAGAGAGAGAAGACGGATTATGTCTGGATGTATTGTTAATTTACATGATCTCTGTTACCTTTAAAGGTCCAGTTATTTTCAGAACCAGAGTTCCAAGGCAGCAGTCAAATACTTGAGAAAGATATTTCTCAAATTGTGGAATTTCCTGCTAAATCTTCAAAAGTATTATCTGGCAGGTGAGTGAAAAGTTACTTTGATATGTTCTAGTCAACAAGCTATTATGGAAGCACATTATTGAAAAAGGCACAAAGGGAGATCATTTAGACTGGGCTGGATAGATACACATTTTTATATTGATGCATGAAACCACTCCAAGTCACTTGGTGTTTATGGGCAACTACAACTACTCTGGGTTTCCTGTATTTTTTGTTTTTAATAAGTTAAATTTAACCTAAGATGAATGACAGGGGAATGAGTCCAAAAGTACACTGAAGAATGTTTTAATCAACATTGTTTGGCATAAAAATAAATAAGCCTTACTAGTACCTTGCATTTGAAGGGAGAAATGTGAGTCAGAGGACTTGTCAATAACACTTAAACCATCTTCTTTTCTAAGGATTCTAAGACTGCAGCTCTTGTAATGTGCTCCTGATTATATTTTTTTCCCCTCAAATCCAAAGCATTTGCCCCGTTCTGAAGATGAGTTTCTGTTTGAATTATTTTTCTTACATTTTAGAAAGTGTGCTTGGATTCTCTTTTCAATAAAGTACATAAAATGGTTGATGGGTTTTTTAAAATTGTACCATTTCCTATTATTGTTCTTAAAAATCTGATTTTTGTCCCTAGTTTTCACCAAAGAAATAATGAATAGAAATACCAAATAGTTGCTGCATTTGGCCCAGCAATCTCGTCAGCAATTTTTCAATCTTGAAATTATTTAAAATCTATCTTATGTTCTTACTTCCTTTTTCTTCTTCTTCTTGTAGTTGGATTGCATATGATGAAGAAAATTTCTCTGGGAATCAGTATGTGTTAGAAGAAGGAGTCTATCCAGATCTGTCTACAATGGGTTGCCTACCCCAAACATGCTTGAAATCTTTACAAGTTGTAAATATTGTAAGTTGTGAAAAGGAGTTTTATAACCAAGTAGGTTAGAAAAGGGTGAGGTTTCAACATATATATATATGAATGATGTCAACTCATAAAATATTTCTATGGTCTTTTTAGAGTTGCCAACAAAAAGGGAACGGGGAGCAGTGGGCAGCTTGCAATCCATAAATGTTTTCAAATATAGTTTCTAGATGGCCGAAGTTTCTGCCACACAAAATTCTAACTGGAGCGTATGATTAATGATTCTTGGCTATGGATGTGTCCCATTGGAGAATATGAATTATGATACACCCAGAGGGGGGGGAAACCAGGGTCAAGGGTAACAATGAATGATGTGTCTCAGAATCTGCTACACCCAGACAATGCCGGCATGTTTACTCCTAATAAACCTTCTTTAAGCTTTGGAAGTTCAGCTCCAGACTCATGATTTAAATGGAGGTAACTGCCGGAGCCCTGAAATTATTTATGTGAGGCATAGCAGTGAGAACATATGAATTATAATCCTAAGTAATAACATCTTTATTCTGGATACTTTTAAAGTATTTACAAATTGTTAATTTGTTTAGAAAGTTGTTGTTATATCACTCCATTAGTCAACAAAAATAATAATTAACTATGATAACCCAGTCTTTTTTTTCAGAGTTGACTTTGCTACTAAAACCTGATCTGTTTGTTAATATGTGCCTCCCAGAATCTTTTAGGATGACATGTTTGTAAATAGTGTGAAAATAAAAACAAGTAAAAATATAAAACAAAAACATATCTTACTGGTCTCAGTAGCTTGAAGTAAAGATAGTCCTTAGGTCATGACCACAATTCAACCCAAAATTTTATATTGCTAAGTGAAACATTTGTTAAATGAGTTTTGCCCCATTTTACGAACTTTCTTGCCACAGTTGTTAAGTTAGTAACATGGTTGCTAAGTGAATCTGGCTTCCCTATTGACTTTGCTTGTCAGAAGGTCACAAAAGCTGACTCCCAGGACATTGCAACCGTCATAAATATGAACCAGTTGCCAAACTCCTGAATTTTGATCACATGACCATAGGGATGTTGCAACTGTCGTAAGTGTGAAATACGGTCGTGTCACTTTTTTCAGTGCTGTTGTAACTTTAGTCACTAAATGAACTGAGGTCTGCCTGTATTTTTCACTCTAGATCAAGTCAGTTTCTAGTGCTGGAGTTGAATTAAAAGCAAAACAGCTTCAAGTGAAAGTATTCAATGAGATCAGTAGAGAAGAGGAGGAGAAGGTTCTTTTCTGCTAATGTGTGATCAAGCTAGAGGCATCATATATCTATAGATACATCTATGTCTTCCTGGGGTGTATGTGTATGAGATAATAAGAGCAAAAGATACCCCTTGGATGATACAGCAATTTGACCACTTTATTATGTAGCACAATATGAGAAGGTATCACTAAGTTGAATTCCATAATGTCATAATGTTTTCTTGGTTACAGTATGTTACTAATTGGCTGGAATAACACCGGAAAGAAAAATAATTTTACAAAATTGGGAGAGAAAGATAATTATGTGGGTATTAAGAGCGATGATAAACTTGGGCTGGAATTTCAACATGTTTACGCCCCTCAGTTTTTCTTAGATGAAAGCTTAAGTCAACACGGGTAGATAATCCTGCTTGAAGAGTGCATTAATTTGTCCCTGGAGTATCCAAACAAGTCTGTTTTGAGTTTGAAAAAAGGTTGTACCCATTTGAACAGAACAAATTCTACCCCAAAGCAAAGATTACTTTTAGCATTGAACTTGTACTGAAAGCTGCTCTTTTTTCTAAACGATTTTATCTATTTCAATACAGTTGTTCAGGCATATAAAATGATTTTTTGCACAACAATGCATCTGGTATTTATTATAGAATTAAAAGGATGTGTGGATAAAGTAAGACATTGCACTTTTTATTCATGATTATTAAAACAGAAACTAGAATAAAACTGTTTATACAGTGATATAAATTAACAAAATGAAAAAAATGGTCTATTTTACATGGTTTAAGACGGCAGATACTGGCTGCAGAAAGTCAGTTATATAATGCATAAAATTAGCTCATTGCAAATTAAGTTTCAGTGATTTACTAAAGTTCATTAAGACTCACCAAGTCCAAGAAATCTGGAGAACACAGATTCTAACACCGAAGGCTTCATTTGGAAAATTGTATGGTTTTATTAGTAATTCTTCCTCAGAGAAAAGAAATCTTTTGAAATTCTAACATTGTGGAACTAGCAATAAAAAAACTATAAATATTCCAGATACCAATAATTTGCAAGGGAAGTCTAGAGACCCAACTACTGCTGACTCATGAAAATGTCAGCCAAGAATGAAAGGTGTGGTTGCAAGTAATCACCTTGCTGCTTCTCCTTGTTTTCTTCCCACACCTGGAATAACTTTTCAATGAGCAAAGTCCTTTATTCTAGACTTTGCCATCTGGGAAGTTTTGTATGATGGAATTATTTGAAAAGATAAATATTTACATTATTTAGGAGCACTTAAAGTTTTAAACATGTCAACTTATTCCTGGGGACTGAACTTTCCCAGTAAATGAAGTTTTTTAAGAGATATAACAATTTATTCTATTCAAAATATATTTTTTTCAGTTTGGAAAAAAAGTTACTCACAGCGTTTCATGTATTTCATTTTTTCTGTCTAGAATATTAGCACTTTAATTCCCTGCTGGCAAAACAATAACTTAAGACTTTCCTTTTTTAAAAAAACACAGGAACTTTCTGAGCCAGTTATATCTCTTTTTGAAAAAGAAAACTTCAAAGGAAAGAAATTTGAATTCATTACAGAAATAGTAAATCTCCAATTTCTTGGCTACAATCCTCATATTGCTTCAGTAGAAGTCCATGGTGGCATGTAAGTTATAGTTTGAACTTGAACATTTATTATTTGTAGAATTTAAATAGGATTTATAATGTTTCTTTTTAATATATCATTCCAGTATCTATAATGAAAGAATATATACCTGTCTTTTTATCAAGCTAGGCACAATTACTGGTTTCAGATTTACCCAGGGAACTAAGTCAAATAATTTTTTTTCTTAGATGTTTATATTACAGAAAATAGCAAAACTATGTTGGTGTTTTTAATATAATATAATTCCAGAAAAATAATACTTAATTTCACACAATTGATAAGATTTTTGTCACAGATTTGTTAAAGATAGATATTACGTCCCACACTCCACAATGCAGGTTAATACCATTTAAAAAACCTTAAACATAGTTATCTGTGTATTTGAATGTTTTTTTTAAAGAAGTATCTCCATCTTGCTGCCTTAAGGTAGAACCATTTCCATTAAAACTCCTTCAATTGATAGAATAGAAAAAGGTCAGCAGACTTCTTTAGATTCAAACACATGAAATGGCTTTGTTAAACTCAAACATGTGAAATCATTATGTAATACCAAATAGACATAAAACATTCTGTAGAAGAACAGTTACAAATATACTGTCAAGTACAATGATATACTTGAAATTGATTCTAAAATATCCCCCAATAGATAACTATGAAGTTATGATTTTTTTAAAAAGGGATATTTTCATGAAAGCATTATTTTACTGATATAATGAGAGGTTTTTTTCAGATGGATTATTTATGAACATCATAATTATAAAGGCCGCCAGATTTTACTAACACCTAAAAAAATATCAAAGTGGAAAGAGACAAGTGGCTATCACAAAATTGGTTCCCTACGACCTTTATTGCAGGTAAGAGAGGTATTATAGCCCATTTTGGTAAATCAAAGCTTTTAATGAAGTTTTTATAATTCTATCGTCTTCGTTCAACTTCTTTTCCAGTATTGTTTCTTTGCCTTAATATTCCGCATGAGTACCATTTAAATCACATGATACAAATCATATGATTTTTATCTTCTGTGAATATTATGAGAACTATGGTCTTTTGGACTTTTTAAATGGTGATTTTTCATTCTGCCAGCCAGTTTTGTTCAAAATTACATCTCTGAATAAAAAAGTAAGCATATTGCCCTTCACATGTAAACACGAAACAAAATCACTAGTGAGTCTATTCAGTATTGCATGCAATGAATATTATTCCGCTTCTCATTTTGAGGTTTTATTTATTTATTTATTTGATTTATATACCGCCCCCTCTCCCCGAAGGGACTCGGGGCGGTGAACAGCCAATAAAAACACATATACAAGGTACAAAGTATGAGACAACATAAAATATTAAAATTTAAAAACTGAAATACAATATGGCTCTAATAAAATATAAGCAAGTATTAAAAAGATTAAAACCCGATTAAAATTTAAAAACCCCTAGGCCAGTCCGGCCTGCCGAAATAAATGCGTTTTGAGCAACCGACGGAAGGCCATGAGATCGGGGGCTGCCCTTACCTCCGGGGGTAATTCATTCCAGAGAGGGGGTGCTCCCAATGAGAAGGCCCGCGCCCTCGGGGTCGCCAGCCGTCCAGCCGGCGGCACCCCGAGGAGGCCCACTCTATGGGAGCGTACCGGTCGGTGGGAAGCCGATGGTGGCAGGAGGCGGTCTCGCAAGTAACCTGGTCCCGAGCCATGGAGCGCTTTAAAGATAGTGACCAAGACCTTGAAGCGCACCCGGAGGGCCACCGGGAGCCAATGCAGCGCGCGTAGAAGTGGCATAACATGGGAGCCCCTAGGTGCCCCCATTACCACCCTCACGGCTGCATTCTGCACCAACTGGAGCCTGCGGATGCTCTTCAAAGGCAGCCCCATGTAGAGAGCATTGGCATAGTCTAGGCGGGAGATCACCAGGGCGGAAGTGACCGTGCGAAGCGCATCCCGATCCAGAAAGGGCCGCAACTGGTAGATCCTACGGACCTGTCCAAAAGCCCCCCTGGCGACGGCCGCCACATGATCTTCCAATGACAGCCGTACATCCAGGAGGACACCCAGATTGCGGGCCCTCTCTGTGTATTTAGAAATATCTTTTATTAGTGAATGCTGAAATCACCCATTTTTTGTCCTCAGTGGATTTTATTTTTAATTTAGAAAATAGGATTTAGTTCTCTGATTTTGGGTAGTAAATTTTAAACATAATATCATGTTTTCTTCTCTTTTACAAAATTCATACAGTATGTATTTGCTCCAAAAAATATAATAGCTATGATTATTTTCTTAAAATGTCTAAACTATTTAATAGGTTTCATTTTATTTTCTTATGGAAAAATACTTAACTAAAAGTCTTCTTCATAAAAGTTATTTAGGCATCAATTTCCATATAGGAAAAACCATATTTTCATGTGAAGTCTAAGCAATATATGATGTTAATCTGCATTTTGTTTCTAATATGAGATAAAATAAAAATGTACAGTAAAATTAATATTCAAAATGTAGTTACAAATCTGTACATATATTTTAGTTATATTTTCTTTTAATAATATTAACATTGGTTTAAAAGAAAAAGGGGGAAATGCTAAATCTTGAAGGTGTTTTATTATTGTTAAAGAAAACTAACTATATTTCAGAAACAAGTGTACTTCAGACTCAGAAACAAAGAGACCGGAAAATTCATGGCAGCTGATGGAAATATGGATGACTTGAGTCTTCTGAGGATACAAGCTGTGGAAGACAATAAATCTGGAGAGCAGATCTGGGTTTATCAAGATGGATTCATCAAGTGTAGGGTAAGGTTCTGTATGAAACATGTCTTGTGGTATATTTGACAGATTTTCCATAAGACAAACAGAAAACAGGTATTGCTTCCCCACAGAAACAAAAGTAATTGATAAGGAGTACATCTTGTTTCTCTTTTTGTTTATTTACTTAGTAAATATAGTCTGTGACCAACAAGCCTTTTTTTATTACTTTTCAGCTACTTCTATCATTAGTTTTCATTACAGTTAAGTTTCTTCTTCCTATTAATTATGGGCTATAACCAGCCCTTAGCAAGATTGGGAAGAACTAGGTCATTCTCACAGTGCCTCCAGCTGATCCCTCTCTTTTACCAAGCTAAAAGGCTCAACCTGCATGCCAACCAGCCTTCTTTCTAGATATACTTAATCCAGCAGATTTGCATTTGGAGAGGCTATGTTGGCAGCAGCTGGGTTGGTTCCCCTCTAAAAGTGTTACCTGCTGGGTAAGCAAAGAGGGAAGGAAATGAAAAGTAGCAGAGATTTAGAGGCAATCCCCTGTAAGGCTTGGCAATGGCACAGTAATTATCTCAGAAGACTTGGTCATGGCCCAAGGGCCTTGGTGCCCTGTCTCAGTATGCTTGGGTGCTGCTAATGGCCAATCTACTAATCTGTTGTTTTCTTCTAAAATAGGATATACAGTAATTTTAGTTATGTGGTTCCATAACAATTCCTGACATTAAAAACAAAACAATGGACTATATATATATATTTCCTCTCTCAATAATATATTTGTTTATATTACTTAGCAGTTGAATCTTACAATCATCCCTCTATTTCTCAAACATCTATATTCAAGCACTAGCAAGATGATTAAATATGAGTTAAGGTCTGCTTTGCAGGAATTAGCTAGGAGTGAGGAAGAGGACACTATTTGATTCTTATTTATTTTGCCTTATCTTCAGCTACATTGATTAGTGTTTTGGGCCTTTCAGAAGGCAAATTCGATATGTCTGCTATTGCTGACCCATAGCAATTAATGTCAAAATTGTCTGTAAAATTGTAGAAACAGCTTTTGTAAATAGAAATAATTGTTAAGTTACTAATTTATTTATGTAGTTATTTATTGTCAGATGTCAAAACCAGTTTAACTTCTTGATTCCCAATTCTTGAGAATAGTTTGCACTTCTTGAATCCAATTACAAACTTCCATCGTGGCTTTCTATTTAATTGCCTGTCAGTTAAATCTGGCCAATTGATGTAGGAGCCGATTTGTAGCCTTCTTCAGTCTTCATGTTTAACAGCGTACAGACTCATTAACATCAAATCCAGTGAAGATAGCCAAGTGGCAAGCTATGTATTGATCTCTTGTTTACCGTTGGGTAACACCTGCCAAAGCATCCTTCCAAAGGGAGAGATTTCTCAATTATATTATCATCCTGTGAGCCTGAGCGGAAAGGGTTCCTCCTTTTCAAGAGCATGTTTGAACATGGGAAGATGAGGAGCTGTACTTACAACAGACTAAAAAAGTGAAGGTGTTAATTTTAATGCCCCACCTAAAACATAAAAGGGTTTTCAGTATTTTCCTTTCCTATATTTGGCAATATTTGTCACATGGCTTTGATTTCTCTACATTTGAGCATATTCTTCCTGGAATTCTTGCAACCTATTCTTGGCAGGATGGGGAAGAGCCCTTTCCTTATGTGTTAAAGCACAACCTCATAGAACCTCCTATTAAAAGGAGACCACTAGGCTGAGGAAAAAAACAGGTTTTTCCCGATAGAGTGGGCCTAATTATAGTAGTTCCAAAAGCATACGTTTACAGAGAAGCTAAGGCCTATTGCTTACTTGCAATTCAATGATGCTAAGCAGCTTGAATTGGCGAGAAGATCCTTTTTATTAACAGAATTATTCCATATATACTATATCTTGAATTTCAAGTAACTGAATATTATCTTTTTAAAATATTGAATGTTTGCAGCAATCTAGAAAGATATCCTATATTTAAGTAATGATGAAGCTGAAATCTTTAAACACCATATTGAGAATCATTTTGGCATGAATAAATTTCCAAGTAGTAAATAGAAATATCTGCTAATAAAAGAATATTTGTAGCTTGGGGTTGACATGAGGGGTTCTTGGCGCTGCCTGGTTGTTTTCTTGAAGATGTTTTATTACCCAAACTTAGGTAAATCATCAGTGCTAGTCAGGGCTATCAGGACTAGTACTGATGATGTTACCTAGTTTGGGTAATGTAACATCTGCAAGAAAACAGCCAAGCTGAGAGAGCACCAAGGACCCCTCAGAAATAACTGCTTTGTATCCAAGCATGCGACCTGTTACTTGTGTGATAGTGTGAACTGGACTCTATCTGATGCTGTTTCATTGCATAGGGGGCAGAAGACATCTGCTTAACGATTGTAGGAAATTTGATCACTCCTGGTACAAAGCTGGGCCTGGCCCTTCAGCAAAATGATGAAAAGCAAAACTGGAGTTTTAATTCTGACGGCAAGATTTACAGCAAAATGAAACCACATTTAGCATTAGATATTAAAGGTAAGAATTTTTAGTGCTAAGTTATGAACTTTATTTGATTAATATGAAAATTAATTTTCATATGGTAAATAGCAAAAATAAGTTCTTCATTACCTCATGTAGCAAGCATGATAAAGCTCCATTTATCATCTGGTGTTCAAATAATAACAGAAGAGTAGTAGAATAATTCAGTCACCTTGAATTATTTATGAATAATGAATTAGTATGTATATAAATAATATGAATTCATTTTAAACTACAAACTGGAGTCATTTTTTAAAACTCAGCAGTTACAAAAACAAAAATAAAACCAACGAAAAAACATGCCCAGTGCTTAACTAAAGGCAAGTGTTTAATTACTATTTTTTGAAATCCAAGAGAATGTTCTAAAATAAGGGGCACTATTGCTTTTTGTTGACTTTTTGACTTAATTGTACACAATACTTTTTTTTAAAATTGTAGTGAAGAAGCAGGTTCTAAAAGGGCTGCTTTTGAACCCTTATACCTAATGCAAACTGATGATGTATCATTTTGTATAGTATTACAAGTAAATGATAGGGAATCAAGTGATAATCCTGTAATCATAATTTACATGAGATCTCTCAGGAAAAAAAATACTCTTGAGAAACAATACCTATTGCTAGAGGATATAAGTTTATTTTATAGCAAGTCCGATTCACCTAAACAGTGGAATAGATGTGAAAGTACAAAAATCACTCTGTGATTTCAGGAATGTAGGATTTGTTATTTGTATCAAAGCTCCTTTGTACATTACTGTTTTTAATCTAAAAAAACATAGTATATAGTGACTCAAAGTTTAAAGGACACACCTTAATCGGGACATAAATTTGTATCCTAATGTACAAGTTTGCAGCTCATAATGTAAGTGTGCCCTCTGGAGGATACAAGAGGTAACAATAACAGCATGATCCTGGGTATATCTATTCAGAACAAATCCATCAGTTTCATGGATTTTAGGCCCAGGTGATTACAGATAGTGCAAGAACTAGCTATATTTTATAGAACTAATCTGCATAACAATACTTTATGCTTTGAGGGAGATGGGCAGGTTAGAAATATGAAATATAAATAAGAGAAATAAAAATATCATTAGTATTTCAGGAAACTAATAAATGGAACTATTCCAAGACGCTTAATTTTATATACCTCATACTTTTATCCACTTATACATTACGAAAATGGTTTCTTGCCAATTAAATTTTTACAGATAAGTTTGTGGGGAATTTTTAATAAATAGCATCAATAAGAATTTTTCTTTATATGCTTCCCCCATGAGATACATCAAAATGCTTCAGAAGCTTCTATGTTTAATATGTAAGGAATGGGTTTATTTTCAACCATAAGGTGCTTTTACCACCGTCCTGAAAGTATAAGCCAGATGGCACACATCTATATTTTCAGCTGCAGAAAAAACAGGCCCTATTCTTGTTCTTGGATGCAAAAGTATGCACTTGGCATGCAACAGAATTTACTCACTGATTCTCCTAACCAGAAAGCATTTGTAAGAAAAACATTTTCAGATCATAGATAATTAAAACTGGCAAATATTTGTGTCAGTTCAATCATGATTTGAGGTCTATAAGCTAGAAAGGTTATACAGTTAGTTTGATGAAGCTGAAGACATTGGGGATCTGGCCAAGATTTCAGAAAATTTGGGTTCTATTGTCATAATAAGTTGAAGACTACATATAATATCTTGGGTTATAAATATACAGTGTAATGTGTTTTTCAAATACCTTTGAAAAACAAAACAAATGCGGAAAACATTTATATGGCAGTGAATCAGAAGAATGAAATACAATGAAGGATATGTCTTTGAAATATTTCTTTTAAAGCAAAATTATCATAATAGAAAAAGGGAGCAAATACTAGAAATAGAAGTGGAAGTTTTTAAGGTATCTGAAATGTTCAATCCAAAAACAAATCATCATAATCTGACTAAATTAAAACTTTTTTTTTTTTTTAGGGGGAAAACAGTATGATCAAAACCACCTAATTCTCAGTACAGGCAGTGAAGACATACCAACACAGTTCTGGGAGCCATTGATTATTTAAAAGGCGAATTGAGATGTAGCCCCAATACCTGAGGAGTGAATTAGACAAATGGAGGTTTTCCAACCAGCTTGTTCATTTGAAGAAACAAAAATTGTAATATGCTAACTCCATCACTGCATCCAAGAGTAGAGTACCCCTATATGGATGTCATGTCACCTAATTTCTATTACATTTGTTAACTCTGCCTTGTTTCATTCTTTTGCTCAAGCCCACTGCCTCCATGCTCTGCAGAGGGGCAGACGAAACCAGAAATGAGGAAGTTACTAAATATGGAGCTATAACATGCCTAGAATGCACTCCCTGTTTCAGATTCTCTTTTCCAACTCTTTGGGTAGGACACAAGGAAGATGACAGGTTTAGCAAGCTCAGCCACACTTTCCTTTGCCACAAATGAAATTGTGTATGAGTATATGGTATAAATATTCTGGGTTGAAAGGAAATAGTCTTAGACTTTTCTGTCCTTTTCTTATTACAAACATGCATCACAAGCAGCTGTTTTATATCACTAAGGCTACTAACATTTTAATGTGCAATTCTAAATGTACAAGTAAACTTTTAAAGTTTTGGTGCTCCCAGCTTAGAGCTAAACTGAATTTATATTGCACTGGAATATTTTGTAGTGAAAACTCATTGCTAACTAAGTTCAACATCATCAAAAAAATAAATTAGATATTTATGTAAAATCTAAATAATTTCAGAGGATTTTAAAATAAAATGAAATTGTGATAGATGAATGCTTTAGTGCTTAACAAACATTTGTTGTTGAGTTTTTCATCTGTTAAAAAATGCCAATTATCTGCGTGGCTGCCTTATTTTATACAATTTGCACTTACTATTTCTGTACATGGCAAGTATACTGTTTCGCTATTCTAAAATGAGTTACTTTAAATTGTGTAACAAGCTATATGTGACTTGCATAGCACAACAGTTCTTGCTTTTTAATGAACTGCATTAAGAAATGTTTCCCTATGTCTTTGTTTTAAACCTTCTCTGATGAAAACTCAGTATGTGTATTTGCATGTAAGTTTTCTGATTCTGTATTCAGGTAATTTCAATATTCAGCGTACAGTTTTTCCTTTAAAGCTTTACACTTTCCTTAAAGCTTTACACTTTACACCCCCTTATTTGCATTCACATTCACCTCGTGCTATACTGATCATTAACATGAAACAAGTTTGAATTCAGAAAAATATAATCTGAATATCAGAATACCAAGTAGTTTCTTGAAGAACAATTGATGCTAAAGTTGGCTTTACTTCTACACAATTGTTTTTACAGTAAAACAAACCCTACTTTTAAGATAAAAATTGATTTATATGTAACAGCTGAATTTCAAAAATTTTAGCAGATAAAAAATATTTGTAATATTATCATCACTAATGATAAAGCTATCACACACTACTACTGAATAGAAAATGCTGCTAAAAAATCCATGTTTTCTTCACAATGTCTAATCCAGCTCCTGCATTTTACAAGAGAAATAAAAATAAAACTCTTGCATCAATAGCCATTACTGTTTTTCCCAGGTCTGTAACTATTATTTCTGCTACCATATACACAAACCAATTGAAATCAACATTGCTAGCAACTATCTTGGAGCATCACCAGATGTTGCTTAAAGCCCATGCAGCAAGCTGAGTGTCCTTCCCCACTCCCCTCCTCCCTACACACATAATCAATACCACACAAAAACCTGCCATGGCAGCAGGAGATAGACCAGCCTGGTGCATTGGGAAGTGCCTGGCGATGCCACACTGAGAAATCAGTAGGGCCTCAATTAGCTTCCAACACAGATCTGAAGTCATAACTAGCAATGCCCTTAGGCTGCTCAGTCAAATGTCATAAAAACATAAAAGGATTTAACACTGCTGCACTGATTTGTTTGGAAACCAGTATTGTGTTAATTTGCCATTGTTTATTGGGAAATTATAATAATCCAAATGTTAAAATGTTTACTTTGACCCCAATCTGCTGTATAACTGCAACAAACATGTAGCTGCTATATATTTTTTCTGGTGACATTTTGAAACTGCTGTTTATATTCTTGATAAAGAAAATATTTTAGGGTGTGGTATTTGCAGAAAATGTCTTTGTGTCCAAACCCTTGTATAAACATATGTATTTTACAAATAAATATTATTCAGATGGAATCTCTTTTGTTGTACAAACATAAGAATTCTGACAAAGTGGTCGGAAAATGTCAATGTAGCAATTGCTGCTATGCAGAATTTCAGCCATTTGCTCTAAAGTTAATATACATGGTAATCACAACATTGATTAGAAATAGAGACTCCATGGTTCAGATGAACAGAGTATACTTTAATTACCATAGAGAACTATCACTGCATTTACACCCAAATAAACTATCTGAATGGAAATCCCATCAATGATTAGATCAGTAGGGTAGAGTAGACCAACCAAAACAAACATATTTGCCTGTGTATATGTACATAATTCCACTAACTAATATTTATAGAACTAGGAGACTAATATACCGTATTTTTGTACTATAAGATGCACTTCCCCCTCTCAAAAGTGGGTGGAAATGTCTCTGTCTTATAGACCAAATGTTGCCAAAGCCCCACCCACCTGCCAGTCCCCACCCTTTGGCCTCTGCCCCCCAGCAATTTGCTTCCTTGCAGCAAACAGCCTGATCAGCTTCAGCAGTCTGATTTAGCATGAGCAGTTGATTGGCAGTTGGACGGCCTCCCGGAATACCACCCATCAGCATTGTTGCAGTCCATCGCCACCTCTGCACCCCATTTTCAGCTTCCCTGTGTCCCATTTTTGGCACTGCTTGGAACGGGCTAAAAATGGGACGCATGGAGGCTGAAAATGGGGCACGCAGAGGCAGTGATAGGTGGCAGCAGCGATGGGCAGCGCCAGCAGCGATTAGCAGTGGCAATCCCCACAGCCTGGAACAGCTGATTGGTGGTATTCCGTGAGGCAGATTCAACCACCAATGCTCATGCTAAATCAGGCTATGCTGAAGTTGACCAGGCTGTTTGCTGCAAGGAAGCAAATAGTTCAGAGGCAAAGGCAGTTTTTTTCCTTGTTTTCCTCCCCAAAAGCTAAGTGTGTCTATAGTCCGGAGCGTCTTATAGTCTGAAAAATACAGTACCTAAATTATCATATCTATCTGAAGCTACCACATTTTCAACCATATATAATTGATCTAATGCAGCCATTGTATGAATACTAAGTAACTTCTATGTTCCCTAAAACTTCATACTAATGAATGATAAGAATCCATTTTTTTAATTTCTTCACCCACTCCCCCCTATTATTAAATAACAGTAAGGAACTACACAAAAACATTCTAGGAGTTTTAGTTTGAAAATGTATGAAAGAAATATACTTCCAAAGAGTATGTTCCTGGTTTGAAGTCGGAATTCTTCAAGTGGCTAACAGAATATTTGTAGCACAGGAATTTCTAAAGGAATAATTCTTACAAAGAAACAGAAACCAAGATTTCAGTATTTTTTATTAATTACATTGATCACTGTTTTGCCACGTGCATGCCCTCTTTCCATCTTCTGAAAGGCCATGGGAACATCAGAAAATTCAAAGACTTGGTCAATAACTGGATGTATCTACATGGAAGAAAAATACTGTCACCAATTTCAATATATCTGTAATTGATCTGTAACACTTGCCTGTCTCACAGAGGTGTAACAAGCTTTCAAAAGCCTTTCAACAGAACTCTATAGCAATGAAACAAATTCTCAGATGATTCTTATCTATTGTTGCACATGAAAGTAATTACGAAAGCAATGCTGTAGATGATGTGAAAAAGTATATGCAACAAAAACTCAATATACTTTCAATATGGTCCCTCCCATCAGTTTTAAGGAAGTTCTTTACTGGGAATATGTTATCCAAACAATGCACATTTTATGGAATAAATGCTGAGCAACTGTTCACTGCCCACATACATACAAACACATTGGAATTAATTCTTGTCAAAGTATGATTTTTTTTATCCTAGATAAAACAAAAATCGATGACAAAGGGAGCAAATACAAGATGCCATCTCTTGCCAGGTTAAGGTTCTTCATAGAAATCACATCATCCTTCAATGTCTATTTACTAGGGGACAGCTACTTCAAGAGTAATTTCATTCAGAATAATGAAATACTTTTTCATCTCTTGTTTACAATAGAACAAGACATTAAAATACCCAAAATTACTACACAAAAAGAGTTAAATAAATTAAGAGCTAAAAGATTGAAGAGGCCACCAAAACTATGGTTTCTAATTTCTAAGCTATCTTATTTTCACAAATAAAAATAGAACTAATGAAATTCTTAAAATGTTCAAGTTTTTGAATTCTATAAAATAACTCAGGATTTCACCCTGCATCATTTCCTTTGGAAGTTACCTATCATATTACTAATGTGTAATATTACATATAATGTGATTTTTAAAAATATGTAATTCTCAGGATTGCTCTCTAGAGGGCACAATTTTACTACTCAATGATGCCCACAACACCATTTTTTTCAAAGAAGCAAGTTGCTTTCAGCTTAAACAGATTTTTGTTCAAGGCTATAGCAAACTACTCCCCTGTGTTATATTATTGCAGACCACTATCTAAATGAGTTGCTAGCCTTCAACATTGACAGGAAGTGTCATGACGGCTGGGACTGATGAGCACAGCACTTTGGTACATTAAGCCCTTTATCTGGCTGGTTGATCCAGACTCATTGTTTCAATAAACCTGAAAAGGGCTGATCGTGTAACCTAGTATAATATGTCATTCACTGTTTACTCCAAACAGCCTGACTAAGACAAATATTTCTTTCGGTACACACCACCATGCAAGTCAGCAGGTGGTGATGTGACAGTAAAAGGAGATTAGCAAGATAATGAAAACACTATCTTTGTGTTACATTTACACACCATTCAAAAGAGACAAAAAAAAGAACCCTAAGAAGGAAACAAAAAGGTCAGAACACATCCTCTTCAACACCCAACAACCAGATAAGCAGAGATTAACATCAGACAAATAATTAAACAGAAAACAATAGCCTAATCAAGGGACTACTCAGGAGACATACAAGCAGACAAACAATGAAGCAGAAAATAGCCTAAACTACTAAGGAGAAAACCCCACTGCCACCAACACTGGCCAAGGAAAACTATTTTATATAATTAGAGAGCAAATACTAGATTCAATAGTATGATCACGTTACCTAATCAGATAATGAAATGTCTGCAAACAAATGACCAAACTCAGGAAGGTCCAAGGCCTCTGCAGCAGAAAAGGGTTGTATACAATGTACATATTCTATTGCTGAATTCTGACCACATTTGTCCATTATTGGTTCATTGTTCATTAATGTAATCATTCTATATATTAATAGCAAACTGAATTCTTGTGTTGGTCGTGCTCTAGTAGTCTAGACATAATAGCCATGTCCTTATATAATAAGATTATCAGGACTCACCAAGAAAACCTTCAGTTTTGTTCACCCATAAATATGGAGAAAATAAATCAAGATTTTAAAAGAACAGGAGGGCAATCAGAATAGACTCTTGGAACAGAAACCTTGTTTGGTTGGACTGAACAAGAGTAATGTATCCCATAAATGTATTTGTGGCAGGGTACAACTGTACTTTTATACTCCGGGTTCTACTGACACATATTGATAAACATCATCCCTGTGGAATGATCTGCCCCCGGAGATATGGGCCATTACCGACATCCAGACCTTCTGGCGCGCAGTAAAGACCCTGTTTTTCCAGCAGGCAGGCCTGGCCCAGTAAACGGTTCTTGGGGTTTTAAATTAATTAGGTTTTAAATTTTTAAATTTTTAATATAATCCTTGAATTTTAAATTTTGGTAATTATTTTGTATTTGATGGGATTCGGCCGGATCAACTCTATTTAATTTGTTTTTAATTGTACATATTGTTCGTTTTTTAGTAGGCTGTACACCGCCCCGAATCTCTTTTTGGGAGAGAGGGCGGTATAAAAATTTAAATAAATAAATAAATAAAACTAAAACTAAAGGAAATTGTCCTTCCACAGACAAGATATTGTACCATCCAGTGATATTGTGGGGCTCAAGGAAAGCAGGAAGTTAGCTGGATTTCTATCAGAGAAAATGCTGTTAAGAGAGTTTTGTAGTACTTCCTTTGGAGATTTAGAGCACATCTTCCCATGAGTTCCAGCACTGTTCTCCAGACTCTAGATCTTCCTCCTGTCCTCTCCAGGTACCATCTTTCCCAATTAATGAAGGATTGCCTTTGCTTATCCTTGGACACTGGCCATCTTGGATTTTTGTTTCCCTTGCCTTGTCTTGCTATAGAACGAGGACATGTGAAACTCCTGATAACTCTTATTTCTGATGTTGGAGAGAACACTGACAAATTCAAGGAAACAGGTTTTATGGCAACACAAAAACCAATGATTTCTTCACAGCTAAGACTATTTTCTAATAGTCAAAATGATGCCTGTCTACATGGTCATCACCAGATGAAATGCATAAAAATCAAATTGACCCTATTATTGCATCAAAGACATGGTGGGGTGCTGATGATAGAACAGATCACAAACTGCTAAAAGTAAAAATTCTACTCCAAGCTAAAGAAGAAGAAAAAAAGCCAATCAGTTTCCACAAAACAACCTTGAGCATTACCCACCATTTTCAGGGAAGATCAGGAATTACTTAGAGGCGCTCATCTCATTGGTAAGGAATCTTAAGAAACTGTGGATTGGACTTAAAGAAGTCTTTTAGAATGAATGCAGGAACAGGATACAAAGATAAAGAAGTAGAAAACAAACTGGATATCAGAATAAGCCATGGAAACTGCCTAAAGAGAAGGCATCTAATTTTCCTACTTCAAGCACATTATGCAAAGACATAGCTTTCTGGAGAAGGGTCTAATGCTGGCCAGAGAGGAAAAGAAGAGGATAACCAGCAGCAAGATGAATGAACTCAGTTATATATTAGTGGCCCTGGGCTTATAGCATCGGAATACCTGAAAGACTAGGTTAGGTACAGATTGTTATCAAGAAAATCTATTTATATGGTCTTAGTGGCACATAATAAATTAAAAAATGCACTGTGCGTTTGGATGGGAAAGTCAGTTGCCCAGACAATATGTATAAAAGCATCCTTTAATGACTTATGATAGTAATGAAACTCAAATTACTGAGGAAACTACTGACTTCAAAAGCCACCTCCTTTGACCTCATGTTGCTATCCTTGGTTGCCCTGCAAATCAACATTTGGTTAAGTTCTGCCTCAGAAAGAATCATAAAACTATTCCTTAAAATATAACAGTATATAAATAACCCCATTCTAGTGGGAACTCTGATTTCATCCTGGATCTTTGGCTTTCTTATTCCCTTCTCCCTCTTGAGGGAGCCAGTGTCACACTGCAGCTTCCCTAATGGAAAAAAACCCGGAGGGTAGACTTTTAAGGTTGTCCCCCAGAGCAATGGCTGGTCTTTTGAACAAATAACAGAGAAAGCACATAGAACACAGCAAAGATGTCCACATAAAATTAAAGTACACTTTCTCATCCAACACATTGAGAATATGATGCACCAGATACTTAGGCACAAACATTAATTGATTTCAAAACCTTTTATGTTTTTATAACAATAGTCTATCCGTTTATTTGTCACATTTTTTCATAACACATATTTATGTTAAGATATATGCTCCTTTTCAGCCCTAACTATTCAACTTACTTTTGCTGCCTTTTAAACATTCAGGGATCTCACCACATTGGTGTGAAAATTCTGCAATCAGATGCTGCCACAAAAAAGCCTTTGTTACATGTTTCCTCCAAACAATTCCCAAGGACAATCAGTATACATGTATGCTGCATCTCAAGGAAAAATTCTCAGGCTTCCCTATTTAATTTGCAGTTCCTCGAGTTCAACTTCATCAACATACCAAAACAGAAATAAGAATACATATTGCATAACTAAATTTTGAAAGTTGGCCATCGATTTATAGTATGGCTTTATTATACAATACTATATTAGTTGATTAATTATCTTAGGTGCTGCTTTTCTTCATTTTTTGGGATGTTTTTACTGTTTTACTATGGTTAATCTGTTTTAAATGTTTATAATTTTAGAATTGCAAGTCAGCCAGACTTACATTTGGTTGAGCTGGGTGGCTGTAGAAATTGATTGAATGAATAACAATCAAATATTTATTTATTTAGCTTATGGCAAAAATCTTAAAAACCACATCACAATTACATTCTCAACAGGCAAATATGATACTATTTACTTTATAATGATTAGATGGACTAGACATTGGTATTTGAGTATAGGTCTTTTTTAACATTTATATTTTATTATGTTTTGCTAATCTAGGTGAAATCTTAACATATATTGCTAGACCATGTACGATATGCCATACACTAAATAAATAAATATTTACTCTATAAATATTATATATATATAAATAAGTATATATAAACAAACAAATAAAAGATCATTCTGCAGATAAGGAAGCATGACATTTGTACAACATTAAACGCTGTCCTTTGTGAAAACAGCAAACAAAAGAGGAAGCAAACACTTTTATTCTTTGTTATTCTTATGACAAAAGCAAACTAGCCATCCACAAACATTCCAACCACACTTTTAATAGTAAAGAGCATTCACCTGCTCTGGTCTTGCGCAAATGGATGGCTTAAAGCCACACTATTCTCTCATTCGTATACAAGGGCAATGACAAGATCTTCCCAACCATAAAAAATGGAATGTGACTTAGCCATCTGGCCAAATGCTTTTTGTAATAAATGCTTTCCTGGTTCTCTCCCAGACATGGACAGTTTGCTGGTTTTGCTTAAAAAGTCCTACTTAGGTCCAGTGAAGTATGTCATTCTATAAATGATGAGAATCTATTGGGGTTCTTTTTTCAGTTTGTTACAGGAAAAGTTGTTAGATCTACAAGTTTATACATGACAGGAAACAACCTTGAAGATGCACTATACAATTCACAGCAACAGCAAATGAATCGCTTATTGAGAATTTACCTGTACAATGATCACACTACAACACCTTTACTAAACGTTCAGCCTAATTTGGGAAATAAGAGCAGGCATTAATTTTACAAGGTCATTTTAAGGACCTCACTAGATAATATATGCAAAGTATTGTGAAATATAGTGTGAGCACTATAGTTCTATTCTTATCACACAAGCTGATTAACAGGACTTATCAAAACTAAGAGTTAGCAGGGGGGACGTAAAGGGCATAGAGAATAGCATTGAAATACAAGAGTGTTATGACCAAAACCTAAAGCAATCAAATCATTTTGAACATACAATACAAATTTGTTAAGCATGCAAACAGCTGCTGTGTACACCGAGCTCCCAGCAAAGCATTGGCAGTTTTCCGAACAAAAGCAGAATCTGAGTTTATATATCTTTAGTCCACTAGTTTCAAAGACAAAAAAAAAAGGAAAAGGAAAAGGCAGACACAGTGTAAATTACAGCATGGCATTGGAATGTGTTAGATAACCCATCTGGGTGACTTTTTCATTATCAACTCTTACTAAGTCAATATGCTAATATCTTTAAAGTATGGGTTTATTGAGTCAGTTGTTTCCATCTGGTTCCCCCCCCCCCCATCACCACTCAGTTAATGAAGCTTGTTGTAAATGTTTTCTTAACAGAGAACTTTAAGAAGTTCACATGTAAAGCGGGGGGGAGGAATCTTATAGCATTGACAATTAAAGCAGCTCACATGTTATGGGAAGGTATCTTACACCACTACAAGAGAAAAAGTTACTACCAAGGCAACAGTCAAATATTTCGGCTTGAATCCAAGTCAAGAAAATAACTTGAGAACGTATCTAAGAGTTTCTTTAGATAGGCAGATACATATGATAGGAGGAGGATAGGTAGATAGAGAGATGGAGGGGGAGAGGGAGAGAGGGAGGGAGGGAGAGGGAGATAAAATAGCCTGTTACAACAAAAACTGTCCTGACTTTTATGTGTTGGTTTCTTTACCTGATCTACTGCCAGACCCAAAAACCAAGATGATTGTTTTTCTTCCAATAAATAGGGTTAGTTTTGCCATATTTTCATTTAATTCAATATTTTTTCCCGAAGTATTCAATAATAAAGGAGAAGAGAAGAATATCTCCCCACCCTGCAAAAAATAACCCCTAACCTTGCATAAAATTCAAAACCAAAGCTTACATAAATGAAGGCCTGATTTTCCCAATGTCTTTTATTTTATCCAGTTTGCATGCATTAATGCTCTTGAACTCTTCCTGACATCAAGATGAAGGGGTCAAGCCAAAAGGAATTAAAAAGCTAGAGGATCACATTCTGCAAATTACATCTTTTCTGGTAAGCTGCTGTAGTACAATATGGAAAATAAAAACAACCCTCCCACCACTAGGAATATTGAGCAGAAAGTGCACCTGGTGGCGAGTTGCTTTCCTGCTAAAGTTAGCAGAAAGGCTTGAACCAAAATATCATGGGTTCATCCAATAGCAAGGTTAGACATACCTTCCCTTCATTAACAAGAGTTGCAATCTCATCCAGATGAGGACCATTTGATGCAAAAAATGACCATCGGTAATGGATCCCATTATAAAGATGCTGCAGAGGAAAGAAAGAAATCTAAGCACCAAAAAGTAAGCAAAACTGCATAACCTTCCACAAACATTTTAGTGAGCTTGTCACTTACATAAGCAAAGGTTTATGTAAACCCCCCAAAAAACCCTTCTTTTTTTCCCCTAACCGACCTTCAAAACTTTTGCACCGATAGTGATGCCAGTCCGTAGCATGCCATCAGCTACGCCAAGTCTGTCCATGTTGACTAAAAAGGGTGTGACCAAAGACACATAGCTGGCCCCTGACCACTTTTTGAGAAGATTAGGAGCCCAGTTTTCAGTAGATCCACCAACGTTATCTAGGATGAAATCAAACCTAAAAAGAAAAACGCATGCACCAATTAATGTTCAAAAAGTGAGCGACTCAACATGACATGTACGTTCACAAACCATCCTAGAAATAAATGTAATTCCTATAAGATATTTAAAAAAGGTCAGGAAATAATTGTTTTTGAGCAAGGATGGGAAACGATGGCGATTTTATGAACTGTGGACTTCAACCCTCAGAATTCTTGAGCCACCATGGCTGGCTTAGGAATTCTGGGAGTTGAAATCCACAGGTTGTCCTCTCATCTCTTAGAGATAGGGGCCATCTGAAAATAAATTTCTAGCTTGTGAAAAAATAGCCATGTTGATTTGCAAGGTACCAAAAAGTAAATAGCCACCTCACCATTTGGAAACCTTCTGCCAAACACAAAACTTAATTAGTTTAGTACATACATGGGTAATTTTTTGAGCTGCTCTTCCATATTTCCCAATTTATAATCAATTACATCATCTGCTCCAAGACGTTTCACCAATTCACTGGCATCCTGAGAACAAACTGCAGTGACGTGACCACTCCAAGCTTTCATCAACTAAGAGAAAAGACAAAAAAGGAAATCTACAACCACATGCACAATAATTATTCCAAGCTATGAATGCTACACAATTTCCCTGATTCTAACTCAAGTTTACATCGAGGGCTGTTTTGTTTTAGAAATGCTATGGGGATATTTGGCAGTGTCACATTTTCCACAGTTTTTCATCCTTAATATTTCACCCACCACACATCAGAATGGCAGATTAGGGAAGATTTAACTTGTTAGTTGTCGGTTCTGGATTTTTTTTTTCCCAGCTTGCAATCTCATTTTTGATATGGGGTGGCCCAAACATTGTAAGATCAGTCTTACAATGCAACAGCACTGCTATGCCTTGAACTGTTTCCCCCCCTGCTCCAATAGATGCTTTTGAGTACTTTCCAAAAGGTTAATTGACAGCTATTCATGTTTTATACCTGTGTACTTTACAGTACAGGTAATCTTTGACTATGACCGTTATTGAGCCCAAAATTACAGTAGTAAGTCAGACTGGTCATTAAGTGGATCAGAAGTGACCATTTTCGCAGCAGTCATAAAGTGAAGTCATTGAGGGAGCGCTAGTTGTTAAACGAATTCACTTCTGCAATGAGCTTTTTTTGGTCAGAAATTAAAAAGTAAATGCCGGTTTCCAGCAAAAAAAAGTCATAAATTGTGGTCATGTGACTACAGGGCAATGCAAATGGCCATCAATGCAGGGCAATTGCTGAGTATCCCAAGTAATGTGATTTGTGGGGAGGGGGGACAGCTCTCAGAACTTTGTATCCTGGTCATAATTATCCCCGAGAAGTCTGTCGAATAGTCACTAAACAATGGTCGTAAGTTGAGAACTACCTACAAATGATGCTAAAAAAACCTTAACTCTCAAAGAGAGTCTTATTGTGCATTGCTTTTAATTGTGTTTCCTTTTACACTAATAACTGTCTCTTTCTACAGCATTTTCCCACAATGATTCAATAGCAGGGATTCCTGGAACACTAAACCTGAATTTACTCATCTCCTAATTCACATAATGCACTGTCAAAGTTTTTCTTTGAACCTCTATAAGCTATAATGCAATTGGTAATATTTGATTACAGAGCATAAATACCCTAAGGGACAATATACTTTATTGTACTATTCTAAATATGAAGATAAAATAATGAATTATATTTATACAATTGCAAAAAACTCTATTCTAGGATTCTTTCAACAAACAAGCAAAACTTCTGCCAAGATGATCAGATTTAATATACTTACCTGTATAGCAAAGGTACCCACTCCACCTGATGCACCTATGATCAATATTCTATGAAGCAAAAACAATTATAAATAATGTATTAACTTCTGTGTAGTTTTATATCTAGTGATCAAAGGAGTAAACTGATAAAAGTGCCTACTGTGCAAGCTGTATTTAAGGAATTCAATTTATGTAGTGCAGCGTTAAGAAACTATAAATGAAGAGAAACCTACATTTCAGATAACCTTACATCTAAAATATTGCAAGTTTAAAGCACAGGACAGTAATATTTAAATGTACTGTATAATAAGATATCAACATAAGATAGAAATAAGATAAAAAGACATTACAGAGAATGGTAAGCACAGCACAAAACATTGTGGGCTGTTCCCTGATACCACTAGATGACCTCACTAGGGCTCCCTGCCTTAGAAGAGTGAGGAAAATTCTCAGGGACGGCTCACATCCTGGTCAGCATTTCTTCATTCTCCTACTATCGGATAGGAGATATAGAAGCATAGCCAGCCGCACCAACAGGCTGAAGAACAGTTTCTACCCGTGGGCTGTCAGACTTCTAAACGGAAAATAACTTCATGTCAACATAGTATGATAGACTTGTGGGGCTGGTGTGTTGTGCAACAAGGTCACATAGTGTAATAAGATTGGGACTGGGTTATGGACTTCTGTCCTCACTGTGAGTTGTGTTGTGGGGGGGGAGTGCACGAAGGGATACTCAGCCAATCTCATTGTATACATGTTGTACTCTGACAATAAAGGTAATAATAAAATAACATAGTAAAATATTATAATAAAATATGAAAATTGGTTATACTTGGTTAATACTGGCATGAAGGATAAAATCGAGCAATGTTGAGAAAATTATACAGATGAAGAATGATTTTTTGAACTTATCTATGACACATTCCTGTGCCTGATATATTTAAATTAGTTATGTTCAAAGAAGTATTATTTTACAAAAGCTGAAAGGCATGAAATCTATTGTTCTTTAAGAGATGCTAAAATCGAATCAGGAAAGAAATACTCATACTCACAGACATCCAAAGGAAAGTTAGGGATTTACTTTGGAACAAGAAAGCCCATGACTAACTTCTTGCAGATCATCTGGCTTTTTACCTTTTGTTGAGACAACTATCTGCATCAAGTCCCCCAGCATTGGACACGGCAAACCATGTGGTTAGACCAACATAAGGCAAGGACGCAGCTTCAGTGTGAGTGAGACACTTCGGTTTCCTTGATATCTGCATAAAAATAAACGCATGGAGACATTGTCCTGGGTTCTCTCAATCAGAACATTTTCCTTCAATGCAGATTAACACCCCCCCCCAAAAAAAAAAAGCAAGTGTCCATACACTTGTCAAATTCATACACGTATCTCTTATGCATTCAGTTTGAAGCAGCTAGAAAATATTGTATTTGGAAAGACACCTCGGGATAATCAATTTCACAAAATGAACAGCCACACTTTCAGGGGTCTCCAACCTTGGCAACTTTAAGAAGTCCACAAGTCTTAAAGTTGCCAAGGTTGGAGACCCTGGCTTTAGATCACAGGTGTCCAACTCGCAGCATGTTTCGCGACGTTTTCCCCATTCACAGAGCTGAAGTGGGCATGGCCTGTGCATGACTCATCCTGCAGGTGGTCAGTTTGACACTCCTGCTTTAGATAGTACAGGTAGTCCTTGACTTACAACCTCAATGGAGCTCAAAGTATCTGTTGCTAAGTGAGACATTTGTTAAGTGAATTTTGCCCCACTTTTCAACCATTCTTGACACAGTTGTTAAGAGAATTATTGCAATTTTAATTTTGTTTTTTGTTTTCCCAAATTTTATTCTATTGTACTTTATTAATTTATTTGATTCTTTTTGTTAGTTCTTATTGTTTTTATTTTTAGTTTTATTTTTTTATTTTAAATATGGTTTTACATTGTGTAAGCCGCCTTGAGTCGCCATGGGTGAATAGGCAGCAATGTAATAAATAAATAAATATTTAGGTTAATAATACAGTTGTTAAGTGAGTCCAGCTTTCCCATTGACTTTGCTTGTCAGAAGGTCACGTATGACCCCGGGACATAAATACATGCCAGTTGCCAAGCATCTGAATTTTGATCACGTGACCATTGGGATACTGCAACGTTTGTAAGTGTGAACAACAGCCATAAGTCACTTTTTTCAGTGCCAGTATAATTTTGAACAGTCACTAAATGAACTGTTGTTAAATCAAGGACTAACTGTACTATAGCTCACCTATGGAAAGTAAGATTTAGCAGTGAGTGACAAGTCTTTTCTGTAACCTACTCTATCTCCACACCAAATGAACTGCACTCCTAGAAAAACTTCTGATTCTATCATAAAGGCAGGCAAGAGAATGCAAATTCTCCTTTTCTCTTCTGCAGTTTTGTTTTGCTAGATGGCCAAATAAAGCACTGTGCTTTTGCAGCAGCCAATCAGATTCCTCCTTTTTGTTCTCTTTTCCAAAGCCAAATAGAAAAGAGGGAAATGCTTATAATACTATATAAATCGGAATGGAGATTCGATGTTATTTTAATGTTTTAACTTCAGAGGGTTTTTAGCTACCATTTGAAGGGTAAATATGACATAATAATAATATGACATTTTAAGTGCAGTGGTTAGACTGAAGTATTGCAGCCAAACTCTGCCCACAGTCTGGAGTTCAATCCTGAAGGGGCTTGAGGTTGACTCAGCCTTCTATCCTTCCGAGGTCAGTAAAATGAGGACCCAGATTGTTGGGGGCAATATGCTGACTCTGTTAACCACTTAGAGAGGGCTTTAAAGCACTTTGAGGGGGTATATAAGTCGAAGTGTGTTGCCATTTTTAAAAATTACAACTTAATTTTTTTTTTTTGCATTTGTGCATATGTTTACTTCATTTGAAAATAAAACTTTGTTGACTTACCTCATTTCCACTTGCTAGAACAAACTCTGACAAGGTACCTTGTTTCCAAGGTGGAATTGCTGCCCATACCTGAAAAATAAACAATCTGAAATATTTTGTTTCTACAAAATAACCCAATTTTTGGACCTGCAGAAAGTGCTATATCTAAAGCAAACAGATAGTTAAAATTCATATTCCTACGTGGTAATGTATTACACACAGAATGTCCAACTCATTCCATTGTGGAAAACCTTTAAGCAAGTTCGTTATTCCCATAAAATAACAATAAAAAAGGAAAATACTCCCATTTACAATCTTAAATGAAACATCTCTGTTGAAGTCATTGGTTTCTATGCTAATGATTTATAAATCCATTCAAAATACTAAGGATTTTTTCTTGGTTTGGTTTTATTAGCCAGGACTGAGGAATTTTCTTGTGTGAAAAAATTCTAAAAGTGCTAATATACTGCCAGGTGAATTTAAAGAAGCAGCATGATGCAGCAGCTAAAAAGGTAAAGTGGAAACTTCAAATCATTAACAGAATGATAGAATCCAAACTCCTGTACAGGAAATAATAGTCTCACTGTACTCTGCACTTGCTGAATCATACATGGAGAGCTATGTCCAGTTCTAAGCCCCATACTTTAACAAGGATTTTTAACAGGTTTTAACAACAGAACAAGGTTATCCAGATAAAAAAGGGCCTAGAAACCAAACCTTAAAAGGAACAATTAAAAGAACTTAGCATTCTCAGTTTTCTAAAGAGAAAATATTATAGATAGTCCTCAATCTATGACCACAACTGAGCCCAAAATTTCTATAGCTAAGCAGGACAGTTGTTAAATGAATTTTGCCCCCGTTTGTGACCTTTCTTGCCACAGTTATTAAGTGAATCTGGCTTTCCCATTGATTTTGCTTGTTAGAAGGTTGTAAAAGGTGATCACATGACCCCAGGCCACTGCAACCATCATAAATACATGCCAGTTGCCAAGCATTTGAATTTTGATCACGTGACAATGGAGATACTGCAACGATCGTGGAAAAACATACGTCATTTTTTCAGTTGTTTTTTTTTAACTTTGAACAATCACTAAACGAATGGTGGTTAAGTCAAAAAGTACATGTATAATAGTCTATGGCTATGGCTATTACATACAGGTGCGATCAGATCTGATTTTTGTTGAAATCATGTGGAAAACAAGGAACAATGGGCTGAAATTAAAGAGATTCTGGTTGAGTATTAAGAGGAACATCTTAATGAGACATTAATGAGAGGAATGAAGAAGTGAAACAATCTGCGTATTAGAATGGTCGATTCCCCTCACTGGAGGTTTTCAAATGGGAGCTAAATAATCTGCCATGGTGGTTTGAAAATTCCTGTATAAAACAGGAAGATGGATCAGGTTCTTTTCCACTCATACTATCTATGATTCTATTTCAATCTTCCATTACCTCATCTCCAGGTTTGAAGTAGGAAATACTCGATCCACATTCCATAACAACCCCAGAAACATCTCGACCTAGAATTAGAGGAAACTCGTTGCCTTTTTCTGATATGCGCAACGGATCTCGTTTCACTCTTAGAGCAGAAGCTCCATAGCCATCTATTAAAAGAAATGGAAAAACAGGAATCAATTTGTTGTGCCTTTATTTAGATTTATATACTTTTTTTCTTCACCATTTGCTTGCACTATTCCTTACTTTATTCATTCCAAACTGAGGATTCCCATTTTACAGACTGAAAACTGAGACTGAGATGGGCATCAGCTTAGAGTCTCAGCCACAGTATAAATAGATATAATCCAGTATCCAATTTGGCTATTTTAGTGTATTTATTTGTTTTTTGAAAACTGCAACCCCATCAGCATGTCCCAAAGGATTGCAGAGCATCCCAGAGCAACATAAAAGTCAGATTTGTCTGAATGCAGTTTAGTATATACTGAAGTTTCAAACTGTGTACATATAAACAGGAGTCTGGTTAATATAAGATAACAATAAAACTATTATGTTCGCTGGTGCTTCATACTGCACATTTTCCACTTTTAAATTTACTCTTAAATATCATAAGCCAATGTGAAAACCGAAGGGGAATCTTCCCAGCAAGGCTCAGAATTTCCTAATAGGATGATCTGACTGCAAAAGAAAATGAGGTCACACTTTCTTGTAAGTGGTAAAATGAAACAGGACAAAAAGGAATGAGTAAAGTCAAAGAGCAGATGTCAATGAAGATAATTCTATGTTCATTTAGACTGGATTAAGACAAAATTAAGTTAATGAAATTGTTTAAGCAGACCTAGTTAAGGTTACAATGCAAGAATCTAAGCCTATTCAATTAAATGTCACTTGCATTCCATGAAAATTAATAAGTTTCCAACAATATTCATTCTGAAAATAATATTAGGCCACTGGTTTCAACAGATTTAAGAGACTTAACTCTAAAGAAGCTCAAGGCACAATCTATGTATGAAAATCTCTAAGACACTATTGTATCTTGGCTGCAAAAATTTAGCAGCCAGTAGAAGGCTGCAAAGAAATATAGACATTTTGATTTGCTGCTACCCAGTACTTGTTTCAATTTTTTTACAATTCCAATCTGGTAGTTCTTGCTTAAGATGACAAGAGAATTATGTGTTAATCAGCTTTTCTATAACATTTTTTCTACTAGACAAATTCATTCGACATTAATAGTAAAATAGAAACACCCAGCATAAAACTGGTTATTAGAGCAGTTACATGCATACTGCAATGTTCCACATGCCGATCTTAGAGTTTGTTTTTTAAAAAAAGATAATTATCATCATACTCCATCTGTACTGGAATTAAAGTACAGAAATCATCCCTAAGATTTATTTTTGTGAGTTCAGAGTATTTTTACAATTAGTTCACTGATGTTCATATCTATGTATCTATCTATCATCTATCCATCCATCATCTATATCAATAATATGCAATGCATAACATCTACTTACTTCGCATGTTAACATCTATGGGATTTAAACTTGCAGCGTGAACTTTAATAATAACTTCATTAGGGAGGCGAATTGCAGGAAATGTCATATTACTTGTGAGTCGAAGTACATCATTTTTCCCATAGCGGTCAATCACCCAGGAAGGCATTGTTGTGCATCTTTGACAGGAAACGTGGAACTTTCTACTTAGCGGCCGTAGATTCAAACTCTGCCTCAATGCAGACAAGCTAAGGCAGCCCAACAATTTAGAACATACTTTGCTTCTAAGTGTGTGTCCCCTTAGCAACATGATTGCAAAAGACAACAGAAATGTTAAGCCTCTTTTGATCTGCTTTGAAAAAGGCTTCTAATAAATTAGAAAACTGTTAATCCTTATCTTAAAATTACCATTTTGTTCCTTTACAATTTTTGAAAAATATGCCTCCCCCAACCCTATTGTTTCTCTTTTCTCACAAGAGAAGAAAAAAAAAAAAACGTGGAGGAGAAAAGACAGAAATAGCTTTCATTGATTCTCCAGGTTGATGAGCAAAAGAATGCTAAAGTTCACAGGAAGTAAAACTATTTTTCTCTCTTTCCAATTCCAGAATGCACCAAGTCCTCAAGGCAATTGAGACTAATCGCTTCCGCCGCAAATATTATAATATTTCTCTCCACCCTTCCACAATGTTCTTCCTATGACTTTTCAACTCGTGCAAAGATATACCCGTCTTAATCCCAAATCTCCTGCAGACCAGCGCTTGACAACCCCGGTAACCCAAATCCCATGCACTCAAACAGGCACCGATTGACAGGCTCCGGTGCCTGGACCAATACAAACCAAGCATGCTTTGATGTTGTGAGCGCTGAGCCAATCAGCGATCTCAATGTTAGAAATGCTTACCAAGATGGATGCCCCCATAGGTGCCTTTCTGCAGTATCAATAACAGAAGTTCGTACAGCTAAGGAAGATCTGCGGGTCCCTCGGAATCTTCCATCCCGGGATGACGGGAAAGATGCTGCGCGCCTCGCTCCGAGAGGTGCGTCGGTTGTTGTTGTTTTTTGGCTGTTCCGGAAGTTATTTCTGTCTCTAGAACTGGGTTCTGCTGCATTTGGGGGAGACGCTTGATGTTCCAAGTATACTTGGCATACAAAGGGTAGAAGTCCAGATAATTCAGGACTTTCAGGATGGCGTGGAGGATACTGCATTTCTATGATTTTTTTTTTTTTAGGTTGCTGTTGTAGTAAGGGTAAGATAAGGGATGTGGGTGGTAGAAGAAATCCAGATGATAGCAAAGGGTATGGAAAGTTCAGATAGTAGTTCGTCCGGACTTTTGCAGGGCAAGCTGCAATCTTGGCAGTGTAAAAAGAAACCGTAAATGTCAGTAGTACAGAGAGAGAGAGAGAGAGAAACTCAAATAGTTACTTATGCTCAGCATGATACAAATACATTAGTTTCTCACTAAATCCATACAAAATGAGCTATCTATTTATATGTACATAAGAATATAACCCATACAGTTTATATAAAAGTAGCCCCCAGTGAACACAATGAGGTCCTTCACGCACAGGATTATGCTCTATCTAGGTTATTTGTTTAGCATATGGCATATTATACATAGACTAACAGTATAAATTAATATTTCATTTGTAGGTATTTTAGTATGCCTTTTTCAATGTGATAATATAATATTCGTGTTTGCAAACAGATAACTACATATGTACAAAACTGGGAGGCTGCAAGGGATTACATACGGTATTTGGCTACTTGATACTGCCACCGCGATGATATGAGAAGAGTTAGCAGTAGTTGTACTTAAAAATGGAGCCTAGTCTAAGATAGCAGCGGGGACTTGATTCACCAAAGCAGGAGAAATTTTAAAAAATCTAATCTAGAACAATCCAGGTGGTGTTTGAATACCTCTCTTGTAAGGAAAGCTTTCTTTTGCAGAATATATCAAAAATTCATTCATTGTTACATAAATAAGCATAG
The DNA here is from genome assembly GCA_023653725.1 of Bungarus multicinctus. Taxonomy (NCBI): domain Eukaryota; kingdom Metazoa; phylum Chordata; class Lepidosauria; order Squamata; family Elapidae; genus Bungarus; species Bungarus multicinctus. Next base: position 102,174,842 of record CM042836.1, on the reverse strand, counting down.
GGATTCTATGATTATGTTAATATTCTGGAATGCATTTATTTGTGGATCTCTTATTCCTATTGCCTCGGCAAATACACACACATATGCACAAATATACATACACATACACACACACACACATATACACACAGAACTTGTGATTTAAGGTTGAAATTAACAGTATGTGAGAATGAGGGACTAAGAGATGCTGCCTAAAAATTATCAAACAAGAGGAGGAGATCTTAGTTGCATAAATAGTCAGAGAAAGAAATTTAGAAAAGACCTGCCTTAATGGATCAGGCAATTAATAATCTTCTGCAGGACATCTGTGCTTTCAAATTTGCAAGTTTTTGTTAATGTAAGTAATATAATAATGAAGTAGAATTAGCTCATCTGGTTGTGTTTCTTGTGTGGTTTACCTTGAGGAAACTGATAGAAATTAATTCATCAGAAAATACCATGTGTCTTTAGAACTTTCCAAAGAGTACTTAAAAAAGGTTGAATTTCATTTTTTGGCTAGCATTGTAAGAAATTTGAGAGTTCTTCATTTGATCTCCTCTTGTCTTATCATTTGTGTTGGTTTCAGTTATAGGACATGTTAATGCAATCTTAGAAAGAAATGTAGTTAAAGATGTAAATGTGATGCTAAACTTTATTTCTAAAATATATTTTTGAAGTGTTTTGGTTCTACTGACCTTGGGGCTCAGTGAAAAAGAATAATCTTACATAAATAGAAATTTATCCTGCTGGTACTATGGAATTGATTCACAATACAAATTTGTTACCTAAAATTAAACTAATTCTCTATGAATACTAAATGGATATTATTATATTATATTATCACTTTTTTCCTTTAATTTTTCATTTCTTTCTCTTTGCATTATTTGATGTATTTTGATCATCATAAGTTATATAGGATTTTTTCACTGTATAACTACTACAGTACTTGTATTTTTTCCTTTTTTTCATTGTCATTTCAGATTTCTGCAGCATTAAAGAAAGGCCATGTCAGTTCAACTGAACTTTGTCAAAAATGTCTCTCGTTAATAAAAACTACCAAATTTCTTAATGCTTACATAACAGTAACAGAAGATACAGCATTAAAACAAGCTCAGGCATCAGAGGAGAGATACAGACAAGGTAGGATACTACTACTAAACAGTTGCTCTCTCCTAAAATTGTTAGTCTCTGAGCCTAATACTGTTTCCTCAATAGAAATAATTAATTAATTATCATAAGAAATATATCACTGTTGTTTTATTTATACAACAGAAAAATATTACTTCTTTTTTTTAAAGTAACTGTCTATGGAAGTTCTGTTTAAAGTAATATTATTTTTCTCTGGGTTTCTCAGAGCTTGTAAATGGCCTACATATATTTGCTGGTTTAGATGTTGTCATGATCCACAGGAAGAACTTAATATAAGAGAGCAGGTAGTTTTTAGATCAGATGTTTTTTCATAGATGTTCCTTTATCTGAGAGAGATAATTTATTATTGAACCTATGTGTCAATATGGAATTCCAAAATAATATATACTTCCCTTTATCTAGAGTTGAGACTTAGTTCTCACAATAAGCCATAACATGTTTTGTTTGTTGTTAGCATGACATACAGACCCAAGAATTTGGCTTATTGTGTTGTATGAATCAAGCCATTATGGCTTAGTTGTGCATATTGTGCATACAGGTAATCCCTGACTTACAACCAATCACTTAGTGATTATTCAAAGTTGCAGTGGATCTTTCCAAGGCTTTGGAACGGGATGCCCCCGGGGCTACGAACAACCACTGACCTGAGGGCGTTCAGACGTGACCTGAAAACCTGGCTCTTTGAGCAAGCCGGCCTGAGCTGACTCAAATGGGATTTTTAAATAAAGGGTTTTAGATTAGTTGGGGTGGGGTACGAAAGTTTTAATTTATTTTAATCGGGGGTTTTAGATTTTTATTGGGGTAGCCTATAATTTAATTCTTTTTAAATCATATTTATCTCTGTGTTTGTATGCATTTTAGTTGGCTGTTCACCGCCCTGAGTCCTTCGGGAGAAGGGCGGTATATAAAATTATGAAATAAATAAATACTTACAACCCAGTTTCAAAGTTCCAATGGCAGCATATGCACACGCATGCACACACGTGCACCCACACACACTATGCCATTATGTGGTCATATGTTAGACATTTGGCAACTGGCCCCCATTTACAGCTATTTACAGCATCCTGTAGTCACATGATCAAATTTATTACTTTTTTTGCTGTAAACCAGCATTAACTTAGTTTCAAACATCCACAGGGTGCAGTGGGTTTGCTTAACAACCAATGTGTTCTTCTAACAACCACTGAGAAAGATTTGTAAAATCAGACGCAATCATCGGATGATCTGCTTAATGATTGCCATGCTTTCAACCATATTTCTGGACTTAGTTACAGTTGTAAGTTGAGGTCTACCTGTATTGCATTGTCATATTGTATTTTAAAAATCCTTATTTAACTCTGACAAAACACTGGTTTAATTATCCTCTTCATAATGAAGGTCAGCCATTGGGTGATTTAGATGGTATTCCTGTTGCTGTGAAAGACAACTTCAGCACTGCTGGCATTGAAACAACATGTGCATCCAAGATGTTAAAAGGTAAAGTTGATTTTAAAAAAACACAAGTCTACACTTTAGAGCTCTGATTCTTAGTGTCTTAATTGTCTCACACTAATCTAAGGGCTTTAATTGTGAAGCCTTTGATCATTTTGATAGCAATGCTATAGTTTTGTCATAGGTTTATCAAATTCAAAATAATATTTTCCTACAAAAGATTGAATAAAAAAGTAATGGAAAAAGGTAGGGAGAAAATCTAATACAGTTCATAAGAAAAATACAGTTGTTATTTGGCCACAGAATTCAGCTCTTGTGGTTTTGAGACATTCCAGACTAATTTTTTAGTCTTCAACTGATCTTTGTGATCAGTGAGTGAGCAAGAAATGGAGTTCTGTCATTAATAGCAGGAAACCAAGCAATTAGTTCCCAGTACCAGCTAATTCAAGGATGAAATTGCTGATTTCCTGATGCTATGGGCAAAACAACAACAGGATTAAAAACGATTTTTTTATATAGAATCATGGGACCATAAATAGCTGCCTACCATTGAGGCAGATCATGGGTACATGCAACCAAGTTTTAAGCATGTCCAGTGGCAGAATTTATCTGTGCTTCAGAGACAAATTTTTCTATCCCTGTCTCAACAGATTGAAACTGAAGTTTTGCAAATCACATGCTGTAAGACTGAGCCATATTTCTTATTTGTGGAGTCTGTTTGGAATGATTGATTTCTGCATTATTGATTTAGTAAATTTGTTGCCCATCTCACTGCAAGGTGACACTTTTTATATTATACTTTTTTTTGTTCCAGACAATTTTTTGATGTACATAATTACGTTGTTGTAACTACATAACTTGTAAATTTCAGTTGAAATCCAGTGTTATTTTTTTGCCTATGGAATAGCTCCACCAGCAGAACTGGATTCCCTTTTGAAGCCTCATCCCATCTGTATTTTGCAGGAAGAGGAGAGAAAAGCTGCATTGTAAAAAGCAGAAATTTGCTCTTGTGATGTGGATGCAGTGCAGCACTGATTTTATAGTTTGAAGTTCCCTCGCGACAGTATATCATAGTAGCATATCTTATATATAGTGGTTAAAATCAGTGGTGGTATTCAAATTTTTTTACTACTGATTCTGTGGGCGTGGCTTGGTAGGTGTGGCTTGGTGGGATGGCAGGGGAAGGTTACTGCAAATCTCATTTCCTCCCCACCCCACTAACCTGCTTTCCAGCTCCGTTCTCCTGTGCAGGGCAACAAAAGAAGACTGGGACTCGGGAGGCAGAGAATAGATGGGGGTGGGACCAGTCAGAGATTATATTTGCCGGTACTCCGAACTACTCAAAATTTCCGCTACCAGTTCTCCAGAACTGGTCAGAACCTGCTGAATACCACTTCTGGTTAGAATGCAGTACTGCAGGGTAACTCTGACTCACATTGCCAGGAGTTTGATTCCGTCGATCCTGACAGGGCTCAGCCTTCCATCCTTCCGAAGTTAGTAAAATGAAGATCCAGATTGTTGGAGAGGCCGATATGCTGACTCTGTAAACTGCTTAGAGATGTCTGTAAAAGCACTGTGAAGCAGTATATAAGCTTAAGTGCTATTCCTATTATGCACTGCCTTTTTTGACTGAAGATTCAAAAATCAATCAGATATATCAGATGAATAAAATATATTCGCAATGGTAAAACATTCTCAATTATTACAAGATAGAATCCTTAGCCAATCCAATATTTACATTTTTTTTCAGGTTATATCCCACCATACAATGCAACAGTAGTTCAGAAATTGCTGGATCAAGGAGCTGTACTGCTTGGAAAAACAAATCTAGATGAATTTGCCATGGGGTAAGTTGAATGAAATTCTTGAAAGGCCAAAAAAAGAAAAAAAATAGGCCACTTAATAATTCACAGTTCTTAAAATTTCCTTTTCAACTTGCTCATCCTAGGTCTGGAAGTACAGATGGAGCATTTGGGCCAGTGCGAAACCCTTGGAGTTATTCAAGGCAGTACAGAAAAAAATGTGCACCAACCTCCCCTGCTCAACATGATGATACTGCCTGGCTGATAACTGGAGGGAGCTCTGGCGGCAGTGCTGCCGCGGTGTCATCTTTCACATGCTTTGCGTAAGAGGATCTCACAACCTTGAGTTTCGAACATTGTAATATAAGTAGCCCTCGGCTTAGAACAGCTTGTTGAGTGACCGTTCAAAGTTACAACAGCACTGAAAAAAGCAACTTACGACCAGTTTCCAGACTTACGACCATTATAGCATCCCTATGATCATGTGATCAAAATTCAGATGTTTTGTAATTGACTCATACCGGTATTTATGATTCTTGCAGTCACATGAGATCCCCTTTTGAGACCTTCTGACAGGCAAAGTCAATGGGGAAGCCAGATTTAGTGAGCAACAGTTTGACTAATTTAACAGCTACAGTGATTCACTTACTTTTAAGTGCACTTACTGTAACTGCGGCAAGAAAGGTCATAAAATGGGGCAAACGCACTTAACAGGTGTTTCGTTTAGCAACAGAAATATTGAGCTCGATGGGGGTCATAAGTCGAGGACTACTTGCAGTAGGGCTAAGTACCGTTTCAAGTTCTTTACAAATTATAATGGAATTAAAGATACAATGGAATGCAAACATGCCTCTCCTGAGAGCTGAAAGGTAAATGGTCCAGTGCAAAATTACAGGTTGATCACACACATTTTAACTGTAACCTGTTTGTTTCTGCCTCAGCAGATGACAATATCTGGTCAATCTTGTCAGATCAGACATACTTAATTCGTGGATAGAAGGCCATCAGTAGATTTCAGAACAGCAGGATAGGGTAAAAAGAAAAAAAAATACAGAAGAAGATAATGGTAAAGCACCTGTGTTTGTAATTTGAGAAAACCCAATGGAATCCTCAAGAGTTAACTGAAAGGAAATGTAATTACATGTTTATTCATTCATTCATTCATTCAAAAATGGCTTTCAGATAACAGATATAAAAGGAGAGTCTAATGGGATACAGTCTTTTATTTGTTTCTGATTTCCATGAGTTTTTTAAATTCAATTACAGGGCTCTGGGATCTGATACAGGAGGTTCCACAAGAAATCCAGCCTCCCTCTGTGGAGTTGTCGGCCTAAAGCCCAGCTATGGCCTCATTTCCCGCTATGGTCTCATCCCACTTGTAAACTCAATGGATGTCCCAGGCATTTTAACCAGATGTGTTGATGATGCAGCTGCTGTGTTAGGTACAACAATTATATGTTTCCTTAAGCGTTTGTCCCAAGTTAAGTCTAATTTAGCAGTTCTCTTTTTCCTATTATGTCATGTGCCATTCCATTTCTTTCAGGTGTTCTTGGCGGGCATGACCCGAAAGATTCAACCACAGTGCAAGATCCCTTTTGTCCATTTCGGCTACCTAACTTGATAGATATGAAGAATCTTTGCATTGGGGTTCCTAAGGTAATTTGGGTATATGATTAGTGAGCCTTAAGTTACATTAAATGTAATACTAAATTGCATTAAATTAAGAAATTAGCATTAAGTTAGTGAGCACTAAAGATTAATTTAAATTAAATTAAACATGGGAGCATTTACCCTTCTATCTTTGATTCATGTTTTCAACCTACAAAGGTAATAAGGCCGGTATGGGAGACAGAAACCCTGGGCCTCTCCAAATCTTGCAGATTCTGCCAATCTTAAAATGATGAATAGTCAGAGACAGTGGGAATTTATAAGGTGTTTCTTTACACAGGTTCCTTATTCCTAGTTTAACGAGTACAACACTAATTGTATTATTATTTGGCATTAAGTTTTGTGTTGATTGTACTGATTCAGCATCATTTACCCAAAATAAAGTGAAATGTAAGCTTTCCCCCCCTTTTTATGGGGGATGTGATTCCAGATATTACTAAACTAATCTCGCAGGATCCAATCTGGGTTGGTTACTGGGAGCAGAGGTTGAGAAAGAAATTCCCTGAAGATGAGCTCCAGCACGAGTCTGAAAGCTCAGAAGACTAAAATCTCTGGTCCCACTGAGTCTGAAAGCTCAGAAGACTAAAATCTCTGGTCCCACTGATCGACCCGGATTGGATCCTGCAAGTGTCAAGATTCCTGTGATTACCCTAATTAAATCATGAGCTTCAAGCAAGCTTCAAAAGAAACCAAAAGATTTATTAGTAGCAACTTAATGCATTAACCTGTATGAAGCCAACTCTGGCACACATATTTACAGTCACCTGTGACTCTATTTCCCTCCCCCCTGGGTGTGTTATAACTCAGATTCTCCAATGAAGCTGTTCACCGGCTGGGTGTCATCAATCATGTTCTCCAATTAAGGATTTTTGTGGGCAGAAGATCCAGTAGCTTAGCTACAATCTGTGTAAGATAAGTGTTGGAATGTCTTCTGGTTTTAAACTGCCACACTGCTTCAGATTTCCTCCCCCCCCCCCCCCCCCCCTTGTTTATGGCAACTCTAAAACAGGCATAGGAATGCTTTGCGAGTTGACAGCAAGATTAGTTTAGTAAACTCTGGAGACACATCTGCCACAGATTGGATCCTGCAACATTATCCTGGGACTCATATATTTGCTTTCATTTGTAAACTAATCTTCCCAGCAGCATCAAGCACTACTGGCAATGGTAATAGATGCTAGAAGTTATAGTTCACAATACATGAAACGTACTGTAACCATCTCATATTTCAAGAATAAAAACATGTATTGCATGTTTTAGAGAGGATTATGAAATCTTTGGTTGTATTGTGAAATGTCTTTCTGCCTTCTAAATAGAAAGATGCCGGTACCAGAATAAAAATATAAAGGGAATGTGTGGCATTTTTCTTTTAAAACTTTTTTTTCTTTACAAAAACTTAAATTTCAAAACCAAAATCTTGTATTCAAGACTCATGTTTGTAGATAATGAAGTTCACATTCTGAACGTAAGACCAAAGCCTGTGATTTATAATTTTTCCTTCTCTACTTAACTGAATTGAGAATCGATTTTTTTTTTTAAAAAAAATTGTAAATACAAATTTCTCTAAGGACACTCTCCAGACATCGAGAATTTCACCATCATGATTCCCAGCCACATGGCCATAGAAGAATAGAATAGAATAGAATAGAATAGAATAGAATTCTTTAATGGCCAAGTTTGGTTGGACACACAAGGAATTTGTCTTGGTGCAAATACTCTCAGTATACATAAAAGAAAAGATATATTCGTCAAGAGTCAAGAATCATTCTTGAGATTTATGGGAACTGGAATCCATATACTTGGAGAGTGTCCAGATTGATGGAGGCTATTAAAAAGAATTCACTGTACTGTTACAGAAAGAAAAGCATGTGGAATTAATGAACATGGAATTGGAACTTGTTAAAAACATCCTTTATTTAATGAAGAACATGGCTGAAATGGCAGCTTATTCCATGTAACATCTATTTGCTATTGGCATTTCTGCACATTAATGTTCTTCAGAATTATTTGTTACAAAAAAAATAAGAGGATGGTGCTAGTTAATAATTATGTAACAGGAGAACTTAATATTAAACCTTACTTTGTAAATTTCTACTGTTTCTAGTTAGCATATATTTGTTTGTTTATTTAACAAATGTATACAGATGTGATTCTGGACTAAATATAATACATAAAAACAATTAACAAACATAAAATATTAAGTAAAAGCAGAAAAAAATAATTCAGGATAACAGGAGAGACGACTATCATTGAAATGACACTCATCTCAAGGGGAATTGGTGGGATTCAAATTTTTTTACTACCAGTTCTATGGGCATGGTTTGGTGGGTGTGTTGGAGCTTGGTGGGTGTGGCAGGGAATCCCCATTCCCTCTCCACTCCTGGGGGAAAGTTGCTGCAAAATCCCATTCCTTCCCCACCCCACTAACCTGCTTTCCAGCTCCCTATGCAGGGCAACAAAAGAAGACCCATCTGATCAGGTGGGACTCGGAAGGCAGAGAATAGATGAGGGGGCCAGTCAGAGGTGGTATTTTCTGGTTCTCCGAACTACTCAAAATTTCCGCTACCGGTTCTCCAGAACTGGTCAGAACCTGCTGAATACCACCTCTGAGAGGAATGGCATTCTGTACTCTTCAAGGACAGCCCCATGTAGAGCTCATTATAGTAATGCATTCTAGTAGTGAGAAGGGCATGAGTAACTGAGTAAAGCCACCGTTTAGAAGATGTATACTCTTCTAAAGCTTCTTAAGCCTATTTTAGGATTTATAAAATGTCTTAAAGCAAGTTCTTAGCATTGTTATTCATTTCATACTTAATGACTGCTATTATTTAATATTATTTAATATCATTCTTGATCCCTGAGCAAGAGCCCTTGTTATCCCAGGATTTTCCAAAAATAAGTTGACTCTGAGATGGGCTCCAGTTTAATATCAGATTCACGGCCATCTTAGCTGCCCTGTATAGAGACTGTCCCTAATACAGGTAATCCTCAACTTACAACAGTTCATTTAGCGACCGTTCAAAATTACCATGGCACTGAAAAAAGTGACTTATGTGACGTTTTTTACACTTATGACTTTTGTAGCAGCCCCATGATCATGTGATCAAAATGGTTGGGCAACTGGTTCATACTTCTGACTGTTGCTGTGTGTCCTGTAGTCGTGTGAATCTCTTTCGTGACCTTCTGACAAGCAAAGTCAATGGGGATCCAGTTTCACTTAACAATCATGTTACTAACTTATCCAGTGCAGTGATTCACTTAACAACTGGGGTAATAAAGGTGGTAAAATAGGGCAAAACTCTCTTAATAAATGTTTCACTTAACAACAGAAATTTTGGGCTCAATTATGGTCATAAGTTGAGGACTACCTGTACAGAATTAGAAATAAAGGTATAATCCAAGAGAGAAATTTCACTGTCAAACACAGGACTTTTCGTTGTCATCTCACAATTCACTTGAGCATTTTTGACATTTTCAGATCAGATGAACCCTATGTCACTGTGTTTATTTTGATTTGTCTGAGGAGCTTCCAAAGAAGTTTACAGAATAAGCTGGACTGGTTATCAAGTTTCCATAGTAATAAGATATGAGTGTCTTGTGATTTTCTGTTTTACTGCGCATGTGTGGAGGGGAGGAGTTTTATTTCCACTTCATCTTTCATTATAGCTTTCTTTCGCTTGCTTATTAGAATGGTACTGCTGTTTCTTTTGTTTCTTAGTTATTTTGTAAATAAAGTATGCTGGCAACAGAAAAACAAGATTCATTTCTTCTAATTTACAAAACTGAATGTTTTCGTTTTGACACCCTATGAAATGTGGCTGGTTGTTTATAACATTTTGCTTTCTCCTTTCTTCCTCCCTCTCCCAGGAATACCATACTGCAGGATTATCTAGTGAGACTCTAGCTGTGTGGTCCAAGGCAGCTGACCTCTTTGAGAGGGCTGGAGCTAAAGTGATGGAAGTGAGCCTGCCCCATACTTCCTATTCCATTGTCTGTTATCATGTGTTATGTGCAGCAGAGGTAGCTTCTAATATGGCTCGATTTGATGGTCTGGAGTATGGTAAGCCTTCTCACTGCTGAATATTAAGTCAACTCTTAAATAATCACATTTAGTTTATTTGCAACCAAACTCTATGTAGTAAAAATCTTAATAACAAAAAATAATATTAAGAATGTTGGTTCTTTAATTGACAACTCATTTGGCAATTCATAAGGGGCTCTATAAAATATGACTTCTAAATAGCCTTCATTCTTATAATAACTTGTTCATCTGACTAAACCTAAGGAAGCTTGCCAGGTCCAGCAATGTGACAAGAGTTGCATTCACACAATGTGTAAAGCCTACACTGTTATTTTGGGGAAAAAAAAGCCAGTTACACACAGCCAGTTAAAGCAAAGTCAAATCAGTTATATCATGGCTTAGTATGGATATGTGAGAGAGAGCCAGTTTTGTCTTGTAATTCAAGGACTATATGCAGAAATCCAAGTTCTAGTCTTCCGTTGGCCTACTAGTTGAGTGATCTTGGACCACTCACTCTCCTTTTAACCCTACAAAGAAGGCAAGGACAAACTATGCCATGCAGGGTTGCTAGGAGTCAAGTTTATGGTTAATTGAATATTAATCAGAGTCAATAAATAAAAATATATCGTTGGTTGATGATACAGGAAGTAAAACATTTTAGCAGGAGAAATCTGATATCTGGCATATCTCCCTAATCTTATACTAAAGTTTGAGATAACAACAGGAACAATGGAATTGACGTTTTATGGATATTAGTAATGTTCTGAGACATTCCAGGAAGTTGTACTGCAATCTTTTTGTTTTGAGTATAAAAATAATTCTAATTCTGATGGTGGATTTGTTGATAATTTGGTACCTAGCAGTGAAAAACATAATTGGAAATAATGGCCTCAGAAATTAGAGAAAACCAGTACCAGGGTACAATAGGATTAGAGAAGAAATGTTCTACATTAACCTTTCTTAGAATATCTCACTTAGATATAAACACAGAAAATATTTAGACCTGGGTGGATAATCTAGTTAGGCCCTGTTAACTTGAGAAGCTTCAGCTGTAGAAAACTGCAACAATAGAAGATTTTGAAGAAGTCTTCAAAAGAAAAAACAAGGAAGTCCAGTTACCTCCTGAAAAAGCACTTTTGGAATAGAAGATTTTGCATTCAAAAGTCTAAGCCAAATATTTTAAAATTCATCAACCTGCATGAAAAAAAAACAATTGAGCTTTTTATGTACACCTGTCTGTGAATCATATCTCATAGAATGAGGATAATTAAATACATGAGGATCCACTAATATGTTCCAGAATAACAAACAACTTATAAAGAGTGAGCCAACTCTGAACCAATAATGAAATAATTGTTTAATTATAGGTGACCAAGTCTGTGCTAAATCTTTTTTATAATAAGAAAAGTCTCATTGAATTGAGTTGAGGCTTGATGAATGGTGGAAATAACTTTATTATGTTTTGGAAGAGTATTTTTATCTTGAAGGAAATATTGTCTCAGATTTGTCATTTGAGGAATTATCTGATTACAACAAAAATACAGTCTTAAACTCAACTGTGTCCTGTACTCAGGTCTAACTGAAAAATAAATACAATGTTACTGAAACCATGCAATTCTGAATCATTCCTGCTTGATAACATTTTCCCTTGTGCTTATTAAGTTCTCTGAGCACCGATATTGTCCATTCAACATCTTGACCATTAAATTTTTGTGCCCAGCATTTGATTGAAGAGAAGAACAACAAAGCTAGGACATATTGCTTGAATTCAAAATATTTATTTCAATGTATAAAACACTACATTGCACAACTGATGTTACAGAGCCATTGTTTGCTTAATGCCTTATGCTAGGCTAATTTTGGAAATACTTCATTCTAAATTTATTTATGAGCCACAGTGGCACAATGACTAGAATGCAATACTGCAGGTTACTTCTACTGACTGCTGGCTGCCCATAGTTCAGCAGTTCCATTCTCACCAGCTCAAGGTTGACTCAGCCTTCCATCCTTCCGAAGTGGTTAAAATGAGGACCCAAATTGTTTGGAGCACTCTGTAAACCACTTAGAGAGGGCTGTAAAGCACTATGAAGCAGTATATAAGTCTAAGTGCTATTGCTATTTATCTAAAACATTATAACCAACTCTGGGTGGCTTGCAATCACAAGTTAAAACAACATACAAAACCATATTGAACTATAAAACTAAACATATTATACCATTAAAAACAACAAAAACCTGATGCCAAGTCAACCTTCTAACGTGCAATTATCTAATCTTATCCCAGTGCTTAGGGGGAAAGCCAGGTCTTATGGAAGGCTGGAGGGTAGAGGCTATGAACCTCGGGGCAGAGTGCTCCATTGAGCAGGGGCTGCCACAGAAAAGGCATACTTCCCAGCTTCTCCATTAGATGGCAGTACTGAAGGGAAGGAACTAAGACCTTGCCCGCTTAATGTTTACCAAATCCACAGTGATTGTAATATGATAAAATATGGAGGCCCCAGTATATGTAGAGCTCTTTTCTACTCTGTCCAATGACTCTGTATAGAATTATTTGAGAAGTTTTCATAATTTGTGCTATTGAATAGGGATATAGAAAATTTAATTGGATTATTACATCTGGATTAAATGAAGGTACGATGAAGCCTATTTCTTGATCATTTATTTCATGTATCTTTTTGTCTTTGTGGAAAAATAAAGTAGGAACCAAAGTTCCAGGCAAGCCTTGATTTCAAATCTTGGTTTAATGTTGGCATGTAAATCTTGCCTTGTTTCAATATATTAACCCTAGTATTCTAGGTAAGGTACAGTATCAATGGGAATTGCACTTAATTTTAGCTCTCTCTCTCATTTTCCTTCTTTAGCAAGAATCAGGAAAAAGAGACATAAAAAGGTCACATTTAGTCATCTTTGGGGAGGATTTCCATTTCTTAGTACCATCCTTCTTGTGCAAGAAATATTTGGTGAAGAAGGTTCAGCTCAGTCCTTCTAACTGCTAGATCAGGTGTCAACTGTTAAAACCCATGTAAAATGTTTAGCTTTTGGGCTCGGGGTGGGCTGCTGGGGGTTTGCATGGGTTTGGGAGAGCCCCTAGCTAAGATTCTATGCAGTTCGGAGAACCCCCAAATCCCACTCATGGCTGGCCCCACCCACCCCTCCCCTCCCAGGAGTCCCCACGCGGCCTGTTTTGGATGCAGGTAAGTGTAGGGCGTGTGCAGAGACTCAGGGAGGGCAAAAAATGGGCCTCCCGGAAGTTCGGGAAGGCAGGTAATGGGCCTGTTTCCAGCTTCCAGAGAGCCTCCGGAGCCCGGGGAGTCCATTTTCGCCCTCCCGGAGGCTTGAAGAAAGCCTCTGGGACCTGGGGAGGGCAAAAACACTCCCCCCCACTGTGGTGCAAGAGGGTGACTAGATTACACCCGCCATGGCCACACCCACCCAGCAACCGGGCAGAGAACCCATTGCTAAAATTTTTAAAGCCCACCCTGTTTGAGCTGACGTATAAATGAAATGTAACGGGTTTAGCAACAATAAGTCAGTTTGATAGCTTTTTATGATGAGTAGGATTGTGTAGTTCACGGGTGTCAAACTCACCACATCTCATTGATGTCATGTGACATATCGTGACATATTTTCCCTTTGCAGAGCTGGGGTGGGCATGGCCTGTGTGTGACGCATCCAGTCCGCAGGCCACCAGTTTGACATCTCTGGTGTAATTTAATCAGCTTTGAATGTTTTGGGGATATGTTTGTCAACTGCTGATTGCTTCTTCTCCTTTTAGGGCATCGCAGCAGTGCTGAGCAGTCCACAGAAGCTTTGATTGCAGCCACACGCCGGGAAGGTTTTAATGATGTTGTAAGGGGAAGAATTCTATCAGGGAACTACTTCTTGCTAAAACAGTATGTTTCACACATTTTAAAGCTCAATGTTACAAAACCGATGTTTTATTTGTTGTTCAATTCAAACTACGCATGTGGGTACAAGATTTTTTCATCTTGTCAAAATTTTGATTAGGTAACCATGGCAATGCTGCAATGGTCATAAGTGTGAAAAACAATGATACGTCACTTTTGTCACTGCCACTGTAACTTTAAATGGTCATTAACAAAAGATCAAGGACTACCTGTATCTTAAAATTATGCATAATCCAGTAGGTCAAGAATTTATTTTATTTGTTAAGGGAACTCCCAATATGTGCAAAGGCAGACATGCTTAATATCCTCCCTTTGCAGCCCTACTAAGATGACTGAATAAAAGGAAACTTCCAGTGGTGTTAAAGTTTATATTCAAAGTTATTTTATATCTTTAAATCAGGGGCACGTATAGCTCCTAATCCCCAAAGTTCACCCATTCTTTTAATAAAGAACTTGTACCCCAGTTGTTAATAAACTGAAACTCTGAGAGAGATGGGTGGTTAAAGATAGGGCGTATAAAAATAAATAAATAAACTTTCAGCATCATTAGTAAGCAGAGGCAATAGTGGTCATTTCATTGCTGGAGCTGAAAAGTTCATGTTCATTCATGTATGAGGCTCAGTGACATAGATGGGTGATGCCAGGTATTTAGAGATGGCCTGATAATAAGTTCAAGAGTCAAAGATCTGGGGATTTCCCAATAATTAGAATAGTTAGTTTGGGAAACTGCAATATGAAAGTATCTAGGGTCCACCAGTATGGAGAAAGTTCAAGGGAAAAAAAAGTGTTAGATATCTGGAAAGATACAGAATCACTGAAAGACATGTGCTAAAGTTCAGAACTATATATCAAGTAGTAGTAAAATGTTACTTTCCTATGCAGTTGACGCATCCTTGAATTGTGAGTGCTTGTTACAGAATTTTATGTCTATCTTTAGCAATAAACTTCACTTTTCAGACTGTGTTAAAACAGATACTGCCCTATTGACAGGTTGAGGCCAGTATCATGATTTTGTTTTAGTAATAGCTTTAGAAATACCAGTGCCCTGCTTCAAAGTATAGCCATCCACCAATTGCCTAGCCAGCTAGAAAACTAAAATAATGGTTCACTGTACATTTTTGGTTTCTTACGGGACTTCCTCCCTTCCCCTTTAGGAATTATGAGAATTATTTCATCAAAGCTCAGAAAGTAAGAAGACTCATAGCCACTGATTTTGCAAAACTCTTCTGTTCTGGTGTGGATATACTACTCACCCCAACTACCTTGAATCAGGCTATGTTGTATCAAGAATTCATCAAGGAAGACAACAGAACTCGCAGCACACAGGATGATCTCTTCACTCAGGCTGCCAACATGGCCGGTAAAAAAAGTGGAAGTTTTTATTGTAGACACTCTTTGTTTTGTGAATTAAAACCAGGCAGCAATTGTTTCATTCAATAGGTAAAAGCTTCCAACCTTCAGGAAAATCTGGTCCCTTACAAAACATATTCACTGTAGAATTTCCCATCATAACGCTGACAATACAATATTTATTTTTATTTACTTAAAATATCTGTGTAGTCACCCATTTTCTAGCCAATTCTGGGCATTTCCAAATGAAAAGTTAAAAAAACAAAAAAACCTATTAAGACTGAAAAAACTAAACATATTAAAACATTAAATACAACAAAAACCAGGCACCAAGTCAGACTTCTAATGGACAGTCAGATGAGATTAACCTTGGCTTACTTGATACTGCAATCTTCTACTTGTAGCTATTCAAAGTATTGCTGATCCACACTCTGTCCAAATTTGAGTAAATCCCTATAATAAGTCAACTGATAATTTGCAAAATTACATTTGATTGTTTTCAGATAATCTTGATCAGAAAAAAAAATCCAAAACAAGAAGGAAATATGTAATGATGTTTATGTCATGAGGAGTTTTAAAGGTATATGTAATTGTAACAAGAACAACTCCTGAAGTTTGGTTACAGCAGTACTCTGCCAAAGCTTGATCAATTGTGTCTTTGAGTATGTTTGTATGCAATTTTCTAAATTAACAAGTATGAGCAAATAAATACATGGTTGCTGAATTTACCCATTTAGCAAAGGGATAATTTGTTGAGATGAAACCACATGAAAAAACCCAAAACATTTTCAAGTGATTTTTCATATTAGTTTATCAAAGCAGCAGTTAGTGCATAATGAGTGAGAAATTAAATTCAGTATATTTGGAACTTTAATATGAAGCTATAATGATGAATAGTTAGGAAGAATATTTGAACCTCAGAATGATGAAACCTTGCTTGTGTCCCAATAAAGGACAATTTGCATCAATCATCCATATTTATTCCAAGACACTAGAGATACTCAATATTAGTTTAGATATTATGCAATAATAAATAGTTATCAATGTTTATAAAAGAAATGTTTTAAGAAGAAATGAAGGTTGGGTTTTTTAATCTTAATTAAATACAGCTTGAAAAGCTACAAAACTAACTTAAATATTTGCCTTTAAGAGAGAGAAATACTTTTGCTTTAGTTTTTCTGTTGTACTCTATATTCCTTATCAGACAATGCAAAGAAAGAAATGTTTGTTTGTCTTGCAGGGTTGCCAGCTGTAAGTGTTCCTTCAGCCCTCTCACGAAAGGGCTTGCCGATTGGATTGCAATTTATTGGCCATGCTTTTCATGAGCTGCAGCTCCTCACCGTAGCCAAATGGTTTGAAACACAAGTGCAATTCCCTGTCTTAGACCTAGAAGGAATTATGGATCCTCTTGATACCATGTCTCACCAGGAGAAGTCAGCATTTTTTTCATGAGCAATGATGGGACACTTTATTATTTATACAATAAAAAAAAGATTTAGAAAAGTACAAATCTCTGTGTATCAAAGCTTTCAATATACTATTTTTTATAAACGAAACACTTCTCATTAAAGACGTAATAAAGACCTATTAAAATACAGAGTTAAATTATCCAGATTATTTATTGAGCAATCACACTGATTTCAAGTTTGGAATTGATAGTTTCTAAAGCACTGTTAAATAAAAGGCTAGTTGATTTTTACAAAGCAGTAGTTAAATTTCACAGATGATTGCTAATGTGAGTGAAAAGGGTTGACATTCTGTTTATTATTCCAAAGTGCTAGGCATATGGGCATCATATATGGATAATGGATACTTTATTCAAAAGCCAATAGTGCAAGCAAGTTTAAAAGAAGAATATGAGTATGAATATCAGGTCAGCCTCAGTATTCCCTGACTTTTTATCCTTTTGAATGATTTTCAAGTAAACTGGCTGTCTTGTAGATTTTTTGATAAAGGGAAGAAACTTGCCTCTATGCTCTTCAGTTCATTTAGTTATAAGGATGTTCCACTTTATTTTGTAGCCTGAGTAGTAGCAAACTACATAAATGTAAAGACAGCAATTTAGTCAAATTGGTTGCAGGTTTAAAGTAACTTTTTTGGTATTTCTTTCTTAATTTTAAATGAAGACTCCACACACACACACACACATCAAATTAATTGCTTCCTAGATCAATTTTGCTTTTCCAAAAAATATTCTGTTTTGTAATCTGATTTGTCTTTTATTTATTTATTTATTTATTTATTTATTTATTTATTTATTTATTTATTTATTATTTAAATTTGTATACTGCCCCCTCTCCCAAGGGACTCGGGGCGGTGCACAGCCAGATAAAAAACATATAAATACATATACAATAATTTAAAATGCATTAAGAGAATTAAATAAATTGGCCATTAAAAATTAAGAAGTAGGGAATTAAGAAAATTAAAACCACTTAAAACCAAATTTAAAACCATTACACATAACTCTAGGCCAGACGGGCTAGATGGAATAGGTGGGTTTTAGTGCGCGTTGAAAGGTCAATAGGTCGGGGACGGCCTCATCTCCGAGGGCAATTCGTTCCAGAGGGAGGGTGCTCCCAAAGAGAAGGCCCGAACTCTCAGGGTCGCCTGCCGTCCAGCCGGCGGCCCCCCGAGGAGGCCCGCCCTATGGGAGCACACTGGTCGACGAGAGACCGACGGTGGCAGCAGGAGGTCCCGTAAATACCCAGGTCCCGAGCCACGGAGCGCTTTAAAGATGGTCACAACACCTTGAATCGCATCCGGAAGGCTACCGGGAGCCAATGCAGCTCGCGCGAAAGTGGTGTAACATGGGAGCTCCGAGAAGCCCCCAAAACCACTTGCGCAGCCGTATTTTGCACCAATTGGAGCCTCTGGGTGCTCTTCAAGGGGAGCCCCATGTAGAGAGCATTGGCATAATCCAGGCGGGAGATGACAAGGGCGGATGTGACCGTGCGAAGTGCATCCCAATCCAGAAAGGGCCGTAATTGGTAGATCCTATGGACTTGATAAAAGGCCCCCCTGGTGATGGCTGCTATATGGTCTTCTAACAACAGCCCTACATCCAGGAGGACACCCAAATTGCGCACCCTCTCCATGGGGGCCAGAATTTCCCCCCCCCCCCCCCACGGCCAGCGAAGGAGTAAGCTGGCTGTATCGGGGCGCCGGAAAGCACAGCCACTCGGTTTTGACCGGGTTGAGCTGAAGCCTGTTCCTCCCCATCCAACCCGCACAGCTTCCAGGCACCAGGTCATCACTTCCACCTGCTTTGTCAGGGTAGCCTGGGGTAGAAAAGTACAGCTGAGTATCATCAGCATACTGATGGAATTCTACCCCAAAGCAATGGATGATCTCACCCAGCGGCTTCACATAAATGTTGAACAGGAGGGGCGAGAGTACCGACCCCTGAGGTACCCCACAGATCAGGGGCCTCGAGGTCGATCTCTGCCCTCCTGCCAACACAAATTGCGAGCTGTCGGAGTGGAAGGTGGAGAACCACCGTAACACAGTGCCACCCATTCCCAACCCCCCCAGCCGCCTAATAAGATACTGTAGTCAATAGTATCAAAAGCTGCTGAGAGATCTAATAGGACCAGAACAGAGGAATACCCCCTGTCACGGGCCCTCCAGAGATCATCAACTAACGTGACCAATGCCATTTCCATATTTATCAGCCTTGGCCTAATATCATAATTATCATTAATTATCTTGCAAAATATATTTCTTCTTCAAAGAAGTAGCTAATCTAGATATTTAATTCTCCACATGGTCAGAACAACTAATTAGAATATACTGAAGCTGTTTTATTTCCTTTTTGAAAATGAAATGTTTTTACCACTAATCCCAACGCAGAAAGGACAAATAACATTTATATAAAACACAAATAAGGAAAGC
Organism: Bungarus multicinctus; assembly: GCA_023653725.1. Lineage (NCBI taxonomy): Eukaryota > Metazoa > Chordata > Lepidosauria > Squamata > Elapidae > Bungarus > Bungarus multicinctus. The sequence continues at coordinate 102,155,637 of CM042836.1, read as the reverse complement.
TTTATATTTTCAGAATTTGAATAGAGACCCCTCAACCATTGCACTGTGCCCATATTCCCAGGGTGCCATTCCTTGGGTTGTGGGGAGGGGTCTTAAGTATCAGTCCTCAATTAATCTACAACTCAGCTGCTGCTTCAGCAAAAATTGCAAGGATAGCAATGCAGTTTTGCAAGGAGTAGTGGGCCTGGTGGCCCCTACTGATGGTGTTTCAACCCAGGAGGAAGATAATTTAAAATCTTTCTGGCTGACATCTGTTCCCAAGGGATATTCAGCAAAAAAATAATAATAATTACTGTATCAGCCATCAGACCAGTTGAACTTCCTGACCTTTTTCTTAGCCCTTCCATAGGCTTCTGCCTTTAGATGAACCTTAGGAAAATCAAAAGGTGATGAAACCCAGGAGATAACTTGCATCCGGAGAACAGTGTAATAAATTCACTTTTTGAAACAATGGAAGTCAAATACCTAATATTCAAAAGAGTTGATTGGGAAAAGAGAACTACAGGGAAAGCAAGGAAATGAAGCAATCACAAACTAATTAACTAATGAGTTAACTAATTACCTCCTTGAATAAAGTACATATTCATTGCCAAGAGGAGGGTGAGAAAGAGAATTCTGAGACTTTGGTTGGTTGCTGGTAGGAAGGTCCTTCTTTATCTCTCTGCCCCCCTCTTTAAGTTCTTCTTCCCAGCCTAATTGAATGAGGGGATTTTTAAAAAGCCAGATTCTTTAGAGAGACTGATTGTGACTTTGTCCAGTCAAGGACAGTAGTTCTTTTCTGATGCATTGTGACTAGAATACAAATCAGGAATGGCCCACGGATTAAACTCACCTTCCTAATGAACCTGGATGGAATTATGAAAGTATGGGAGAAAGAGAGTCCGTTCTCTCTTTTATAAAAATTATATTGGAGATGCTTTTCTGGAAAAGAAAAACAAATCAATTTTTTTCAGGCCTGTTAGCATAGGATCAATTTACCAGCTTCTTTTAGACGCACTATTGGACTAGGCCGAACCTGAGGATTATCAACCAAACATTGATAGGGTAAAATAGCAAGAAGATGACAAAGGGCCTGTCCATGGACTTCCAAACAGGAGGATCCCAAATGATCACTCTCAAATCATCCTTTCTTCAGTGAAACCTAAGATCTTATTCGGGGCGGGGAAGTAACCAATTTAAGTGATTTTTTTTTTTTAAATTCTGACTTCTCTTGTTTTTCTTATAGCACTCTATTCACAATCAAATATTTTTGGTAATTAAAAGTTGACTTTGTTAGTTTTATTTAGCTCATTTCAATCTTTCCCCTTGTTCCGAATGCAGGACTGCATAATTAGTTAAAGAACAAGAAGGTAAAATAACAGATCTTTCTATCTGGGCAGGCTAGAGGAGTCAACATGAACAGCCAGACTGGTGCCATTACCTTTTACTGAGAATCCTTGAAAAAAAAAGAGAGTTTAAATTGTTTATAGTACACTACTTCTATTGAATTGTGCCAAGCATGCTCAAGTTACAAGTCTTACTAGACTAGCTAGCTGATGGCTTTATTTTTTAAAAGCATATTATCCTGCTCTTTATCTTTAAAAAAACTTTTCCAGAATAACTTATATCAAAGCAGTAATAATAAAGCAATTATTTCACATGAGGCAAAGACTGGGATTGAGGGGTCCAGGAGGGAAGGGAAGAATAAATCAACAAAACTAAGGCACTATCAATTAGCTGCCATATATTAATTAGAAGAACCTACATAACAAAATGGATCCTGGAAATGGAGCTCATAACTCAAGAGACAGCAGTGTGATCTTGATTCTCAACCACCTCCTTCTGCCGCAGATAGACAGATAGATAATCAATAAACCCATCTAGTTCTGTTTTGTTCTACAGGTTCACCCAAGTTCAAGTTCTTTTTTGTAGGCCGGTTTTGCTGTATTCCATCTTGGAAAAGGGGATTTAAAATATTGATACAGAAAATAACCCATAAATTTGGCTAAGGGCTGCATATCTTCGGTAGTGTATAGAATTTTCAGATAGGCCGAACAGATAGACCGAAATCATTCAGCAGAGAAAGTGAATGGTTTCTAAAATGCCAAACACATCACCCACTTCGATAGATCTGTTTTCAAAATTACATCCTTTGGGTGCTTCCTTTTAGCTGGATTCACAAATTTAAGCCTAGTTTGTTTTACTACATAAAGGTGGAATACATGTAACACATCAAGCCCAAATAAAATTGTGTCTTTCAGAAAGCTTTAACTTTGAAATGTACAAAGGAAGTATACATTACTGCGGTTATTTTTAAAAAATGTATGGTCACCTGGCTGAGTTTGCAGTTTCCACTTTTTTATGGAGATAGCAATCGCTTTGTGGAAAGGACCTTTTGTTATTTAATAGGAGAGTCCCTGACATTCTGAAAAGAATGTTTACCTGAATAGGCTGGTACCTCCTGCAACAATACTTCTTATCATCAGCAAATCCTAAAAAGTCTTTTTAAAACAAAAACTGACAGCTGAATGTTGCAGTTGGGATTTAATGGTGGGAAGGCATCTTAATTTTTTTAAAGGGGGTACTCAAGAAAGATTATATCAGCCATTATCAGGATATTTAGATTTTAAAATTGATTTGTAGGGATTGGTGGATGACCCAAAGCTGCTTTTTCAAGAGGCAACTGCACTTTCTGGTTTTTCTTTGAAGATGTTTTGCTTCTCATCCAAGAAAATTCTTCAGTTCTGACTGAAACATCCAGTCAGAGTTGAAGAAGCTTCTTGGATGAGAAACAAAACATCTTCAAAGAAAAACCAAAAAGTCCAGTTGCCTCTTGAAAAAACACCTTTGGGACAACATGACCTGAATGACTGAGAATCTCCATAGACATTTAGGGATTCGTGGAATTTCTTCCAGCTCTTTGAATAGAGATCCCAAAAAAATAAGGTTAGGAATCTGGGCAGCCCTCACCTTGAAAGACAAGCCTTTCAAGTGTTGGAAGAATTATCCCTCTGGGTTCAGTTCCAAGTGGGGAAAAAGACACTGGAAACATGGAGACTGTTTGGAAAGATGGTTTAATGGTGGACAGGACCACATAGCTTGGAGCTCCAAGGTGAAAAGGATGGTCACATGCTTTAAGATGTTGGGTGAAGGAAAAGAAGGGCGGGCTAAGATGCTGAGAGACCTTTATATAACCTCTGTTGGGCCCCACTTTGTGTTTCCTGTTCCTGTGCAAGAAATGTATCCCATTGGCTGTCAGACTCCCAGAGGCGGGGGTCTTAACTAACTTTGTAGGCTTTGTCTGGACCACATGGTTTCACCTGAGTGTTGGTTGATACAATCTTCCCAGGGCAGGTGGTGAGATGGGTAGAGGCCTTTATTATGTAGAATACTCTGGACTAGGCCTTAATGGCCCATTAGCAAAGGTGGGGGGGCTGAGTTTTTGCCTCTCTGAGGTGGGTTTCTGCTTCTGAGTTTCTACTCTTTTTAGGGGAAATATTCTGCCTTTTTAATATTTCCTAGGATACTTCATTTTTCTAGAAGAGGGTTGGGTGCTAACTTCCTACACAAGCAACCTTCCCATCTTTAATCTATCTGATTCTCAACAACACCCCTCCCAAAATTGTATTTTTGGATGTCCTGCATAAGGAAGATAAGTGTAATCTATTTGCATTTGGCCAATACAGGATTTCAATGAAAGGAAACAGACTAATACTGGATATCCCCTCCTCCCGTTTGATCTCTTTCTCAAACAAGGGGTGTTGTTAATCGCCTCTCTGGCCCCAAGCTTAATTCATTCAAGGCCATGAATGCGGAAAGCTCTTTTAAAATGGCTGCTGCTGCTGCTGTAAATGTATTTCTGTTTGGGAATCAAGATTTAAGAGTTAGTAACCATAGCAATCAACAAGCTTATCTCAATGAGGTGGTATAGCCATTCCTTTCTCTTTTACCACTCTGGCAAGCTATTCATTAAACCATCACCTGTGGGTTCTTCCATGCAAGCTCATTATGCAAATGTCACATTTCCATGCTGGCCCACATTTATACTATAAAGGTGCTAATGAATTACCATGACGTTGCAGCCATTTCAGGACATAAAATGTTAAGGAAAAGAGAATGGGTAGAATTAGATCTTGGAGCATTTTTCTCTCTTTGCAGAACACATCCTCTTTATTAGTAGTAGTATTGCGATTTTTAAATAAAAGAATGGTTTAAATGTCATAATGGCTCTATCTTTTATCCGAGGGGGGTATAGGTAGTCATTTTGTAAAGTCTCCCTTCTACACAGTTGTCAGATGCCAAAAAAGAAACAAGAATGAAGAAAGCATTGACTATTCTGCATTATTAGAATCTTTGGCATAGATAAGGCTTCTCATATTGAATATGTATGTTTGTTATCATGTAGAAAAGTACTCAAAGTGCCATAGGCAAAATCAACTATTCCTCTATTTATATCCTCTCTGTAAATTGGATGTTCATGGTTCAAAAGCCTAGTGCATCAGGTCAGCACTGGAGCAAAACAGGCTATTGTAGACAATATATGGAAACTTTAGCAAGACTACTTATCAGCACAAAGTTGGAAAATTACAGAAGTACTCATCACAATGGAGGAGTAGGTTATGAAGATGGCAGAACTTGTTTGATTAGAGAAAAAACAACTACTTTCATGAAAAATTTTATGGACTTTTTGCTGAAATTGGATAAAAGTGAACTGGTGATTTGGGGGGGGCGTTGATTAAAAGGTTGAATATGGAAAGAAGGGAACTATATTATATAGTTCTAAGGGGAGAGACAAGATAACAGTTATTTTTAACTTCTAAAGAAGATTGGAAGCTGCTTCATTAACTTTTTTTTATCTGTTTCAAACACTTTTTCTTTTCTCTATTTTTATTTTATACATTGGTTCTTGTTTATCATTCATGTAAAAACTTTCAATAAAATGATAATTAATTTTTTAAAAAATAATAAATGTCCATATCCTTGCTCTTCAGTTAAGTCTAGATAAACCTGCCCTAATCTTTAGTCATTCAAATATGTTGGATTATACTATTATCACCAGGCATGAAGGCTCAATGTCATCATTTATTTGGAGATCTTACCAGAAATAGCAGATGAAGGTGTCAAGAGCTGGCATACGAATAGTAATGTGCAAGGCATTGCGAAAGATATTCTCTAATATTACATGTCGATTTGCTGGATAGAAATAGAACAACAGAACAACAGAGTTGGAAGGGACCTTGGAGGTCTTCTAGTCCAATCCTCTGCTCAACCAGGAGACCTTATATGATTTCAGATAAGTAGTTGTCCAATCTCTTCTTAAAAGGACCGTCCATAACTTCTGAAGGCAAGCTGTTCCACTGAGTAATTGTTTTAACTGTCAGGAAGTTTCTTCTTTGTTCTAGGTTGGCTTCCTCCTTGATTAATTTCTATCCATTGCTTCTTGTTCTGCCTCTACGTGCTTTGGAGAGTAAGTTGACCCACTCTTCTTTGTCAGCAGCTCCTTAGTTATTTGAATACTGCTATCATGCTGCCCCTAATCCTTCTTTTTGTTAGACTAGATCAGGGGTAGGGAAAATTGGTTCTTTTATCACTTATGGACTTCAACTCCCAGAATTCCTGAGTGAGCCATAAAAAGTTCCCCATCCCTGTCCTACTGCTTTTTCAGTTGTAGGACAATGTACAAATGTAGGACGTTTGTCTTATATTTGTATATTAAACAGTCCCATTCAAGTCAAAAATTGATTTCCCTCACAACTGAAAAACCAGTAGGCCAGGGATGGGGAACCTTTTATGGCTCACTCAGGAATTCTGGGAGTTGAAGTCCGTAAGTGATAAAAGAGCCAGGTTTCCCTACTTCTAGACTAGACATATCCATTTGCGGCATCCCTCCTTCATATGTTTTAGCTCCCAGTCCCCTAATCATCTTTGTTGCTCTTCTAGGCACTCTTTCTAGCATATCGGCATCTTTTTTGTATGGTGGCAACCAAAACTGGATGCCATATTCCAGATATGGTCTTACCAAAGCATTATAAAGTGGTACTAATGTTTCATTCCCTCTGTTAATATAGCCTAGGACTGTGTTGATTTCTTTGATGATTCCAGCACATTGCTGGCTCATATTTAAGTGATTGTCCGCTAGGACTCCAGGATCTTTCTCACAATCATTACCATTGAGCCAGGTTTAGAGTTAGGCTAACCCTAACCACCTATTCTATACCTGCCCAAAAGAAGGTATCACAGAAATATCACAAACAGATTTCACACAGATGTCACACTCAGTATGTGTCACACTCAGTACCCAATGTGTCCAAAATACGTTTATGAATGTGGTATGAGTGCTGTCAGAAAGCAACTGGTACAGGAAGATTATCATTTATTGGCCAAAGTCATAAAAGAAAACAGCTAGAACACATAGTCCTTAGCAAATCTGTCTGATTAAAGCAATAATATTTAACCATAAACAAAGCCTGAGATGTCAGATTACAACAGTCATCTTTTAACCTTGACCTGAAAAGGAACTGAATGGTTCACACCAGGGCCCTAAGAACTATGACTTATTGACTGAGACCAAATGTCCTAATTATCCAGAGCCTGTCTCTCATGATGGTCTATCTAGCATGGTCTGATTAAGCAATGTAAGAAAATTACTTTTTCTCCCCAAATGCAGGCTTTCACAGTTATGCCCATTAAATCTCATTCTGCTTGAGTAGGGAGATTAAGCACAATGCTACATTGATTCTGAGATTGGAACAATGATGCATTGGAAGGTTTTCTGTCCAGGATTGTGAAGTTTACCCTTTTCCTCCCCCCAAAGCATTCTTGTCTGCTGCCTCTTTCTCCACCCCTTTTGAGTTACTTTTGATAAAATTGGAGCCAACTGGTGCCAACAAAACAATCTGCTTTGATCCAGGTTGCCGTTTGGCTCATTGGCCACTGGTTTTATGCAAAGGAAATCACAATCCCCTAGGGTGCAAAACAGGTTCTTCAAGATGAAGTTTCTTTTCAGAATGGTAAGGAGCACCTCTTTTCATCATAAAATAAAAAACGAATGCTCCACAATTATAAAAATAGTGTAGGAAGTTAGCACCCACCCCTCTCCTAGAAAATTGAAATAACCTAGGAAATATTAAAAAGGCAGAATATTTCCCCTAAAAAGAGTAGAAACTCAAGAGCAGAAACTCACCTCAGAGGCAGAAACTCACCCCCACCTTTGTTAAGTCCTGGGCCAGAATACTTTACATAACAAAGATCTCCCCTCTGAAGAAATAAAAAGAAATTTAAGAAATGGATCTGAAGTTCACTGTCAAATATCCCAAGAACAAAGATACAATTTTGTTGTATTGATGGTCAGCCAAATCATCCATTCTGTTCACATCCAGTGACTTCATTTTATTTTTTTAAAAATATATTATTTTTTAGCTTTAAAAGACTTAAAAATCCAGTTTCCATAAAAAGTTATTTTTTAATTTATTTGATTATTTATATCACACCTTTATTATTTTTACAAATAACTCAAGGTGGAGAACATACCCAGAACACTTCTCTTATTTTCCCCACAAAAAACAACCCTCTGAGGTGATCTGCGATGAGAGAGAGTGACTGGCTCAAACTATAATAATAGCTTTCCCCTTCCTCCTGGAACCAAAGAATTCTGCAATTCTATTCTCCCTCCCAAAACATTTCTGGTTTCAAATATTCAAATATTTTTTGGGGGGAGGCATTTTATTGTTTCTGCATGCAATTTCCTTTTTATTTCATAATCAAATGAGGGACAGAAAAGGAAGGATGGAAAATGTAAGGAGTACTGATATTTTGTTTACTCCCATTGGCCAGTTGGATGGAGTATTAGCCAATTCTTGCAATTCATCAGAAGTCAGAAATGAAATTTGGGGGTTTTATAGTTCACTTGGGAAAGTTAAGGGGGACAGAAATGGAGATGGTATGGGAGTTCCCTCTGTGCTGATTTTTTTTTAATATACAAGAGTCACCACCATAAACCAGCCAGATTGACAAGGAGGCCTTGGCTGCAGTGGCTTCAGTGAAGAAGTTCCATGAATTCCTCTACGGGCACCATTTCGAACTGATAACTGATCACAAGCCACTGCTAGGCATTTTATCCAGCTCTAAACAGACTCCCCAGATTTTGTCCCCAAGGATGACCAGATGGACGGTTTTCCTGGCTGCGTATTCCTACACTCTAATCCATCGATCCGGGAAAAGCCTTTCCCATGCTGATGCACTCAGCCGCTGTCCCCTGCCAATGCCAGTCGTGGACCCAGCACCTGCAACCACAGTCTTTCTTATCGACGATCTCAAGCTTCCAGTCACTGCTGCTGACATCGCTGCCCATTCGGCCAAGGACCAGGTAATATCCCAAGTCCTGGACTGGGTAGGGAGGGGGTGGCCTACGGCCCCTTATCCTTCAGACTTCCTACCCTACAAATTACGCCAGCAGGAACTTTCCTCCTTGCAAGGCTGTTTGCTATGGGGAACCAGAGTAGTCATTCCCCACAAATTACAAACCTCAATACTGAAGGTTTTGCATGAGGGCCACCCAGGGATTGTGAGAATGAAGGCCCTCGCCCGCAGCTACGTATGGTGGCCAGGCATGGATGCCCAAATCTCTAATTGGGTAAATTCTTGCCAGGCATGCCAGGCCTCCAGGGCATTACCACCAGCAACCACCCCTAGGACCTGGGAGGAAGCAAGTAACCCCTGGTCCAGGATACACATAGACTTAGCAGGCCCTTTCCATGGGCGCACTTTCCTGGTGGTAGTAGATTCATATTCAAAATGGGTGGAATTAACTTTAATGCACTCCACCACTACAGAGGCGGTCAGCAAAGCACTGACTAGGATATTCGCCACACATGGCCTTCCTGATTCTGTCGTGTCTGACAATGGCCCCCAATTCACCTCCTGTGAGTTTGAGATGTTTTTAGCAAGTTTGGGCATCAGGCACATACTAGTAGCCCCTTTCCATCCTGCCAGCAACGGGCTGGCTGAGAGGGCAGTTAGATCTGCTAAAGAGGTGTTACAAAAATTGGGTCCCTCTAACTGGCATGATAGGCTGGCCCAATACTTATTGAGCCAACACACTACACCCTGTGCCTCTACTAACAAGTCACCAGCCGAAATATTAATGGGACGCCGGCTGAGGACCACCTTGGATAGGCTGCATCCAAATTATGCCCCTTTGCTTCCCCTTGGGTCAAACAGCCAAGACAGGGGGTTCCTGGTTAATGACAAGGTATTTGTCAGAAATTTCACTGGGCAACCACTATGGTTACCAGGGCTTGTGATAGCAGTAACTGGTCCCAAGTCTTACAGAGTCCAGTTAGCTGATGGGCGGACCTGGCGGCGTCACGTGGACCACCTGAGGAAGCGTTGGAGCACTGCACCCAGAGGTCATCTAGACGGGCCCCATGCAGAAGCAACCACACCATTCGACGAAACCAGTTGCCAACCCACCGGGGACGACTACCTACCAGATGTGGAAGCTGACCAAGGTGCAGACCCGACTCCAGACAGTCCAGCAGCCTCTCCATCGCCTGGAGACACGCAGAGAGCTCCAGACAGCAACCCAGCGCCATCTTTGACGGAGCCTAGAAGATCCGGACGAATTTGCAGGCGTCCGACGTATCTGAAGGACTACGCATGCTCCTCACTGGGAGGGAGGAGTGTTGTGTATGGATTGAGTCTTCACTCAGGTCCGTGCTTCAAGCGGGAAGCACGGACCTCTCCCATTGGCTGAGCCGTTTGACAGCCGGCTATAAAAGGCGGCTGTCAAACGGCATCAGCTGTTGCCGCTCCAGCTGGCTGCCGTGTTAGCGCGGCAGTAGCGGTAACCCTCTTTACTTATAATAAAGAGTTAAGCTTTTAGCCTTGACCTGGTCTCTGCCTGAGTTATTCTGTCGCTCCACAACATGGAGGCCATGCGTGGCTGCATTGTCTCATGAGGTAAGAACAACTTTCATTGTTGCAAGACCTCTTACAGGCATACTGATCAGTTATTGCTTGAACTGTGTTTTTTTTTCCATTTGCAATTTAACTTTGTAGCCACTGGCATACAATCACATTTTTACTCTGTTCACTAAGTATTGATTTGTCAGAAATTCCACTCATTCACTCTAAGTCCCAGTTGGTGCACCTTTGGAAGGGAAGGAAGATTGAAGGGATTTCTTTTGGTAGTTTTCAAGTTCATGGGCAACTCAATCACAGTTCAAAGTTCAATCAGGAATTCTAAAGGAAGAAACTCAAAATGAGAGGCAAGCAGTTTAAACATCTCAACTGGAAAATTCCTCAACCTACATAAAAGTAGTGGAGAGTCAAAACTTGTCTCTTTTATCTGGCTGACTTTGCATCATACAGATGACTCAACTAGCTGCTCTCTCCTTTGGTTACAACAGTAGTGTCACACATCACACACAGGCCACACCCATGCCCGGTTTAGCGAAGGGGGGAAAGTGATATGTCTCGTGACACCGCTGTGAAGATGCAAGTTTGATACTCCTAGGTTACAAGGTCATGTCATGTGCCAGCAGCTGCAAGTGATTTCTAATGTCCCAACTCATTAAGACATGAACATTTTCTAAGTCTTATATTTTCTAAGCCACCATAAGGAATGCTTCCTTATTTTTGTGCTTTTATTTCTTTTGCAGAGGAGAGATTTGTTAGACACATAGATGATAGATATTAGATAGATAGACAATAAATAGATAATACATTGTTTATTTAACTATGGCTTGGTGTGTTTGAAGCTAAACTAATCCTTTGGGTTAGTTATATGGGACAATGGTCCAGTTTATGGTGTTCCTATGACAAGTTTATGTATTTGTTGGATATCTATCCTGTTTTTCAGTTCAGGAGTTCAAGGCAGCATATGTAGCTTTCCTGCCTCTGGTTATCTCCACAGCTACAACTCTTACTGGGCTAAGACAGAATGACGGATTCTTAATTTCAGTCTCTGTTTTTATTATGTCTATAATGTAAGCAAATACTTTAATCTAGATTACATTATGTGAAATTGAGATATTTAGAAGAGACAAGCACATTTTTCTACTCAAAATTGTTCTTCCACAGGTGTCTCCAGATATCTCGTATGATAGTGATCATTTTCCTAACAAAAGATGGGTAACTCTGATTTTTAAGGAACTGTCTAGCATCCTAACTCTATTATTTTTATCTGTTTATATCCTACCTTTATTATTATTACAAATAGCTCAAGGTAGCAAACATATACAATACTACCTCTTATTTTCCTCACAATAACCCTATGAGGTGAGTTGACCTGAGAGGAAGTGACTGGCCCACAGTCACCCAGCCAGCTTTCATGCCTAAAGTGAGATTAGAACTTGCGATCTCTTCATTTCTGGGCCATCCACTAGACCAAATTGGCTCTCTTTTCCTGCCTAACTTTTGCCTTAATAGCAGTGTGATATAAATTAGTGCTTAGGACTGATAGTTAGGAGTCTTCCTTGAAACTCATGTTATTGTCACACTTATTATCCCAAAGATCACAAATAGTTCAATTCAGAGTTGACGCAGTTCTTATATTTAAAAAAATGGGTTGGGTTAACATATGCTACTTCTTCAGTTTTACTAAAGAAGCATGTAATAGAAGTTATTTTCATAATATATTTCCTAACTTTCCAGGACATTTTAGTTGGGTTGAGAAAACAATTCTGCAATTGAATCCAACTTCTTTCTTTTCTTCAATGGCTGTTTTCACATTGCTTAACTGATACCACTACTACCCAAGTCTCATGAAAGAATGAGCTGGGATGATCTTCTTTCAATTTTGGGTTGCTCTCATCAGGAAACAGATAGCTTTTCCGCTGAGAACATCCATGAAACTAAAACTAACTCTAAAAGAAATTGCCTGATAAAAATAACATTTTGTCATCTGCAAAGCCATTTTATAACAGATGGAGTCAAGACTCCCTTCAATGTCTTCAGTGTTCCAGAAGTATTGTCCTAATAATGGGATGAATGCACTACCACTGATTTGGAGTTTTAGATTGGTGATAAAACCAATCTAATAGAAGGCTCAAGAATCTCCATGTAGAGTTGAAAAAATTCTAGCTTGAAGTTCAGAGAACCACTGCCCATCACAGGAGACATAATTGGGATTGACAGATTAATTTATTTCATTGTGTATGCACAACACTGAATTGAAATAAGTATCCATCCTTTTCTATATAAAGCCCTTTTTAACTCTACTAAACCAATTGGATACATCCAGATCTGTGTCTTATTAATAAGTCATAAAACTCATTGTGCTGAATTGCATTGAGTCACATTGTTGGCCATAAACAACCCAAGATCTTTAGAAACCTTTCCCCCAGCATTTATCTTTTTCACAGTGTGGAAGACTATTGATTAGGGATAAAGGAAATTGCAGGCAAAAACATATGGAGAAACAAATTTACTTCCTGTGGAAGATTGCTGCAGAGCATGGCTGTCAAACTCGTGGCGCACAGTCCGGATGCATCACGCGCTGGCCACACATACTCCCGGTTTAGTGAAGGAGAAAAAAGTATCAATATGTCATGTGACGCTGCCATGACGACATGTAATTGACACCCCTGCTGTGGAGCCTTCAGTGAGGACAGGGCAAACTCTGGTATGTGGAAGCAATGCTTACTGGAATCATGGGGATTCCATAGTGGCTTCCATAGTGAGTAAAGTAATGAGCTAATTGAGGCTATGAAAAGTGAGTGGGATTGGAATGTTCTTTTTTATTGTTGGGATTTTTTTTTTAATTTCACTAAAAGTTCCACATGTTTCTTACTCAGAATTAAAAGGCAGCTGGAAGGAAATCCAAGAAGCACATAAAAAGATTGGATGTCTCATACGGACTGGAGGCCAGGATTTGCAATGGGAAGTCTTAACATGCTATATTGAAATATTCTACCAATATGATCTCCCCCAATAGGAATCTTCTTCTCCTCCATTAAATGTTTAGGCCTTCCCAGCACTACATGTCACCTTGCAATTCATATAGCAAATGATCAATTACGATGATAAGATCTATCATCTTCTGAAATTCTAACAATGCATAATTGCATTTTCTTTAAGAAAACACACAATCCCACCAAATAAATTAGCATTTATGAAAGTCCCATGCCAAAATTAGTATTTGCATTATTTATGTATTTATAATTTCAATTTATAAATCCATACAACCCATTAGGAATCTGGGCAGTATGCAAATTAAAAACATTGCCCAAAAATTAAAAAAAAAAAAAAACTAGGAGAAAATGACAAACCCCAAATGCATCCACTAGAGTTTGGGGGAAAACCAAGTTTTCAAGGCATATTAAAGGACAATAGAGTTGGGCTGTTTGGATTTCCAGGCCATTCCTATTCCAGAGGGCAGGGAAGGCCCTTCAGATGGTGCTGCTTATCAAATGGCATGTGAAGAATGCCACTCTATCAGATCTTACAGAATAAGCAGAGACATTGGGAGAAAGTCCATACTGGTTTGGTTCCCAGCTTAGAAAATATACACAAAATATCCACTGTATAGGAAAATGCACAGAAATGTGTACATTATAGATGATTACGAACAAAACACACTTCTATAATGACACAGTAGTAAGATAAACATGTACAAGAAAAAGTATATAGTAAGTCATATAAGCTGGGAAATGGTTATGAATATGCCTAGTTTGATCTTATATTTCACAATCTTTGGAAATGACAAAATGGAAAAATACCACATTTGATGAATGAAGAATACACTTTTAAAACCCAAATATACAAGTCATTGTTTCTCTAGGCCAACTTTATCTCTCTCCCTCTCTCTTTTTGAATTAAAATATAGTAACCAACCAATTAAATGTCAATTATATTCATATTGCATTAGCAGAACAGCAATCAATTACCTTTCACTGTAATAGCCTTGTTTGTCATTATTCATCATTATATGAAGGTGGGGTTGTTATTACAGCTACAGCAGAGATTAAAAAGAAGTACAGTAAATAATTCTTTGTCCTTTAAAGGCAGATAAATTTTTCAATTCAAATGTAAAAGGTCCTGGTTCGACCCTCGACCTTTGAGACCTCCTTGTTTATAGAACACAATTTAGCTAATGGGGCTACTTTTTAATATGCTGTGTTCTTATTTTTGTTAATAAAACCATAGTGCATTGATTTTAATTCAACACTCAGTTGTTGTGTAATAAAGTGTTATCTTATAGCTGACTGTTTAAAAATCTATATGATAATAAAAAAGCCATTTAAAAAATCAGGGAACAAATGTTCAATTTCTTCTATGGAATAACAGAAAGAGAAAGAAACTGAAGAAATATTGAACTGTGTTTGAAATATTACAGCAATAAAATTGACCCAGGGGTGTTTTTTTTTTGCAAGGAAAAAGAAAATGATTTTAATATTATGGTTGTCTTACAAATGGACTGACTTCAGACAAAAGGTTTTTGTTTGCTTTTAAAGACAAGTCACAACAATGCAAGGATTTCAATATATTTAAGTGAGTGTGTAGAACAGGGATGTCAAACTCACATGGTCATGGCGGCGTATCGGACTTTTTCCCCTTTGCTAAACCGGCATGGTCGTGGCCAGCATGTGACACATTCGCCCCGTGGGCCACAGGTTTGACAACGCTGTAGAAGATCATACCTAGTATGAGTCAACTAGGCCAGTCAATCTCTCTCAACCCAACTCACCTTATAGGGTTGTTGTTATGGGAAAATTGGAGAGGAAGGAGTATTAGGTGTAACAGATAATCAGAGTTGGAAGGGGACCTTGTAGGTCATCTAGTCCATCTCCCCCCACCAAGTGGGAGACCCTACACCATTTCTGACAAATGGCAGTCCGATCTCTTCTTGAAAATCTCAAGTGATGGCGCTCCCACAACTTCCGAGGGCGAGCTGTTCCATTGGTTGATTGTTCTCACTGTCAGAAAGCTTCTCCTTATTTCCAGGTTAAATCTCTTCTTGTTCAGTTTCCATCCATTATTCCTTGTCTGGCCTACAGGTGCTTTAGAAAATAGCTTGACCCCTTCCTTTCTGTGATGGCCCCTCAAATATTGGAAGATAGTTAAAAGAACCTTAGTCTCCAAACTCTTATTTATGGGACTCTGCCTCAGTAACCATAGTAAACCATAGTTTCCTAAACTAAGCATAGTTGAAAAGCTCTGCATAATATTACTGTCAAAATTATTTTTGGGGTGGCTTCATGGATATATCCATATCATTTCTTTGGCAATGTATGGGAATGATTTAAATCAACTTCCAGCATGTATTTTCAGCTTCCTTGCTAGTCTATACTTTGGTATTTTCTAGTGGGCTCCCAACAAAACATTAACTTTGTCCAGCCTCGCTTAGCTTTTTGAGAGGTTCAAGGTCCTCTAGATGCTGCCAGCTATCAGAGCATGCTCAGCCATCAGTCATGGTTTATAGGAAACAGCGGCTTACATAGCAATACCACTTCGACTATTGTTCACTCTAAGCGGTTTACAGAGTCAGCATATTGTTCCCAACAATCTGGGTCCTCATTTTACCGACCTCAGAAGTATGGAAGACTGAGTCAACCTTGAGCCTGGTGAGGAGAATTAGGCTGCAATACTGCATTCTAACCACTACACCACTACTGCTCAACTAATTAAACAAATTATATATTAAGCTAAAGTCAAATAGTTTGAATTATAGAGATTTAACATGCTATATGAATCCAGGCCAAGAATAACCACTACTACTTACTGAAGTTAGTGGACCTTGTTAAGATGACAATGCTTCTTGTGATATCAGAAATCCTATTTTTCCTTGTAAAATCAATACTGAAAATTGCCATAATGGATAATAAATGTAATTCGGGATTGAGTTGTTGAGTTCCACCTGTTTTCTGAGCTTGCTTATCTTCCTGCAGACATTTCATTAGCAAGCTAGGTGACATCAGTGCCCGTGTGAGTAAATTTTGCTTTCTGTTTAAATATAATAGCGTGTCTTATCAGCTTTAATTGGGATAATATTTCTTCCTTGATTGTCTTTGAATGGATGATTGTTTCTCCTTTTATTGTTCTTGTTTATCTGGTGCTAGTTCCTGCTAATCTCATGTTGGTTAAGAGGAACATGATGAAAAAGGATGTGTTTAAGTCTGTTTGCTTCTTTTCTTGACTTTGGTGGTTCCCTTTTTGAAAGAATTGTATATGGAGCTTATCTATTTTTAAAATTAACTTTATTAAGTTCCACAAACAGATAAAATACAAATTTAAAAAAAGGAGAAATTGTGTGAAGTGGGGGGTCAAAAGGGGAGGAAGTTAAAAAGTGATAAGTAAAAAAAGATTGATTTCCAATCTTCTTCAATGCAGACAGATATAAATAGATACAGTGGAATAACCTCACAATCTGAATTAAAACAAAAGCACAAATCCATCATATAAAACCACAGATTAAACAATAAAATATAATTAGATTTATGTAACAAAGTAACCTCTTACTCTAGGTTTAAACTGAGACATTTAAAATATACAATATATACGTTTAATAATACAAATGAAATACATTTATTTCTATAATTATAATAAATCTAATAGTGAAATCCTAAAATCAAAACTTCATTTTTATCTTTTTCAAGCAAGGTGTCCAAAAATAGTTTCCAAGTAATAACAAAGCTAGATTTTGTCTTTCATCAAAGTGATCAGTTTTGCCAATTCCATTAATTTCACAGTCCTCTTTTCAATTGTGGGAATTTGTACATCTTTCCACCTCTGTACATTTAAAAGTCTTGCTACCATTATCATATATAAACACAATCACCTATTTTCTTTCAATATATTTATCCATGATACCTAAAAGAAAAGCTTATAGTTTCAATTTTACATTCATTTTTAAGTTTTTCCTGAATCAAACACATCTGATCCCAATACTTCTTGGCAGTCCAGCATGTTCATCAAACATGATGTGAAAGGTGGTTTCATACTGATTACATTTCAAACATTTGTTTGATATCCCCTTATATATCTTTGACAATTTTTCAGGCATTAAATACTAATGATATATCATTCCATTAAAAAAATCTTTCAAATTATAGTTCAGTGAAAATTTCACTCCATTAATCCACATATTTTCCCACTGATCAAACATAATGTTATAAGATTAAATGGGGGAAAATTGGATACAATTCTCCCTCCCCCATTTAATCTTATACCATTTGACATATTAATCCTATTCATTTTCAACAGTAATTTATATACTGTTTATGCTACAGGATTTTCAATTGAAATGAATGGTTTAAATCTTTCTCACATTTAAATCTGACTCATTCCAATCTGCAGTACCTCCCAAGAGTAATTGTAAATAAATGATGAGATAATCATCATTAGCACATAAATCCCTTTCAAAAAATTTTTTTCATCTGCTAAAATAAAATTCTTTTCATTCAGTTTAACGCTTTCTGTTGATTACATAAGGAAACCATTGATAAATATAACTCTCTTTTTCTAGGTTCTTTTCAATAAACATAAATAGATCATGATAAATCAACCAAGTTTGTGTAACTATCATTTCTCTTCTTGAAAAAAAGATGTTTTAATTGTTATAATTGTGCTTTATATCTTTTCCAAACTCTCAGCAGTAGGTGGAGCTGATTTCCATGTGTCTGTTACATGTAATGCTAAGCTTCTAGGAATTCATCTGCCTTTTTTGATCTGGTTTGGCCTAAGATGCTACAGGTTTTTCAATTGAAATGAATGGTTTAAATCTTTCTCACATTTAAATCTGATTCATTCCAATCTGCAGTACCTCCCAAGAGTAATTGTAAATAAAAATAAAATTGAGAGAAGATGTTGAATTGATGCTGCCCTAAACCCCCAAAGGAAGTCAGGATATACATGAAGTGAAGTGAGTAAAGTAAAAAGGTTTTTGGAAGACATATGCATTTGGGCTCAGTTCCAATGGGAAGAAAGACACTGGAAACATGGAGATTGCTTGGAAGGATGGTTTAATGGTGAACAGGACCAAACCCATGTGGGTTTGAAGTCCCGGATAGCTGACCACCTGGAAGAGAGAGGGGGGGGAGAGGGGGGGGGAGAGAGAGAGACACCCTCTCTTGGGCTTTGAATTTGAGCTTCCTGTTCCTATGGTAAGGGCATGTATCTATTGGTTGCAGTCAGACTCCCACGAGCTATGCAGTCATAGCTGATGTTGTCTGTGCCCCAGGCTTGGTTGAATCTTGCTGGGTGATGCAATGAAAGGTAATTTGCTATTGTGATTGAATGGTTTTGCCCTGAAGGATAATCCCATCATCCTGGACCTGAGGTCTTTTGTCTTGTAAATAAGCTGGCACCAAAGTATCTGCTGGGGGCAGGGACCTGGGGTCTTTTGTTTCTGTTTCCTTTACATTTTTTATTTCTGTTTTAGGGGAAATATTCTGCCTTTTTAATATTTCCTAGAATATTTCATTCTTCTAAGAGAGGGGTGGGTGCTAACTTTCCACATGGTAATCTGCCACCAAAAGAACAATTCTGTGAAAAAGGCCCCCTTGGCTGGAATACAGAATTTATTTAAAAAGAATTATTTGCTATTTTCAATACTCCATTATTGTAAATAGTATTCTCCCTGCAATAGTCAGCATGTTTTCTCTTAAGCCACAGTTATATTTCTCCTTTTGCAGTATTCAGGAGCTCAAGGCTTGCAAAAACAACTTTCTGTCCTCCAACATTACAACAGGTCTGTAATTGAGACAAAGTCAGCAGGAAAATTTCCACTGCTGAGAGTAGAGTAGAATCTATTTTAACAACCGCTACTAATACCATACTGGAAACTGTAGGGGAACAGGGATTTCCTCTGAACTTTCTCTAATTGGTGGCTAAAATGTAGATCTATTAATTTTATATGTTTAAGTGGATGGATTCTTCTTGCAGGCAACCATGACCTTCTCATGTCCAGAACAAACTTAAGAATATTCTTTTAAAAGACATTAAGCTAATGCTTTTGTGCATGATTAATTATTCACATGCTGGTCAATAATTAAAATGGCCCAAATGTGTATAAAACATAACAGCTTTAAATCTGGAAAGATATGCTGTTGGCATATCAGCAGCTCGACATAGTTAATACAAGAAACCAGAGTAATTTAACTGATCTCTCTCTCTCTCTCCCCCTCTCTCCCTCCCTCTCCCTCCCTCTCTCTGTGTGTATAGAGTGGAATACCTTGAAATTCAGGCTTGTATACCGCACTAAAAAGTGAGTTCTGAAAAGCAGATGCAATCCAGCTCCTACTGAACTCAAAGGTCAAATCAGTAATGATATTATAAAACAATAATTATCCTGTGATCTGATTCTTTCCATTTCATAACATCTGAAAAACTGGCATTTGAAAACACAATGATACTGTATTACATTTGACATTTCACAGTATGTGCATTTGCTCACTGGGTATCAAAACAATAGTATGAGGTACAATACATTCATTCATCACTAAAGAAATATCCTCTGGGATAAGCTGTAAAACTACTGTAAGTCTGTAACCTTGAATACACCTGAAGAAGCCAATTACCTACTAGCTGGAGAAAGTATGTAGAATGATTTATTTTGTACTAGAAATTGCTTCTGTACTTTTTCCTCAATGTGTTCATTCAGTTTGGAAGAAAATCAATGTGTTTGGCAAAAAAAAAGTACTGGTAGATAGCCTTTGTGTGAGATACAGAGCCCTTGCACTCCAGATTTTTAATATTATTTTCAAAAGCCATGGTAGCACAATGGTAGCACAATGGTTAGTATCGCAGGCTAATTGTGCTGACTGCCAGCAGTTCGATTTTCACCGGTTTAAGGTTGACTCGGCTTTCCATCCTTCTGAGGTGGGTAAAATTAGGACCCAGATTGTTGGGGGCAATATACTGACTCTGTAAACTGCTTAGAGAGGGCTATAAAGCAGTACATAAGTCTAAGTGCTATTGCTATAATGGAATAAAGATCAAGTATATCTTGAGCTGAGCTAAAATCACAGGACAGGACATATCCACGAGATTGTCCTAGCAGCACAATGGAAGCCCTTGGACTGAGTTTTCTTCATCTAGGAGTTTTTATTGACTTTCAGTCTAGCTTTTAGCTCTGAGATTTCCTCTTTGTTCTCTTTCTAAGAATTCTGCTAAGCTCTCTCAGATCAGTCAAAATTGGCTATGTGCTGGCTCCCAGCTGGGTTTATATTTTAAAATGTAGGTGAGAAAACGAGAAGGAAAAATCCTAACAAAGGTTACTCAGAAGTAAGCCTGACTGAGTTCAATGATATTTACTCTAAACGGGAAAGTGATGGTCACCAAGAGAGACACTAATACTTTTTTTTCTCTTGGATGGAGGGGGCTATTATGCAAATATAGGGAGGTTGTATGGAGAGGTCAGGGGCTGAAAAAGATGAGGTTTCTCTTCCTCCCTGCCCCTCAATATAGCTGATAGCAATTTAGCATGATTATTGTCTTAGCAATTGGTTCTCTGGTGCGCTTCAAAGAGCAAAAGAATTAACAGATGAAAATTAAATATATATTGATTGAACACTTTGGTGTGCTGATGCTACACCATAGAGAAAAATTCCAATTGGAAGTGTGACTTGGCATAAAGTGAACCTGGGAGAGCCTGGCATGACATTGGGCACTTTGGACCAAGCATTGAAAAAAATCTAGCCCCAGTTGCGAATACATATTTCATCCCAGGCTCAATCCCACTTACTCAACACCTTTATCATTGCCTGAGAATCTTCAAGAGGGCACCAAAATGGGAGTATGCAGTGTATCACACTGGGAGCTCCTGTGTCATTTCCTCTGGCACATCAAGGTTTCAATTTTAATCATATGTTTTAATCTGGGATTAAATATTATTAAATTTACATCTGAGTAGACATCTATTTGAATCATACTCTAAAGCAGAGGTAGGGAACTATGGTCCTTTTATGACTTGTGGACTTTAAGTCCCAGAATTCCTGAGTTTTTCCCTGTTCCAATGCATGTGAAATGCTTAATAAAGAAATGATATGGGTCCTAGTGATTATTATGGATGAAAAGCAGTGCTGAGATAAAGACAAAAAGATATATAAGAATGCCTATCTCTTGCTTTTTACCACATTTTATCCTTCTTGTGGCAAAGAAATATATCAATGCACTAAAAATGTGGCGTTTATCCACGAGAAAGACTTGGGCAAGCTGGAATGAACGTGTTTTGCCCATTAATTTGATCCTGCCCTCTTTCCAAAACAGTTGCCAAACTACAGTTAAAGGTGCTTGATTATGTATTTAATGAAAAAATGTTTTTCATATACCTCAAAATGTATTGTTGCTACACTAGTCTACAAGGAGAAAGCCTCGGAAATGAAAGTAGCTTAATTTTACCAGAATTGGATCACTAATAAAGGAAAATTAAAGTCCTGAGTATTAATTGGCTCGTGTTTCCAAAATTGCATCAAAATAATTCAAAATTATGAGGGGGGGATGTGTGATTATGCTCCATAACTTTTCTGCAATATGTGATGTAGCAATGAGAATGGTGCCACACTAATCATTACACATTTATCTTTGTATTGATACCAATAATATAACTTTCGATTCATTTATTGGTTTTTCATGTAACATTGTCATGCTTTTGGCATGAAAAACTGACAAGCTCTATCATCAGATTAAACGACAAGGTTCCATCTTTATTCAGTATCTAAACTGCGCTTTTTGGCTTTTCTCTTGTGGACTGCAGTAGGCTCATCCCTTGCAGTAATCAGCAAAAATGGATGGAATCTCTCCCCAGTCTCATCACTCACTGCCCCACAGTTCAAAGGGAAATGGTCTAAATGCAAGTGTAAGAAATGAATTTTCACTGACATGTTTACACCAAATGCTTTATAGAACCTAAGCAAATTTTCCACGTCTTTTTCATTAGACATCTGCCTTACTGTTCTCAAAATGAAGATACATTTATACACTTCCATGTGGTTGACCTCCTCTTCTTTGTCAGCAGCTCCTTAGTTATTTGAATACCGCTATCATGTCACCCCTAATCCTTCTTTTCGTTAAACTAGACATACCCACTTCCGGCAACTCTTCTTCGTATGTTTTAGCTCTCAGTCTCTTAATCATCTTTGTTGCTCTTCTAGGCACTCTTTCTAGCATCTCAGCATCTTTTTTGTATCGTGGCAACCAAAACTGGCAATATTTCAAATATGATCTTACCAAAGCATTATAAAGTGGTATTAATGTTTCATTCCCTCTGTTAATATAGCCTAGGACTGGGTTGATTTCTCTGGTGGTTCCAGCACATTGCTGGCTCATATTCAAGTGATTGTCCACTAGGACTCCAGGATCCTTCTCACAGTCATTACCACTGAGCCAGGTTTAGGGTTAGGCTAACCCTAACCACCTATTCTATACCTGCCCAAAAGAAGGTATCAATCACACAAATATCACAAAGAGGATTTCACACAGATGTCACACTCAGTAAAAAAAAATACTACTTGTTTTACAAATTCATTTTTACCCAATGTGGCTAAAAGATGTTTATGAATGTGGTATGAGTGCTGTCATAAAGCAACTGGTACAGGACGATTATCATTTATTGGCCAAAGTCATAAAAGAAACATAAGAACATAGTCCTTAGCAAATTTGTTTGATAGATGCAATAATATTTAATCATAAACAAAGCCTAAGATGTCAGATTACAACAGTCATCTTTTAACCTTGACCTTGAAAAAGAACTGAATGATTCACGTCATGGCCCTAAGAACTATGACTTATTGACTGAGACCAAATGTCCTAATTATCCAGGGCCTGTCTCTCATGATGGCCAATCTAGAATGGCCTGATTAAGCAATGTAAGGAAATTACTTTTTCTTCCCAAATGCAAGCTTTCACATTTATCCCTATTAAATCTCATTCTGTTTAGTAGGGAGATTAAATACAACGCTAAACTGATTCTGAGATTGGAAAAATGATGCATTGGAATGTTTTCTGTCCGGGATTGTAAAGTTTATCCTTTTTTTTCAAAAGCATTCTCCTCTGCTGCCTCTTTCTCCACCCCTTTTGAGTTACTTTTGATAAAATCGGAGCCAACTGGTGCCAACAAAACAATCTTCTTTGATCCAGGTTGCCGTTTGGCTCAATGGCCCCTGGTTTTATGCAAAGGAAATCATAATCCCCTAGGGTACAAAACAGGTTTTTCAAGATGAAGGGTCCCAGTTTCTTTTCAGAATGGAAAAAAGCACCTCTTTTCATCTTAAAATAGAAAAAGAATGCTCCAGAATTATAAAAATAGGATGCTGCAGTTAATTTAAATCAGGCTGGTCTATGATATAATCTAATGATATGAGATAAATTATCTCTGTACATGCAAATTATTCTTCCTTCCTTCCTCTCTTTCTCTCCCCTCTGAAGAAATAAAAAGAAATTTAAGAAATAGATCTGAAGCTCATTGTCAAATATCCCAAGAGCAAAGACACAATTTCGTTGTGTTGGTCAGCCAAGTCATCCATTCTGTTCACATCCAGTGACTTAGTTTTATTTTTTTTTTAATAGACAATTCAAACAAGAAACAAAAAGCATTTTCTTCTATGTTCATTCTTTTTTTCAAGAGTCCTCCTGCATCAATGCCATTCTCCAACATTGTTAATTTCTACAGCAGTTGATGTCTTGCATTAATGAAATGTCAAAGAATCACTGGTAGAGTGGGTAAAATAATAAATAACAAGTTCCTTGATATACAAACATCACCCCACTTTTAAGGTCAATTGTGTAACTTATTCATTTTAGGCTAAAAACATCTCAACAGTTGAAGAACGTGTAACTTTAACAATTCCCTTTCCATGTTATTTTTGTAATTAGAATATAATTAGAATGCATTTCTGTAAAAAGCCATTTCACCGTGCCAAAATCCAGGAAAAAGAAACCATTTGCTTGTTTGTGTTTTTGCGTTTATGGTACTATGACAATCATTGTCTTCAGGGTCAGGCAAAGAAGGAAATGCAAGCCAACCAAGTTTCACAGAAACTCATTGTAGCAAATTTGATGTTATCTTTATTTGTTCAAAACAAACTACCTGGAAACTTTCCTGTTCAGTTTAACAGATTTCAGCTTGGTATTCCCAGTATAGCTAGAATAGGAAAGGAGAGGAGGGTAAAATTTGAGTTAAATGCAGTGATATATTTAGAAAATTTAGTGAAATTTGGCAAGTACCCTCATGATACTCAGAATAAACATAACCTTTAATGCTACCAGGGATAATTCTGAAAAACTAGTTCTACAAGACTCCAATCTATATGCATGAAAAGATGTTTATAGAAGATACACTCATGAAGCATATTAACCCACTTCTCCAAACTATTGAAGCAGTTCTATAAACAATTTTATCTTTATTAAAAAAGAAGAACAGCTTACAAAGTGAATAACTATGGGTAAACCCAGCCAGGAACTTGTTTGAATTTATACAAATAAAGCAAATTCTCAAGCTGTGCTCACAAAGTCAAGTGAAGGATCTACTACAATTGTTTCCACAATTTTGTGACAGTCTAACTACAGAAAGTTGCAGGAATTCCTCCACTTACAACCACAATTGAGTGGTCGTTCAGTGAAGCGGTTGTTAAGAGAGATTTCACATGATTGCTTTACTCAACAACTGCAATCCTGGCTCTCTGAATTGTGGCTGGCTATTAAGTAACTGCACACATTGATAAGGGAAACACTGGGGGGAGAAAGGGGCCAGGCCTCTCATCATACCCAGGAGAGCCAAAACTTATCCCTGCCCTACTAGGGAGAATGATTATGAGAATGATGGGGATTTGCTGTTGTTTCTGCCAGATACAGTTTAGTTTAGTTCATTGTCATTGCACTTCGTACAATGAAATTAAATATCATCTTCAGTGTACATTATGACTTTGAAAATAACACACATCCTTCACATTCTATACAATGAATTGAAAACTCCTGACATTGCATTAATATTGCACTATACAGTAGAATTCAATAGAGTTACTGCCCTGGGATAGAAGTTATTTTTCAACCTATTTGTCCTTGTTTTTTTATTATCCTGTACCGTCTATCAGATGGTAATAGTGCAAAAAGGGAGTGCCCAGGATGAGATGGATTTTTGAAAATGTTTTGAACTTCCTTAAGGCAGTGGGAGCTATAAAGCTCTTCCAAAGAGGGGAAAGGGCAAGCAATGATCTTCTGGGCAATGACGTTAACCCTCTGGAGTGCTTTCCTATCTCCCACTGTGCAATTGGCAATCCATACACAGGTGCAGTAAGTTAAGATACTCTCTATGGTGCAGCAGTAGAAGGTCACCAGCAGTTTTTCATATGAGGTCCGTTCTGCCAGGGAGAAAGTTCTCAGCATGCTGGAGGAAGGGACCCCAAATCTGGATAAACAATTCCATCATTCTGGAAGGCTAAAAATGCTAGTGTTTGGTTCATTAGTGTTTTCCACTCTGGTGGGCGGATATGATGGCATTTGTTAATGGATGTCTTTGTTCTGAAAGGCTCAGGATGCTGGTGTTTGATAACATTTTTGCCAGAATTGAGGTCCCCTCCTCCAGTACATGAGAGGAAAACATCCCTTTGCACATTGGAGAAATGGTCCTTAAAGGCAATGTCTCCTCTGTTTGCAACCATTCCTGCTGCCTTCCCTGTTGACTTTCTATGAAAGTTAGCAGAGAAGATCGCAAATGGTTATCATATGATCCCAGGGCACTTGGTAACCAGTTACAAACACAAGCAGATTGACAAACATCCAATATCATGAAACTGAGGTTGGGACGAATGCAACCTTTTTACAAAGGGTGATATTGCTTTGTAGAGTAGACTACAAAGCATTGGTGCTGAGGCCATTGTGACTGTGAATGGTTATTAAATGACTGGTGATGAATCAGAGGCTGATTGTATTTGCTCTTCCTGAAGATAATAATATTTGTACCCATATTTGCATTCCATCTCAATGATATCTATAATTGGCCCTTAAAAAAGATAATCTAATTTAAAAATCTAAAGAGGAAGTTAATCCTTTTCTTTAAAGAGAGAGAGAGAGGGAGGGAGAGAGAGAGAGAGAGATCTACCTTCATGCAAATTAGGATCTCAAACATTTTATCAGATTAGAAGGAGAAAAGAGGAAGAGTTTACTTATATAGTAAGGCATTCAGGCTGTTGTGACTATGAATGGTTCTTAAATAATTTGACATCAGTCAAGGACTATCCATATTTGTTTTAATCTAAAGGCTAGTGATGTTTGTAGCCATTTCTATTCAATCTGTGTGGTCTGTAACTGGAATATTAGAAAAGACAATTGATATGGACAGTTCAGAAATATGAAATATAAATAAATGAATAAATCTAATTTTTAAAAAATCCGAAGAGGAAGTTCTTTTTCTTTACAAAAAGAGACCTACCTTCATGAAGATTAAGATCTCAAACATTTTATGAGATTAGAAGGGAGAGGAGGAAGAGTTTACTTCTGCAGTTAAGCATTCATTGTGCCTGTGAATGGTCGTTAAATGACTTGTCATAAGTCAAGGACAACCTGTATTTATTTTTCCTAAAGGCTAGTGATGTTTGCAGCCATGACTTCTATTCAATTTCAATGGAGTCTATAACTGGCATTTTAAATAAAAGATAATCTAATACAAAATCTAAAAAGGAAATTAATATTATTTTCTTTTTTTAAAAAAAAGACCTACTTTCATGCAGATTAAAATCTCAAACATTTTATCAAGTTAGGAGGAAGAGTTTATTTCTGTAGGTGCCAAAAACCAGACAAATTCAATAGACAAATTCAAATATTTGATGGAAAAAAACATTGTCACAAGTTACGCATTTCCGAGAACAGTTTCTGTCCTGATAAATTCAGCTTCTTTTATTGATGGCGTTATCCATTATGTAATTCTCTTGGTACAGAACATAAAAAGAAAAAAATGTAGAAGAACTAGAAGAAATTGCCCAGTTGGCAAATCATTAGAGGAGTGAGTGACTAAAGGAATGTTGAACCAAATTTAAGCGTTTTTTTTTAAAGAAAATGAGTCATCATACAAATTGGTCTAAGCAAAATGCCAGTAAACGGGAAATGTGCTTCAAAAGATTTGAAGAGACAACCAAAATTCACTTACACAGAGTCAGAAGATGAGAGAATGTTAATGGATCTTGGTTAATTGTTCTTTCCAATAGCACTTACTAGCAATAGCACTTAGCCTTATATACCGCTTCACAGTGCTTTTACAGCCCCCTCTAAGCAGTTTACAGAGTCAGCATATTGCCCCCAACAATCTAGGTCCTCATTTTACCCACCTAGGAAGGATGGAAGGCTGAGTCAATCTTGAACTGGCGGGACTTGAATTGCCAAACTGCTGGCAATCGGCAGTCAGTAGAGATAGCCTGCAGTACTGTACTCTAACCACTGGGCCACTGTCGCTCCTGAATGAACTATCTGTCAAATTCTCATGATACAGCTACCTCAGATTCCTTCAGAGAATCTGGGTTTTCATTAGAAGGAATCCCATCCGTCTTTTTTTTTTGCTCATTCAGCCAAGATTCTTAGAGATCTGCTTCGTTTACTATATATAGTTACTGCCATCACAATTGCAACCTTCCCAAGCAGCTTCCGACAAGCCAAGTCAATCTGGGAATTTGCTTCATGACCACATTACTTGTTTAACAACCACACTGATTCATTTAATTACTGGTAAAAAAAAAATAGTTGTGGCTCGCTTAATAATCATATCATTTAGAGACTGACATTCTTATGACCCAATTGTGATCATAAATTGATAACTACCTATATTCCTAGTTTCAGCTAAAGATAAATAACCGATCTTGATTTCTTCCACACTGCTTTTTTCTATCCCACTTTCACATTTCTGAGTTTTCCCTTTAGACACTGAGCCTTTTGTAGCTAATAAGCATGACCTGCTGTCATTAAATAGTCAAGAGATTTGCTGATCTAGATTTGTGTTCAGTCCACCTCTTGCCAGTCTGAGTTTGCGGTTTAGGGCTTAATTTGTTATTAAAATGACTCAGTGGCATCAAGAAGCTAATTTTCCTTATTTGCTCAGTTTAATTGGCCCTGGAACCACAGAGTCTGGGTAGGTGCTTACACACATGACCAGTTTTTCATGTCACATGCAAGATCCAATCTAGTAGTTAAGGCACAAGGCAGGAAACCAAGAGACTGTGAAGTCTAGTCCCGCATTAGGTATGAAAGCCATCTGGGTTTCTTTGGGCCAGTCACTTTCTCCCAAGCCCAATCCACTTGACAGGATTGTTACTGTGGGGAAAATATGAGGAGGAGGAGGTAGTATTGGGTTTGTTCACTGCCTTGTGTTACTTGTAAAATAATAAAGGCAGAATAAAAATTAAAAAAGAGAAATCAAATCAAATCAAATCTGTAGATTTAATACCTTTTTTTCCAGTAACATAAATTACACAGATGTCAGCTACAGCAGAAGCCCCAATGTGCTATGCATTGATTTGGTGCAAGAGCCACCATTGCAGAGTGTAGCCACGTATAACTTTGAAAACTGCATCAATTTTTAAATAATCTATGCGCAACGTTTATGATATGCTCATGAAATCAATAAGTCTGATCATATAATTAGAGGCACAAGTGGGACGTTCAAAAATCATGACCGAAGCTGCCACCATGTGATCAAAACCAATCACAACGCCATGTAAAAAAAGAGGCAGGCTCTGATTATGGAGTGCTGATTGCTATCTTGACTGTTTTGAAATCCCCCATCAAATGTGCATGCAACAGTGATGCTGGGATGTTCTGTTTAAATGTTTCTTCCATATTGAATTAAGTGAATTTGAATGTCCATTGGACATTTTTACCTCAGCTAAAGCAACAGTCATTATTTCCCAATGAGGTCAATTGACAGGCAGGTGTTCCTGGTTTTATATTGCATTCTTTTGATTCCATTGTGGGTCCAAATTAACAATACAATACGACACACACACAAAAAACAGCTTTTAAAATATAGGCCTAGGTTTTTATTCATCACGCCACATTTGAAAGTCCTGGGCAAGGAGGGAAAAAGCTTCCAGAAGAAACAGGATCATTTTATTACCCACACAATTTTACGATGATTGAAACTGAATAAGGGTTGCATAAAAGAGTGGCGTAAAATAAAGCCATCATCCTTTATGAGGAAGCTCAGAGAAAAACTATAAATAAAGGAGACATTGTTGATAAATCTCCAGGAAAACAGAATATTTAATTGACAGCATTTCCTTGTATATTTAAACCCAGGAGGGTCCACAACACAGCGCTGAGTTCCTCCTATGCAATTTAATCTTCCCTCTCACATATAGCCCTCCGACAGGTATTTAAGGTGTGGCTAAAAAGGTTCCCACAGTTTCACCTGTGTAAAAAAAATGGCATATTCTGCATTCCTCAACTCCCTTGGAGATTTTACAGATAAGTACCAGGCTAGGCCTAACCTGTATGCACCTAGCTTAATTATGAACTTCTTAGGGGGGAACTCGTGTCATTTATACTGGGAGATTTGAAAGCTTGTACAGCACAAAAGCTTCAGTTTTTCTTTTACCCCTAGGCAAATGTTCACTTTTTTCAGTTTTATTCTACTATCAGCCCACCTACAGGGTTCTAGAAAAAAGTCTATGCCCTCTTTACCCCCAATGAATCATTCATATTGTTACTGCTGTGGACATTTAGTATTCTTATTGCAACCCATATCAGACACTAGTCTTCCCTTTTCTGAAGAGACTTGATAGTAATCAATGTCAGCCTCCCAAGTAGACCAGACAAGGCACATGACAAGATTAGTTAATTCTACTTTATTGCAAGGATACATTAAGAGAATTTTGCAAGCCTGAAAGTGCAAATTTCCCATAATCTCTTTTTACTCATTTATTAGTTACGAAAGATACTTTCTAAGTTTTTCCCCCTCTCATTTGTAGGTTACTCATTTGTAGGCTACACCTTCTTTTATCTAATATTACCTTGGGGACATACCTCTCTCCCCCTCCCCCCCCCCCCAAACACATGCATACACATTTTCCAAGATCGCTCTCACATTCCATTACAGTGAGGAAGCAAAACCAGAAGTCATATCAATGGCTTGCTCAAGTAGACGGTATCTGTGCAAATGGTTAATGCCATTTCCTTTTGGATTGCATCAAGCAGTTCCTGCCACAAATCCTGCCATATTCTGCTAAGTGACCTTACCCACCTACCCCAAATCTGATACTTCCAGAGGGATGGAGGAGGACAGGTTCTGTTTGGGGCTTCACTCATAGAGGAAGATGCAAATTGGTTGGGATGCTTAAGTCAATTAAATATTTATTGCCTTGCTTTGTTGCTCTGCCTGTCCTTTGGAACAAGCCTCCCACCATCCACCCATTCCCCAGCAAGTTCAGGTAGCCCTTTGTAGTAGCCTTTTATAGAGTTTTGAATACTTGGGCCAGAAGGAGAATTGAGCCTGTTCTGCTGAGAGAGTGAGCATCTATAATGCTCAGGATTGGTTATGCAGGTATGATTGTGTTTGTTATCTTGGTGTATGTGGAAAGAGAGAAAAAGAGAGAGAGAGGGAACTGGGTGGCCTTGCAAATTGCATGCATACATACATGCATACAAATCCATTAAAATCACCCCAAAAGAAACAAACCACAAGACTTCCTGTTTAAAATCTGTTTATATGTATTTTTCCAGACACAAGCCTGGAAAAAACACATATAAACAGAATTCACTTTAAATGTGCTTTTTATTTATAGCATTGTACACAAGAGATAACTGAAGTCACTGCTTTACATTTTCTAGCCATTATTTAGCAGTGCTGAACATCCTACAGTTCTTTGACATTTATGTCCTAAGAGCTTATCACCTTGTATGGATAGAGTTGCATTACGTTCCCTAATTAGAATTCTTTTCACACCTCCTTCTGTTTTGGGTTTCACATAATTACTTTTTAATGGGTTTCTATTTTCACTCCGATAATTCCTGCTCGCAAATCTTCATGAATCTTCAACCTTTTAGAGCTATACTGGATTCGACAGACTCTGAATCTTTTTCTTCCGTAGATCATGTCTTGGAATTTTCTTTTCCATTTTTTTTTTAGAGCCAAGCAGGCTCACTTCAGAAAGCAGCTCCCCAAAGTCCTTGGGGATGGGACAGTGAAGATCTAAGCTATACTTAAGGGAACTTTGGCTCCTTGCATCTTAATTTGGAGCAGTCTCTAAATTAGAGCTTCTTTTTATACACAACTTCTTTCTGTGTCAGGAAGGGGACTCTAGAGCCTTCCAGATGTTGCAACAGAAGCTTCATCAACACGGTTTATTCTGAAGTCATAATCACTTCGCTTGTTAACATCCGGTTATTCAATTCTCACCTTTGATGTAATTGTAGCACACTTTTGTTTTAGATTGCTTGCTATCCTATTTTTGTTCAGACCTTAACAAAACCTTTCCTGCAATGGCGTACCCACTTTCAATGGTCCATAAGAAGAAGATAAGCTATGTGGAGCCAACAAGCCAGACATCTGTTTACAAGCTTGACTTGGTGAACTAATGTGATAAAGGAGACATGGTGACTCCACTTCTATTCTTCTCATGCTAACCCCATCAGGAACAGTCTTTTAATTATTTCTTCCCTGCTGAGTTTGAGCTGGCAATTAGACAAGCACTGGGAAGGAGCAGAGAGATAGCCTGAAGGAGAGAACTGATTGTGAAAGAAATATGAAAATTTCCATCACATCCCAGAATCTTTCCTGTTGTTTGTTCCTGGCCCTGCATCTCCACGTTATTTCAGCAAATAGGGACCATGCTGCTGGGTAGGCATGTCCTAGTTCAGCTACTAATGGCTAGATGACATGCTACATTCCAACTATTCTCTCTAAGGAAGCCACTGAGGTCCATTCTTCCCAGGGCAGACAGAGGAAGGGTTGCCTTCAAAGTGGTTCAGAAGAAAATGAGTGTTTATGTTGCTAGTTTATTACACCTCAGAGTTCTTATTTCTACCCCAGGCACTTTTCTTCCTGTGTAGATATAAGAATGCATCTGCCAGATCAGGAACACTGAGAAAAATAAAGGCTGGGAAAGGAAGAGGCATTCAGTTTACCTTCTTCTCAAGGGCTTGGCAGATAAAGATGCTTCCAGATTTTCATCACGCAATTATGTTTTTCAAACACAACTTTTAATGAGGAATCCAAATTACACGCTGTTTTATTTGCCACCCATTGCTTCTTTCATGGTTTTCTTTTCTACAGAAAAATCATTGGAGGAGGGGATGATAAAACAGCTTCATAATACCTTCAGATTTCTCCTGCTAGGACCTGGCCATCTGCAGCAACTTTAGTAGTCTTAATAATGCAGGGCAACCAGTTAGTGGGGTTTTTTTCAATACACTGTAGCAAGAGAAATACTTTTTTTATAGTCACTTGTATGATTACAAGCCAGTTACCTCCTCTATTTTATTCAAGGATATTTCACCCCCCTTAATTAATGAAGTAAATGTTACTATAGATATGACTCAAAGAATGTTCACCAGCAAACAAGAATCAATAGCCAATTTGTTTGGCTAAAGCTTGCAGGTAAAACACCTAAATTATATGACAGCAACTTTTTAAATGAAACCCAAAGCTTAGATTAGATGGAGTTCATTACAAGTATCTTTGCATTCACTCAGTTGCAATTTTGCACAGAGGCCTGACTGGGGTTGTGAAAAAAGGCATGATTGGAAACGCCTAAATTCTACTCTTAAATCGACTCCTCCGGTGCAAGTCCAGCCTGAACAAGCTGCCTGCGTGGCTTGGAAAAATCTTTCCACAGCTTAAATGAAAGGACAGACCAAAAAAACCCCAGGATTTTACTTTGTTGTGGCTGTTCTGTTACTAGCTCCCCACTCGTCTAAAATGACACTCTTGTGGAGGGTTTGGCCAGCTATTCCCTTTCAGTCCAATCTACATCACTAGACTGTCATTACGTGGCTAGAATTAGGAGAACCATTTAGAAGTCTCAAGAGAAAATATGAGATGTACATTGGGTATTAAATAAATACTCTGTAAGGCGGATGTGAACTTTGGGGGGAGGTGGAGACATTAAAAAAGAGAGGATCCTTGAGGTGCATGGAGCTTTTCCACGTGGTCATAACCTTATTGTCAACTAATTGTTGGAAGTTAAAACCCACCCCTCTCCTAGGAAAATGAAATATTTTAGGATATACTAAAAAGGCAGAATATTTCCCCTAAAAAGAGAAGTAGAAACTGAGAAGCAGAAGTTCACCCCTTTGTTAATGGGCGAGCCATTACAGCCTGGGCCAGAGTATTCTACATAACAAAGGCCTCTACCCATCTTATCGCATGGCCTTGGAAGATTGCATCAGCCAGCAGTCAGGTGAAGTCATGTGGTCGAGACAAGTCTACAAAATTAGCTAAGACCCCTGCCCCAGGAGTCTGATAGCCAATGAGATACATTTCTTACACAGGAACAGGAAACATGAAGGTGGGGTTCAACAGAGGGTATAAAACTAAGGGTCTCTCAGCATCTTGGCCCTTCTTTTCTTTCACCCAACATTTTGAAGCATGTGATCACCCTTTTCACTTTGGAGCTCCAAACCATGTGGTCCTGTCCACCATTACACCATCTTTCCAATCAGCCTCCATGTTTCCAGTGTCTTTTCTCCCACTTGGAACTGAACCCAGAAGGATATTTCTTCCAACATAATGAAGCCCTAAAGTAAAAATACTTTAGCTATTTGGGAGGTTTCAGCTCACAGACATTTGAGATTTACAAGTATCTCTATCTTTTCATTAAATGAAAAATGCTAGAACTAATAAAGTGAAATTTTTTTGAGGGAGATAATTATTTAATAAATAGTAATTATAAATTACTATTTATGCTTTTCAACAATAGGAAATATTGTATAAAGAAACATGCAACTTAATTTATAGTCTGACTCTATCAATTATGTAGCTTTGTAACTTCCTTAACAGAATTCATACTGACACAAGATACTAATTTTAAAAAAAATAGTTACCTACATTAGGAAAGATGACTGTTGGACAAATGCAAAGTCTGGGATTAATTTCATGTCACATTTAAATGTATAACTAAAATTCTTAAGTAGACTGCCTTATAACCATACTTAAGACATCAAAATAAATTATCCTGAGTAATTTTATTTTGTATTTACCCACTTCATCAAGATCATTCCTATAAAGAACAAACATTGTTTCATCAGCCTTTAATTCTTTGACAGTTATGATTTATTTCACATGCTAGAAATTAATATGAGTTGGGACTCCACTTGCTCAACATTTATGGCAATTAGATCTATTCTAAAATTGACAATCTGGATTCAACTAACACTTATGCATGGTAGATTTTTGTTATGATTTGTGTCATTTCTGAAACTGAGTTGGTCTGAGCCAGTGAGGAGCTGATATGTTACAAGATTTGTGAAACCATCCTGCCTTCAGTCGAGGACTTGTATACTGCACGAGTCAAAAAGAGGGCTGTGAAAATATTTACAGACCCCTCACATCCTGGACATAAACTGTTTCAACTCCTTCCCTCAAAACGACGCTATAGAGCACTGCTCACCAGAACAACTAGACACAAGAACAGTTTTTTCCTGAAAGCCATCACTCTGCTAAACAAATAATTCCCTCAACACTGTTCAACTATTTACAAAGTGTACACTACTACTACTGTTAATCTTCTCATCACTCCTTATCACCCATCCCCTCCCACTTGTGACTGTAACTTTATTGCTTATATCCTCTGTTTCCTAGTATGATTTGATGTTGATTGTACCCTATGACTATCATTATGTGTTGTACATTATGATTCTTGAGTCTTAATGAATGTTCCTTCTTTATGTATACTGAGAGTATTTACACCAAGACAAATTCCTTGTGTGTCCAATCACACTTGGCCAATAAAGCATTCTATTCTATTCTATTCTATTCTATTCTATTCTATTCTATTCTATTCTATTCTATTCTATTCTATTCTAAATGCAGCTTCAAGTGAATGGCCCAAAAATTGTACTTGGCAGCCTTTGTGACATCAATTGAATAATATTCCTGGGCTAAAAATGCAGCCTACTTCTTTGTTATCTTTTAGATAATTTATCTTCTTTAGATTCTCTGGACCACAGAATTTTTGTCCAGCATATATCACATTCCTCAAATTGGAAACATCTTTCTAAATAGCCATTTGGGATACAGCTTGATATATAGTGATAAATTCTTCTATAACTATTTTTATGGCTAATATATTTTTTCACTTTATGAAAATTACAAGCAACTGTTGCCATTTATAAGCAGTCAGTTAATTTTTATAACTGCTTTCTTTCTCCATATCTGTGACGGATTGAAAATATACACTTATGCCATGAGATATGGATTTGAAAACTCAATTTAGCAGACAATATTAAACACCTACCATTCTGAGGGTTTCTTAATGTCCAGCTTAGGTTTTATTGTACTATTGGGAAAGGAAAAGAGAAGAAATTGGACTGAAATGTAGCAAGCTTACAACTGCAGAATTTTTCAATCCATCAGAGTCATTGGTGGCTTCAAATGAGGAGATAGTCTGAGATGATAAAATAGAAAGAAATTATAGAGTAAAAAGGACTTGAGACTTATCTGGTACAGATAATTGGTAGTGTCTAGTGATCAGAATCCTGTTCAACTGAAGTGCCATATAAATCCAATAAATAAAATAAATAAACAAATCACATATTTACAATGGAGGATCCTTGAATGAATTAGATATGGCACTGGAAGAAGTCCCTGTGCTGTGTATCAGTGGGGCTGTGTTGAAAGAAATATCCTTCTGGGTTCAGTTCCAAGTGGGGAAAAAGACACTGGAAACATGGAGGCTGCTTGGAATGTTTAATGGTGTACAGGGCCACATGGCCTGGAGCTCCAGAGTGAGAACGAAGGATGATCACATCCTTCAATGTGAGAAGAGGTCAAGAAAAAAAGGAAATCTAGATGCTGAGAGACCCTTATATAACCTCTGTTGGGCCCCACCTTAGTGTTTCCTGTTCCTGTATCCCATTGTAGAAATGTATCCCATTGGCTGTCAGACTCCCAGGGGCGGGGGTCTTAACTTTGTAGGCTTGGTCTGGACCACACCTGAGTGCTGGCTAATGCAATCTTCCCAGAACATGTGGTGAGATGGATAATCCTATCATTTCCTGAGGACCATCCTTAATCCCATCACCCTGGAGCTGAAGGAGGGGCAGGGAGCTGCAGGAAGCTGCTTTGTCTTTAAAAGATATTTCTCCTTTTCTCATCCAGGAAGATATAATATTCTGCCTTTTAAATATTTCCTAGGCTATTTCAATTTTTCTAGGAGAGGGGTGGGTGCTAACTTCCTACAGCTGGGAAAATTCTCCTTGTTGGGATGTGGTGCCGAGAGACAAATTATTGCACATATTGTGCAAGAGTGCGCAAGACATGCATTCTTTGTTTCTTTAGAAATATGCATGAAGCAATACCGTAGGCGATCGCCTGGATAGCTGAATTGAACATCCAGGCATGAGTCCACTGCTGTACCCCATAGACATTAGTACATAATTATATGGGATGTGCGTTCATGTTTACTTCTCTTTGTCAGGCAGTTGCTAGGCTAAGAAAGTCTGACTTATAGAAAGCTTGTATTTACAAATGGACTGCCTGTTATTAAAAATGGTGGACAACACTCTTCTTCCTCAAGCCAATGAACCACTGAAGCCATGCAATGTTTTCATAAATCACTGAAATTAGACTTTTTAATACACAGCTGTTTTCAGTTTTCAAATGAGCCACTTTGGTGTAGTGATTAAGGCATCAGGCTAGAAACCAGAAACTCTAATCCCACCTTAGCTACAAAGCCAGCTGAGTTACTTTGGGCCAGTCACTTTACCACATCTCTAGGAAGGAAGCATTGGCAATTGACTTCTGAAAACCTTACCAAGAAAACTGCAGGGACTAGCTCAGGCAATCTTCAAAAATTGCACACAATTGAATGGAAGAAAAAATAAATACTTAGAATGATCATAGATAAAGAAGGAAGGGGAATCAGAAACATGGCATATAAAGAAATTAAAATGTCACACTCAGTGGAACAATCCTAATAAGTCTTCTCCTGTTACCCTTCCCTCGCCATTCAAAAAAGCCTGCTATTTCTTCTCCTTGAGGAAAGCTGCCATAGCAACTTCAGGGAGCACTCTGGAGCACCCTAGAAGCGAAATGGTTAAACCTTCTCTCTCCGGGTATTGAATAGATTTAGGCACGGTTTTGATAAAATTAAGCCCTCTGGTGTTTCACCATTT
Organism: Bungarus multicinctus; assembly: GCA_023653725.1. Lineage (NCBI taxonomy): Eukaryota > Metazoa > Chordata > Lepidosauria > Squamata > Elapidae > Bungarus > Bungarus multicinctus. Next base: position 102,118,404 of record CM042836.1, on the reverse strand, counting down.
CTCCCCTGATTATTGTATCCTAATCTGAGGCATCCCTGACAAAGTTTCCTTTTCACCTTTGTCTTGACATCTGTTTATATGACTCTTCTGTTTAAAGTCAGCTGAGGTGTCTTTCAGAAGTGTTCCCAATATAGGAAGCTAAATCTTGAGAAGCTGCAAATAATCTTTGCCTGTAAGCTATACCTTGCTGCCAGGGACGGAATACAAATAAAGTTGCCATCGGTTCGGTGGGCGTGGCTTGGTGGACGCGCTTTGTGCACGTGCACACACTTTGCGTGCACACGCGCACAAAACATGCACTTTGCGCAGGCGCAGAGGCATTTGCACAGGTGCAGAGGCATTTGCACAGGCGCAGAGTTGTTCTACCTCTCCTCCTGCAAGCCTGCAGGATGCTGGTTGCTGCAGCAGCTGCCACGCGGCGCTATTCTGCACCACGCAAAACAGCTGCGCTTCGAATTCTGGCCATAAAAGTGAGTATAGGAGACCGGGCGGGTGGTGGAGAGAACCAGTTCTCTCTCTGCTGCTCATCGGTGCTACCGGCTCTCCAGAACCAGGCAGAACCGGTCACACTTCACCTCTGCTGGCTGCTTATATGTGGGTGGGAACCCAGAAAGAACTTGAAAATCTATTAGTCTATTCTTTCTATAAACCTTTCTCATTTGTTCTACCAAGAGTTTGCAAACTAATACACAGCTTCATTTGTGTGTGTGTGTGTGTGTGTGTGTGTGTGTGTGTGGTCTGCTACAAGCATATCCCACCTTATTTATTCACTTCCTTTATCAGAACTCTCTTTTTATCTCTATCTGTCATTTAACTATCATCTAGTATCTATCTATTCATCTATCATCATCTATCACCTAACATCTGGGAATGAGAAGCAGGTTCTCCAGAGCAGTGGTCTCCAACCTTGGCATCTTTAAGACTTGTGGACTTCAACTCCCAGAATTCCTCAGCCAGCAAAGTTCTGGGAGTTGAAGTCCACAAGTCTTAAAGTTGCCAAGGTTGGAGACCCCTGCTCCATAGCACATATCAACTAATTGGAATGGAGGTCTCTCTCAAGCAAACACAGTGCACCGAATTAGTTAGACTGGTCTGTGTGTGCCATCAGAGAAGAAGAAAAATACAACTTTTGATCGGGAGCTAGAAAGCTCAGAAAGCAGGCTAGGTGGCTAAGGATATGGTCAGATTCTGCCCTTCTGAAATTAGAGACTGTCTTTAGGCAGGAGCAAGCAGGTGCAACAATTTCCTGAAAGCAGAATTGCCTCAAGTCATTAGCATCTCTCCATGTACCCACTGACTATGAAAGGTGTAGAACAGCTTCACTGGACAGATTAGATAACAGCTTATAAGGAAATGAGAAGTCAAACCACAGTTACCTTCAGAAATCTTGCGTCCCCAAATAACATGTGTAAAAGGTTAATATAAGAAGTAAAAATTCTTCCTGGTTCATGTGTTGCTTCCTGCCAAAACAGGCAGAGCAGCTATGAGAACAGAAGATTGCAAAATAATATTAAGTTCCATGAGGAATAATGGATATTACAACATATAGCAACATCAGATCGTCAATATAGCACATCTACAAAATTTATAAAAATAAATCTGAGGTAATAGAAAAGAAAAGGCTGTGGCAAAACAATGGCACTTCTAGTTTGAGGCTGTAAGTGCTAAAGTCGAAAGGAAACAAAGTTAAAGGGAAATATGCATGTATTCACCTATACTGGAACTTGGTGGAATGTCAATTAGATGTTGGCAATGTGCACGCCTTCAGATGTTACTGGAAGCCCCACCCAGCCTGGTCATGTAGATAATACCATTTCTATGAATAAATATGGAAAACAAGACATTTGTGGCCCCTCCGTCTTATATTCTGTCTGTTATCTGTTATCTAGGTAGATTGTCAAAATGGTTGCCTAAATAGATGAAATTATCTATTTCAATCTGATTTTAGACCAAATTTAGGAATGAAACTTAATCAATCATGTTGGACTTTTTTGTTTTTGTGGGAAGAAATTGTGGCAGTATTTATTTGTTAACTCCCCTAGATTTCTCAGAACTATGAGTACCCCTAAGAAGGGGATTTTTCTAAATTATCACTCAAGCTTGAAGCGGTTTGCTTTTGTGAGTGGAGACTGCCATTTTGATTCTGAGACATTTTCCTGTGGACTTGCAATTCATGTCAAAATCTAAACAAGAGCAAGGGGAGGGACTGGTGAGAAGAAATTTGATGGTCATCGGTATGGCCAGTCCTGTTTCAGCTTATCAGTAAATCCAAGCTAGCTTGCAATATTTCCTCACATTTATAGATATTAAATAAAACCGCTTCTTGACTAGCTTCTAAATTAATCTCCATGGTAAGTATCTACTTAAATATATGAGTACACATCTTTAAATTCAAAATGATATGTTTGCTATAGCAGGAAATGTCTCCTGGTCTCCAAACCTGGAATGCTCTGTGACTATTCAGATACTGTTAGACTTCAAGTCTCCTTCTTCTCCTTCTCCTTCTCCCTCCTCCTCCTCCTCCTTCTTCTTCCTCTTCTGTTTTTCCTTCTCCTTCTTTTCCCTCAGGGAGTAGAGTTCAAAATTGTTTTTCTGACCTTATGGTTCCATCTGCATATCCTGCTACTGCAAGATGGAGATGCCCAATTAACAAGAAGATGTCCTTCAAGAACAGGTCCCCATGACATCAGTTTATCCTCAGCTTACCATGGAATCAATGTATGTTTCTCCTTGGCTGTTCCAATGTTAAAAGTGATGGTCTGATGATACAAGTCTTGCTATACCAGTGATATTTGCAATGTTTTAATCATTGTGGTCAATAATTGAGACAGGGGCCACGAGCTGTTCTTCTCTCATTGGCATTTTAGGCTGCAGAAGGCACTCTCTTTCCCCTTTGGTCTCTTGGAACTGTTTTTCAGGGCCATTTTGGCCTTAGCCACTGGAGTCTGGTTATTTCAAATCCCTCCCTGCCCCTTACCAAAGATCCAACTTTCTCCATCCTTGCCAGACCAGCAACAGATGTCAAAGGTACCAAGGCTGAGCAGATTGACAAGAGGGCAGGTTGACCACTAACTCCATGCAGTCAGACCAGGACAGTAAATGAAACTATTTGAAGCTACCACACAGCGCTGGAAAAAGTGACGTATAGGCATTCTCTGCACTTAGGACCATCATGGTATCCCAAAAGTCATGTGATCAAAATTCATGCACTTGGCAAACAGCATGTATTTACGACATTTGCAGTATCTCAAGGATATGTATTCATCATTTGCAACCTTCCCAGCTAGCTTCTGACAAGCAAAGTCAGTGAGGGAAACCAGATTCACTTAATGACTATGTGATTCACTTAAATGCAGTGATTCGTTTAACAATCTTGGGGAAAATGTAAAATTGGGCATGACTCACATAACAACCATCTTATCAATGAGAATTCTGATCCCAATTGTGATCATAAGTCAAGTACTACCTGCATCATTCTGCTTCTCTTAATGTTAGCGCCAGTGCTGGCAGCTAAACCTGAGGCACCGCAGAGCAATTCTTGTGACAAAGTCTCTGTTTATCAGGAGTTTATTGACCTGATAAGGAGAGAACTGAATTCCTGCAGCCAGGGACTCTGATAAGCAGCTGGCTGGCACCAGCTGGAAAGGACATGGAAGGACAAAACATTGCTGACTGAGGAATTTTGGGAATTAAAGTCTGTGCTGTCAGTGTTCCCAGTAATGCATCCATAGAAAGCAGAACTCAGAGGCAAGTAGATTCCTCTGGGAATAATTTATTGGATACATCATATTGGCACAATTGGTGAAAACTGATTCTGAAAGTTCCTGTGGTTTTCCACAGATTAAAAAGTAAAAGTTTTCCCTACCCCCGAGTCATCAGTTCCATTTTCCAATAGAGGTGCTGACTGGTTGCTTGATTACTCCACTCCTCCTCTCCCCAGCACCTATTGGAATGTCCTTGGTTCCCCCAGGAAAACTTTTTGTTTTGACTACAAACCCCCAGCTATCTATTTCCCCCCGTCCCCGTCCCTTCTTCGTCCTTGTGGCTAACCTGAGGCCTCAGAGATGGCCTCAGCCAGGTTTGCTTCAGGGTTGACATATGCACCTTAAAGTTGCCCTGTCTATTTCAGAAACACTATTCTAGACTCCATGCAATGTCTGTCAGGCGTTTGGGGGCTACTTTAAATATGAACTTTTTCTGAAGCACGCTACACAAATAGTTCCCCTCAAATAGTAAGGATAGCATCCCTCCCTGTCCTGGTTACTGAGGCAAAGTAGGACAAAACCCCAATTTGTGCCAGCTATTTGTTTCTGCTGATTCAAGGATGGAAGGATTACACCTTAATGTAATCATGAAAAAGAGCCTTATGGCAGGGGTAGGATTCAACTGGTGTTACTACCAGTTTGGTGATTAGGTTTTGCATGAGCATGGGCTGCCCGGACAGCTGATAAGCGCTGTGCACGTGGGTGCACAGCATTTGAAAAACACCTTTCCTGCTTTTTCAGCTTCAGCTGTGAACACAGCTGAGGTTGAAAAAGCAGGAAATAAAGGTCAGGTAAGAGCCCGGGGGTATGAGCGGGCAAAACAGCAGCAGACACAGAACCAGTTCTGTTTCTGCTGCTCTTCAGAGCTATCAGTTCTATAGAGCCGGGAAGAACCGGTAGCATCCCACCTCTGGCCTTATGTGTGAGGATGTTGGCATTCCAATACTCCTCCTCCAATAGGGTAGCAAGGAAAGGCTCAACATTTTAATCTAACTTCACTGAATTATTTGATTTTTCCCTCCTATATATCCATTTATATGTTACACATTAGAGGTATTGATTCTTGAGAATACCAAGTTCTCTCTCTCCCTCCTTCTCTTTTTTCTCCCCCAGTCATCAGAGCAGTAACATTTTTTCCCAGACTTCTGCAGCCAGAGAGACAGCCAAAGCAGCTACACAGTCCTGGAAAAAGACATCGCTGCTTTAATGATTTGGGGAAAGGAAGTGCTCCTGGGTGGTTTGAAACATTCCCTTCAAAGGAGTGACGTAGTCCTGTTTCCCCAGTATTACATTGTGGCATTTGCTTGATAATTTGGATTACACTATTAGTGTTATTTATAATACATGTAAATTGACACTTTTAGTTCTTTCTCCTACCCAATTTAATTAAAAAAATTACTTCTGAATGTTCCTTTGTGTGTGAAAGCCTTGAGTGTCAAAGAGTTTTAGGCTCAGCAAGTTTGACACAAGGTTTAATCAATGTTCCACATGAATCCATGGTCCAAAGGAGTTGCTAATCCCGTGCACTAGATCATGACATTGGGCATGCTCAATTTAAAACCAACTCTGTTCGCAGGTCCTTATCACTATAATGCATTGTCCGGTTTTTAAAATTGTATCCGATCATATCTAAAGCTGAAGCTTGCCAGCCATGCAAGAAATAAGACCTTGAGAGAACCAGAAAAATAAGATATTCATTTGTATGGATCTTGAATGTAACAACAGTGTTATTATCAGTCTCTGAAGGACACAAAAGTTTGTATCTGAAGAAAGAAAACATTTAGAAAATTGGCAGAATTGAATGGAATCAATAATGTCTCCTAAGCAGCTCTGGGATATTCAGAACATGCAATTAAATTTGTAACCAGGAAATTGAGTGTTTCATTTGACTGATCAGAGGCTGCTCACTGAAGGAGAGATCAAGTTACTTTTCAGGACTTCAGCAATCAGTAAGGTTTGCAATGTGAGTACTGTTCCCCCTTACATGAGAATAAATCCCTTTGAACTACATAAGGTTCACATTGAGTAAGTGTGCCTGGCATGACACTGCATATCATTGTTTAGCAAAAACAGCAAGACTTCAGAGAAACCATAACAGTCAATACTAATGTCTTTTAAATGCAGAACTGGCATAAAAATTTCCTGCTCAAGCAAATGATGTCTACAGTATTTCAAAATTGCTTTTTACTAAAGAAAAAAAGACACTGAGGCAGATAGAATGTAGATCCTTGTTTGTGACACAATGTAATCATTGGATGATGTCTGACGCTGTTTCAGCCACAATGGAAATCTGAGTCCTCAGATGTCTAAAAGGAAGAACAGACTGTAGCAGAAATAAATTTAATATATGCATATATAGATACATACAGAATGTTAGATAGCGAAAATCACAAATGTTCATATTGTTTCTTCAGTATCATTTCTCACAATATCTAAAGAGCAAAGTTAATAAATGAGGTCCATTTGGTCTTTTAACTCTTTTGTCTAAGACAGTGTTTCTTAAAAATGTGATCCTGGGGAATAAGAGTTCCCCAAGATCCTCTCAGGAGATTCCCAAAATCAAAATTATGTGCTAGTCTAGGTTGAAAAATAATTAAAATCCCATCAAACAATTGTAGTAGTTGCAGCAAATATATTCATTTTTAATACAGTAAATATAAATGAATATAATTTTATACAAACAAATGCTCTTTTGGAGTCCTCCCTAATTGTTTAAAGTGGGAAGAGTTTCTGAGAGAGAAATTTTTTTAAGAAACATGGATCTGTGACAAACTGGATGCTTTGATTAAGGTTTCTAGTTCTAAAACTCTAAGTAGGAAAAATATATTGAAAAATTAAAGCACAGGCACAGCATTAAAGAAGCTCAACTTCTTCAAGACTTTCCAGGATCTATTATCCAGATTAATCTTGCTAGATAATTTTGACTGATCCAATACTGAATGTGTAGTTTAGCTGTGTTTAAATCAGGGGTAGGAATGTATGCATACCACCTCCTGGCTGCCAACAACTAATAGTAGTTTCATGCCGCACAGCTTGTTGTTTAAGCCCTAAACTGGGCTTAACATAGTAACAGAGAACCCCCCCTCCCAACTCCCCCCAAACAGCCCAGATTACTTTGTATTACCACCTTTTCTAGAGTCCACCCATCAGGTTTCCCCCACTGCCCAGACTTAAGTGGGAAAATATTAACACGAAGCGTCTGTCATTTCCTTTATGACTTGATAAATACACCTTGTTCTCATTGGCATGTTTGCGGTTTCCTCAATGGTTTCATTGTCCTGTGATTAAATTACACTAAGAAACCTTTCCAGCTATCTTTTTCCAAGTCAATGAGCAGGCTATACAGACCTCATTCAGTTTTAATATGGTTAGAAACCAGAGCAACCACAGAAAGCAGATAAAAAGTTTTCCACTGTATGCCTCTGCAGCTTATTCCAGTCTCTTTCAAAGTTCTTCATCCAATCTTTTTCAAGTACTGTTAAACAATTCTGCACAGACTTGAGCAGAAGCTGAACATGTAATTAGGTTTAATTAATAGATACCAATTAATGTTGCTTCCCTAAATCAAATTAGGTTTTAGGAAACAAAAAAGAATTGTAACTAGCATTTTAAGAGGTTCAGATAATTTTAACCAGTCTCCCAAGTGCAGATAAGTAACCTTTTCTTAGCGACTTCTGCTTTTTCAAAAGTTATAGCAGTTCCCTAACATATTTAGAACAGCATGTAATGCAAACAATCCAATGCATTGCTTTGCAATGCAAACTGCACTTCCAGGTTTTTTTTTTATTACTATAGTCCCTGTCTTAACTTATATAGTAATAGCACTTAGACTTATATACCACTTCACAGTGCTTTACAGCCCTCTCTAAGCAGTTTACAGAGTCAGCATATTGCCCCCAACAATCTGGGTCCTCATTTTACCCACTTCGGAAGGATGGAAGGCTGAGTCAACCTGGAGCCTAGTGGGATTCGATCTGCCAAATTGCAGTGGGAGTAGCTTGCAGTACTGCACTCTAACCACTGCGTCACCAAGGCTCCTCATAATCATAATGATAAACCCCGATTTCCTTGTTGTAGCTATTTCATCTTACGATTCCATTGAATTTTGTTATTTTCCCAAGAGAAGAAAAATCCAGAAGTGGATATATTTAAGATAGGGGGTGTTGCATGGTCTTTCAGGTGAGATTGCAAAAGTGCATTGAAGCACATAGGAAACCTTAAAGCAAAGGCATCTTTTCCTAGGACATGCAGACACCCTCTTGCAGCCACAGGAACCTCCTCCCTCTCCCAAAATAGACTTTCTAGTCCCCAGCCTCAGAGATGCCACCAGATTCAACCCATAGCCATTCAAATATCCTAAACAAAGTAAACAATTCTAAGTACACAGTGTGTAAGGTCACAGACAATATTATTAGGAATAGAACTTAGTGTTTCTTTTGAATCCAGTTATTCAATTAGAGAAGGCTCTGCCCTAATTGTTAGCAGAATATTGAAGATCAAAAAACTAGAATGTACAAGAATTAGATCCACTGTTTTATTCATAGTTTGATTTAAAATTATAGCATAATCACATAATCATTAAGTCAAATAGTGTACTCAATACAAAAGGAATGCATACATTTCCCCCACCCCAAGGTTTATTATGTAAGTACTTGACAATGCAATGGATGTATACAGACTCTGGGTAACTGACTAAATCAAAGAGACAAGTGTGCATTTAAAGCCATGATCACACATAGTAAGTGAACAAGACGGTCTGGTTGTGGTTCTGCCTTTAAGACTTTCCATTATTTATTTCTGAAGAGCCAAACAGTTGGATAACATTATGGTACCAGCTTTAGTTCAAATTACTTACTGTACAGAACACTTTGCATAGAAATAATTTGTGCAAATATATCAGTTTCAATCTTTAAAAGATAACACACTTTAAGGATTAATATTTCAAGATTTAAACATTGTGTATTTTCACTCAACATTAAATTATTTGCCCGAAGATGTTTCATTGAAAGAATAAAATAAACACTAATTGCACCAAAACTGACATTTAGAAATTACTCCCAGAAACTTTTAGAATGAGGCTATTATAAGAAAAACTATTCAAGTTTAATTATATAAGTTGATTATTTCGTTACTTATTTTATGTTGGCCATTAGCAAATATTCTTACAATAGATTTTAAATATCAGTCTGCTGATGTATTTGGTTCACTTACAGCTTTGATAACATTGAAAAAAAAATACAGTAAATGTTTTTCAATTGGTTTTAAGTTATGCAAACTTCAATTTTGTACCTTTATAACAGACTTTTTTTAAAAAACAATGGAATAACTGGAAAATTCCAAAGTGAAATTTTGAATGGAACTGCTTCTGCTGGATATCCGTGTATCTTAAATTGAGAAAAACAAACCCCACTTCAGCATTTTTTTTTTCATTTTTTACTGGTTTTATAAGCTTAGAGGATGAGCGTCATTTTCAAATTAAGCTCCTTATTTTGCATAGCTTTATCAACTCTTTCCTCTCAGAAGGCATGATCCACGGCTTGTCGTATTTCTCTTATATTGTCAAGTTCAAGGTGTTGAATATTAGGGTCCACAGGCTGTCTTGTGAATCAAATTATTTTTGAACAAAGGTTGATTCAATTCATCAGACTTTCTTATCAAGAGTCTTGGTCAAATTGGTATCAGTGACTGAACTGTTGCTTAACTGTACTGGCTAGAAACAAGTATTTCATTCTGGGTTTGTTTATTTTTTAATAATTCTCAGAATACGGAGGTCTCACCATCTTAGATGAATTAGGGAACTTGGTAGGGAAGAATGTTGTTTTCCCAGATCAGATGCTTTAACAAAAGTACAGGAGAGAGACTGAGAGTATGAAGAGGCCAGTATTTGACTGAAGATAATTTCCATGTCCCTTGGTGGTGCTATTTATGTTAAGTGATACAGAAGTCACGGATGAATTATTGTGCGGAGCAACTGTAGTTGTGTTATTAACTTGTCCCTAAATAGGCAAAAGAAAAAAAAAGAGATTGTAAAATCAAACAGCACATTTTGCATTCTGCCTTCCAGGGCTTATAGTGTATTGGTCTATGTTATTACATTAGTCTGCATAGAGTGATTGTGAAGATAGTTGTGGTTGTTTTTTTTAATTTCACCATGAAATACACATTCGCATACAGTTTCACTGCCCTTCCTAAAAAGTACACTTTAAAGAGCATAATTCTATATTTAGAAATAAGCACCAAGATAAGCAAGAATAGGATTGCAATAAAAATATATGTTAACCATATATAACATGCTAAGCAAACAATATGAAATCTTTTTCCTGAGATATATCCGTGCTGAGGCAAATAGTCAATAAGAAAAGAACTCCATGACAGTTAGAATGAGAACTCACAGCTCAGCTTTTTGTATATCCCATATCAATTATAACACTGACAACTTGGAAATAATACTTTAACATCAACATACCAATCACCTACCCCAATACTTCCTCATCTATCAAATCACAATTTATCTGAAATGTATATTTTCTCTTTTAACTATGTCAGATTTTACTGAGACCAGATCAAAAACTAGCAATCGGAAAATAAAAATGCTTATTACAGGTAATCTTAGAAGAATTGATAGCTTCATTCTCCAGTTGAGTTTATAAAGAAGTCTACACTGGATTCGGGCATTACACTACATCATAACATGCTTGTTTGATTTTGGCTTACATGATATGAAAAACCTTATTTCCAGCTTATTTATCATTTCTGATTAAATACTCACATTAATAATGCTGGCTATTATTGATACTTTTAACAAGTGGAAGATTTTTAAGGTGAAAAGTCTGAAACGGGGTAGTTAAATAGCTACAAGACCAGAGATAAAATTGCACAATAAATCACTTTATTTTTTTGTTCTGGTTATGCATGCCATGACAGGCAAATAAAATAATGTGTTTTAGGAATTTAAATTACTTGAAATGGCCTTGAAATTACTTGAAATGATTTCTATGGCACAGGTAGTATTTCTTTTGTTTGGGTTACTATGTAGTCAACAAGACTTTTAGAAACCTGACTACAACATAAAAACAGGCTCAAATAATGACATGAATAGGATAAGCACATACCACACTTTCAGATCTGCTATTAGATTTGAGCGCATGCATTGTCTATCTCCAGCCACTTAGCACTAATTTTTATTTCAAGAATTTTTAAAAAGTTGCATAGAATTAGAAAAGCAGGCATATGCTGACTGAGCTAAAACACCCCCTTAAACCAGGCTGGATTATGGCTCAACTTGCTTTGTGATCCCAACTATTACAATTTATGGCTTAATTTGTAGCCTGAACCTAGTCAACTGTGGGTTAATCACTAAGCCATGGATCATAGGTTTGTGAAATTTGTGAATCAGACCACAAAAATACCTTTGTAACCTATTTTTTGATATAGAAGTCCTTTGTACTACAGCACCAATTTGATATGGTGGTTAAAATGCACCAGGTTTGAAATGAGAAGAATATGAATTCCAATCATCCACGCTAGGTAGATGAGGCCAGGAAATCACCTTTACATGAAGGCTAAAACTACTTTTATTGACCTTGGATAAATAAGAGAAACTTGCCAGTCCAACTGTGGTACCTTCTCCATGTAGATCAGTGTACTAGAGATCACTTGAGTCACTTCTGAATATTATCTGGATATACTGGACTTTACACTTCGTCAACAGAGTTTGCATATTTCAGTCAAGGACAGCTTCCTTACTCACTACAGTTATAGTCCCAGCCTTGGACATGAAGCAGTTGGATGACTTGAGTCAGTCACTCTCAATCTTGGGAAAAAGGCAAGGACAAATATCCCCAAAATGTTGCCATGAAAATTGTATGGACCTGTCCTGACATTCACTAAGGGTGAAGATTGTCTCAGTCTATGGAAGGATAGACCAACTTATGCTAATAATGTCAGGCTTCATGTACTCTATGAAGAATATCTGATCTGGCAGCTGAGAACGTGTTGGAAAGCAGGGCAGATATTGAGTATCTACTTCATCTAACAATAATAGATGAAAGTTGCCATATACTGATTACAAACCCACCATAATATTTCCCAAGCCACATATGTTATGCATCAGGTCAGTTTCACCCCATCCATTTCAAGTGGAGACATGTTTATTTTGAGCAAAATTTATACTCAGTAAGCACTGATAGTCCAGTCAAGTGTAAGAGGCAGCAGTCATATCTGCTCATATATTATCCACATTAAAATTTTAATTTCAGAAATCCTACACACAAGGATATTTTTCCTTAATAAAGGGAATTCCAACTTGCGAAATGCACTTGCATGATTGCCACTAACTCTCTACTGTATATTCTGGTTGTTTAGAATAAATTCTTATATTGCATTTCCCACTTAGAGCAACAACACCATGTACAGTTAACATATGTTAGCTGTGAAGTTCAAGTCAGGAAGCTGAGAGGATATACAGCACATAGGAAGCATTATATCTGAAGAAATCATTTTGTTACACACTACCAAAGAAATTCTCTGCTGTTAAGCTTGATGCTGCTTTTTCTATTGGACCATTACAATAACAAATTCACTTCCACAAAAAGCTGCGGATTATCTAACAAGAACTAAAAAGTAAACCTTATAGATTTTTTAATTAGCTTTTCAAGCCACTCCAGTTTGTTCTCAAAATGTTTCCACAAAGCTCCTTTTAAGTATTCATTTCTGTTAAATATTCACTCCGATTTTATTTTTTGCTATTTCTTTAGCAAACACTTTCTCCTGCCTTCAATTCAGTCTGCTAAGCTGATATAAAGTAACAAGACTGAACTGCAAATCGTCATCTTTTTGAAACTGGCTACATAAAATATTAACCTGCTACAGCTTCTATTGTTCTAATATTGGGCCAAGTGTTACCTCTCGTCCAGAAATTCCAATGGAAAAGGAGTCTGTGGAAGTAATAACTTGTGCTTTTTTAAAAATGCCAAGTCACACAGGGCTCCCCAAATTTCTCCAAAGATTTACATAATCACAAAAGGCATGATAAGGCATATATGTTTCTAGAAAGTTATTACTTGAAAGTTTATTTAATAAAGAGAGCAGATTCTTATGCTATCTGCTATACTAAAATTCACAAGAATTTCTATAGCAGTATCCAGTGGTAAGGAAAAATCAGGGCTGTGCAGAAGTCTGAATTCAAAAAGAAAAATAGGATTTGGAATGTCTATATACCGGTACTTCACCTTCTGGACCATCCACAAGCCAAAGGTGAATTTCTAAAAAGTGTTAGGGAGGGTGCTCACAGAAAGCACAGCTACTCTTCCGTAGATGCTTCACATACCCACATACACCCAAATTACATTTTGCCTTCCAATCTGGATCTCCACGCAACTCAAGTACAGTATACACAATTATACACCGAGAATAGAATGTAAAACCCACAGAGAAGTCTAACAGAATAAATAGTGAAGTCTCTCAGCAATTTGCTCTTCAATGCAGCAAGAAAATCTAACATGAGTGGAGGGCGGGAAGAGAAACAAACATTCCAATTCTCAGCTACTTCAACCACTATGTATTACTGAGTTCAGCAACACTAGAAGGTCTGCAGTCCTACTCTACTCTGGACTTATATACCGCTTCACAATGCTTTACAGCCCTCTCTAAGCATATTAACGCCAACAATCTGGGTCCTCATTTTACCAACCTCCCAAGTAGCAGCTGCTAGCCTTTTTAGGAAAAGGCAGATGGAAGATTTGTCAGGCAACTGCATTTTCCTACTTTCAATTTCCCACAAAACATAGCTTTCCTATCACATTGATTTTAGATGGTTAACAATGCAGAGCTACTTTTTTTTTAAAAAAAGCCACTCTAGGCAGCTTTTGTAAAACTGTTAAAAAACTGCTACAGCATGTAGCTTTTCAGGTACGTTAGTCTAATTCAATTGCAGCCTAACCAACAGACAATTTTGTTTTACCCATATCTCTACAAGAAGTTCAATTTTTATCCCCTCAATGGCTTCGCATATGGGTATTTGCCTTCTCCAGATTAGTAGTGGCTAGGATGAAAATATTCAGGCGCTTAATTCTTAACTATTTAACCTTAGTCAAAATTCAGTGGGGGTTTTTTTATTTCTGAGCAGACATACATAGAACTGCAAAAGGAAGCTAAAGGGGAAGGGATGGTCAGGTTTTCTCCTTTTAAAAAGAATGTAAAAGAATTTACTTTCTGTAAAAAGATCAGAAATGGGGAAGAAGCTCAATCCTCCCTAGGAAATTGGGAAAAGGAGGTAACAAAAGGCTGGAATTGAGTCTGCAAATCTGCAAAACTAAGTTAGAGAACGGAATTCTAGTATTCAGCCACATATCACATTAAACCATGCTTAAATTCAGTTTACTGAATGAACCGCAGATGGCTAGGTTTACCCAACTGGCTATGCCCGAACTAACCAAGCCACATTTTAAAGGTTCAGCACGATCTGGAACTTTAAAAAAAAAAAAAAAAAACTCTGTCGGGAAAATTTCCCCCTCCCTCGCGCGGCCCTCAACCCACCTCAAAATTGCAACTTATTAATGCAACTTCGCGCGTGGCTGGAAAGCAAAACCCGGGTAGGAGCCCCTTAGGAGGATGGTGGCAACGCTTCTCCCCCCGCCCCGCTACACCTATTCCGGGGCGCGGGATGTCCCGCTGCTGAGGCTTGGAGTGAAGAGAAAACCGCGGCTGGGCAGGCCTCGCGGTCGGTCGCTCACCTGAGAGGGTGAAAGGAGCGCCAGGACAAAAAGCCCGAAGACGAGCCGCCAAGCCAGCGCCCTGCCCATGTCTGCTCGTGCCGGGAGCGCCGCTCGTCCCGCCCTGTGAGTGCTCCTCCTGAGGTGCAGCGGCTGAGAGGCGGCGGCCGGTTTTTATGCGCGCGCCAAGCGGCGGGGAGGGGTGGGTGGGTCCAGGGCCTCGTCGCCCCCGCCTCCTTTATTTCGTTCTGTTTGTGGGATGGACCCCCCCCCCTCCTCCTTTCTCCTCCTCTGACTCCCTTTCAGGAGCGCCTTTCTGTACTGGAAATAAAACACCCAGCATGGCTAAACAGGGAAGGCGGAGAGGGCGAGAGAAGGAAAGGAAAGCTGGGAATGCTCCTGGATTCTTTTAATTTCAATACAAAAGCTTCCTTTTTCTTATTTTTTTATTTTTTTTTTAAATTTTAATTATAAGAATACAACACGGTGCATCCGTTCTGGCATTGCAATTGTTATACATATATAAATTTTACTTCACCATTTACAATCCTCTTGTTTGATACATTGTTTAGTAATTATTCTAATCATCATCGCTACTTATGCAGATTCCCCCTTGTTTTTTAATTCTAAGGTTAACCTTTCCCGAGCAGCCTTAATGTCTACACTTTGATGAATTCATCTAAACGATGAGTTCAGATTCATCTAAACGATGAATTCAGATTCATCTAAACGATGAATTAATCTAAACGATGAACTTCAGATTCATCTAAATGATGAGTTCAGATTCATCTAAACTTTGATGAGTTCAGATTCCAATCAACTTTCTTGTTTTAGAGGATTACTTTCCCTCCCCTCCCCTTGAGTCCCTAATGTACAAAAACAGAAGCAAACAAAAAAGTATGATGGTATTTCTTTTGGGGGCATCTAAATCACGTTGAAAAAATAAGTAACTGGTCCTTTTCCATGGAAGCCTTACTCGGAGCAAGTCCTGGGATCTTCTCTTTGTGCAAATTCAGTTCTGAAAAGTCAAGGGTTACGAGTCATGTGCTGAACACCACTCCTTAAAAGTGGCCATAGAATAAGTTTTTGCACATTTTGAATTAGCAGTGGTGTAACTACTAGTTTGCCTTTGGGCAGAAGCTTGTTTCCTACCACCAAATGACAGGAAACTGTGGTAGAGTGTGTCTTTGCTCTGGCTCATCAGGGGAGGATGCCTCTTTCTGCTTAATTCATAAATTAATTCATTGTCAGGGATAGCTTGCTGGGTGGGACTATAGTAACAGGTAACGAGGTTGTGGTTTTCCTTTTACAATACATTTCTTTTCCAAAACAAACTTGATCTTCATTTATCAGAAAGCGCAAAAAGAATAAGAGGCTGTGCTAGACCGGATCTAATACTCACTAACACAACTGATCGATGAAGTGACTGTTGCCTAGAATATGGAGGGATTTGATTGTGTTACTCTTGAATCTCTAGTAAGCAGTGGAGGAGAAAGAAGAATTAGAGTAGCATATTTGATGTGAAAAGACCAAATGTTGGTGAACTCCAAGAGGTTATGACAGTTTCAATTCCTTAAGGAAAAAAAAATGTCTAGGAAGAGTTGGAAATCTTACAAAATTGGATGGGATGAGGCTGCAAACAATTCCTACAAGGAAAAAATAAATAAAAGAAGTCTAAGAATGGCAGTTCTCTAAATTGATTAACAATCATACAGTGATTATATATATTAATAATATATTAATAATATATAGTTATTATGTAGCATCATGTTGATGCCAACTTAGCCGCCACATAGATTTTCTCCTTTACAGAGTCCAGTAATCTAAAATGCTGTTCATGAGCAAGAAAAATAAACACCAGAGAGCGGAAAGGGGGAATGGAAGAAGGCGGCCTAACCAAAGAACACAAGGTAGTGTTCAGAAATAGTAGGAATTATATCAGAAAGAGAATGAGTTGAGGCTTTCAAGAAATACAAAAATTAACAAAGAAAGCAAGATTTGAGCGGGGGCGGGGGGTAAAAATTGAAAGAAAAGAGAGTATGGGAGTTGTTGTGAGGAGAAAGTAGCGAAGTGGTGATGGATATTGGTTGGAATGCAGAAGTTTGTAACTTATATTTTGCATTTGTTTTCTCTCAGAAGGAAATGTCAAAGCCATGCCACTAGAACAGAAATAAACCAGAGCTTAGGATAGACACGGAGAGGTAAGACAACACAGCTAATTCCAGAACCAAATAAATTACATCCCAAAGGACCAGTTTGGTCTAATGGTTAAGGCACCAGGCAAAGAAAGAGAGAGACTGTGTGTTCAAATTCCACCCTACCCATGAAAGTCAGTTGGGTGATTTGGGGCCAGTCTCTCTCTCTCAGCCCTGTTATTGTAAGAAAAATCAATCAATTAATCAATCAATCTCGGTAATGTTTGAGAACCCTTAGAGGACTGGTGACATCTCAGAAAACTGGAAGAGAAATAGTGTTATTATTGTTGTCTCACAAGGCTGTTAAAGCCGTCAGAAACAACAGCTCTACAACTCCAGGAGTGAAGAATGCAAACATGATTTTAAATATTATTTCCCTTTCTTGAAATGATAAAGCAAGAAAAGGGGAATAAAGGGGGATATTATATATCACATTTTGGCATGATTTAAATGCAATGGGTATTTTGTGAACATCCAACACTAAGCCACAATGTGATTAAATTAGTTTTGACTTGGTATGATGGGTGAACCCAGCCATTATGATTAGAAAAGCAAAGTGTTCGTTTAATATATGGCTGCCTATTTTATAAACAGGACGCAGTGGATCAGTGTTGATCAGAAAGGTTGGCAGTTTGGCGGTTCAAATCCCTAGCATCGTGTAACAGAGTGAACACCAGTTACTTGTCCCAGCTCCTGCCAACCTAGCAATTCGAAAGCATGTAAAAATGCAAGTAGAAAAATAGGGACCATTTTGGTGGGAAAGTAACAGCGTTCTGTGCGCCTTCTGTGTTTAGTCATGCCGGCCACGTGACCACAGAGACATCTTTGGACAGCACTGGCTCTTCGACTTTGTAATGGAGATGAGCACCATCCCCTAGAGCTGGAAACGAATAGCACATATGTTCAAGGAGAACCTTTACCTATTTTATAAACAATAACCCATGGCAATTCACAAAAAACAAAGAAACAAAAACAAACCCAAAACCAGCAATAAAACAATGAGGTCATCCATGAAACAACTGTCTCCACACGTTTTCAGTTTATTTCAGGTGTATCCAACCTTCTGGTTTGCCTGGGCCACATTGAGTGAAGAGGAGCTGTCTTGGGAAACATAAAAAATATATAATATAGATAAATATAAAAATCACATAATGAAGTTTATGATCTTGTGGGGCTGCTTTTTTAGCTGTCCAGGGCTATGGGTTGGACATGCCTGATTTAGTTCAATGTTCATGGAACATGCTCAGAACCTGTTAGGATTAACACGAATAAGTACATGCTGGCCATCATTTTACATCCTGTTTATCCAAGGATTAAGGCTTACTTAAAGTGTCATGCTCTGTCTGGAAAGTCATTATTTCTGAATTTTGCAACATTATAAATCACAGTAGGTGGTTTTTATAATTCCCTACAACAAACAAGGGAAAAACCAAGCAACTCATACAGTTTGTGATATTAGCTACTATTTCAACAATATTTATAACCACAATCCTAAACATTTTTATTCTGGAATGAGCATTCCACTCAATAGGCTTTACTCCTAGGTAATTTGGTATACCTCAGATCTTCTGAATTACTATCATTCACTAAGTAATGCAATCATGTTGTGTGATATGCAATCATATCATAAAAGTAAATCCATTGATTAAAATGCCAGCTTATTGCGTGACTTGGGGGCAACTTTTAGCCATGCTTAACTGATCTCCAAAAAATAAGCAGAATAGGGACTGTTTAGCATTTGAAGATACCAGCACAGATAAATGTCAGACTTGTAGACTTGACTGAGAAATAAAAGGAAAAAAAATCTGAGAGAAAGCAATGGCAAATCACTTCTATACTTCACTGTCAATAAAATTATCTGAACAAATCCATGAATTAGCTGGGAGCTGAATTTTACTCAGAAGACACTGTTTACTCTCCTGTTAATATGTCATTTTCAATTCCTGTATTAGATTACTGTACTGGATAAAACCCAATGGCTTCTGCTATGAATTCACTGTTAAGGGCTGCTCCTTGCTGGACCACAGCAAAGAGAAAAATAACTCCACAAAACCTCCCCTCCACCTTTTAAAAGTCTAACAATGCAATTCTATGTATACATATTCTTCTGCAAGACACAGAATGCAATGAGGTTTAGTATTAAGTTGGTTTTAGATAAATATCTACCTGGCGCCTTGATTTCTAAAGATCTCTTCATTCTTATCCACTTCTAGAACAGACTTCTAGAGCTGTAAAAGACAGGCAAAACCTATCTTGAAAAATCAGAGATGAGGAAGCTGGAATTTTAACTCTGACCTCGTATTCCTTCCCCTCTAATTCCAGTCTTGTGAAAGATAGCAGTGAGTACCGTAGGTGAATGACCAGGTTCACACAAAAGTTTTGATTATGTTGAAGTTTTCAGCCATGAATCATTACCCTGCAAACTAATTCTGGAGGTAGAATCTGGTGAACCTTTCCTCAGGTTCAGCTTGACCCTAAAGAAACTCGATAGATCATAATGTATCACTAGTTATGTGGATAAGGATTTGCCCAACCCATTTTTTTCCCCCGTTTATGAGGAATCAAGCTGAGAGTGCTGGATGACTCTGGGTCATTCCTCAAATTTATATTACCGTATTTTCCGGCGTATAAGACGACCGGCGTATAAGACGACTCCCTAATTTTATAGTTAAAACATAGGTTTAGGCCTATATTCGCTGTATAAGACTACCCCCCCACTTCCGAGGCAACACCAGTTCTTTTTTAATTAAAAAGCCTGCTTGGATTGGCTGAGTTAGAGAGGCGGTCCGAGCAGCCTTGCAGTGATTGGTGCAGGATCGAGTTGGAAAATTCGTTTGCATGCATAAAAAGCCTGCTTGGATTGGCTGAGTTAGAGAGGCGGTCCGAGCAGCCTTGCAGTGATTGGTGCAGGATCGAGTTGGAAAATTATATTCGGCGTATAAGACGACCCCCGATTTTTGGTTGACTTTTTTTCGTTTCAAAAGTAGTCTTATACGCCAGAAAATACAGTATCTCATTATTGTCACTCACTTCTTCATGTAGACTTTTCCATCAGAGAAAAGGCAACTTATTATCCACATAGAATGTCTTGATGAAAAACAATTGTTTTCATTTAGAATTCAAAATAGGCAAGTAACACGGACAAAGCTTTTTAAAAAAAATATTTTATTAATGATAATAACATTGCCTAAAAGGACTGCAGTGCTGTCTATGGAGAAGTTATATTGCATCATACAAGCAGTATCAGGAATATGACAATTGAGGGAATATGAATATTTCCTCAATCCTATCAATCAAATTAATTTTCTTTTCTTTACAATTTTTGTTATTCAGCCAGCCTTGAAAACATCCTTTCCCCATCTAGTGCCTTCCAAATTTTCTGGGCAACAAATCTTGGAACTGGAATTGCAGATCTGGAGAGAATGGATTTTCCGCACTATGGAATAAGGCATGAAAGTAGATGCTATTGTCCTCACGTTTTGGGCACTGATGTCCAGGGTCTTAAACTGAAGGAGGAATCATAGAGCTGGAAATGATAATAGACATTTCTTCTGCTCCCCTGCCCAGTGCAGAATCTATTACCTCTAATAGATGACACTCCAGCCTCCTGTGAAGGAGAATTTGCCACCTCATGAGGCAGCCTATTCCACTGACCAACAGCTCGTTCAATCAGGAAGTTCTTTCTAATGTCTAGTCTGCCGCTATTTCCTTGTAATTTTAGCCCATTGTTTTTAGTTCTTCCTTTTTTAGTTATTCTGAGGCAATATAGAATAAATCCACACCCTGTTCTAAAGGACAATCCCTCAGATTTTTGAAGATTGCTGCCATAGTGTTCTTTCTGTAAACTAAACACATCGAGATCCTTGAACTGTTCTTCAGTGGCCTTGGCCTTTCACTACGTGTTCCAACATGTCAATGTTTTTTTATTTTAAATTTTCCTGAACTGACACAGTACTCCAGATGAAGCTGATTAGGATAAAATAGATAGAATAATTACTTCCAGTTATCTGGATTTCATATTCCTCTTAACACATTAATATTCCCCAAAACAGGTTTTTACCACCTATGTTATATAGGTAGTCCTCAGCTTATGACCGCAGTTGAGACTGGAACTTCTGTCACTAAGTAATGCAGTCATTAAGTTAGTCATGCCCAAATCTGTGATCTTTGTTACCCTGGCCATTAAATGAATCCAATTCCCTGCATTGACTTTACTTGTCATAAATCCCTTGGGAAAATCATAAATGGTAGTCATGTGATCTCAGGATGCTGAAACCATCACAGAGTAAAAATATACCAGTTGCCAATTGCCTGAATTTTGATTGTGTGACTGCAAGGACACGGTGATTGTTGTAAGTAAAAGGTCATAAGTAACTTTTACAAGGACAATCTAATCTATTTCAAATGTACTAATGCCAAGTCAGTTCCTCCTATTGCATGCTACACATTTTCCTATCCAATACAAAACCTGACCTTTCTCCTTGTTAATTTCCATCCAGTCCTGTCAAGGCTGTGCAGATCTTTCATAATCTTAATCTTCTCTCACTCCACTAAGCCGCTTGCTCAGCTCTGTGTTACCCAATGCAGCATAGTTTGACATAACTCAAATCATGCACCTTAGTCTCTCTATAGGTATCCCCTCTCCTTAAATCGAGAATCTAAAGCCAGATCCCAATTTAGGCTTTCCCACTGCCAATATGGGCCACCCAATCGCTGTTTCAAAAAAACTGTTCTCTGCCCTAAATTGTCACAATCTCCTTAGTGAAGTTGGACTACAGTTGCTTCATTCTAATCTAACAATACATCCAGATGATGTGGCTGCAGCACTGCCCTGGCATGCCTCCTCCCTCCAAGAGTGATCACTGCCCTATATGCTCATTGCAGCTACATTCTCAGCTGATTAGCAGCCCCCCCCTCCTTTTCTTACTCTTGATCCAATTGACATAAAAACTGGAGTCCATCAAGATGTGTTTTCCTCATCTCTTCTGCCGGCACACCTCCATCCCCTTAAATCCTCCAGGGACCACCCTTTGGGTTTCTGCCCAGGTTGTGTAAAGCATGCACTGTCTTTCTCATCCGGTGGTTGCTAGAATACAAAGGTACGCTGTTTTTTCCTCTAGTTATTTTATGTAATCTTTAAATTGCAATGAAGTAATGTTTCTCCTTTGCTGTTATGAATCTGAACCATCTGTTCTTCCTGGCTGCAGATTTTTAAAATTGTTTAAATATAATTTATTTATACACATCTTGCATTTATTTTTGCAAAGCATACTTGCAAATACTTTATTATTTTTATAAATAACTCAAGCTGGCGACCATATTCAACGCACTATTTCCTTCCTATTTCCCCAATAACAAGAACCCTTGTGAGATGGGTTAGGCCAGGGGTGTCAAACTCATGTCGTCATGGTGCCGCCATGTGACATATTAGGACTTATTTCTCCATTGCTAAACTGGGCATGGCCAGCGCGTGATGCATCTGGCCCACAGGCCAGGAGTTTGACAGCCCTGGGTTAAGCTAAGAGAGAGTGACTGGCCCAAAATTACCCAGCTGGCTTTCACATCTAAAGTAGGACTTGAACACATAGTCTCTCTCTCTCTTTCTAGCCCAGTGCCTTAACCATGAGACCAAACTTTCTTTGAATATGCAGTGGAATGTAGAAATTAAGAAACAGACACCTTAATATTAGTCTGCTATGTCAACCTTGAATTGCTATTAAAATGTGGGATAGAACTGCGCATGTGATGAACTGTAATTTAGCATCAGCTAAATCAATCTCAATATGAAGCTCCTTGGACTTAATAATGGTTCATTTAAATTATTTGAGCATAAGAAGGAGACGTTTGGTGTATTTAAGAGCTGGGCATCTCCTGTTACAAGCTTCTAAAATATCATGATTTGCAACATAAAAAGGGGTTTGTGATGTATTGAACACAGCAGTCCCCACAGGAGATGCCCTTAAGAACTGTTATTTGGATTGCCCTGAGAATGTGCCTGCTGCTTTTGGAATTTGTGGCTAGATAGATGTCCCAAAACTGTATTTTTTCTCTCTGTGCACAGTCATATATTTGGCAATTGGATTCTGCTGTATTTAGCTCTGAATGTTGACAGCCACTATGATGCAATTAGAATGCATTGCTATTATTTTTCAACTGCTCAAAATAAATCCCTGTTCCTTTGTAATATGCATATAATTATTCCCATTTTCTTATATTTTTTCTGCTAGTTAGTTTTCTTCTCCTTGTGTTAATTTTCCATGTCCAGAATGTTTTTTTATTATCAAACCTGCACATTCATCTCTGAATGCAACATGTTGGACTTAACCGCAAAACTGGTTTGCCAGCATTTCCCCTCTGAATTAGCAATTTGTCTCCTGAGTTCTTCACATATCTGTCCACTTTCCTTATTTTAAAATTAATTTCTTTTCTGGCTTTCAACAGGAGATGAGAGTAGACCTCTATTATTTTAGTTGGGGGAGGAGGGCATCCGGGGACAAATATATACTTATTGCCTTCAGGGGAATAGCTAGATAGAATGGGCATCTGGCAAAGAAAGGAAGATGGGCCTCTCATGCCATACCGACTAAAATCAAGAGCATGTACAAAGTGCAGGACTAACAACATAAACATAACCAAACCCAGAAGTCAATCAGACTAAAACAACAGCCCTTTGTGGCCATTTTAAAATGAAAGACAACATCATAAATATGTATAGAGTGTCAGATCAGCTGCTTCCAAAATGCTCAGGAAGGACTTTTGTATTTTTATGCTCCGGCATTCCTTCACATTGCTCCTGATAGATACACTGCAAACCCCTGCAGAGGGGTACTTTCTTGCAAGCATCGTAGGTTGTATCCACAACTGCAGTAAAAATGGAGGATTCATGCTGCATTTCAGGACTTGAGCTCTTTGTTTGCATCTGTCAGGATATTTGCACAGAGGTGGATAACCGAAATAAAAATTCCACATGGATCACCTCAGCACAAGTCATGTATTCTGTGACTTTTACACGAGAACTAGGGAAAGTGTGACATTCACAACCGTACCAAGTACTTGCATCCAATTGTCTCTCCTTACACAATTTTTCCTAACTCCTATCCCAGAAGGTACTATAGCAGTGGTGGGATTCATTTTTTTTTACTACCAGTTCTGTGGGCGTGGCTTGGTGGGTGTGGCAGGGGAAGGATACTGTCAAACCTCCAGTCAGAGGCGGTATTTGCCGGTTCTCCGAACTACTCAAAATTTCCGCTACCGGTTCT
This sequence comes from Bungarus multicinctus, assembly GCA_023653725.1. Classification (NCBI taxonomy): domain Eukaryota; kingdom Metazoa; phylum Chordata; class Lepidosauria; order Squamata; family Elapidae; genus Bungarus; species Bungarus multicinctus. Next base: position 102,094,474 of record CM042836.1, on the reverse strand, counting down.
CCAGAACTTGGTCAGAATCTGCTGAATACCACCTCTGTAAATAAAATGTTAAACTGTTGTCTCTTTTCTTTAATCTAAGCTGATAAATAAAGTAAAAGTGCAGTGTTTCTTCAATTGGAGTAATTTGTATTTTCTTTCAATCTTAATGTTATATAGTATTACGTTTGAAACTTTTCTATATAATACCTATAGTTTGTAATTTCTATGCCTTTGTCTTTTCCCCTCTCATTCTTTTCAAAATAAGTAAATGCATTAAAACAACAACACATTATTCTGTGTCACTGTGTTCTATGAGCACCTCAGCTTAAAAATAATGCAACACTGGAGATATGCATCCCCAGTCTCAATTTTGCTTTTCAAGTGAGACCGGCAATGAGGACCAGCCATCCAACCACTCATCTTGTTCTCTGGTTTGAATTAAAACAACCTATTTAGTAATAAAGTTAATTGAAAGGTGGAAAAAGCAGAAGATCACAGAAAGTTCATGGTTTATAGGGAACTCATAAGAGGCCAAAGCTGCATGAGACTCGAGACCAGTTGTTCACCTGATCCTTCTACAGGTAGTTTGCTCCTCAACAATCTGTGGTTTCTGGTGAAGTGAGGGCTCCTACTTGTGTGAAAAATGGCTCACATATGGCCTCCTTTTGTTCCTGATAATCCCGATCGCTTTTATTCTCTTCTTGGATCTTTGGCATTCTCCTCACCAACTTTTAAAAAAACAACAACAACCAAAACCACTACTTTGCCATCTTTTCTTCCTGTAATTTGTGGATGCATGACTTTTTCAGATTTGCTACCAGGAGCGATTGTTTTAAACTACTCAGTTCTGACATCTTTTTCAGTCAAATTCCTCAGAACAGAGCTGGATGAAATTTCAAAGCATGTCTCCCCCAGTATTCAATAGGCCACATTTCATGGCTTATGACTTTGTGTCCTATGTAATACCAGCCAACTGTGATTCATTCATAAAAGTGACTGCTTAGAGTGAACTTAGAATTAGATGGACTTTTAGTAGACATTCTTATCATTGCCAATAACTGCAACTGGAAAAAAAACTCCAAAGAACTAAAATATGTGTAGCATCCATGAGAGGCAGGTATGTCCTTCACCTTAAGGAAAAGCTGATTCATGTTACAGCAAAGCCTGGTTTCATGCACAACTCAGTGTGAGTTGAGCCTGGATGACTTGGCACTGTATCTTATTATAAGAGTTCTCAAATGTCTAGCTTCTAGCTCTGTATGGTGATCTGCTGCCACCTGGTGGCCAAATTGTGTCCTGACATTAAGATGAGGTAAATATGAGCAATCAACATTTGCTGTCTGACAAGTCATAAAATATGGTAAAACATAATGATGGATTTACTTTATCCTTTTCTTAAGTTCTTCTGTGAGCTCTTTGTCAGATAGAAGGATTTTTTGTATGTCATGAGGCCCAGGGGTCAACAATGAGTTGTAATGAGGAAGGCTTGCTTTTTAATATGAGGAAGATTACTGTTAATAATGAAGGTTTCCTCTCGATAAAAGGACATTTTAATTTAATAAAAAAATGTGGAATACTAACTCCGTCAATGAAGGTAAACTGTTGAATTTTAGTACATTTTGTCATAGGATATTTAGTTGGTAAAATAATAAAACTGCAGCTGCAGAAAGCATTTTCTTGATCAATGAATTGGTAAGGGAAAAATTAGTAAAACTCAGGCTGTGTGGAAAATTTTCCTTCTCTTTGCTTAGGCTATAGAAAAATGATAATTTCCTGACATCTATTAATTCTATTATTAATATGAACTCCTTTGTTGCAATAGATCTGTATAAGCATACCTAAATGAGCATTCTTAATTTAAAACTGCAAAACCAAGAGTAGGAGAGAATGGTAATATTAGTGCATATAGGAGAAAACTTGTAGTTTGTAGGTATTTTTTTAAAAAAAAGCTAAATAGAAAGGATCAATGCACAACCAACAAAGAAATAAATAAATAAAAAGAAATATCTGAAATTGGAGATTGAAGTTGAAATGGAAATTGGAGATAATTTGGAATGGATATATACAGGTAGTTGACTTATGAGTACAATTGAGCCCAAAATGTATGTTGCTAAGTGAGACAATTAAGTGAATCTTGCCCCATTGTAGTTTCTTGCCACAGTTGTTGAGTAAATTATTGCAGTTATTAATATGGTTGTTTTAGTAATATGGTTGTTAAGTGAATCTGGCTTCCCCTTTGACTTTGCTTGTCAGAAGGTCATAAAAGATAATCAAAAAACCCTGAGACTCTGCAGCCATCATAAATATGAATTAGTTGCCAAGCATCTGAATTTTGATTACATGACTATGCAGATGCTAGAATGGTCTTAAGTGCGAAAAATGGTTATAAACCAACCTTTTCAGTGCCATTGTAATTCTGAACAGTCACTAAATGAACTGTTGTAAGTCAAGGACTACCTGTATGTAAACGTTTGGTTGAAATAAAATTAACTGGAATGTAATCTTATGAACGTTATGTCCTTTCCTGTTAAAAAATTAAATATTGCAATCCCCCATGATTGCAAAAACTAAAACCAATGATCTATTTATATATAAATACCTGGGTTGTTCGTAATAGTAATTTAGCAATAGTAACAATAGAGTAATAATGAGATTTTCTTTAAAAAGCTGTGACATTGCAAATGTTGTGGGATTTCAATTCCTCTTACCTGCATATTCAGCCAGATCTGTTAGATTCGGAGGCTGAAATGTCATGGAGTAATAGGCAATAACCATGAAATGTAGGCCTGCTCTAAAGTGTATTTTTGCTGACACTTCAGGGCACTTTGTGCTAGTTCAGATCAGCTTGGAGTTTCTCCAACCTTACAACATCGGATGTGCCTGGGAGCTGAGTCAATGGATTGCTGGCTCAGCCTTATCTGATGGCCATGGCCAAGTTGGTCTCGCTGCTGGAAAGTGCAGCTTTCCTGAGTTTGTGAGTGTTCCATTCTTCCAGTGGCAGGAACTCCTCCCTCACCACATCTCACAGTGTTAAATGGGTGCGGATGAGGAGGGAGCAGGACTCAGGAGTGCGAAGAAACTCTTTATTTTAAAACCGGAATCAAAAAGCAAACAAACGTGGTAGGCGCTGGCTTTTATAGCCGGTGCTGTCCAACACTTCAGCACTGACGGGATTCAAATCTTCCCGCCAATGGCTGAACCAATGAGTGGAATCTGACATCAGACTCCACTTTGCATATCACGTAACACATGTAAATACAGCATCATGCATATTTAACACACAGCTTGTTTCTCCTTCTCTCTCTCCCTCCATTCAAACTTCTTGGTGCTTCTTGATCAGCTGGAGGAAATACTAGGGCCAGCACATGGAGTTCTCTCTCAGCATCCTGAAGTCGGCAGATTGGCTTCACGATTGGGAAGGGTGGGAATGACACAATGCACTTTTGTACGCAAGTGTTCTCCGCTTCAGTGCTTGGAATATACTTGATCAGATATGCAGAGCTGAATTCACACATTGCACTGTGCAATGGCTTGTTTCTTCCCCAATTGTTTTGAAAAGCTGACATGTCTTTTTGTGTGTAATGTCCATAAACCATGACTTATAAATCATAATGAGTGGGCTAAACCCAAACTAAACCAAATGTATCTTTGTTGGATCCATCATCTTCATTTACCACATTGTGTAATGATACAAAAGAAAAGAAAGATCACCTGGTGTCCTACTTTCCATCTTATTCTGCCACTATTCTCTTTGGGACTGTTCATGCTGATTACAGTTAAAATTGAATTGCAGTGGCCTTGGATAGTGGACTTAGCAGTACCTGGAGAAGCAGAATAGAAGAAAAGAGCTAGAAAAAAATAATCAATTATAAAGAGCTGAAAACAGAAACAGTATTAACTGTGGCAAAAGAAAGCAAAGATGATTACTAATTCTCAAAACAACTTGAATACCATCAGCATTAACAAAATCATCACCAGTCAGTTGCAAAAGGCAACTTTATGTGGAACATAAAGTTTACGTTAACACCTTCAAATATAAACCTCTGCCTATCCCAGGGAAGGACTCGATATGTGAATAAAATGCTAAATAATTTGGTGCTCTCAAGTAACTGTTGACTCCTAGTGGCTGTTTGGACAAGTCCCTCCAGTTTTCTTGGCAAGATATCAGAAGTGGTTTTGCCAGTGCTTTCTTCTTAGAGCTGAGCAAGATTGGCTGGCCCATAGTCACTCAGTTGATCTCACATTTGCAGTCTGATGCCTCAATCACTACATTAAATTGAGTCTCAAACTGGAAATTACCTACAGAAATTTTCTCATCTCCTGTGGTGTCAATTGACTCTTCTTTCCTACTAATCATCTATTTCAGTGGTTGCCAACTGGTAGGCCGCGGCCCACTGGTAGGCTGTGAGAAAATTTTGGTGGGCCGCAGAGAAATCTCACCCCCAGAGCACCACCCCAAAGCAATTAATCCAGGCTGCGCAGAAACACAAGGCTGCGCCGCCCACATGGCCCGCAGGAACCCTCCCCACCCACTCACTCCTTACCCAGTAAACTTGCCTGCTAAATTTCTATTTTTCCTTTTTCTGACCATCATCTGTTCTGCTGTGCCGGGAGATTTAGATTAACTAGGAAGCAGGAAATGGTTGGATTTCTTGCTTTCTAGGTAGTCTTTAGATCTTCGGCTCTGCTTTTAAGTACAGCCGAACCTTAGGACTGAAGGTTTGCTTGCAAGCAAATTCAGTGCAGACTCAAGGCAGGCAAATTTGAGAGAGAGTGAGGTAGCCAATGGCAGATAGATAGATCACTGAATGATTCTGTGAGCAACTCAATCTGCCTGCTTTGCCTGATTTTGGGTAAATGTTGCTCTTTTTTTAAATAAAAAATTCAATATGTACATGCATGGTGTGTTGTGAGCTAATTTTGTGAGTTTGCTTGCAAGCAAATTTTATGTGACAGACTGAGCTAGCCAATGGCAGATAGATAGATCTCTTAATGAATCTGTGTTCTGTGAGCAACTCAATCTGCCTGCCTGCTTTGCCTTATTTTGGGTAAAAGTTGCTCTTTTTTTTATAAAAAACTCAATATTTATATAAATATTTATAATTTTTACATACAAGCCATGCCCAGCCAGTAACATGACTACCAAGCCACACCCACAAATTAGGCCACACGCACAGAATCAATTAGTGGTCCCTGGGATCTAAAATTGTGAGTTTGGTGATCCCTGAGGTCCAAAAGGTTGGCGACCTCTGATCTATATGGTCCAAAGTTGCGTTTACTGCATTCTGTACTATGGTAAATAAATGTTTTCAAATTGAAAACATGAGAGCTGCTGTTAAAATGCTTCCTAAAATTAGCATATACACATCCCTTTTTCTCAGGGACAACTCTTTCTGCATTCATATGGGTATGTTGCCTGCAATCTTGATTTTATTCCTTGAACACCCAGTTAAAGAAAACCTCACCCTGAAAACTTAGAAAAAAGGCTACAGAAAGAAGTACCGCTAATTAGATGAAAGAACATCCTCTTCCAAGTCATAATGCAATTAATCAGAGGGAAAATGGGAATACAAACGTAAGCAAATTCAAACTAATTAGCATTTGCTGATGGAACATGTAGCTGTCAGGACGGCTAAGGATATTAAACATAAATAGCATTTAATTTGATTGCTGTTTCTTTTTTCATTGCATTCGCCACCTGCTCAGTGTGAGTTGGATAAGCCCCCAGAGTAACAGCCAAAGACGAGGCACCAAATGGGACAGACTTTCTACAACACTTACAAAACACTCACATTTACACAGACCATCTCCCTCTGTTCACATACCCTTAATGCAGTACTTTTAAGACCAATAAGAAAAAGAGCACAGAGAAAAATGAAAACGTGCCAGCTATTCTTGTAAGAATACACTTTTTGGAAAGGATCTGAGAAAGACATGTTGCTATGCCAAGTTGAAACAGTCACCATACCCAGTTTAAGAACTTAAGAAGTTAGAAAATGAAAAGAGTACCTGCAAATTGTGTTTTAGGTTTTTAATTAAATTTTAATTGGGGTTTTTAGTTTTTAACTTTTAAATTGAATCTGAATTAGACAGCCGGATTAAACTATTTAATTTATTTTTAACTATATTTATTGTATATCTCGTATGTTTTAGTAGGCTGTACACCGCCCCGAGTCCCTTTTTTGGGAGAGGGGGCGGTATAGAAGTTTAAACAAATAAATAAATAAATAAATAAATGAATACTTCAGCTTCAATCATAACAATACAAGAGCACACAATAGATACAAACTCAAGGTTAACCGTACCAAACGTGACTGCAGAAAATATGACTTCAGCAAAAAAGAGTGGTCAGTGTCTGGAATACTCTACCTGACTGTGTGGTTTCTTCCCCAAACCCCAAAACCTTTAACTTTAGACTGTCTACTATTGACTTCACCCCTTTCCTAAAAGGCCTGTAGGGGACATGCATAAGCGCACCAATCGTGCCTACCGTCCCTGTCCTATAGTTTCTTTTTATTTTTCTTATAAGGATCTATCTCATGTATTCAAAACTATATTTATTCTTATACCTGTATCCTGTAAGCGATTGACAAATCAAATAAATACTAAAATACACTTGTAACAGAGAACGAACAGATCCCAAGTATGAGGATTAGGAGGAATCCTGAATCAGGTTGACTCAGAGAAACCTTGTTGTGTTATCTATGTAACTTGGTTTTGACATCAACGCAAATGGCCAAACTGAGCTTCCAACCAGGATATTGGGTGTCAAAAATCCCAGGAGATGCTAGCTAGTGCCCAGCTTTGGAGAAGGCAGGTGTGACTGGCATGATCCAGGATGCGGAGATGTGGGCCCAACAAGGCAAAGTCGTAAGGGATCCCCTGAGGCTGAGCTAAGGCCAAGATCTTGCAAGGAATTCCCAGCATTGTGGTTTGAAATATTTGAAGGCCACCAGGCTAGAGAAAATCATTCTAGTAGCACGGAAGAAGAAAGAAAATGATTGCCTTTTTGGAAAGTTATTAATTAGCTATTCATAGCTTTTTTCCTTTGCTTTTTCTTATTTACTGTTTAGTATTTTAATTTTGTTAAACTTGTTTTGTCCACCAATTTTTGCTTTTAGCAGGGTGTGTACATGTATGTGTATATACACACAAATATATAACCAAGTTATAATACAATGGAGATTTCAATATCAAATAATTTAGTTTAAGACCAAAATCTGTATTATGAAACGAAAGCTCTTGATGAATGTCACATTTCCTTTCATCTCTTCCTTTTTAATGCTATTTTTACCTTTGACTGGGGGAAAAAAACCCCAAATAATTACAATAGTCATAACACTGATATCCTAAACTGTAATTAATATTGACTGAATATAAACTTCCTTCTTTATTTCTATTACTTCAAGGGAGTATTCTCAACTTTAGCAATTTGAAGATTTGTGAACTTCCAGCTCCCAGAATTCCCCAACCAGCATGCCGTCAGCAAGATTTGCTTTCTTGCAGCTTAATTTAATTAATCCATGTTCTACATTCTGAGGTGATACAAAAAAGGACTATGATTGGTTCCATGGGTGACAGGCAGCCATGTTAGAAACTACTATAGGTAGTCTTTGACTTATAACAGATCGCTTAGCAACCATGTGAAGTTACAATGGACCACTAAAAAGATACTCACAACCAGGTTCTGAAGTTCCAATGGCCGGACCTCCCTCCCATGGTCACGTGACCATATTTTGGTTGCTTGGCAACTAGCCCACATTTATGGCTGTTAGCAATGACCCACGGCCACATAACTCCAATTAATGTTCTTTTTGCCAACAACTGGTTTTTAACTTCTGGTTGTTGGCAAATCTGCCTCACAGTTATTAAAGTTATTAAAGATTCCCTTAATAACTATGGCATTCACTTTAGGACTCAGCTGGTTGCTTTACAACCATGGCGTTCACTTAATGACCACCAAAAAAAATCAGATCCAGTCGCATGATGACCCGCTTTATGCCGATCTTGACTTATGACCATAATGAGCAGGCTCTATTAATTAATTGAAGATTGCCTGTATTAAATGTTCTCCCCAATCTTCTTAAGATAACTTTATAATGCCCTTGATTTCCTTGCCTGCCAGGTTCTATCTAAAAGCACCATTTCCTTATAAAGAAGGGACTCTAGTCTTCTTTTCCACTCTTAACTATTACAACATAAAGGACAAATATATATTTTAATTACCTCAATGCCAGTTTGTTTTAGATTTTTAAAGGTTCTTCCCCCTTCCAAATTAAATAACAAAGATCCAAAAATAACCTTCACAGGTGAGTTCAAAGGAAGGGGCCATTATCCCAAAGTCAAGCAAACAAATGAGGAAACCAAAATTCATTCTGAAAACTATATCACCATGACAAGTATTTAAAAAATCTACTTAATCTTCAGTGCCAGAGATATGTACTAGACCGTAAAAAACATTTATGACTCACAGTGGTGAAATTACTGCTCCCATTTTAATTTAATGTGAGCAGTTTTAATAAGTGGAACACTCCGTTAATGCAAACTGATTTTTGTCTTCGCTCCGTATTTTTGGATTAGACGGCGATTTGAAAGCTAATATCACACACTTTAACTTGTATAATTAAAACAGCAACGAAACAAGCAAACCTCTGGCAGTCAACAATAATGATGAACCTCTATGAGAACAAAAAGAGTTTCTGCTTGACCATACAGGGTTTTTTTTTTCTTCTTTTTTCTTTCAGGACTTAACAGGGAGCATGTGCTGAGCTGTACAATTTTATGTCCTTGGCAAAGCAGGACACAAGCTGTAAGGCTAGGGCTGACTCAACATTTCTGCATGAAGCAAGGGACAGTTAAAATTTCCCTCTCCCATTCAATACTTAAAAGACATTAGAGTACAGAGCTAGATTTGTTCTTTAGCATGGGAGGGTTCTTAAATCAGCAGATGGGCCGTCAATCCTTCAAGGTAGGCCAAGTCAGGAAACAGACACCATAAGAATGACTGCAACTGTATTTTACTCTTCAAGAGGGCAAAATAAGAGAATTTTGAAATCCTGACAGTCTCTCTCCCTTCTTCTTAGTTCAAAGACATTAATAGTGGGGCAATCTTGAGTTTCTTTCTCACCTGCTCAAACTGATGTTTGTCTGTTGTTGCATTCCTTCTTCAAGGTTATCTCCATACTCTTCTACACCAGGGGTCGCCAACCTTTTGGACCTCAGGGACCACCAAACTCATAATTTTAAATCCCAGGGTCCACTAACCAGGTCTGTGGGCATGGCCTAATTTGTGGGTGTGGCTTGGTGGTCATGTGACTGGCTGGGCATGGCTTGTATGTAAATAATATAAATATTTATATAAATATTGAATTTTTTTATTAAAAAAAGAGCAACTTTTGTCCAAAATCAGGCAAAGCAGGCAGGCAGATTGAGTTGCTCACAGAATCATTCAGTGATCTATCTATCTGCCATCGGCTAGCTCAGTCTCTCAAATTTGCTTGTTGTAAATCTACACATAGAACCTTCAGTCTTAAGGGAGATTCGGCTGTGCTTAAAAGCAGAGCTGAAGATCTAAAGACTACCTAGAAAGCAAGAAATCCAACCATTTCCTGCTTCCTAGCTAATTTAAATCTCCAGGCACAGCAGAACAGATGATGGTCAGAAAAAGGAAAAATAGAAATTTAGCAGGCAAGTTTGCCGGGTAAGGAGTGAGTGGGTGGGGAGGGTTCATGTGGGCCATATGGGGGGCGCAGCTTTATGTTTCTGCGCAGCCTGGATTAATTGCTTTGGGGGGGTTGCTCTGGGGGTGACATTTCTCTGTGGCCCACCAAAATTTTCTCACGGCCCACCAGTAGGCTATGGCTCACCGGTTGGCGACCGCTGTTCTACACTAGCACAGAGATGCAGAGTAGCTCTCTCTCTCTCTTCCAGTACTTATCTACTGCATCTTAACACTTGCTAACAAATGGTGAGGAACCATACCTTATGATTTTTGACAAATGCATATTTTATTTTTATGTACACTGAGAGCCTATGCACCAAGACAAATTCCTTGCGTGTCTAATCACACTTGGCCAATAAAGAATTCATTCATTCATACAGCAACAACAATAAGCCAAATGAAATCTGAACACCTGACAAATTGAAGAAGAGATATTCAGAAATTCCTAGTGGAAATATAAGGAATTGTTTCCTGGGGGTATCCAATTCATATAATGCAAATTTAACATTTGGAGAGACAAGGTCTAATAGCAAAGGAACATGGAAAACCTCTTTTCTAGACATCATTAAGGTCACTTTCAAGTGACTGTAACAACTCACTAAAAGAATGCAAATAACCAGCTGTCTGCAAGGAGTATAAATCCTTCCATTCCCCACCATCCAGTTAGAGCTGAAGAAGCTTCTCAGATGCAAAATGAAACATCTTAAAAAAAAAATACATGTAAAGATACAGTATAATGTAGGGGAATCTGGCACTCAAATGATATATTTACTTTAATTTACTTTATTTAAATTTATATACTGCCCCTCTCCCAGAGGGACTTGGGGTGGTGTACAGCCAGATAAAATATACATACAAACACACAATAATTAAAATGAATTAAAATAATTAAATAGATTGGCCATTATCAAAAGATTAAAAATTAGGAGATTAAGAAAGCTAAAACCATTTAAAATCAAATTTAAAACCCTACACGTAACCTTAGGCCAGACCAGCTTGATGGAATAAGTGGGTTTTTAGTGTGCGCCAGAAGGTCAATAGATCAGGGACAGTCCTCATCTCCGGGGGTAATTCGTTCCAGAGGGAGGGTGCTCCCAAAGAGAAGGCCCAAACCCTCGGGGTCGCCAGCCATCCAGCCGGCGGCACCCCAAGGAGGCCCGCCCTGTGGGAGCGCACTGGTTGATGGGAGGCCGACGGTGGCAGTAGGCGGTCCCGTAAGTACCCAGGTCCTAAGCCATGGAGCGCTTTAAAGATGATCACCAGCACTTGAATCGTACCCGGAAGGCCACCAGGAGCCAATGCAGCTCGCACAAAAGTGGTGTAACATGGGAGCTCCAAGAAGCCTCCAAAACTACAGGCGCGGCCGCATTTTGCACCAACTGGAGCCTCTGGGTGCTCTTCAAGGGGAGCCCCATGTAGAGAGCATTGGCGTAATCTAGGTGGGAGATGACGAGGGCGGATGTGACCGTGCGAAGTGCGTCCCGATCCAGAAAGGGCTGCAATTGGTAGATCCTACGGACCTGATAAAAAGCCCCCCTGGCGACGGCTGGTATATGGTCTTCCAACGACAGCCGTACATCCAGGAGGACACCCAAATTGGGCACCCTCTCTGTGGGGGCCAGAGTTCACCCTCTCCCACGGCCAGCAATGGAGTTAGCTGGCTGTATCGGGGCGCCGGAAAGCACAGCCACTCGGTTTTGGCTGGGTTGAGCTGAAGCCTGTTCCGCCCCATCCAACCCTGCACAACCTCCAGGCACCGAGTCATCACTTCCATGGCTTCATCAGTGTGGTCCAGGGTAGAAAAGTACAGCTGAGTATCATCAGCGTACTAGTGTAATTCTACCCCGAAGCCACGGATGACCTCACCCAGCGGCTTCACATAAATGTTGAACAGGAGGGGCGAGAGCACCGACCCCTGAGGCACCCCGCAGATCGAGGGCCTCGAGCTCGATTTCTGCCCCCCTGCCAACACAAATTTTGGTTGTGTTGGAAGAAATATCAATTTGGTTCAGTTTCAAGCCAGAAGAAAGGCTCTGGAGACAAAATGGTGGCTGGAGCCTGATTGGAAAGATGGTCCATTTAATTGATGAAGCAGAACCACCAAGCATGTGTAATTCTGGGCAGTTGACCATATGGAGTTGAGAGTGGGGTCTTTTTTATACTTTCTTTGAGCTTGGTACTTGAGCTTCCTATTCCTGCGCAAGAACATGTATTCTATTGGCTGTTGTAGGGTTATGTTGGGGTCATAGGTTGTCTGTGCTCCCAAATTTGGTTGAACTTTGGACTGCTGAGATTATGTAATGAAGAGGCTTGTGTTCTGAAAGGGTGTTGGGCAATTCCTATTATGGCTTAATGGCTTTGTTCTGGTTTGGGTCTTGAGTGAGGGCTAATTCTATCACTCTGCCTTTGTTCAGACTTTGCTGTAGGGAGTAATGGATTACCAAATCTACATTTCTAAAAGCTCATTTCTAAATGAGTAATGGATTACCAAATCTACATTTCTAAAAGTTCCAGGTCAGTAACTGCTTGGGGGCAGGGAACTTGGGTTCTGAGTTTCTGTCTTCCTTAATATTTTTTATTTCTCTTTTAGGGGGGATATTTTACCCTGGCTTTAAAAAAGATATTCCTCAAAAATATTTCATTCCTCTGGGGAGGGGGATTAGTAGCTTCCCACAGTTGCCTTCATAACAAGAACGGCATCTCCAAATTAAGATGGAGTGGCTGATAACTTTTGGAAAAGATGAGGGACTAAGGGACATCACTCTTATACATTTTTCATGTGTCCAGATGACTGGATTTAAAATACTGAACTAGACAAAAAATTTTGGCTGTTCTCAGAGGCACCTGGGTTTTTTTATTATTAGTTGCAAAGAGATAGTGGAAATGGCTTGCAAAAACTTATGTAGTTTTTCAGTTAAAATATTGGGACTATGATGGTGTGCTGCAGGTTAAGATCGCTACTTTGCCTACCTCACAAGATTACGGTGAGGCTAAAATGGTAATGGGAAAAATATTTATGCTAGATTGTCCTTCAGCAATTATGGATGGGATTAATTTGAAATAATCATCTATAATTGTTTCTTCTATGGTGAAAACATTTTTATCCAGCAGCAGGGCTATACTGAGAGAAATGCTATCCACCTTCTCTTATAGATTTATTAACTGCAGTTGTTGCTTTGAGTGCGTTTGTGAGGGAAATGTCTAAACTTGACAGCTTTAAAGACTTGTGGACTTCAACTCCCAGAATTCCTCCTCCAGTCATGTTAGCTCAGGAATTCTGGGAAGTCCACAAGTCTTAAACTTGCCAAGTTTGAAAACTCTTGGTCTAACATCACAATTTGAAATCAGCATCTTTCTAGAGGAAAGTTCCCAAACCGAGAAACGCGCTGTACTCCTCCAGCTGTAAAGTGAGGCCAATCTCTCCTTAGATTAGATCGACTAGAGCCGCAGGGCTATACACCCCGCACATCTGGCTTGGCTCTTCTGAGCCTCGGGAGGAAAACCCTCAGCGGACAGTTGGAAGATTTCGGCCTACAGCCGCCAGGTCCTCCGAGGCTCTTCTTTCCAGCAGGAGTCGCTGTCGCCTCCGACAAAAAAGTGGCTCCGCCTCCGCCGCTGCTCTTTGATCCCTGCGGAAAAGGGGAGAAGGACGGGCACAGAGCTGGGTCGCGCGGCAGGGTTTGGGCTGCAAGTGCCGGGCGGAGGGAGGTAGTGTGGCAGGCTGGATCATAGAGCGGGCGGGCGGGCAGGCAGGCGCTGCTCGGCCCCGGGCGAAGAACCAGCGCTTTCCGGTTCTCTCTGTCTTTTCGGCGAAGGGAGGCCGGAATCGGACGTGAGTCCGCTAGGCAACCGGGCAGAAGGCGGGGGGTTACACACGCGGCGCAGGATCTGATCTGCTGCGGGAAGTTTTACAGTCGGGATTGCAGCGCGGTTTTTAACCGTATTTACGGTAGGGTTCGGTTGCATTCGACCTTGACGCCTGTCATTGCCCTCTGCGAAGTTTACACACACACACCCCACTACCTTATCCAACACCAGGGGCGTTTTATCTCTGTGGCATTTGTGCTTGGATCCTTTGTAAGATCAGGGGATGAGAAAAACGAGTGCGGCTGTGACCTATTACCTCGTCTGCCATTCAAGTTAATACCAAGGATGCTTGAGATGGTCTGGTCTCTTGTACTTGGCTCCTTGTTGTTATGGATGTTCTGTGTTATGCAGGTCATATTGTGTGAGACCGTTAACAAGTAAATTAAGTCGGTATAATATTGCATGAATTTAAGGTCTATTGCACACTGACCTGAGGGTTGAATGACTATACTGCTTGTAGAGAATTCCACTTAAGCGCTGATGTTTACATCCGGAGAGAAACTTTCTTGCAGTCCATAACATAAAGCAGAGGTCCCCAAACTTGGCAATTTTTAAGACAAGTTTTAAAGTTGTCAAGTTTGGAGATCTCTGGCATAAAGTTACAAAGCTGAAAACTAAATGGACTTGCTTCTACTAAGAGGCCTACTTTTGATCTTTGTGACCATTTTGGCTTATTTGCAATAGGGGATTGATTAGATAGAGTGTAGAGCTTTACCTTCATTTGTTGAATTGATACCCCTAATTTTAAAGGTGGCCCTTGTCTGTCCATTTCTGAAGATGCACTCTCTGGATCCAGGAGATTACTATTACTATTATTACTATTACTACAATCGTAATATTTCTGTTTGAGGCAAAAGGCTGGAGAAGGTAATATTTGCACAGTTCAGATTTTCGTGGAGAACACTAATTTTGTTCCTTTAAGACAGAATGAGTTTTGGTCTTGGAAAATAGCACATGTCACTGTGCTTATACATTCTGTGGGTGCCATAGAAAGTTAATTTTTCTTAATGCTATTTAACATATATATGATCATCAGGTGTTTGGATATGAAATGTCATCAGATGTTAAAGACATGCAAATTACTTCTTCATGACCTAAAGAGAAAACAGACAAATTTAGAATGACTGTCTAGATCAGGGCTGTCAAACTTGTGGCCTGCACTGGCCATGCCCACACCCAGTTTAGCGAAGGGGAGAAAAGACATGATACGTTACGTGACAATGCCATGACAACGTAAGTTTACACCCATGATCTAGACTCTGTTTGCGATGGATAGGACCCAGTAAATTAAAGTGGAATTCTCTCATGACAGTTCATAGATTTCCAGGTAGGGAAATTAGTGAATCTGCCTTGGAGGGGAATTCAATTCCACTTCTTCAGATTTTTATTGTTTTGGACAGGGTGTGGATTCAAGAGCTTGAATAGTTTCAGATGTTCCTGGAATAGTAATTAATACTAGAGGACCAAGTGACCTTTCAAGGAACACCTACCCAAATCTCTTGTTGCCTTGGCTGTAAGCTTTCCTGCATATGGAAGCCTAGCTGTTATTGTTCATACTCTGGTAGCCTCATATTTAGATAAGCGGGAGATCTGGCTGTGTACACATTGCATCTTTATTGAAGCAACTGACTGGCTACCAATTAACTACCAAACCAAGTTCATGATCTTGTGTTTGACAAAGAGTGCCCTTGAAAACTAGGAAACAGGATACCTAACAGTCTGCTTTTGCCTTTATAGGGCAGGTTGGTTGCTAAGGTGATCAGAGGAGGTCTTCTTGTGCATCCAGTTCTACAATTGACCTATTGTTATTTTGCTGTTATTCATAGGTGGGCATTCTTTGAGGTGAAAGCCTTGGGATTTTTTTTTCATCAATAGTCTAATCTTTTGCACTGCTTTAGTTTATTAAAATTTACAACTTAAATTATTAATTGATTGTAAACTGCTTTAGATTACCTGCCCAAGAAGAAATAAATAATGTATAGGTTTGGCTTTCTTTCTTAAGAAAGTTTGAACTGTCAAAGCAGGATGTCACACTATAGGTCTATGCTTCATTTCTAAATCTAACCCTCTTGAGAAAATAATGAAGATTTCATTGGGGTCTTCATTCCCAACCCACTTTTCAAAATATGGTTCATCACAGTAGACTCAACAATTTTTTATTAGTCATAGACCAGCATAACAGTAGATTCATAGATAAAGTAATAGATTTCTCCCACTAGTCTTCAATGCCTTGTTTATAGATACTGTTCATGTGTGTTAGCATCAGGGCAGAGCATGAAAGGGATAATTATTTGCTGGTAAGTTAATGTAAACCATTGAATGTATTACTGTGAATGCAGTAATACATATCTTTGGCAGATGATTCTGTGAGCATTGTAGATTTTTATTACATCAGTGGTACCTGTTGGTATTATGTTGTCTAACCCTACCTAGGACAGCGAAAAAATACTAGCCAGATATCTTTAACTACTTTGATTGTGGGTAGCTGATTTTTATGTGTAAGATTATAACTGAGTCCCTGGCATTTTTTAAAAATCACATCACAAGCTACCCATTTGAATTCAGAAATAAATTGAATTAATTCAGTGCAACATATTATTTAATAGGTTTAATGTTGCTTTAGAATATGTAAGAAGTTGCATCGTTTCTCTTGGAAGATTTTTAACTTGCAATGCCCTAACTATTTAATCCTTTGTTCCAGGGTATGCTATGACAGGGTATAAATTACTTCTTGGCGCTTTTAGAAATCTAAATGTCTGCCTTGGACTCCTGGTCAAATCTCCTCACAAACTCAGCTCTCCCTGGAGGATCTTTCTTTGTGCTGCAAGCCAATATCCCAGAACAGCAATTCTCCCCAAACATTTCTGTGTTTCTCCCATTCAGCATCATGTATTTTTAATACCATGGTCAAAAAGTGTGACAGGGATTTCGGTCCGACACAAAAGTAACAAAAGCTCACATAAAAATGTGAAACGAACTGTGGAAGAAGACTTGGAGGAGGAAGACACTGATGAAGAGATAACTGATTCAGAAGATGAGTTTGAAGATGATCCCAGCATAATGAAGAATTATAAAGACCTTGAGAAAGTAGTACAGTCTTTCCGATTTGATGTAATCTTGAAATCTGGTTTAGACATTGCAAGAAAGTAAGTCTAAAAGTTTAAAATAACTTGTAAGTAAAGGGATTAGAAGATAAAGCTAATGATATTTTGTTTAATGTTGCTATGAGCAAGCTACTTAATGGGTTCCCTCTTAGGGAGACTATTAATATACTTCTTTGGTTTTGCCAATACTAGTAGGTTGAGATAGTATTCTTCATCAACCTTTCCAAATCTGGTGCTGATTGTAATAGCATCTGGAAAGCATTAAGTTGGGGAAGGTAATTTAAAATGACTTTTGTAGCTTGTGATTAAAATCCCTATGAAAACAGACTGGTCAGTTAAATACTGTAAATTTGGCTATAAAGAAATAATGAGAACTATTAATATCAGCTGATAGTCATTAAAACAAACAAAATAACTCCTAATGAGACTATTTTTCCAACTTAATTTGCAGTTTCTTGGCTATTATTCTAATTAAAGCTTCCAAACACTATGATATGCATGTGTGTTTCTTGCTTAGATTTTATCGTTTGTTTCAGGATTTGGTATATTTAATATACATAGTAAAGAACTTTGAATGAACAGCAGAAAAATTAGGCATGTGTTATCAACCATTGTTATTTTACTTGCAGAAGGTAACAAAATAGATTTAAGTAGAAATTGTTCCTGATTTTTGATCACAGACCAACAGTTTCTGAACTGATTTACTACAAATGTTCAGTTGATCACATAATAAGATTGGCATTTTGACCTAAAACTGTTTATTTTAAATAATGTATATTTAACTTATTTGAATGACACATTTTATAACTGGGTTCTCTAAAATGCTCAAAGAAACCTGAATGAGCTTAATAGGATTTGCTTCACCAAAAGTATGCATAGGGTTGCAGCCTTATTAAAGCTTTAAGAAATGCAACATTGATTTTCCTTCTGTAAAAGCTTACTGTGTGTGGAAGTCCATACAAAGTGAATCAATTGCACTAGAGCGGGAAATGCTAAAATGAAACGTTGTTATCGTTTATGTTAATTGATATGATCTAGTGCAGTGTTTTTCAACCTTGGCAACTTTAAGATGTATGGACTTCAATTCCCAGAATTTCCCAGCCAGCATTTGCTGTGTAGGGAATTTGGGGAGTTGAAGTCCTCACTTCTTAAAGTCGCCAAGGTTGAAAAACACCGATGTAGCTATCTATATATATACGGTGCAGTGGTAGAAAAGATTATACTTAGTATTTATTTTTGTAAAAAAAAATAGCAAGAATATTAAATATAAAAAATAAGGGTTTTTTTTTGTTTTAAAGCAAAGTGGAAGATGCATTCTACAGTGGTGAGCTTAGACTGAATGGAGAAAAATTGTGGAAGAAAAGCAGATCGGTAAGACTTTTTGAAATTCACAGTTATAGCCTAAATCAGAGGTGTCAAACTTGATTTCGCTGAGGGCCGCATCAGGGCTGTGTTAGACCGCAGGGGGCTGGGGTGGACGTGGCCATGGTGGGTGTTTGACACAGGCCAAAGATGCATTTTTTCCCTTCTTTCTTTTCATGGTTCTTTACTATACCATTTTCCTATCTCCTACCAGATATTACTGACAAACATTTATTACTTATTCTTCAAACTCCACTAAAATTTTTATTTCTAAATTTATACCCCATTGTTTAATAGTAAATTGCTTTTCCAGGCAGAAAAGCTATTTATACCATTGTATTTTTATTATTCAACTAACAATAAAAATAGCATAAATAACATGATAATACAAGATCCAACAGCCGAGGTAAATTTCCAGGATAGTAAATAGAAATGATTGTCAATTAGAGATTGTTGATTGTAGATTAAATGGACCTACAGTATGTAAAATCTGGCATTAAACTGTAATATTAACATAGGATGTTGCTTGTTTTCTATCCAGATCAGGCACTTATTTGAGGCCACATAATTGTAATCCAGTCCAATCCATCCTCCTGCAGCACTCTGTCAACTAAAAACAGGCTGCGTGGAGGCTCTGCATGGCCCCCATGCAGCCCGTTTCTGGCTCCCTGGCCTCTTGCAGCAATCTGCCGGCTGAAAATGGCCCACGTTTTGATTTGAATCTTATGGGGAAATTATTAAGCTTAGCGCATTATAGTAGACATGCTGTTCGATTCCTAGAGTAAGAGTTCTATGTTATTTTGAACATTAGTAAAGGAATTCTGGCAATGGGGGAAGAGAAACGATTCAGTGCCACATCCTACCAATCTTACACTGCCATCCATTCTTCCCATGATCTGGAACTGTGTTGGGGAAATAGGCTGATTTGACCATCACCTTTTTACAGGCAAGGTAACAGACATACATCATGTTGCTATACATCATGAGGAGTTTCGCTAGGTTCTATGAACCCAGCTGTTGTGGCTTGTAAACTATGGAACAGAACGCAATGGGAATAGTAAAATAGAAACAGAGGTGGGACTTTGGAGGTCTTCAAGTCCAACCCACCTCTCAAGACGTAAGACCTTAAATATATCGTGATTGTCTTTTTCTTAAAAACCTCCAGCAATGGAGCACCCACAATTCTGGGAGGCAAGTTGTTTAGTTGATTAATTGTTCTTACTGTCAGGAAATTTCTCCTTTGTTCCAGGTTGAATCATTCTTCGTTAAGCTTCCAGCCATTGCTTCTTGTCCTGCCCTCAGGTGCTTTGGAGCAGGGGTCTCCATCTTTGGCAACTTTAAGACTTGTGGACCAACTCCCAGAATTCCTCAGCTAGTGAACGCTGCCTGAGGAATTCTGGGGTTGAAAGTCACAAGTCTTAAAGTTGCCAAGGTTGGAAACCCCTGCTTTGGAGAATAAGCCAAGCTCCTGCAATACTGGAAGACAGCTATCATGTCATCCCTAAACCTTTTGTTAAGCTAAGCATATTTAGTTTTCTTAAACTACAGCAGTAATATGACATTACACCATAAACCACACTTGGAATATTATATCCATTTTTGATCACTAAGATGCAAAAAAGATACTGTGACTCTAGAAAGAGCACAGCAACAAAAAGGGATTTGGAGACTAAATTCTACAATAGAAATTTAGTCTCCAAATCCCTTTTTGTTGCTGTGCTCTTTCTAGAGTCACAGTATCTTTTTTGCATCTTAGTGATCAAAAATGGATATAATATTCCAAATGTGGTTTATGGTGTCATGTCATATTACTGCTGTAGTTTCTTTATTGTGGATCTTAAATTACATGGATTAGAAATGTCTGATAAAGGATTTACAATAACTTTTTCCTATACATACATACATTCTTAAGGCACCTCAACATCCTCGAATCATGGAATTTATGCCACAAAAAAGCAGACCTATTAAACAGCCATCTTGGCAGCTTTCCCCCAAGCTTTAAAATGGTGGGAGTGAAAGCATTCAGATCTATAGGTCAGGCAAGTTATTCAGTCATTCAAGGAAAAAAAAGATTGTTTTTTCTCTCTCCCCGCCTTCACACACACCCTTCTTCAGGTAAAGGTTGGTGATACCTTGGATCTCATTCTTGGAGAAGACAAAGAAACAGAAACAGCCGTAGTTATGCGAGTTGTTTTAAAGAAAGCATCTGAGAAGAATGAGAATGATAAATACAAAGTGATGTTGAGACGCTGGAAGAACTTAAAGGTGCCCAAGCAGGATGTGTTGAAGTGAATAAATGAATTGCATGTTGTGATTGATTTGTTGTGAGCAATCACATTTATTGTATAATATGTAATTTTTTGTTAAACAATTTTTTTTAAAAAAAGATTATTTGATGGCATGCCACTTTCCTTACTATAAACATTACTACTTCTGTTCCATGACTTTCATTTTCTGTATGCTATAAATAAATAAATAAATAAATGAATAAAAGGAAAGTCTTGGCTTTTGCTTAACTACATGACCTAGAAGCTCAAATGCTAATTTTAAGGGGAAAAATTACTTTTAGAATATTTTTGTCACTTGCAATATCACTAGCTATTTAGATAGATTAGTAGTATATTTGCATTTCCAGGAATGAAAACTGAAATAAGTAATTTCTGATTACTTTCCTCTTTATTCAGAGATGGCAGTGTGGAATGTAGCTAAATGTACTGGCCACTGTATTTTTACTTGTATAAAGCAGAGTCCCTTCATGCATAAGATGGTTATAAAAATAGAGGTACTGTTATAGTTCAATCATGTATATCAGGAAAACAAGTGTGCTACTTGATTGGATAACTGAAAGAGATTGCCATGTATTTTCTCACTTGAAAACCCAGTGAGAAGCTCTAAAACAGAAATAGATGGGAGTTAATGTTTATGTCAGTGTGCAGTGCAGCTCTGCATATTCAATCTTCCATGGACATGTGATCTTATGGCAACTCAGGTGCTCATTAGAATAGACATAAAGCCCTGTAACAAAATCCATGTCTAATTTTAATTTAGCTCACTGGCTGCAAAGTACATTTCTTCTCTTTAGTGAAAGTACCTTTTAAAAAATCACCCTGCTTCTTATTCAGCTGATGGAACACTGGTTGGATTTCATCCTTATTATGGTACATCTATTAGAAAGATACAGATACTTTACACAGATAAATTATGAGGGCATATCAACTAGTTAAGGAAATGCTAAGAAACCTAAGAGAAAATGTGTGAATTAAAAACCTATGTTGTCATATCAAAATTAAATTCTGTTAATTGTAGTTCAGTAAATTTCATGTAAGAAATTGTATAAATGCATTTTTTCTTCAAGGATATGCTGATTATCGGAAGCTAAAATGTTTCCAAAATGATACTGGACACAGAAATAATTTTGTGTTGCAGTTTCATTGGTATCTATTTTAACAATAAGATAACAAAAGCACATTTATTTTTATTTTATTGCAGTAATATGTGGGAGGGAAGGAATTACAGGAAGATTGGAAATAATCCTGTCAGGAAAAGAAATCAAAATTAAGCACAGAAGTACACAATAAAGAAGTGATGCTTTGTTTGAAATTCAGAAAACAATACATGTCGTGAAGATTCTGCCACAGCTTTTCAGCTCTTTCGTAGTTCAGTAGAACCGAAAACCTGATATGTGATTTTTGTCATGTTCAGATGAGCAACTAAAACTATTTCTAAATTGAGGGATATAAAATTAATGCCTTTATATAAATGTATGTTTTATTTCAGATTAACATTTATTGACTTATTATAAATCAGAAAATATTTTCTTCTTTACTTTCTAAGAGTGGTACACTCAGCTAACAAATATAGCATGTTAGGAAAGCTATTTGAGAGAAAAAGCTGAAACAACCCCCTGGCCTTGAGAAAGTAGCGTAGTACTGCCACATCAAACTCAGCTGGGATTCTCAGAGTCCAGTTCAGTATAGACGAAATCTTCATAAGGCAGTTGAGAAACAAAGTAAAAGATGCAGAGTTACATCATGATATTTGTGAAGATTATCACCTGTTTTTCTTGAAGCCAGTGTGAATTTTAAAGCCAACGCATAAGACTTAAAGTGGAGAGAAATTTGATAGAAAGTTAGGAAAGGAAATGTTCTAATCAATCCATTTCTGTCCTCACAATTCCATTTATTCCTTTATTTTTAATTCAGTAAAAATCCATTATTTTCGGAACAAAAAAAAGCATTTTTCTAAAGTGACATGTGGTACATATTAAGATCCAAGTAACATGTTATAAAAATGGATAAATAGAAATGTGTCACACACAGTAATTGTATCAACACCTCACTACCACAACTAACTGGATTGTGCAGCAGTTTCAATTAGAAGGCAAAACGGTGCTTCAGAGTACGCAGTTGCAAGTAGCTCTGCCGTCAAATACTTCAAGAAATGATGCCTTTTACTGGAATGGCATACAGCTGTCCTATCCTGTTGCATGATCCTAGGAAAAAAAATTGTGGTTTAGGGAGTTGCAGGCATGTGCTCTGGTTTATGTGCTCTAAAGCATCTTTCTGCTTTCAGACTAAAATCCCAAAGGTGCTTTTTCAATAGGCAACCGGACTTTCTTCTTTTTTCTTTGAAGATGTTTCGTTTCTCATCCAGGAAGCTTCTTCAGTTCTGACTGGATAGTGGGAAATGGAAGGATTTATATTCTTTGCAGACAACTAGTCATTTTCATCCTTTTAGAGAGTTGTTGAGGCCACCTGGAGCTTTATCTGTGTCTTCAGAGTCACCTGAATAGTGCAAATGGGTGTGGAGCAGAGGTGTCAAACTGGTGGCCCCATGGGCCAGATGTGTCACAGGCAGGCCACACCCATCCCAGCTCTCTGAATGGAGAAAATGTGGCAAAACGTCACGTGATGGCAACATTACACATTGAGTTCGACACCTGTTGTTTGGCGCCTTCTTGGAACTGCTGAAAGGACTGTAGCGTAGACTGATGAAGTCATATCCCTCCCCCTTTTGAGAAAGGGCTCTTAAAGAGGGGTCAGAGGCCTTCAATGTCATAATTGAACAGCCCTCCTTCAAGAGAGGGAAGGGATACATCCAGGGGTGGGACTCTACAGGTTCGCACCTATTCGCTAGAATGTTGTTAACATTCTAAGCAGTTCGGAGAACCGGTTGTTAGAAGAAATTACTGGCCTAATCCTTTAAGGAAGGCAGGAAGGAAACATTCTGGTGTTGCTTACAGAAACTGCCTCTCCGTTAACCCTTATTACATTCTTGACAGGACTAGACTTCCTGTCTCAGGAACATCTCTGGAGTTTTTTTTCCCTCCTTTGCTGGTACTTTGCTTGTGTGGAGTGACCATTCAAAGTTACACTGGCACTGAAAAATGTGACTTATGACCATTTTTCACACCTACGACTGTTGCAGCATCCCCACAGTCATGAGAAGCCAGACGAGGAGATGCGTACCTCGATGTGAGTAATGTTCAGTTGATCACGCCCAGCCAGTCACATGACTACCAAGCCACGCCCACCAACTAAGCCATGCCCACAGAACCGTTTGTTAAAAAATTTGAATCCCACAGAATACATCATGTATCTCCAGTCTTCAACAGTCTTTCAGCAGTTCTAAGACAGCTCCACACCCATTTGCACTACTCAAGTGACCCTGAAGACAGACAAAACTCCAATAGGGCTATATATGTTTGCATATGTGTTATCTATATAATTTGCAACTGGAACAAGTGTCATACTAGAAATGATTGAAAGTAAATGACATCATCCTTAGCAATGAGTAAGCATTTTCCCATATGAGCATTCAAGTGTACACACTGATCATTATATATGCAATTTACACTATTCAGGGGAACAGCAAACCCACAGGCAAGGATCAGTTTCTTTTTCTGAACAAATTTATGGGCCATTTCAGGAAAAAAAAAATCAGTGGGTTGTATCTGGAAGTCTTGTAAAAAATCCATGAAACAAGTTACTGGAACTTGTTAGTCATGATTGATTTCACTGGAACTAAAATACTGTTACCTTTGTTTGGCTTTAATCCAACCCAGCACATACAAGGAAATGTCAGTTTGGGGAGTATGATTTTATTTTGTTAATTTCATGACTTGCAGTAAAAGAAAAAGTAACACAATGTAACACATTGTGACACAATACTTTTCAGGAAAAAAAAATGTTTTAACGTTTACTGAACATATTTAGTGGAACTATATAATCAGTGTTTTTGATCAACTAAACAATGATTAAAGAAAAGTTTATAATCTTTGTGATAATGAAATTATTTAGGTGTCACTGTATTTGAAGATACTAATCAACATATAGATTTAGAGCTTAGTATATAATTCAAATAAAAATATAGATAGTATATTTAATATTTTCAACAGTTTAAAAGCTGCAGTAATTTAACTGATAAAAATAATATGGACTTAAGTGTTTTGCACATTCCTCAATTCAAGTATTTTTTTGAAGTAGTGAGTATAACAGGTAATAGCACCACTTTTACTGATACAGAGTAGGATTCTATATTTCACAATCTCCACGCATACCAGTAGTTCTTTTATCAAGATTATACAGAAAACAATAAAATAATTTATATGAATAAAAAAGAAAATCAATACTACAATCGTAACATAAACACTCATTAAATAACCCCATGATTATAATTTTAATTTTTACACCAAATCAACTACAAAATGATTTTTTAAAAAAAGTAATAACTTGATTTTGTAATTTTTCCTTTGCTAATATTCACACTTGATATAAGTATCCATAAGCATAGAAACTGTTGTGATTTTCCATTCTTTTTAAAGAGGTATAACATTTTAAAATTGGAGATTTGAAATATTTAAAAATTGATTAATTTCCAAATGATAGATTAAAGGTCCCTATTGAAAAGTGTCTTAAAGAAATTAATCACTATTTAAAATTAATTAAAAATTAAACATTATCTAATATATTTCCACCGATGAATATTATATTTAGATGACATATTGTTAGATCAACTTTAATAATTTGTGGTTCTTTGTGACCCAGTTTAGACTGAAAAAAACAGCAAGAAATCTAAGCTACATAAAGGCATACTAAAATGGAGTTATAAAATATCTTTTTCCGCCATATGCATTTGTTTCAGTAGGGCTTTTAAGAGAGACTCGCTGGATTATAAATTCCGACTTCTTACCCATTCTTGTATGTGCAAACACACATGAAAGAAAAGATGTATAAATCAGTTGTCCTAGTGCTAAACCAGTTGACCTCTCAAGCTACTTCAAAATAACTGAAATCACCATCTTTGGAAACTTAAAATATCACTTTTTTGCTTTCTTGGCTTTTTTCAATATGTCACATTTTTTTCTATTTGGACGTCTGCATCTTTCATCAATGCTTGGTATACATTCATAATGCCAAACTTCATCCATCTTTTCAACGGGATAAACAGCTTCAACATAATGGCGGATGAGTCTCAGTCTGACAGGATCAAGCTGCTTCTTGTTACAAGCCCCTGAATGGTTGTATTGCAGTCTGAGGTTATCTGAAGTAAAAAGCTCTGGGAAAAGTCTTACTAAGAGTCTGGCAGCAAAGTTACCAACTGAAAGACTTTGTTGTACTATCTCTCTTACCTCTTTATCAGACAGCAAATATAGAGAAGGCACAGAAAAGTCTGGTGGAGGAACAATAAGTTCCTCAAGTGGTATCTTGCAAAAATCTTTGTTGCTTCTTTCGGGAGGCAAT
Organism: Bungarus multicinctus; assembly: GCA_023653725.1. NCBI lineage: Eukaryota > Metazoa > Chordata > Lepidosauria > Squamata > Elapidae > Bungarus > Bungarus multicinctus. The sequence continues at coordinate 102,068,699 of CM042836.1, read as the reverse complement.
GGTGGCCCTTCGAATTCCTCTTTAAATCGTTCTGGGTTTATTGCATAGGTCAGGAATTCTCTCCTCTCAGGACCCGGTACATGGACTTTTCGCTGTAATTGGTATGTGCGTCTCTGTTCGGTATCTCTCCGACGACATCTTTCATCCAGTTTCCCAACAAATTCCAGTGTCCATACTCTATCATTCTTAGCTCTTGGATACAGCATTTGCACGTAGTGTCGAATCAATTTAATTCTAATAGGATCAAGTTGTTTTTTGCCTAGTGAGCCACTGCAATTGTATTGCTTCCTTAAGTTTTCAGGAGTAAATAATTCAGGAAACAAGTGAACTAGCAATCGAGAAGCAAAATTACCTATAGACAAGCTACTTTCATATATATTCTTAAGCTGCTCCTTACTTAACAGATAATCTGAGACAGGAACATCAAAATCAGGGGAAGGGATATCAAGTTTATCAAAGTCTATGGGAACAAGCCAAATCTTTTTTGATCTTCTACCTGGTCTTTCATATTCAAAATTATCTTCTACTTTTATAACTGACACATCATCAGGCAAACTTGAAGAATCATAGCAATCATCTCTTATCTGTTCATTCTCACTGTCATCCATATACATGCTTTCAAGTTCATCATTTATTCGCTGAACACAATGCTGTAACCAAGCTTTTCTCTCCTGCATAGCAGGAAAGTAAATCTCCGTATATCTGCGGATTACCTGAAGTCGCTGAGGATCAAGTTCTTGTTTTCCACACTCTCCATAACAGCTGTATCTTTCAGCCAATTTTCTATGATCGAAGAGTTCTGGAAACAATCTGTGTAGCAAAAATACACAAAATTCTCCAGGAGAAGATGCTTCATCTAAAAATTCATTTATATCCTGAGCATCAAACACCCATTCTGAGGCAACAGAAGTATTTCTATCAATAGATAGAACATCATCATCATCATCTTTATCATTAATATGATCAGACTCATAAAAACTGGAGGATTGTAGATCTGGTTGATTATTTTCCATATCTCTCTGAGCCCAAAAGCTATTGAAAAAGTCATTGACCTGAGGCAAACATTCTGCTTGCCAAACAGCAGGATTTTTCACAGATGGATAACAGACTTCCACATAATTTCGGATGAGCTGCAGATGAAGTGATTCAAGTTTCTTTTTGTTAAAATAACCACATGTGGTGCAGGCCTTACTTAATTCATCCTCACTAAAGAGTTCTGGAAAAAGTTGTACAAGTAATCGGCAAGCCAGATCACCACCTGATGTACTTTGATCCATAATCTGTTTGAGTTCTGAGGCAGTCAGTTGATACTCAGGAGGGGGCTTGAATTCTGCAACAGCATCTATTGGGCTGACATGTTTCTTAATTCTACCGACTTCCAATGACAACAGATCTACTTTGCTATGCAGTTGAGTCATGTTAGAATTTAATGTATTCAGTGTATAAAACATTTTTTGTATTAAAGAATAGATATTTGAATCGGATTCGGCAGTAATATTGCTTGTTTCTCTTTTCCGCTGCTCATTCAAAGTCCTAAGATTGGAGGGACTGCTAGGATTAATCTTTTCAAATAACTCAAAGGTAGTAAACTGTTCTGTTCCTGGCAAAGTCTTTTTCTCTGTAATTTTGTGAGAGATCCCATAAAGAGGTTTCTTGTATGAAGGCATAACTGTGTTATTCAAAGTTTCTTCACAAATCCATGTTAGACTGGAATTTTTGCTCTTGCTTGGCTGTTCAACATCTTCCTGAGTAGGCAATCCTTCTCTGCATTTCAAGTTTGAGGTCTGATCCTTTCAATAAACAAACAGATCATTAGTTTAAAATACTTTTGAATAAATTCTTAACTTGTCCTTAATGAACACCTAATACATTGTCTGAATTTAAACAATGCATTGATTTAATCTAATTTGTCATTAGATCAGTTAGTTGAATTTAGTTCTCTAAAAGTCAGTAACATTTCCTTAAATCATAAATTATTGTATCTATTGACTAAGTGCAATTAAATGAATCTTAATTTAACTAGCATTAACCAAACATTATAGTATTATTTTAGCAGGCATTTGTTACTGCTTACAATTTAAATGAGAAGACAATCCTGAATGTAAGTTGATATTCAAAAAATAAAACAAAATTAATTATTTGACAGAATAACAAAAGAAGCATAAAAAAGATATTAAAATCCCATGTAATATTGCTTCTTTATTTTGTCAACCTAAGATTGCTGGCTTCAGCTAAAAAATTCCCAAGAAATTTTCCTCCAATAAATATATCTAGGTGACACTAGCATATCTGTCCATAAATGCATGCTTGTTTACACTCGCTGATCTGAGGTACTATTCCAAAAACTAGAAGGGCCAAAGAAAAAAAATGATATTAGTAACCATTAATACTTATAGAATTCAAATGAAATGTCCGTAAAATATTAGAATTGACAATGAAGTTATTCAGGATAACCTCTGCCTTTTAGAATCAATCATCTTCAACAGCAAAAATAATTGCCATTAATAAGATCATCTGGGCCACAACCCACTTGATCTCTGGAGGAACAGCACTGTCTCCTGGTTAAACTGCGTATGGCAGGCAGAGTCTCCCTGGAGAAAATGCTAAAAGTACAAAAGACCAAGCTGTAAAGGATTTCATAGCAACCCTGAATTGGGCTCAAAGATATATTATTAACCATTGCAACTACTGCAAAGTAGGAATTAATTGGTTGGACTGGCTAGCAAACAGTTGCATTTTGTGGCAGCTAAATTGTCTTCAAAGACAATTGCATAACATAAATTGCAATAATCTATTCTAGAGAGGATAAGATTATGAATTATGTTCTTGAATGCCTGTAGGTCCAAGAAGGTGTTCAACTGAGAAATAATCATAACTGGCCAAAGGCCACAGCCTCTATCTGCTACTCTAGCAGTAGCTATGAATCCAAGAGAATCTCCACATTGCACACTGTTTGCTTCAGAGGAAATCCAACCTTGTTCAGAACAAAATATATTATTAAAATATTGATGAAACTGCAACATACAATAGCAACTTCATCCTGCTGGAATTCAATCAAAATCTGAACAAGTTGGAGAACTGAAAACAGAAAATTCTTGAACAGATAAAAATGTAAAATTCCACATTTACATTTTTACAATAAAAAATATAAGGGCACACATAAAATTTGTGATTTGCAGCTTGAAGCACTACATCAAAAAACACGTGAGGTATTCACAATAAACTCTTCATGAGCCAACAGTGTGAACCAGCTACTCAAACAGGGAATTAGTTACTTTCAATTTTGGGATGCATCAAAAGCACTGAATGAAACATGTGACGATCACATTCTCTTCTACTCTGCACTGCATACTTGAAGTACTGTGTACAATTCTGGACACCACATTTCCAAAAGGAAATTAACAATTAAAAATAGGACTAGAAGATGACAACTATGATACAAATACATGTCCTACGAAGACTGGCTGAAGGAATTTGGGATTTTTAGTCTGACAAAAAGACAACTGAGAAGACACATATATAAAGGGGGCCTATGGTAAGGAACTATATTTCCTTGCCCAGAATCTAGAACCAGAACTCTTGCTAGCTGCAGTTACCAAGATTTTATTTAAATGAGAAAAATGTATTTCTACAAGTTTTTCCTTATCTTTAAATGAAACAGTGGAACAATCTGTCTCTGAAATCTACAATTTTTTATCACTTGATATTTTAAGAAGAATCTGGAAAGCCAACTTTGGAGAATGGTTTAACTGGTTGTAAACTACAGAGGATTAGATAATATATTTGCAGTAATTTCCAACTGCATAATTTTATGATGCTAAGTTTTGCTCCTTTCAGATAACAGATATATTCTCTTTTCGTGAAGTTTTCGTGAATCTCTTTTCGTGAAGTTCGGCTCCAAGGTACAGATGGGCTTGTTGATCGCATACCTGGCTCCCTGCCATGCATCATCTGCCCTGCTTGAACTCCTCGAGGTTATAGCCGGCATAGCGGTTGAGACCCCCAGGCTCATGGTCATGGGGGACTTCAACCTACCCTCTGCCGGCGGTACCTTGGGGACTGCTCAAGAGTTCATGGCTTCCATGACAGCCATGGGCCTGACCCAGCTAATTCGGGACCCTACTCACGTGGGAGGTCACACCCTGGATTTAGTTTTTGTCTCCGACCAGTGGCAAAGTGATCTGGGTATAGAGGATACAGCTTTAGAACCACTGTCATGGTCAGATCACTTACTCCTAAGGCTCGACTTCCATTCCGCACACCCCGACCGCAGGGAGGCGGGACCATTAAAATGGTACCGCCCCAGGCGCCTGATGGACCCAGATAGGTTCCTGATGGAGCTTGGGCCACTTCCCGAAGCTCACATACACGACTCGGTCGAAGACTTGGCTACCACCTGGGAAAAGGTGGCTGCTGGGGCCCTAGACCGAGTCGTGCCCTTGCGGCCTCTGACCCGGCACCGATCCCAAGTGGCTCCTTGGTTCTCCAAGGAGCTAAGGGAGATGAAGCGCCGGAAAAGACGCCTAGAGAGCAGTTGGAAGGCCAGCCGCTCTGAATCTGACCGAACACTATTACGTTCCTATATTAAGACGTATTTAGTGGCGATGAGGATGGCGAGGAAGACCTACCTCTCCACCCTTATTGCGTCTGCAGAAAACCGCCCAGCCCCACTGTTCAGGGTGACCCGCTCCCTCTTGGAGGTAGAGACACGGGAAGATCCCTTACAGGGACGAGCTGAAGAATTTTCTAAGTTTCTGCAGGACAAAATCACTCAGATTCGAAATGAACTGGACTCCGACTGGGCATCTCCGGGCGGGAAGGCGGGGGTGGATATCGGCGAGGTCAACTGGGTTGAGTTCGATCCTGTTACCATAGAGGACGTGGACAGAATACTGAGGGGACTGAATGCTACCACCTGTTTGTTGGACCCGTGTCCCTCCTGGCTGGTCTTGGCCACCCGAGAGGTGACTCGAGGCTGGCTCCAGGGCATTATAAACGCTTCCTTGAAAGAGGGGTTTCTACCCGCCTCCTTGAAGGAGGCAGTGGTACGACCTCTCCTCAAGAAACCGTCCCTGGATCCAGCACTGTTATCAAATTACCGTCCTGTCTCCAACCTTCGCTTTGTTGCAAAGGTTGTAGAGACTGTGGTGGCACGTCAGTTCCCGCAGTACCTGGATGAAACGAGTTATCTCGACCCCCTCCAATCGGGCTTCAGACCCGGGCACAGCACAGAGACGGCATTGGTCGCGTTGATGGATGATCTCTGGAGGGCACGAGACAGAGGTTGTTCCTCTGTCCTGGTGCTGTTAGATCTGTCAGCGGCTTTTGATACTGTCGACCACAGTATCTTATTGCAGCGATTGGAGGGGCTGGGGATTGGAGGCACCGTCCTACGATGGTTCTCCTCCTTCCTCTCCGACCGTTCGCAATTTGTGTTGACAGGGGGACAGAGATCGACCCCAAGGCCCCTGCTTTATGGGCTGCCTCAGGGATCGGTACTCTCGCCCCTATTGTTCAACATTTATGTGAAGCCGCTAGGTGAGATCATCCGTGGCTTTGGGGTGGAATTCCATCAATACGCTGATGATACTCAGCTATACATCTCCATCCCAGACCACCCCAACGAAGCCGTCAAAGTGATGACCCGATGTCTGGAGGCCGTGCGGGATTGGATGGGTCATAACAGGCTTCGTCTCAACCCGACCAAAACCGAGTGGCTGTGGTTTCCTGCTCCCAGATACAGTCAGCTTGTTCCCTCGCTGACCATAGGGGGAGAGGTACTGACCCCTGTGGAAAGAGCGCGCAATTTGGGTGTCCTCCTGGATGTACAGCTGTCTTTGGAAGAACATATTGCAGCCGTCGCCAGGGGGGCTTTTTATAAGATTCGTTTGATCTACCAGTTGCGGCCCTTTCTAGATTTGGACACACTTCGCACAGTCACTTCCGCCCTCGTTATCTCCCGCTTGGACTACTGCAACGCTCTCTACATGGGGCTCCCCTTGAAGAGTCTCCGGAGGTTACAGTTAGTCCAGAATGCAGCCGCACGGATGATTATGGGCGCCCCCAAGGACACCCACATAACACCACTTCTCCGCAGACTGCACTGGCTTCCTGTGGCCTTCCGGATTCGATTCAAGGTGGTACTATTAGTATTTAAAGTGCTCCATGGCTTGGGACCTGGCTACTTACGGGACCGCCTTCTGCCACAAACAACCTCCCGCCGCCCAGTATGCTGCCACAGGGTCACCCTGCTTGGGATACCGCCACCTGATCGTTGTCGGCTGGCGACCCCGAGATTACGTGCTTTCTCTGTGGGAGCCCCCTCCCTTTGGAACTATCTCCCCCCGGAGATACGAGACACATCGGACATCCTAACCTTCCGGCGTGCAGTCAAGACCTTACTTTTTAAGCAGGCCGGCCTAGCCAATTAAAGGTTTTCTGAGATTTTTAAATTTTAGATTCAAATAAGACTTTTAATTCTATTTGATGGGACTCAATCATTTACTTACTTACTTATTTTACTCATTTATCCTATTTTCATCTATCTATATTCAATTCTGAGTTAATTACTGTTACTGTTGACTGTATCTTTATATGTTTAGACTGTACACCGCCCCGAGTCCCTTTTGGGAGAGGGAGCGGTATAAAAATACGATAAATAATAAAAATAATAATAATAATATTCAGTAAAGATTTCCATCCCGTAATTTGCATTAGTCCTTATATTGCAATTTCATTTTCAAAACAGACATTCTTATTCATCAATGTTGGGGGGGAGCCTTTACCTGGCCCTAAGTTATCTTCTCTTAAATTTGTCTAAATATACTACAAGTTGCAAAACAGGATATGATGGCTTAGTGCAGGTGCTCCAAGTTAATAATCACAGCTTTTCCCTTCAAGCCTGTTCCTTATAATTTTCTCCTTTCCTCTCAATCCTTCCCCATTTCTTATTCATGATAAATCCCTTGCAGAGTAATGGTATGAGTTTTGTGCTCTCTATACTTATCATGGTCCAAAGTATGAAAAACACTGTCAGATTAGGGCCAAAGTGACACACGTCTAAGGCTATTACGAGCTTATTGGGTAATTCTGAGCTATTCATTCTTTCTAGGCCTAACCTTCTCCACAGCATTAGAGTTCCAGGGAAAAGTGCTCTGTTAAATTTAAGTGGTCCTGCTAGATTTGACCTTAAATATTTTTATAACTTTGATATTTTTAACAACAATATTTAATGTTACTTTAATATTCAAAATTCTAATATTATCTTAATTGTGATTTTTATTATTGGAAATCACCTGAGCATTGTGAGATAATAGGCATAAGTATAATCTAAATAAAATATAGTTGTATAAAACATATCACATCATAACACATATGCACAGAAGCAAAGCATTTCTTCTCTGAAGCATTAAAACAGCTCAATCCTCTGAAAGGCTTGTCACAGCTGATTCAAGCTTTTCTCCAGTACCTGTGGAAGTGTTGCTTGAATATGCCTATTACTGTCATCATCATCTTTTTATTCTGAAGAAAAGGGATTTATATCATGCTCCCATCTACAATTTTCCATACAACAACTATCATGTAAGGTGATTGAGCTGAGAGTGCGTGCCTGACTCAAAATTACCCAGTTGGCTTTCACATCTAAGAGAAGACCAGAACTCACAGTCTCCTGGTTTCTAGTCCAGTACCTTAACTACTACACCAAACAATCTACCCTACATGCACAATCAATTGTTGGAAAAGCCATCAAAGCAGCGACATCAAGCCTTCTGGAAAGAACAACTGTTTAACTGTTCAAGGAGAAATGTTTTGTTCATGCTAACACACTTCCAAAAGTGCTTCTTTCAAACAATCTGCATGTCCCTCATATATCAGACTCATTTGCTTGGATCCTAATTAATATCACCAGCAGGAAAAGGTGTGACTTATTTTTACTCTGCTCTTTCAGAGTACCTTTGTTTCACTCAAATCTAGTTAAGGCTAGATTTCCCGCTGGAACAGTGAGTATAAATGTAAGAATTTGGAAAATTATTTCCTTTATTTCTTAATCATTGGCATCCCCCATTCAATATAATGATTTCCACAAACAGAAGTCCTTCAATAAACCTTCAAATCTAAGCTATCATGTATAACAATTGAATTATGATGTCCAAATTGGTATCTATTTGTAAATAATTATCTTCTGGTAAAGGAAATAGAGGAAATGTCAAGGAAGCTGCTAATGGCCATAATTAATTAATGAAGACATCAAAATAACACAGAACACTTATATAAATTTGTATCTGATACACATTATTTCTTGAATTTCTCTATCATTAGGTCTTAATACATACTAACATTTTGCATTGTTTGTGTGTCTTCAGTAATTCAGTACACAACAGATTTCTATATTTTGCAAACACATTTTGTCTCACAACATCAATATCAAATAGTAAAATGGAAAACATAAAAACATATGTGAATATTCACACTTTAATGTTTATTTTTTTTACTAGCCTAATACTTATACAAATACTGCAAAGGCAAATATGCACTGAACATTCTATCTTAAAAACACAAGGAAATAAGTATTGTTGTCCCATAAGAAAATAGCTTAAATATTCCCATTTATTTTCACTAACCTAAGATTGTATATACAGTACAGCAAGGCTCAACATATAACAGCAATGATTAATCTTTTGAGGAGCAGTGACACAAAACAATGTCAGATACTTTACTGAAACTTTGTGTATTAATAAAACCTGTTTATTCTAATTTCAGCCATAATTATAATACTAATGACAAAATATGAAGAAAGGAGACATATTAAACAAATTACTGGTTTGAATATGTAGAGAACTGACGGAAGGAATGAGAGTAATGCACCTCGTGTATTAAATAAACGTTATCTAATAATAGTTTAAAATCTGTTTTGAATCTTATCTTTTAAACTTTTGAATATACTACCGTGTTTCTCACATAATAAGGCCGGGCCTTATTTTCTTTTGATCCCCGAAAAACGGCTAGGCCATCTTTTTGGGGATGACTTAATTTCCCCTCCCCGCACACCCTTGCCTAGAGCGCCCCAAAGGCAGCCATGCCTCGCCACCAGCAGCTCCTAACAGCTGATCATGGCGGAGCGTGGAGAGCTCCCTACCCCCGCCAAGTGCCTTTGCTGCAGACCCAGGTATGGTGCTGGAAGCAGGCCAGGTCAGCGGGTGGGCGGCTGCAGCGTGGATGTTGTCCTCGGTGGAGGTGAGGCACTTTGCATCGTGCCTGCTGCCATTGCTTCCTCCACCGCTGTTGTTTTCCCTTCTGCCTGTGCACTGCCGCGTTTGGAGTGCTACCCATTCCTCCACCGGCAGTGTTTCAGCCGCTTCTCCGGCGGGGAAGCCATAGCTTTCACGGTTCCCTCTCTTGCCAGCGCCGTCTCCAAAAATGGTAGCAGCAGTGAGACAGACCCCGCTGCCAATGAGAACTGCCTGCCCTCCCACAGGGGCATTGCTTTGACTGATGGCAGGTACGTTGACAAGGTCCTGCAAGTTGGTAAGTCTTTTGGGGTTGGGTGGAAGGTGATGCCATCGTTTCTCTCCCCCCCACGCCTTGCTTTGCTTCCCGCCCAAGAGCTTCGGGTCATGGTCTCGTCCCCTGTACGGTCGGGCGCTCTCCTCTTGCTCTAGCTGCCCGAAACACCCTCCCCCCCGTGGACCTTTTCCCCCTTATTTAAGATTTCTTTACTCTCATTCCTTCCGTCAGTTCCCTAAGAATACAGACTGTCTGTGCAGCTTCCTCCCCACCCCTCCCGGTAGTTTTAAAAAAGGAACCATCTATCTACTTCGCCCTTCCAGCAGAGGCAAACCTTCCAATCCAAACAGAAGAGAAAGGGAATCATCCTACAGACCCTTAGCACCAAGCTTCCCAGAGGATTCTCCCAAAGGATCCACCCCAAAGGAGGATTCATCCCCTTAAATGCACTCCTCTCCTTTGGGGTGAATCCTCTGATGAAACCTCCTTTGGGGGGAATCCTCTGATGAATCCTCCTTTGGAGGGAATCCTCTGATGAATCTTCCTTTGGGGTGGATCGTTTGGGAGAATCCCAAAGGAGGATTCATCAGAGGATCCACCCCAAAGGAGAATTCATCAGAGGTTTCACTCCAAAGGAGGGGAGTGCATTTAAGTGGGTGAATCCTCCTTTGGGGCTCTCCCAAAGGTGGGAGGTGGGAGGAAGCTGCACGGCCAGTCTGTATTCTTAGGGAACTGACGGAGGGAATGAGAGTAAAGAAAACTTAAATAGGGGGAAAAGGTCCACGGGGGCGTTTCGGGCGGCTGGAGCAAGAGGAGAGCACCTGACCGTACAGGAGACGAGACCATGACCTGAAGCTCTGGAGTGGGAAGCAAAGCGAGGCGTGGGGGGGGGGGAAGAGAAATGATGGCATCACCCTTCCGTCGCCGTTTCCACCCACCCAACCCTGAAAGACTTACCAACTTGCAGGACCTTGTCAACGCAGCTGCCGTCAATCAAAGCGATGCCCCTGCGGGAGGGCAGGTGGTTCTCGCTGGCAGCAGGGTCTGTCTCACCGCTGCTGCCATTGTTGAAGAGGCGCTGGCTTTCAGGTGGGAACCGTGGAAGCTATGGCTTCCCCATCTGAGAAGCGGCTAAAACACTGCCGGTGGAGGAATGCGCAGCACTCCAAATGCGGCAGCGCACGGGCAGAAGGGAAAGCAACAGCAGTGGAGGAAGCAACAGCGGTGGCGCGATGCAAAGTGCCCCACCTCCACCGAGTCTGACATCCATGCTGCTGCCGCCGCCCGCCCGCTGACCCAGCCTGCACCCAGCACCATACCCGGTCTGCAGCAAAGGCACTTGGAGGGGATAGGGAGCTCTCCGCGCTCTGCCATGATCGTTTGTTAGGAGCGGCTGGTGGCGAGGCGTGGCTACCTGCAGGATGCTCCTAACAGCAAGCTCCCCCCCCCCCCAATTTGACATGTTTTAAACTAGGCCTAAATTTGGGGGTAGGGGCTTAATTTCACCTTATGCCTAGAAAACATGCTGGGTCTTCCTACTGGGAGGCCATACTGTTGGATAAACGCGGTATTTATACAGTAGTTACTTCCATAATGCAAGAATTGAACTTCATAGCAAAAATTATTTCAGTCTGAACAAATACATTTCACTGTTGATATAAAAGTATATCATAAATATTTATCAATAATCCCAGAAGGATAAAATGACAAATTTTAGAAAGAAGTTACCTCTTGTGTAATGCCTCTTTTTTTCACACTTGGCAAAATTTCTTTGTGGTTCCCCGAACCATCCAAACCAAATGAGGTTCGTTTTCGCTTATTGATGTCTTGTAGGGAAGTTATTAAACCATCCAGTGAATTTTTTTCAGGTCTTGAAATCACAGAGCAGTCTAGCGCTTCATCTTCTTTATCAGTTTCTCCTTTTGTATTATTTTTAATATCTAATTTAAGAAAAATAGTAAGACAGATAGGAAATTTATAAGCTACTGATTCCAGGCACATGTTTTTATATGATATACAGTGGATATAAAATATATAATGGATGGTGTTGGGGTAAGATCAGCTTACTTAGATTTAGGCTTTTCTGCACTTCGTAATATATTGCTTAAGCTAAAGAGAATAGCACGAGGATATTGTATACACTCATATATATATACTGGATATAAAAGTCTATACACCCTGCTAAAATGCCAGATTTTTGAGATGTAAAATAATCAGACCAAGATAAATTACTTCAGAATGTTTTCCATCTTTAATGTGATATATAAGCAGTACAATTCAACTGAAAAACAAACTAAAATCTTTTCTGGGGGGAGGAGGGAGAAAGAACAATAAAAATGTACAATATGGTTGCATAAATGTGCACATCCTCTTATAAGTAGGGATGTGGTTGTGTTCAGAATTTACCAATCACATTCAAATAGATGGTAAATAGTACAGGGGCCATCAATTCAAGTTATTCTGATCAAGCCCATAGAAAGTTCAGCTGTTTTAGTAGGATTTTTCTGACATTTATTCAGTTGCCTCTTACAGCAAAAGGCCTGGGCTACAAAGAGCTTGCAAAGTATCAAATGGATCTCATTGGAAGATATCAGTCAAGAGAAGGGTATAAAACAATTTCCAAGTTTACGGTTTGATGAGACCAAGGTTGAACCATAATTCCCAAAAGCGTATTTGGGGCAAAAAGAACACTGTGTATCCCAAGCACACCATACCCACAGTGAGACATGAAACAGCACTCTGCTTTGGGGGCTGTATTTATTCATCTGGAACTGGGGCTTTAGTGAAGGTGGAGGAAATTATGAACAGTTCAATAATCAGTCAATTTTCACATAAAATCTTTAGGCCTCTGCTAAAATGCTGATGATGGAGAGGAATTTCATCTTTCAACACAACAATGACACAAAGCATATCTCCAAATCAACAAACAAATGGCTTTACCAACAGATCAAAGTTTTGGAACAATGAAGCCAAAATTCAGACCTGAACTCAGTTGAAAATCTGTGGGGTGATTTGTAGGAGGGTTATTATGTACAGGAAATGCCTTCAAAATCTGGCAGACTTGGAGTGCTTTTATAAGGAAGAGTGGGCAAAGATTCCAAAGGCAAGATGTGCCATGCTGATAAGTTACTGCACCAAAAGACTGAATGCTGTCATAAAATCAAAAGGTGCTTTAAGATATTAGTTGAAAGGGGTGCATACCTGTGCAATCACATGGTTGGCCTCAACTTATCAGAAAAACATCTAGGAGGCTCATTCCTTCTTTTCAAATCCTACCCTTTCCTCTAGGCCCTGACTACCCTCTCCCCAGCTTCAAGTAGCTCCCATCCAAAGGGAAAAACTATGGATAAAAGGATGAAATTTCTGCAAGGTTTTAAATCAAATTCAATTACTGACCATATGTTGTGCTAATAATAATGGAAATGACAGGGGGCACTGGTGGAAAGAAAAAAACCGCTAACCTTTCAACTTAAAAAATTGCAACCGTCCTCTAAAAACTACTCCCACCCCAGCTACAATCAGGCTTTAAGTCATTCTCCTATGACAATGAATATACAAATAGTAATATATGAATCCAATGTCCTGCTTATGAATGTATGCTAGAGATTATATGTCTATAGTAAGATGGTGTTCCCATCTGAAATATGGTTCTACCTGTTTGGGGCCATGATCCTCCTCAAATGCTTGTGTGAACTCACTTTGACCTTCAGATTTAAAACATTTTTTACATTTGCTATCAGGCATATTTCATATTGCTAATATGGGAAAGTAGAATAATCAAGATATTACCAAGGAACAAGTGAACCTTCCAATCATAATTTTGCTAATACTTTCTCAGAATAAAAGTATTTGGTTATCATCTATTTTTATTTAGAACTGAACATGTATAAAATCTCAATTTTCTCACAATGTATGTAAGATGTTAGGAGAAAAAAAACATTAACTTGAGTGTGAAAAAATAACATTTATATATTAAATTGCCCAATTTATTATTACAATACTTACATCAAAATAAATATTGGCTTTGGTTACATAAATATAATTTGATAAGGAAATATATTTAAAGAACAGTACCGTCAGTATTATCTTCATCATCAAATAATTCAGCTGAATTCATATTCTGTTCCTCTACATCAATAGAAAAAGAAAAAAATAGAAGACAAAATGTAAACACAATGTAAATCCATGACCCAAATATAGCATGTCTGGTGCATAAGTAAGATGTACATCAAGGCCATACTTAGGTTTTAGGCAACAATACTGTAATTCTATGCAAGGGCAATATTTGCTTATGCTGTTTGGTAGGCTAGTAGAATAAAATATGTTGCTTGGGTCATGAATTAATATTATTAATAATGTAAAGAATAGTGTCAGATTTCATCAAAGTTGTACGAAATATGTTGGGTCTTTCAGAGACTAGCAACACAGATACTCCTAAGCACAATACAGTACATTAATAATATGTCATGTCAGACTTGGATCCAAATGAGTCTTCTTATGAATGAGACTTCTTCTATTAAAGTCATTTCAGTTAAATTGATTTTCCACAATAATTAATTAGTGGGGATGGAGAGAAGATTTTTTTATTCATTCTATTTCCCATTTTATTACAGGAATATCAAGCTTTTTAGAGTAGCTTTTAAGTAAAGACGAAAGAGATTTGGAACAATTATTTCCATAAAAAGAATTCTGCATTCAAGAAATTAACATTGGCTTGGAAATTTTAGGGATACATTTGATCTATTAAATTCTTTTGGAACAATTAGTTCATTGTTAGAAAAAAGATTATCTTATATTCATTCTAATAACTTAGGCTGCCATCCTATGGGTTCTAACTGTTGACATAAATTCTTTCCAATATCCGAACAAACAAAAGAAGTATGCAATAGAAATAGTCATTGGCTGTACATCTTCCAATCTTCTACAATTGCTTTAAGTGCATACTTTTTCATTTATTACAATATAAAATAATATCCCTTTATGTGTGTTTTAAATAAACATGGAGGGAAACAATTGCAAATATACCCTCCTTTTTTCCTAGTAAGGAAAATTATATGCCTGATACCAAATCATCAATGGGAAGTTTTTACCTACTCAATAACTGTGAGGTTATTGTGTATGAAGGTATACACATTTTTCATTGCTTTGACACTAAATAAGCATTTTCTATTTTATTCCAATAGAGTAGAAGTTGATTGAAATGCCACCAGGATTTGACATAACTGTTAATGGAAACAGGCTAATATGTTCTTTAGACTCTGGGACATAATATAGATTAGTAGTTTGTTTATCTAAATGCACACCCACTTGGTTATTAAAGCAGTATTTCAGAACTCTCAACTGTTTTCTTCTACAAAATAATTAAAAAAAAGTTAGGTTCATTCATGGATGGTTCCTTGTTTTCCTCAAGCTTTATTTAGGCTATCAGACTTCCATTCATGAGAAATAAAAGTGTATAGTATGCACAAAAAATCTATGCTTTCCCTCCTGATGTATACACACACTGTTTCAGTCCATTTTATTCTTCAATTTCACCTATTCAGTTGAATGGTCTTGAAGGGAGATTTTAGGTACATTGGTGATAGCACCAATATACCAAAACAGCAAAAGGGTAATTCAGAATTTGATTTTAGAAAGTTACAAATGAATTAAGGAACCAGATAAACTTGAAATAAGATTTGGAATTAATAACAAACCCTTCCTGTGGAAAAAAATCTTTTCTTTTGAATTAAAAAAATACAACAGTAATCCTAACTTAAATGGTCACAGTATGACTATTTGAAGTTATGGCAGCCATGGAATTGATGCCTCTTAATCTATTAGCAATCCCCTTATCATTTCTGTCATAAATGATCATGCTGCCCTTCTGAGATTAAATGACATGTCAACCAGCCAACTTTATGACCAGTCACAGTATTCCAATCATGTGATTGTGATTCATGATAGATTTTTGCAGGATTCAGGCAAAAACAACAAATGTTGTGTTTGCTTAACAACTGCAGTATTCACTTAACAACCACAGTATTTGCTTAATGACAGCTGCAAAATATGATTGAAAAGTACTTCAGGTCATTTGAGTGTCTTGATTTATGACTGTAATTACTTATGATAGTAATTCCTCTTCAGTTACGGTCATAAGTCAAGGACTACCTTTAATAAAGTATGACTTTAAAAATTGAACACTAGAGGGAACTAGAAGGAATTAAAGATTACAATTAAAGGAGAAGAACACTTAAATTCAACTTATAGTTACAGAGTGAAGCAAAATATCTTAAGACTGGACATATTGAAGGATATTTTTAAACAATTGACGCAAAAGCTAATTTTAATAGTGTCTGCATCTATAGACTGTGTCTAAAAGATATTATCGAAGAGGAACAAGTTCTACTTGACAAAATAAAGGCTAAGTTTAAAGCAGATTTTAATATAATCAGTGACATGGAAAAAGATATTACATGAGATACATAAAACAAACATGCTGATGTCTTAATAAACAAAAAAAATTACACAAAGAACAAAGATACTGGCTTGTATAATTTTCCTCTACTGGATTTACATTTCCTCTACTGGATTTTGTTAAGTTTTGAAGAATTTTGTGAGAAGGGACAAAGAAAAATGAAATCAAATTTGAATGGACTAAAGATTATGATTACTAGAAGAAATATAAAGCTGATTTATTTGATCAAGGCTAATACTGGTACTCCTTGATTTACAATAGAGCCCAAAATTTCTGTTGCTAAGTGCCACAGTTATATGAATTTTGCCTCACATTGTGACCTTTGTTGCCACCATTGTTAAGTGAATAACTGAAATTGTTAAGTTAGTAACACAGTCGTAAAGTGAATTTGGCTTCCCCACTGACTTTGCTTATCAGAAGGCCGCAAGAGGTGATCACATGACCCTGAGACACTGCAACTATTGAGCTAGTTATCTAGTTAACATATTTAACTGGCTAATAATCATCCAAATTTTGATCATGTGAATATGGGAATGTTGGAGCAGTCATGTGAAAAACTTCATAAATCACTTTTTCAGTGCCTTTGTAACTTCAGTCAATAAAAAACTGATTGTAAGCTGAGTACTCCTATAAATATGTTGTTATCCTTAATAATTTTCATGGACTTTTGTTAGCATCAACATTGAAATAATGATTTTATGGATTTATTTATAAAAATATATGGGAATAAGAAATCATTTGCTATATTTTAAGAGGTGATAAATTCCTAAAATTATTTATATTTGTGATGAAGTTGAGAAGTCATTTCTTTAGTATATATATTTCTTTTCTTTTTCTTTGCTATATTCTATTTTTCCCCCTTTTCTGGTTCTCAATTTTTCCTTTTCCTTTCTTTTCTGCACTTTTTCTTTTTATTCTTTTAGTTTTTTTAGTTAGTTTCAGTTTTTTTGCTATTGTATTATATTTCTTAATAAAATTATTACTAAAAAGGAAATGAAAATGGTGCCAACTATGGGGGGTTTACAAAGATTTTTAAAGGGCATTAATAATAAACCATTTATTTTCGAGAATAATGTCTTATGACGTATGCCTTTCTATTATAATGCAATTCTTTAGATTATGGACTTGTGCATGTGTGATAGGAAAAGGATCCATCCAAGGTTTCATATTATCCAATAAACTATTATAAATTGCTACAAAACTCTTTCATAAACTTATGCAATAAGCAATTATGACTGCAATCCTATTCATGCTTACATTGATATAAATGCTGTGAAGGTATTAACATCTGTAATTTGTAAAGAAGCCTATCATTAGCCAGTTTCCATTACCCAAAATCTCTTCTATTATCTTTATACTGTCACTGCTTCTACTATATAATATACTAATATACTACTATATACAACAGTATACTTTATACTGTCATTGCTGCTACTGTATAATATACTAATATACTACTATAAACTTACAGAATAATAAAGATAAGTATAAGTAATAAAGTATAAGAGGTCGGGGGGGAGGGGAAGCTAACTGCCTGAGGTATTATTTGCCCTGTCACTCCAGTTACCCTACCACTGGCAGTTACCTGAATAGGGGATGCTTATGAACATTAGGAATTCCCAGGTAGCTTGAGTCTCTTAGGTATATACTCCACAAGATTAAAAACATCATTTTCTCCAGTAGTGATAATGATAGCTACTATATGCCTATCAGATCACCAAACAAAATGGCAGTTGCAAGAAGTAGCCACATTAACTTCCTTAGTAAGAATGACAGCTATCTCTGAGCACCAAAAGCAAGCAAGCAAAGATGTTTTTTGCCACATGAAATTTTCATGGCTTCCCAAGGAATTAAAATATGTCTTACTCCTTGGAAAAGCTAATGCAGATCCCTTTTGGGGAGCTTCAAGCAAAAACTCTTATGATGTCCTCTTTTCTTCACCTTCTCATCTAATCTCAGCCGGAGCTAAAAAGCTTGCATCTGTTGAGCCGATAGTAAAAAAAATTCAGGACAGCAAAATCGATCAGGGGCAATTTACTAAAGAGGCAAGTTGTTTGCCTTCATGTGTCCTATGAAGTGTGGCATCTGAATACTCAAGTGTGGCCCAGGATACTCAACCCTCATCGCTCTGTTCTGCCTTCTCTCAAGACAATGCACAGATGCTTCAGCAACTGGGAGCAGTGGAGCATCAACTGTGCTTGTTCATTCGCTCTCCTGTTGTCTGGAGTCAACAGCATCTCAAATTGACCCCACCGCTTCCAATCCTCCCTACCAAGTCCCTATTTCTGCCAGCACCATCTTGCAGTATCCTTTCATCAGGTTCTCTCTTACGGCAGGTTCTCTCTATGGATGGAACAAGCCCATTTGTCATAAAAGTTGAAGGCCCATTTATCATTAAATGTGTCAAAGTCGTGCCTCTAAGCTTGCTCCTCTGAGCTCCCTAGCTACCTGGCTATTCTCTCTACGCTACTTCTTAAGTGCCTCTGGCCAATTCGACCACGGGGACTAAAAAAGCCCATGGCTTATCCCGAAAGAACCATTTAAGTTAGGAAAACTGCCCCAGTCAGGTAAAGTAACCTAAAAGTCTGCAGAGATTCTCAGTCATCCAGGTCATGGATATCCCAAACCTTTGGTTAAAGTAACCTAAGGCGCGAAGACATTCAGCACCCCTCCCTTTACACGACTGCCAGGCAGCGCTTCAGGTCACATGGCTGTTCTTTTTTTTTTCCCCTCCACCCCCCACACCAAATGGCCGACGCGAGGGACACACGCCCTCTCCCTCGCAAACTTGACTGGCAAGGAGAGAAACTTTATGAAGAACTTAATCGGCAACAGTGCCGCAGTCGGCAGGCGCAGCGACCGTGCCAACCCCACCCTCCCCAAGCCCCACCAGTAGTCGCAAAAGAGGATCCCGTTGCCATCCGGGGAGCAGTTTCTAGGCAACGGGAAGGGCGGAGGTGGGACTTGAAACAAGCTACAGAGAAGGCGGACTGGGGCCACGGCCGGGCTCGCTGGCTACGCGCTGAAGCGCCTTTTCCAAGCGGCCCTTCCTAGCAGCGTGTCTCTCCCTTCCCGTTGCTTTCCTTTCCTCACCCTCACAATCCCGCGGTAGCCCCCTCTGTGGGGAAGCTGGAAGCCCGGCAGGAGGAGGGGAAATAGCCTTTCCTTCCTTCCTTCCTTCCTCTCACCCTCCCTCCCGCTGACCGACGGGGGTGGGGGTGGCGGCGCCCGAGCTGCTCGGCCGCGAGAGCACAGCCATGGCTCCCACAGCCGATCTGCGCCAACCGGGAAGACCGCCCGACGCGCCCGCTCTCCCGGAGCCGCGGAGCTAGTCATCCCGGCGGCGCACGAGATAACGCGCGGGGGCCGACTCGGGGCCCGAGCTGAGAAAGTTGGGGTGAGGGAAGGGGCTTACCTGGCTCCGTCTTTAGGCACTGTGGAAAAAAGGAGGGTGGGGACACTTGGCCTCTTGGTCTCGAGTGGGTTTGCGGTTTTTTTTTTTGAAAAATAAATATATATATATATGTATGTAAAAAAAGAACGGCCGTGTCTGGCTCCCCCGGCTTTCCCTCCCCCTTGGCGCTTTGTGTGAGTGTGCGTGTGAGAGTGTGCGCGCGTGTATCTGCGAGAGGGTCCGCGCGCTCCGCTCTCGCGTGACGTGACGGGACCGTGTGTCATTTCCGCACAAGGACACTGGGCCCCGAGGAACTGCTGCGGCCACCCGGGACACAGAATGTGCAGGGGAGGGGAGGAGGAGAGGGGGCGGCGGGCGGGCGGGCTGACGAAGTCCAGGCATTGCCGCCGCGCGCGCACGCGCTCGCTCGAGAAAAAAAAAATCCAGTGCCCTCTTCGGTTCCACACGCATGCACGGAACGCTCCCCCCCCCTCCCCACAGTCCTCTTCCTCCCGCGTGCACTTCTGAGCCCCGCCCACGTCCCCGTGGTTATGGGCTGGTGGTGGATAAAGCCGTTAGGGGACACTCTGCCACTCTCGTGCTCTTTCTCTCCGCTTCTATCCCAACATTTTCCCCAACCCCTTTCTTCCCACGGTGGACGCCACCAAATTCTCGGGTTATCGCGTCTCTCTTCCCTTCGGGATCGGAGGCCGCGTGGTTGAGGCAGGGAATGGGGTTTCCCAGGGTGAAAAAAGAAAAGGTGGCCGCCCGTAAGTGCTACTTCTTTGGGCAGGCTGAACCTCTTGCAGGGCACATAGGTCGAGGGAATCCGCCATGAGCTAACCGTAAGCATAGAGCTTACTTAGAAAAGCTTTTCCCGATCGCTTCTGCACCCCAATCCGTGTGGGGCGAAAAGCAAGAGATTTAGGTTTTTATTTTTGGACCCTGCTGCTGTTACTCTTCGTGTTTCCGACGCAGCGATTTGTGAGCGGAAAAGTGGAAGAATTCGCCCTCGACTTGCTTTAAGGCGCATCTTGAGAAAGCAGAAACACGTGAAAGACGCCTCCGGCTTGGTAGCCCTTGCAAGGCCATAAACAGGGTGTCTAGCGTGGAAGCAGCTTCCTGACATTTGCCACACAATATGCTGGGAAATAACTAATGACGAAGGTTAAAAAGTATTTCTATGGACCTCACCACTTTTGTAATAACTATATGCTCTCACAGTTGTGTGGTAAGATTTCTTCAGTACTATGGTTTTCTTAAGGCATTAGTTTTCTTTTTTTAGCCCACCTTGTATCATTTTTATAAATAACACAAGAAAGCAAACATACCTAACACTCCTTCCTCTTCCTATATTCCCCACAATAGCCCTGTGAGGTGGGTTGAGCTGAGTAACTGGCTCAGTCACCCAGCTGGCTTTCATGGCTAAATGGGGACTAGAGCTCTGGTGATTTAACCATTAGAGTAACAAAATTGGCTTTTGTCTACATTAATATTTTAATAATTTTATAATTAAGTAATAAAATACAATATTTATTAGAGTTATATACCTTCAAATCCTTATAGATTAAATTTGTAGCACTGCAGTATGTCATGATGTAGGAAAAAAAGTTACAATGCAAGATAGTCAAAAGTTCTCATATATATAGAATAAAGCACTAGTGGTATAGATAGCAAATTGCAATGCTAAAATAATGAAGTGTTCCTTCACATATCCAAATGCTGTTATTTCATACCTGTAGCTGAATATGTGATAATCTTATGTGTGCCATCATTTGCTTTCTCCCAATAAACTTCACAATAGAGCTTTACAAACTTAGAAATATATAAATACATATGACTGTGTTGCTGTTATAACATGTACCTGTTAATTGTAAAATAGGTTCATGGAGAGTGAATCCTCCATTCGAATTGGATCTTAAAATACCAGTTTTTCATAGGGTATTTGATTTCACTTCTTAGGCCCCATTAAGTATTGAAAACCAAAGAACTGTGTACACCAAGCTGCCATAACCCACTGAGTGCAGGGGGCCTTAACTAATAAATATTTGTATATTTGTCCTGAATGGCATATAATTAAACAATTTTATACAATACTAATATCCTTGCCACATTGCTTTCTATAAAGGTTTTGACCGCAACCTGCTGAGGGACTCCAAATTATGGAGCTCTTATTGTTCTCTGAGTTGATTCTTTGCTTGCAGACATTACCCAACTAGGTGTTAAAACCCACAATTGAATATACATTCCTTTTATGTTGGTTATACGCTTCCTAAGCATGAAATACAAGTTATTTCATTTAAATTGCCAAGAAAAGAGAGCATTGCATGTGGATGCTTTATATTCTAGTTTTTATAATTATGCTGATTACATTTCTTTGCATTATTCAAAGTGAATCAAATGTGAGGTATCCTTTTTTAAATATTCTATAGTCCCATTATTTTTTAGAAACAGACACTGCTAACATTTATTACTTTTTGTTTACATTCCCTTATCAATATTATTTACATAAAGATTCATCTAGATGCTATTTAATCTATTATTATATGTATTCAATGCATACAAAATATAGAAATATGTATAATCTATTATAACTATTAGGCAGTAAAAGTGTAAAATTTGAATGCTTCAAATGTAGACAATTTGGAATACTTACACTAGATTTTGATTACAGATAGTTGTCAATTTATGATTAGTAATTTAATGACCATTCAAAGGTATGATGGACCTTCCAAAAATATATTTTTGATCCAGATTTGAGGTTTATATGGCTGCTTCTCCTTTATGCAGTCATGTGACCAGATTTTGGGGGCTTGGCAACTAGCCCTCATTTATGGCTGTTTGCAGCACCTGGAATTGTGACCATGTTTTACATTTTTGCCAGAAACCAGTATTGTTTCTGGCAAAAAGCTCCCCATAGCAAACAATGGGTTCAGTAATGACCATCACATTTGCTTTATGATTGCCACAAAAAAGGAAAATTGAGTGTGATCATGTGATCTGCTTAATGACCACTCTGACTTATAACTGAAGTTGTCAGCTCAATTATAATTGACTACCTATATTGGAGGAAAGCTCCTATTGGAGGAAAGCAATAATAGCTTTTTTCTGGGACAATATTGTATGTACTGTTTTCTTTACCTTTATAGTATTTCTATTAATTTCACAAATTCAAAGAATAATTTCCTAAGGAATTACTACTTGAAATATGAAATATTTCTGTTCTTCCTCTTACACATTCTTGCACTAGTGCAGAGGAAATCATAGCAGAGGAAGACCATATTCCTTGCTGCTAGAAGCCAGGTTTTGCTACAGAATCTGTTCCTATATTTGCATATCTTAAAAAACTACAAAGCTTGAATAACATGGGCCATATAACTCCAGCCAGCTCTGAAAAATTAGTGACTCCAGCCAGCTCTTAAGAAAATTAGTGGCTTTTATAATCAAATTATGATAAAACATATATAAGGTCTTTGTGTCAAAGAAACTTCAATACTAGGGTTGCATGCCATAATGAACAGAAAATAAAATAATACATGATTATGGTAATTAACAAAGATTTTTTTTTGTTTAAAATACAGCCAACATATTATTTTAGCTATTAATTTTGATAGCTGCTTCTAACCATGTTTATCAAAAGAAAGCTGATGGTGTAGAGATCTTTATGTCAGACAACATTGCCCATTTATAAAATATAAAAAGGATGAAAATGTCTAAATATTCTAATATGGTAAATTATATTGTGTATAAAGTGTATTATACATGATTGTATATTTTATGCACCTGTCTCTATTACTGTTTTTCAGTGGTTGGATTAAAAAAAAATTACTACCGGTTCTGTGGGCGTGGCAAGGGAAGAATACTATAAAATCTCCATTCCTACCCCACCCCAGGGGAAGGATACTACAAAATCCCATTCCTTCTCCACCCCACTAACCTGCTCTTCAGCTCCGTTCTCCTGTGCAGGACAACAAAAGAAGACCCAGCAATCAGCTGGGACTCAGGAGGCAGAGAATAGATGGGGGCGGGGCCAGTCAGAGGTGGGATTTGCCAGTTCTGCTAACTACTCAAAATTTCCACTACCAGTTCTCCAGAACTGAAAACTACCTCTGCTGTTTTCTCTTTTGATTTTTCTCCCAATAGATCTCCCTAATTTTAAAGCCTTTTTTACTGTTAGTGTTTAACCAGTACATTTGAGTGTCACTTTGTGCGCTGTAGTTTTTGTTAATCTGAAAATATTTTACATTATGATATCTAGCAAAATCTGGACATTCCAAATAGAAAAAAAGCAGATTTCTGTAAGCTCACTATGTTTCTGAAATAAACAAAAAAAAAATCAATTTGCACTACATCTAATTTCTACAATGTAGTATTAGCCTCAGGCATCACTGCTATTAGGGGACTTAGGCCCAGAAGGGACCCTGCAGGGTCTTAGTTATCCATCCAGAATGTTATTTAATTTTTTTCTCTAACATTGAAAAATATGCAAGCCTACTTCAGGTATACTGCCCAGTATATGTAAGTTTGTTTTCCCCTATATTTTCATATCTATAAAATAAATTATTTAGATATTTGTAACCAAAGCATTTATTCAGAAGTGCTTTCTGCTTCCTTTTCATTTTCAATGTCCTTAATTTACTCTTAGATGCTAACAGAAAAAACCTTGTAACACATCTGTGATTGAAAGAGAAATGTTTAAAGAATCATGGTTAAATAAAACTACTAAATAATCACATTCTAAAAATTTCATAGTAAAAATCTGTAGCATTTCTGGCCTGTAATTAATTTATTTGTAAATGTCCGGGCAACTTTGCTTTTCTAACAAATGGTGCAGAGAAAGATGCCTAAAGAATAAAGTTGCACATTTTTAGGTTACAGCCAGCCATTTTGACTACTTCATGCTTCTGGTTTATTAGTTGTGTTATGTCAAATTTATTCCATAACATTTATGTCAAATTTATTTCATGACATTAATTTATAACCTTATTTATTCATTGACTGACTTATTTTTATTTGCTTTCTACTTGGAAGAGATTGGTGAATTCCATTTGGAGGGGCTGAACTATTATATATTTCCAGAGGAAGACTATTTCCATTTTTGTTACTTTTTCTGTAGAATTTAAATCTCTTTTATAGTGTACAAGTTAACAATTCTAAATTTGCTGATCTATGTTCTAATGTATGGAATTTTAATCTATGGAAAATAGCTGTTCTAATGTATGCTACGTGTCCCACAGGATTGCAATCTTTAAGCTAAATAATTTGCATAACTAGAGCTTGCAAAGTTACCATTGAATGGGGTTATAAAGTGCAAAGGAACCTGCAAATATACTCCCAAGGGTGCTTTTTTCAGAAGGCAACTGGACTTTTTTCTTTTGAAGATGTTGCACTTCTCATCCAAGAAGCTTCTTCAGCTCTGATAGGATAGTGGGGAATGGAAGGATTTATATTCCTTGCCGGTCATTTGCATCCTTTTTAGAGGATCATTGAAGCACTTGGAAATTTATCTGTGTCCTCAGGGTCACCTGAGTAGTGCTCCTGGTTCCTGTAATCTGCATTTTTTCTCTGGAAATCCATTCCTACTCCCACATCTTTCAAAGGGTGTTCATCCCAAACTGTAGAACTAAACGTCTGTAGAGATTCTCAGTCATCCAGGTCAAAAAAGCAAAGGTGCTTTTTTCAGGAGGCAACTGGACTTTCTTATTTTGTTCTTTTGAAAAAAAAAAAGCATTAGGTGACCCTAATAAAGTGTTTTTAATAAAATGACCCTAATAGAGTGGTGGTATGCCACTGGTTCGGACTAGTTCAGCTGAACTGGTAGTAAAAAAAAAAGCCAGCGGTCAGCTGAAGGAGGAAAGAAATTATGGGTCAATCAGCTGAGAGGAAAAAGAAAAGTGCAGGATCAGCCCTCTCACCCGCCCCTGCACTTTATCCTCTCAGCTGATTGGCGCTGCAGGTCTTAGCTGGTGTAGGAAAAGCTATTGTGCCGGCATTAGGCAAAGCATGCCTACCAAGCCACGCCCACCAAACCGCTGGTAAAACAGTTTGAATCCCACCATTGCCCTAACAGCAGGTGACCCTGAGGACACAAACCTTTAAGTGCTTTAACAACCCTGTAAAAGGATACAGATTACCAGCTGTCTGCATGGAATACAAATCTTTCCATTCCCTATTATCCTTTCAGAACTGAAGAAGCTTCTTGGATGAGAAGCGATACATCCTCAAAAGAAAAAACAAAGTCCAGTTGCCTCCTGGAAAAAACACCTTTGGGACAACCATGACTTGGATGACTGAGAATCTCTATTATAAACCTGTTGTTAGCTCCTAATTTAGTATGGACACAAGCAGTGGTGGTATGCTACTGGTTCGGCGGAACAAGTAGTAAAAAAAAAAACCCTCCGAAGATCAGCTGAGAGGAGGAAAAAAAGCCTGGGACAATCAGCTGAGAGAAGAAAGATGAGAAAAATGCAGGATCGGCCGTCCCACCTGCCCCTGCGCTTCTTTATCCTCTCAACTGATTGGCACTGCAGGCCTCAACTGGTGTGGGGAAAGCTGCACGCGGACATTAGGCAAAGCAAGCCCATTAAGCCACGCCCACCGAAGCGGTGGTAAAACAATTTGAATCCCATCACTGGACATAATAATGCTTACTGAAAGAACATTAAAAATGGACAGTATACAGTACCTTCAACTGTTCTGTGATCTTGACATATTTGTTCTAGCCTGACTTCTATTTTATGTATCTGCTCCAGTGCTTGGCTTTGAATATTTATAATGTTCTAGGGCAATGAAAAGCTTTGGATTTGAAGGTAATATATTTTAGAGTGAGTGAGGCGACACCTACCTGCAATTCCTTAAATCAAGGAAGGCAATTGCACACTTGTAGGAAAAGATACATATTTTTTTACCTTCAAATCTTGTTTATAGTTGTGCCAATGAATTCCACACAGAGAATCCTAATATGATATTCCAGACGTGCTCTATATGGTTTCTCTGGAATTACTAGTTTATTTTAATTGAAAATTTGAAGCTATTTGCAAAATAAAAAAAGGTAAAAAAAAAGTAAACCAGCTAAAACTAACAATGTGTAGCTTTGTATTTATTACAAACATTTAAATATGAAATTAAATTTTAATGCTATCATTGTCAAAATTGTGGTTTTACGCTTTGCTATATACTCTACATACTATTATCTACCATTAATTTGACCAAGTGATCTTTTGAAAACTCAAATCATGCATATCCTCAACTGACTTTGGACTTGTCAATTGCAAAGATAAAATCATTACGACTTTCGAACTATATGAACTTGTGAGATGTCCTCTGCTCTTTACTCTTACTCTTGTTCTTGCCTTCTTAACACTAGATTAATTATAGGAGTTACCTCCACTCCCTCAAATCTTTCTCCAATATTCTGTCTTCTTCCAGATACCTGATTTCCTTGTCCGGTTTTTCCTCTCAGCTACTTACATTGCTGCTAAGCATGCTCTTTGCTCTGTTTTTAAATCTTTGAAAGACCCCACCTTCCTTACATGTTTTTGTACTTTATCAAACACAAAGTGTTAGCATAATGGCAAGTTTGGTTACATAAATATCCATATTGAAACAGCGAAGTTCACTATCATTATAAATAACTTACTTCATTTATTTGTGCTTTATGTGAAATCCAGACTCCAGAAATTATACATAATTGTAATACAATCATTGCTGTTCATCTATTACTGCAAAGTGATGTGCTGCAGAATCATTTAGGATTGGCAAGTTAATGTAATAGTTAAAACTGTATTCTTAGATACATTTATTAATATAAATACAACAAATATGTTTACGTCTGATTTGTTATCGATGACTATACTACAATATTAACTACAGTAAAATGTGAAGAGAAGGGCAGTCTTTTTCAGAAAAAAGCACATTTTGGTAACATTCTTTGTGGCATACATTTTGTAATGTTTGTTATTATGGAAGTAAGTTACAGTAGTAATTGTGTAAAATTATTGCCACTGATTTGCATATGAAATGTATACCTTTTTACTATTGCATGTTGTCATTGTTTAAAAGGTTATAAATACTAGAACAGTCTGTGTGGAAATGAAAATAGGCTCAGCTAAGAACCTACCAGAAACGAAATAGGACAGGTTTTCCTGAAATCTCAATCATTTATTTTATAAAAAGGGAAGAAAGAAGGTCCCATATGTGTATTTTCCTTTTTCATTGGAACAACTTTCATTGGAACATTTATTTGAATGTGTTTTGTATTATAAACAGGAGAATTAATTTATTTCCTGATCTTCAAATAGTGAGAGGGCGTAGCCCAATCATCCAAATGCAGGTTAAATTTAAGAATAGCTTGCATTGAGCCAAAGCCCATCATAGACCAGCATTTTATTTCACATACTGGCTAACCAAGTCTTTCAAGGCACTCAAAATACCAAGAGAGAAAGAGACTCATTCCCTATCACTGTTCCCTTGCAGCTTTTAAATGCATCGATTCTGTGGACAGATACATTTAAGTTCACATTGGAAGATGTTAAAGAAAACAGTCTGGCTTTCCTGGACTATGCAGTGCTCATTAAGGAGGACAGAAACGTAACAGTCTACAGGAGTTTGCAAAAACACACACAGATCAGTACATGATTTACATTTTTGTTGTCACCACCCACTGGAGCACAAAATGGGAGAAATCAAAACCTTACATCACTGGGCTGAAAATTTGCCTACCAGTAAAGAGGGAAAAGAAAAATAACAAACAAATCAAGGAAACTCTCAGAACTTGTAACTATCCCAACAGGGCTTTTTTATTAAATCCAGAAAAAGACGCAGCAGGAGCTCCTCCATAACAGACAAAGAAAAGAACAACAAATAAAGCAACATCATTCCATACTTTGCAGGAATATCTGAAAAGTTCAGGAGGATTTTTTTAAACCAACATAATATACATGCATACTATAAACCCAAGAATACACCAAGACAAAAGGTTGTCTACCTCAAGGATAAAATATTCAGACACAAATTGAGCAATGTGATATGCGCAATATATGGAGTTGAGATGTGCACATCTATACATTGGAGAAACAAAACAATCACAGATACCTGGCACAACATAGGTAGGGGTGGGATTCTATCTGGTCGCACCGGTTCTATAGAACCGGTTGTTACAATTCTGTGCAGTTTGGAAAACCGGCAAATCTCATCATTGGCTGGCCCCACCCTTCCCTGCCCAGTCACTCCTTACCTGGCATGTGTGCCATCCAACTTGCCATCCCCCCCCCCCATCAGCTGTTCCAACTATCAACTCTGCTGGGAGATTTAGATTAGCTAAAAAGCAGGAAATCATTGCATTTCTTGCTTTCTAGCTAATCTAAAAGCAGAGCTGAACCTTCCTAGCTTCTATTTTTCAGTGCACTCGGGTAGCAGATTGCAGAATGGTAGATCTCTGAGTAAATCTCTGATTCTGGGAGCAATTAATCTGCCTGCCTGCTTTGCCCGATTTGGGGTAAAAGTTGCTCATTTTTAATAAAAAATTCAATATTTACATAAATATTTACATACAAGCCACGCCCAGCCAGCCACATGACCACCAAGCCATACCCACAAATTAGGCCACACCCATAGAACCAGTTGTTAAGAAATTTGAATCCCACCCCTGAACATACGACAGTGATGGCGAACCTTTTTGTTGTGATGTGCTGAAAGTATTTCCCGGAAGTAACAAAACGGGCCTGTTTTTGGCTTCCAAAGGCTGCAGAGGCTTCCCTTGAGCTCCCAAGAGGGCCTTGAGTTCCCTTGAGGCCCTCTGGAGGCTGAAAACAGACACTTCTGGTATTTCTGGAAGGCCCGTTTTTCGGCCTCCCGAGGCTGCAGAGACTTCCCTCGAGCCTCAGGGAGGCCGAAAAAGGCCTCAAACGAACAGAAAATCAGCTGGGAGGCACGCACATGCGCACTTAAATTTGGCTGAGGCTTGTGCCCGCACAAATGGCTCTGCATGCCACCTGTGGACATAGGAGAACAAATCCATTGAGACAAGATTCAGTGGTCCATATGCATTTAAAAGACAAAGGTCATTCTTTTGAAGACAGCAAATTCCACATTCTGGATTGAGAGAGCCATTGGTTTGAAAGGGGTAAAAGAGGCCATCTATTTTAGAATTGAACAGCCGTCTCTCAACAGAGGAGGAATACAACACCATTTATACCCTGTCTACAGTGCAGTCCTTTCAGCAGTTCCAAGAGAATTTCAAACCCATTTGCACTCTGATTCAGGTGACCCCGAGGGTGCAGATTAACCCCCCAAATGGACTCAATAGCTCAGAAAAAGTGCTAACAACCAGATGGCTGCAAAGAAATATCATCCTTCCCCATCCTGTTAGAACTAATCCATCTTCCCCACCATCCAGTCAGAACTGATGAAGCTTCTTGGATGAGAAGTGAAATGTCTTCTTGCTCAAGGAAAAAACATTGTCCAATTGCCTTTTGAAAAACAACTTTGAGACTTGCAGTTTTTGCTTGAAATTGAAATTGATTGAAATCTGGAGATAACATTGAGTCCCAAGTCTAATAACCAATTATAGACTATCCTCTATGAATTTATCGAACCCTCTTTTAAACCATTAAAATTAGCAGCACTAATTATCATATCTTCTACAGGTTTATTACATGCTGTAATTATACATATATTTTCCCATCAATTTCATTGGTTGATTTAAGGGGAGATAAAATTCTGTCTATCCCTGTCAGTTTTTCAAAACTATTTCTTATAATGCAATAAGCAAAATATTTTAAATGGGTGGGGTTCACAAAATGATGTACTTTATCAAGCAGAGCAGTACAATTATACATTATATTGTCTATATTATCTAACTGTACAGTATACAATTAGATAATATAAACAAGTATCAAAATGTTTAAAAAACAACATTCAATTTTGTATTATGGAAAAATTATTCAAACACAAGCATTAAAATGCAATGACATAATTTATTCAGAAATTTTGTGGCTGTGAGTGAATCTGTTACACACGGGGGAGCCAAAGTATTCTTTTGACTAATGCAGAAAATGCATTACCATCAAATCAAATTGTTATCGTGTGAAAGACCCACGTAAGGAGGGTGGGGTACAAACAATTAAGAAGCATAAAAGATACATCAGAATAAAATATACTTTTATTTAATAACAAATATTAAAAAGCTGATTTTTTTAAAGCAATCAAAGAGGAGGGGTAGGAACAAGAAATGGGTATTGGAAACATGTCAAGTTAGATCTATCACAAAACATATGTAGCATAATATACATACATGCACAAATATATATTTTCAGCTTTTAAAATGCAATTTTTTATTCTGATGTATTTTTTGTGCTTTTTAATTCTTTGTACCCCACTTTCTTTATGTGGATCTTTGACCATAATACAGCATGTCAGTAATCTTAAAATATGAAAAACAATTACAAAAGCAACATATTTTATTTGAATGTGTAGTCATTCCCACTTCTGTAGATTTTCTTTTAGATTTAAATCATGTTAATTTACTGATCAAGGCCACCGAGTTGTATACTGCATTCAAACACACTATAGAGGATGAATTGTTATAGGCAGTCGCTTGAAGATTTCATTTCTTAATAATCCTTCAGTAAACAAAAAAAAAGATATTGATGTCCTGTAGGGATAGAGGATAGGTTGACCTAATAGAATAGATAGAACAGAATACCTTTATTGTCATTGCATTCTACAAAAAAAATGAAATTTGAAAGCTACTCCAGCACAGTGCCTCAAACACCACATCACAATCACACTACAGAGTATTTAAAAATTAAAATAATTAAAATAATAATTAAAAACCTAGTCTAAAACCTATCTAAAACATATAGTAAGTTAGTTAGTTTTAAAATGCCACTATATACATAGGGCTAAGTCACATATGCATTGTTTGATTCAAGACAATTATTGCTTTGGAAAAGAAACTGTTTCTCAGTCTATTAGTCCTCATTTTAAGACACCCATAACGCCTCCCTGATGGTAACAGTTCAAAATATGAATGTCCAGGATGAGAATGGTCTGTGGAGATTTTTAGTGCTCTAGAGAGGAGTCTGGTCTTCGCAATCTCTTTCAAAGAAGAAAGAGAGCGACCGATGATTTTTTGTGCTGTGTTTATAACTCTCTGGAGCATCTTCTTATCCACTACAGAGCATCCAGCATACCACACTGTTACACAGTATGCTAAAATGCCCTTGATGGTAGAACGGTAAAAAGTAACCAGCAACTTCTCACCCAGACCACTCTTTTTCAGCAGCCTCAGAAAGTGCAGGCGTTGTTGGGCCTTCTTTGCAATGGCCATAGTGTGGAATGACCAAGTAAGGTTGTCAGAAATATGAGTTCCTAGAAATTTAAAACTATGAACTCTTTCCACACAGTCTCCATTGATATATAGTAGGAAGATCTTTTTGATCTTCAGGGGGAGGTTATGACTCTTGCACCACAAGACCAGTCTAAGAACCTCTGACCTATAGGCCGTCTCATCTTCCGATATGAGTCTCACCAATGTGATGTCGTCGGTAAATTTTATTATAGAATTAGTGGGACAAGAGGAGTGCAGTCGTAGGTGTTGAGTGAATACAAAAGGGGGCTCCGCACACAACCCTGTGGAGAGCCAGTGCTGATCTATAGTCATTTAAAGTATCAGGAAAGAGCTTTTTGGGAACTGAAATAATAATGGAAGTTTTGAGACAAGATGGAACAATGGCTTGTGTAAGAGAAAGGTTAAAGATATTTGTAAACACACCTGCGAGCTGGTCAGCATATGCTTTTGAGTACCTTCCCAGGTATCCCATCAGGGCCAGCAGCCCTTTTCACATTCACTGCTCTAAGTACCTACTTCACATCATACTCTTGTACTGTGAACAGTTAAGTACTGGTGTTTGTAGAGGCAGTGTGTTCGAAGACCTATTCAGTTCAAATCGGGCAAAGCAGTTCAATTCTTCTGCCAGTGATGTGTCCTTATTGATCGATATGGGGTTGCTATCCCTGTAATTAGTGACGTGTTTAATTCCCTGCCAAGCCCGTCGTGGATCATTATTTGTGAAGTAGTCCTCAATCTTCCTTTTATAGTCCTTTTTTGCCTCCTTGATGCCCTGCCTCACTTCCACTCTTGCCTTGTTATACCAAACCCTGTCCTCAGACCTGAATGCCATATCACATGTCTTGAGAAGTAATTGCACATCCTTGTTCATCCAGGGCTTCTGGTTTGGAACAATCCGGATACGCTTATTCACAGTTAACAGTATCCAAACAGGTCAAGATGTAAAACAGTACAGTTTTTGTATATTCCTCTAAATCCTCTTGTTCAAATAAATTCCAATTAGTATTTGAGAAACAATCCTGCAGCTGATCAAGTGCTCCCTCTGGCCAGATCTTGATGAGTTTGATTTCAGGTTTAGTTTTCCTTCTGTGGCGGGTGTATGCTGGTGTAAGTAACAGTGATAAATGATTTGAAAGTCCCAGATGTGGAAGAGACATTGCTTTATATGCATGCTTTACATTAGAATACACATGATCAAGTATGATGTTTCCCCTGGTGGCACATGTCACATACTGAGTAAATTCGGGAAATAGAGTCTTTAAGCATGTCTTATAATATATATATATATATATATATATATATACAGAAGTATTTATGAGTCACTTGTTAATAATTATACTATGTATGAAGGTTTCACCCCCAGGTCTTTCAAAATAAGATACCAATCCCAATGGATGATCCAAGCAACCCAAGACACTTCCATTAGGAAGTGTTTTAATAGCAACACTGAATAAAAATTCTGTATGTACCATAAAAATAGTGTGCCTTTCTTAGGGAAAAAAATCTGCCATTGTAAGCAAACATAAGAAAAAAAGCCAGTAGGATTTAGAAATGTGGTGTTAGCAAAGAATATGCTGCATTTCCCAGCAGTACACTGCAGATTGTTTTTGTTAGATTTCAGCTATCTCAAAAAGATTTACAGGATCAGATTCTGCCTTCTGCCTGTACTAATTACAGTGTTACAGAGCAGACTGAAAAACTTAATTCAGGAAATGAAGTGATTTCTAACAAAATCTCAATAGAATTGAGCCATTTGATCATCGTTTCCTAAAATAGTATTTGTTGAAAGAAACCTTCAGAGATTCAGGAGAGAGAGGTTATGATTTGCTTTCAGTTAGAGATTAGGATTCCAGTGCCTGAAATATAAAATAAAACCAGATATAAAAATCCTATGAATATGTAGAAATATGATACAAACCAGCAAACTTTGAACGGAAGATTATATGTTATCTCTTGCAGATGTATTGTACCATTTGTTATTTAACTTATTTACATAATTGATTTGCTTGCCCTATTTAATCTTCAATTATATATTGAACCAGCTATTGGTTTACATATCAGTGCAAAAAAAAACTTGATTAGAACTGAGCTTGTATAGAAATTGGTAACTTGTGATTTTGCAGCATAAGGCATTACAGAAAATCTATTCAAATACATCTTCAACTTCCTATAGTTCAATTGGCAGATGTTTTTCACTGAACTTTCCAATAAAACTTGATTTTGGCCACCAATGCATTATTTTTTCAGTCTGTTCCAAGATATCTGATGTATCTTTAAAAAGAAATTATTTCCACAAGAAAATGATTATTTTCTTTAAAGCAGTCTTACTGCTACTAGGTGCTAGATTGTCAGTTTCCCTTGATTTAACGTGTGTTCTATGCCTAAAAGTATGGTATGTACTGCACAAGTATCAAGGGGAGCTTTTCTCTTTGGTTTTATTGTATTATTATAAAACACAATTAATACTTTATATTGAGTACACTATACAATTGACTATAGATTATTAACACTAATGCTTAGAAAAAAAACTTTTAAAGACGAATAAATGTTTATATCAAAATTAATCTTGATTTCTAAAATGTCAATATTGAGGAACAACTATTGAGCAATATCAATGTCATCACAACCTTGACAAGCCACATATCTCCCCTATGAAGTAGGCAGACATACAACGCACCTACCTAATTTAGTTGGAATGGAATGGAATAGCATTCTTCATTGACCAAGTGTGATTGAACACACAAGGAATTTGTTTCAGTGCATATCTTATTCACCTGTCTGTCTAATTTATTAGCCACCCAATTTGCCACATGGTAGCTCTGGTGTATTTAAATTTGGAATATTTAAATTATTCTGAAAATTCAGAATGCAATAAATTACAATTCAGATTTTTTTTAAAAATTGTAAGCTAAATACTACACAATGATACCAAATGCTCCTATTTTCAGATTCCTGAAAGTGTAGAAAAATTAAGATTGCAAGAGAAGATTTCTGTTCTAATGACATAACTTTCTCCTAAGGTCCCTTGTGTATCTTATCAGATGATAAACATGGAAATATCTATAATCAAAGTCCCCCATAGATCAAGCAATTCTTAGGCTAAGAAGATAATATTCTTAAATAAAAATTGAAGTTGATAAAAATTCTGACAATTTTGCAGCCATTGCAGTTTCCCATCTACTTTTATCAAAATCTGAATATCTTAATAATTTAGCTGTATTGTTTCTGTGTCCTTATTGTGGGTACTTTTACGTATTTATTACAAAGACTGCTATAAGATTAGATTGGTGGCATATGTAGTCTAATGTTGATAATAATGTAAATTTCAAATTATTATGTTACATGTGCTAATTTTTAAAAGTAATCCTTAATGATAAACAATATTTGAAACCAAAAAATTGCTATCCATCTCTCCATCCATCCATCCTTCAAAACTGAATGTTGCTTAGGACTGAAATAGTTTGATTTATTCATATAATTACACAATACTAAAAGTGTTATAATATTTTTGGAAACAAGGAAAGTAATAAAAGTCTGGTCAAAGTTTGAAAAGGCATTAATTCCTCGTGTGTATCTCATGAGTGAAACTAAATATTCAACTTTAAAAAAATGTTTCTGTTGGTGAAATATTTGCCATTATGCAGAAGGTGTATGACACATCACTGGAGAGACACAGAGAAAAAAAATTAACTAAAATAACTCCACTTAGTGTTTGAAAGAGCAATGTAATGAAATCTGTTTGCTGTGCTAGCTGTCTCCAGATTGGGCTGTAATTACACCACACAAGGAAGAAAGGTAGCTGAGTCTCAATCTGGATCATTTATGTAAACTCAGCCTTCTTGTCAACGATGTTCTCAGATTGCAAGCATGCAAACCACAAAAATCATCTCCTATGAACAAAATAGAGACAGTGTCTGATTGCAGGCTTCTGATATACCATGTATTCTCTCTGTAATTGGACTTTAACATTTGACACAGTAAGGTTAAAACACTTCTTATACATCCATTCAGAGAATGAAATCCTGTACGGAGGGAAGAGAGGAAGAACTATCACTTAATCCTTTATGATAGGGAATTGAAGCAGACATTGATTTAACATTTGTCAAAAATGGAAACTGAGAAAAAATTCTTGGTAAACGTAAGAAAACACGGTATTTGTTTTTGTACCATATAGAAAAAGCAAACGCAGTTTAAAGCTCCATTTTTTTAATCAGAATTACACAAACAACAGAATTTCACGAACAATTCAACATTACAGTAAACACTTTCCATACTTATACCACTCTTTCAGCAACCCGTTTAAACATGAATAATTACAAGGTTATTTTATATTTCAGGGCACACAGAAAGTGCTACAGAAACATTTCATGTAGTTTGATAAAAAAATCGATTCCTTTCTACCAATTCATCAAGCTGCTTTTTGTGTTGATAAATTGCTACATTAATTCTACTTTTAAGCACCCTGCTTAAAAACGTGCTTAAAAACCAGTGCTCCCAACACCTGCAGTTTCATGGCCCCCTCTGTCTTCTTTTCTGCAGGAAAACCACAGGCCACCATGCTGGCGCCATCCCTGACTATGTCCAATCAATAAGGACTTATTTCCTGTCCATTTGCTGAGGTCACAGAAGCTTGTGTCATTAATTATTTCTACCAGTGCAGCCTCAAGTGTGCTTCTGGCATGACAACTGAAAACTGTTTGACCTTTTTTTCCCTAATTTTGTTTGCAGCAGTTCCGAAGGAGACGTGTTCATTTGGGAATAGAGTGAATGGAACAGAAACACTTTTTTTTTTAAAAAAAGCCACAAATGCATTTGGATCCTTAGCAATGGCAGAGTTGACTTTTGCAATCACCTGTTCTGTTCGGCTTGTTTCCGCAAATGAACAGCAGTTCCTCCCCTCCACCCTCCAATTCTACATTATGAAAATCTTGTCACAGCGTAAACAATGTTTTCTAAGGCAGATCTGGCCTCAGAGGGAGGGAAACATTCTAGAGCTTCCAGTGCACTGTTTCCATGGCAACGACATAGGTCAATAGCTGAAGTCACACCTTTGCTAGCCTTGATTGCATCTTGCAACTGTGAGAAAACACATGCAGAGTATTAACAGCTTGGACCGAAATAACTCTATGCAGAATGTTTAAGAAAACATCATGGATTTTGTAGTTTCATGAACTGGGTTTCAAAGGCGTATTTAACTATATTACTTACATTATATTGGTATCTTCTAATCAATGA
Source organism: Bungarus multicinctus (assembly GCA_023653725.1). NCBI lineage: Eukaryota > Metazoa > Chordata > Lepidosauria > Squamata > Elapidae > Bungarus > Bungarus multicinctus. The sequence continues at coordinate 102,031,757 of CM042836.1, read as the reverse complement.
AACAGTTTAATTGATTTAAATTAGTCCATCATTTACAGATAAGTACAGATATTAAGCCATTTTATTACAACATAACTACCATAAAAAGCTTTCAAATATTCATCTGTGTGATGTGTAATTAACTAGAAAGGATAAAACAAAGTACTCTGTATTTAATGAATACATGAATATACATTTTGAATTAAATTTCACTACAAGTACATTACTATACAATAATTTTCATGCTGCATGTTCCAATACAATGTGTATTGTATTATTAACACATTTTTCAATTTAAAGTGGATACAGATTTCAGAATACATTTTCCAAGATGGTAACAATGATCTTTTCTTTGGAGTACATTTTTTTCTGCACCAAGACCCCAATAAGATTAATCAAGAACCAGAAATAATGTACATACGCTTCAGTTCTTGGGAATATTCCACCAATTCTTTTTTTAAAGGTAATCATGCAGGTCTTTGGGCTGATCTTGCAACTGTGCAGAATTCTTTGAAACTTTGATCAGTATATCATTATGAACAATTAAACAATCCTGTAGGATAGAACAACCTTGGGCACTTAGAGATTAAATATATATAATGACACAAGGTTTCAGAATCCTAAATTGTAATTTATGAAAATTTTTGCCATAATAAATAACTTAAGTTACTTATTATGTTACTTCGTTATTACCAAAATACTAGCATATTCACAGCAAAAATTTAATACACTCATTTCTCTGAAAAAAATTATAAAAACTAAAGAAATGATATTAAAAAGTCACAACAATAAATGAGTAACAGTTTTTTCTTCTTGGATTTAAGGATACATCCAGATGTTTCAGACTATAACTGTCACTTTAGTCAAGATTCAAAATGAGACTTTAGTTTGAAACATAAGATGGTACCAGCTTGTTTACCCTAAGTTAATACTCTTGGATCATAACTTCAACTAGAAAATATGAAGCATATGTTTAATAATGTAGCTGGATTAAACAGTATTTGAAGTGTTGGAATTTGCAACACTTATATGAGCTTCTGTTTCTGCAAAAGAGGAGAGGGAACCTTCATCTTGAATGGGAAAAAAATTGCTTTCCTGCTAACATTTCAGTTTCATAAGAAACACAGACAAGCCTTTTCTATCATCTGATTTTTATATATACATATAAAATTTTATTAAAGAAATGGTAAAGAATAAAAATGATATGAATTTTGAAAGGGAAAAGGAAAGTAATAAGTAAAAAAAAGTGAAAAAAAATAGTCCCCTTCTTTCCATTGTTTACCCTTTCTAATTATTAAACCCATAAATCACAAGTTCATTTTTTTCTTCCTTCAGCAAAAAGTCCAATCGCTAATAAATTGTAATAAATATTAATTATTGCCTTTCTCTAGTCAAGTCAATTTTGCTATCTCTGCTAATTCTGTTATCGTTACCAGCCAATCCTCCATTGTGGGTATTTCAGAACATTTCCATTTTTGTGCATATAATAATCTCACAGAAGTCATCATACACAAGAACAATTTTCCACAACTCTTTCCCTAATGACTTTCCATTAGTACCAACAACAGTTCTGATTTCAACTAAATATTAATCTTCAAAATTCTTTATATCATTCTATGTATCTGAACCCCAAATTTTATGACTTTTTTTGCAAATCCAGCAAGCATGATAAAATGACCCTTCATGTTTTCTACATTCTAATATAAATTTGAAGTAGCTTTACAGACTCTTAGGTATTTGTTTATATTATAAAAGTTCTCTTTTGTATTATAACATAATGTCTTTTCAGCAACATATTTTCTCATTGTTTTATCAATATATTACATCCAAAGTTGTTAGCCCATTTTATCACACTCTTTCACTTGTTCTTCTTTTGTTTCAAAGTTCAACAAATGTATACATTTTAGCAGTTACACATTCATTTGCACATGGTTCAGTTTCAAATGCTGTCTTCTGCTGTTCAATTCCAAATGTTATCTACCTAAAATCTTTCTCTTAACTGTGCATTGCAAAATCACTGAAAACTAAATCCCTCTGCAGTCAATTGATTTATTGATTTCATTTTATATCCTCTATCCTTTATGAACATGATTGTGAAACAATCCTAACAGAGGTACAAACAGCATTTGATCAAACCTTTTTATTTTGCCTCCTATTTTAAACTCTGTTCCACTGAATTTTTATTACCTTTCATTTTTATTGTTATTATTTGTGTGCTTAATTTTGTGACATTTTTCACAACTGCTCTAATTCTCTGAGAAAAGGTGGTTTAAAATGCCAACATAACTTAAAAAAAATGAAGATGTAATAACAGAATATTTATATTGTGTTTTATTCCAACAATCTTAAATCAATGTCCATGATTCTATTATTCAGCCAGCCAGCCAGCCAGCCAATCAGCCAGCATCTCTACTTCTCTCTTTCTCATTCAAAAACCACCCATCTCCCTCACAAAGCCACTCTATTTTATATATTCCCAACAATCCCATGATGATGTTTACAGCAGAGATACTGTGACTTTCCAGTGTGTTTCTTTCTTATTTGTTGAAGCTTTTGCATGGGTATTCCTTCTAAGTTTGTTTATACATAGTTATCATGAAGGGACAATATGTATAAGCTACAAGGAAAAGACTTATCCCCCTTTTTTAAAACTATGTCCAACTTGACATCCATTTCAAAACTTACAATACAAAAAAAAAAAAAAAGATTTATCATCCTCCCACATGGGCATTTAACTATTGGACATACATATAGCCTTATTTCTTTTAAAGTGAATAAATCCAGCCATATTCTTGTACAATAAACATATTCAAGTAAGAGATGGATAGTTAATACCACAAATATGTTTTGTACTTTCAACTATGAGCAGGCACTTGTACTTTAAAAGAAGCAGTTGATCTTCTGTTGAAATAGGAGGGCATTTATCTCAAATGGAGTTAACAACAGGATTGAAATATCACTTTTAGGGAGGTGGTCATGTTCAGATAGAAAGGTTAGGGCCAGCCACAGATCCTGTAATTTAATGTATCTTAGAAACCTGAGATGTCCAATAATGGTTTTCTCCAAGTGTCCTTGAATTGAGATACAATGTACTTTTATCTATTTATTTATATCATGACTAATTTTTAAATAAACCAAAATTGCTGACCTAAGTCAATACAGTACAATAAAAATTATGTCTACAATCAACTAAAAGCAGCAGTATGCAGAAGTAAAATTATTACTGTATTGCTTTCTAACAGCAAATGTCTAGTCACATTCCTCAGAATTTTTACCTACACAGGAATTACTTACATACTTTTTAAGCCTTAGCAGAAGTGATTTTTTGCAGAAAAAGAAATGTAGCACACATTGATTTGAACTTGAGATCTGGCTATTTCATCATAACATTACTCTATTTTCTCTAATGCTCTGATTCTTCATTTTAAGAAGTCTTTCTCCCAGCCAGTATGGCCAAAAAGGATTTTGTAGAGTCCTTCAAGTTCTAACTTATACTAAAAAAAGTGGTGGTGTTTCATATACCCCTATTAAATCTATATCCTATGATTTAGATAATTTAAGGCAATAATTAGTTTTTCCCCTAATACCATTTTAATTCTAGATATTTAGCCTAGCCAAGAAGTGGCATTTTTTACTCTGGCAATGTATATTTTTAGAAGTAAATGTAATCATTTAAGCTTCTTTACTAGAATGATTGTCGGTGTCACTGACTATCTTAAAAATTGTGTGAGTTTTTAAATTATTATTATTTAAGGTGGAATACTGAAGGGAAATTCTACTTCAATTCCAGCTAGATTGAACAAAATTATTCAAAAATTTCACACCCAACTTTGAGAAAAATATGTTGATTCTGATTAGTTTCCTATATAGAAGATACACTGACAGAGCACCAAAAAAGTCTGCCCAAACTGAAAAAGCAGGGGGAAAGGAATAGTTCAAACCCAGCTACCCTTGATTTTGCGAGCTCATACTGCAAAAGTGCATTCTTTATTTGGAACTTCAACCTTCTCACGGTCCCCACATCTGAATAAACTCTGCATCTACCATGTTCAGGAAAGCAAATGTATACAGCTACAACAGTCTCTCAAATATAAATAGAATCCAAGCCTATCCATCTTTAGAACAGAACAAAATTACAAAATTGTGCTCCAGAAGCAAGAGTTTCCTGCTTTAATTAGTGACCTGACTCAGACCAAACCATTCCCTGCTCTTTCTCGCTCTTTTAGCTCTAAGACTTCTTTATTGGGCATTTATTATATGGCATCCTATATCAAACCTTGTAACTTGCTAAAGAGATGTGGGGGAAGCAAACCTAAAATTGATTTGTGGTCAAGCAACTAACTAATCTATTAAGAGTTTGCCATGCTTTTCTAATTTTGTTTTCCTCTTGTGGAGAACCTTCTGCCTCACTAAATGCTGATATTTCGTCTACCAAGCTGTTAGCCTGAAACAAGGCCAATACAATTTGTAGCTAATAGATTTACTTTTCCTTGTTACAGTTGGAAGGTTTCCGTATTTCTTACTACAGATCTGTTTGGTGTTTGCGGCTTCTCTCCTTAACCTCTCCTCCTTTTTTAAATGGCAGCTGGACAAACGTTTATTTAAAGTGCTTCATTTTATATAACTTTTTGGCTGTGCTATATTACAGCTCTTCCTGTCAAAACATAAAATTAGAAAGATACTGCCAAATATTTAACAGTTTGGTTCTTTTATTATATATAGGGAGTATAACTTTACTACAAAACTATGCCTACTGAGCTGGATCCAGATTTTACCATTAAAAAATAGAAAGTCTCGTTTGGCCAATAGAAAACTTTTGAGTCAGTGAAGAAGTTCTCTCACTACGTATAAGATATGCGATTCTGTTATTTTCCTTTTTTCTAGTGTGGTCTGCAGCAACACTTCCTCATGTTTCAAAGGAATTTCCACCTCCAATCAGAACATTTCAAGGGCTCCAGGGAAATTAAGAAACAATCTACATGTGAATCGTGCTGCCAAGTCTGGCTTCTTAATCTTTATTTGGATCACAAGGTGTGAATCTATGAAGTCTAAATGGCAAAGAAGGAAGGTTCATTAAGACTGATTTTTTTTTAAAAAAAAAAAAAGCCAGATGAAGCAATTGAATAAATTAATTACAGAAATACATTATCAAAAAATGTATTAATTTGGGGAAAGCACTGCTCCAAATCTTATTTTAGAATCAAAGCAAAGTTAGAAAATTACTCCCAAAACAATTGTACTTATTTGTGAAACTGGATACCATATAAGTTCTTAATATTACTTTTAATTATGGCCTGACAGTGTAATCATATAAAAGCAAACATGTAAAATACCTGCCATTTTATCCAAGGGCCTTTCCCCATATGCACCCAGACATGGCACAAACAATGCTCAGCAACCTTTTTATTTCTAAGTCCCCATGATGCATGATGCCTTCATCTCATGCCCAAATGTTCATAAGGCGGCCTTAGTGTACGTACTTTAAGTAGTATTTAAACAGGCAACAAGACATAGCGGTTTTACATAGCTGTGGATACCATCTGACATGTTTTTTGTTGTCTGTTTTATCAGGGATGCTGCTAAAGTGACTGTAGGGCATTCAGATCAGCCTGACATCAATTAGCCATTTTGAGCTGTTGCTGAGGACACAACCCTTCCCTTCAGCTCTCTGGGCATAGTCTTCCAAAACCACTTCAAAATGAATTCTCCCTCTTTACCTGTTTGGTTCTTAAGTCAATCTCTGCTTGGAGACCTGGACCCAAATACTATGGTGGTGATGGTGGGGTGGCTGTGTCATACACTTGGCTTTCTCCCTGATGCTTCACAATTGTGACCCCGTTTCCCCGCCCCTTTGTTTGTTGTTGTTTAAGCTGCTTGTAAGGTGGGTTTAGTGGTTGTCTTGAAAAAAGAGAAATAAACATGTATTTAAAACATTAATGCAAACAAAGCACCTTTTGAATCACTGTATTTTTTTAAAAAGTAGCCATAATTTTTGCATGGACAACACAGCTGGAAGAGCTAATGTGGAAATGGAGGTACTAACAGATTACTACTTTGAGTAATAATCAATAATCCGATAGTTGCTACAGATTAAGAGACTAGTGGTGCTGAAACTTTCTATTTAATCATGCAAATAAAATTTCTCCCATGAATTAAAATGCTTTCAATTCAAGATACTATGTAAGCCCAAGAAATATTTGTTGTATTTATTTACATTTATTTGTATTAGGCCATTTTCAGGAAGCCGTTATCATTTCCTTATATATAGCTATTACCAGTATTGTTCTTTTTCTTAATTTCTGATCAGAAGACGACATTTGCACAGGCAGTATACAAGTTTTGAGGACCTATACTTCAGCAGAGCGATTTCAAACACTCTTTCTAAAGTTTTGCATTTAACCTATATTTTTTAATTCCTTTTTGTTTATGGGAGCCCAAAGAATAACCCCCTCCTAGAATAGGATATTAAACATGTCATCAAAGATAATTGATTTTCATATGGTCACAGTTTTCTTGAATATTTGATTAGTTTTAATAGATTTAAATATCAATAAATGGCTTTTCATAGTAGTAACTAAAGTGGGCTTTTGAAGTAAGCCAAAATCATGTACAGAAAAAGGATCCTGCAGAATGCAAAGGACACGTTGGTATGGAAGAGCTATGGAACTTTACATTTACATTTTTGTAAATGTAAAGTGGGCAATCCAAGTCAGAACTTGTTAATTTAAACAATTCTATATTATGGAAGAACTTCAGCATGGGGCAAACTAGCTCTCAGGTCTCTCCTTGAACTAGCTCTGATTAAGCAGAAACTACCTGGATATTTGACATGGCAGATCTAATTAAGAATGTTTATTGCACATTAGACTGAAGCCAGTTAAATTAGTTGACTGCCTTCTATAAAATGTAGGTGCAACACTTATTCACAGCTTCCCAATTTAAGCCAGTACCTCTTTTCCTGCCTTTTTCAGCTTAATGGACACCTGGCTTTGAGTTTCTCATGTTTATTGTGAGGTAGCAGTTGGTTATTGACATATTTGGCATTCCTGCCAAGAGAAACTCTAGATCCCAATGTATCTCCCACAATAGCATCATGTGTATCAAACTGAAAATAGATGCTAGGATTGATTACAGTCTCAAGTAATCTTTACTGTGATTAACTGTGCAGAGTTAACAGTTTCCCTTTCCTTTATTTTTGTTGTGAGAACAATAGCAGGGTATTTTATAGAACAATACAGTGTTATTATTAATTGTAACACAGAAGTTCCATCCCAATTTCAACATGTCTATTATCCATATAGATTATGAATCTCATTGATTCCTCATGTGTATTTGAAATTGTAAGTCTGCTTTCTTCCTGGCCCACAATAAGAATTGTAAAATTGCAAAATTTTGGTATTTAATACCAGATAAGTTATCTAAAATGTATAAAGGTATGTCAAATGAATGCTGGAAGTGTAAAAGTAAAGAGGGCCCTTTTTATCATCTATGGTGGACATGTGATAAAGCAAAAATTTTTTGAAGTATGATTCATATTTTAATACGATTTTTTTTGAAAATGTAGATTTAAAATGAAACCAGAACTTCTTTTGGGTTTAATGGAAAAAGAACTAGAGAAAAAATTTGGAACTTTGTTATTATATATAATAACAAAGTTCCAAATATATATATATATATATATATATATATATATATATATATATATATATATATATATATATATATATATATATATATATATATATATATATACACACACACATACATACATACATACATACATATATATTTGTTTTCGGAGGTTTTCGCGGGTATTTGTATGTGGATCTTTGGTTCTTCGGGTTTTCTCCCGCGTAGAATTGGAAATATCTAGGCGACGTTTTGATGAAGTCTCATTCATCATCTTCGGCCTTGTGCTTCTCAGAGTAATAAAATATATATATATTTTGACAGCATATATATTCTATGCACGAAAATGGAAGGACACTTCGATTCCTATTATGGACAAATGGTTGCAGAAGTTGATGGAGTTGGCTGAAATGGCAAAACTGACCACTCTGATTAAAGAAAAGAATATAAGTTTTGTTTCCCCATGGAGACTGAACTTTGTGCTTGATGTGGAAAAGAATAAAACTCTGACTTTGAGTTTTTCACGATTATACTGATAGATCTTTATAGAAATGGCTTGTTCATATTATTATGAAAAAGTAAAAAGTTGTGATGTGATGTTAATGTATTTTACTGTAACAGAGCGAGTCAGAAGTCAATGTCCTTTTTCTTTATTTTCTCAATTTTCTCACTTCTCCTTCCCCTCGCCACTGCTTTTCTATTTACTTTGTATTTTGTATTTTACAATTCTTTATAACCCAACAAAAATATTAATGGTTAAAAAAAAAACAATTGTAAAATTGCTTCAACTTCCATCAACTAGTGGGGCCCAGAAGAAGGGCCTTCTCCGTGGTGGCTCCCTCTCTCTGGAATATCATTCCCCCAGAGATTAGAATGGTCCCCTCTCTAGCACTCTTCCAGAAGGCACTGAAGACCTGGTTCTGCCAGAGTGGGATGAAGCCCATCAAATGGCTTGTGTGATCTGATGTCGTCGGGGCGGGAGGGTGGGAGTTGGGGGTAATTTTTTTATTTATTTTCTCCAGATTTTGTTCTATTGTACTTTACTAATTTATTTGATTCTTTTTGTTAGTTTTATTGTTTTTTTATTTTAAATATGGTTTTACATTCTGTAAGCCACCTCAAATCGCCATGAGCAAATAGGCGGCAATATAAATTAAACAAACAAACAAACAAGGTTCAAACCAGACAATTAAACATTAGTTAAGAGATACAAACCTACAGTATTAGACAGGGTTAAGATACATAAAACTCAAGCAAAGTGACAAAAACAATAGTCCTAACTAAATGTCCTTGTTAAAAGTATTATATTTCATACATTCCTATAGATGCTATGCTTGGGATGGTACATCTAACTAATATGCCTCAATTCTGATTACATGGCCATGGGGATGCTGCAACGGTTGTAAGTGTGAAAAAAGGTCATAAGTCACTTTTTTCAGTGCCGTTTTAACTTTGAACAATCACAAAAAGAATTGTAAATCGAGGACTACCTGGGTATCATCCGGCTGTACTAGCAAATTCAACAAGCCTTAAGGCCATTATAGAATCCACAGTTCTATTGATCCTTAAGCCTTGATAATTAGGGCTCAAACACTTGCCTTCTGTCTGTCTTCCAGGTGCCCTTAAGTTTAGCAAAATTAACAATGAGAAAGAGTCACAAAAATAGCAGCAGGCTGATCTATAATAGCCAGATATCCATGCAAATCATCCCTTTTCTCTGGGGAATCTGGAAAGTGAGATTTTCAAATGAGATTCAGCAACATGGTTCCATTACCAAATTTTGTGAAGCAGCAGATGTTTTTAATGCTTATGTCCATTCAGGCAAGTCCAACCTAGTGGAAGCTCTTCCTATAACCACTCTTTTGTTACAGTTAAATTCTGGGATAGGGGACTGGCAAATATAATTAGCAAAGAATATCCCTGGTAGCAATGCCTATAAGTTGAAGTTACAAAGGTTCCCCAAAAGTAAGTTATTAGAATATAATTAGCCTAAAGGCTCTCAAATCTAATCCTAAGCCTTCTAAAAACAAGAACAACAATAATGGCATCAGTAATACACAGGAGCAATAAGAAGCACACTTGGATATAGGAATATTTGCTGGCTGTACTGATTGCTGTGCTCCTTTGTAAGTGCATCCAGTTCTGAGTCTATCATGCCTGAAATCAGAGTCGGCTGAAAATCCAATCCTGCTCCATTATTGCAGTTTATATACCTGTACCACACACATTGTACTGTAATTGTTATAAGCTGCTTTACGAGGCAATTTGTGATTGAAATCTGAGATGGAAATACTATAATAGTAATAGCAAGGCTCGTTCATATATTCTTTCAAACATAAAAGTTAACAAGTCTTTAGAATGAAGACGTATTTTAGTTACTCACCTTGCTATAGTCTATTAAATCTTCTTTGCCCTGAGTCTTAAACCATGTAAGAAAAACAAATAAAATTATATTATTACAAGCCTGTAAATCATAAGCTGCACAAAACTTGAAGAAAACTCTAACATTTTGTGCTAAATAGGTAAAGGTTTTCTGTCAGTCATGTCCAACTCATCTCTATTTCTTGGCTGAAGGAGCAGCAGTGTCTGAAGACAATTTCCATGGTCATGTGTCCAACATGGCTAGGCTATACGCCAAAGGCATACAGAACACTGTTACCTTCCCACCAAAGTGGTACATATTAATCTACTCTCATTTGCTTTCAAACTGCTAGGTGGGCAGGAGCTGGAGCAAGTAATAGGGTGCCTTTGCGCAAAGCTCGGGTCTCAAACCCAGGTTACCACTTCTCCAGCTGACAAGCTCAGCTTCTTTAACCACTGAGCCATCGTGTCTCTGTGCTAAATAGAAAACCCATATATTTTGTCATCAGGTTTAAGAACTCACATTTGGCTTGTTAGGTGTCTACTAGTGTCTGTTCTACTGACATCTTTAAGAGAGTAGACATAATGCACCCTATACAAAGGAGCTAGTTCTTACAACTACTCCTCAAATGGAATTATTTCTTTTGCTTCTGAGAAAGACTGTGATGAGTTTATGGATCAATGAAGTATGGCCCTTAGCCATATTCCGCATTACTTTCCTCTATGCAATTACAATCTCATGAGAAAGAATGGGAGCAAGCAAATTACATCCACCTCTGCACGTAACCCATAATAGCAAATACAGCTCTGAAGGATCAGCCTTACAGAAAGACAGGACTTGCAATGTAGAAAATACACACCATCAAACTTTTTGAAGGGTTCCCTTGGAAGAAAAGGAAGGGGTGCTTGCTGGTGGGGTGCTTCACTCTATTTCCTATTTAAACTATCCATTGAAGAAAGAGTCATTTATTAAACGATTTATATCGAGGCTTACATTAAAATGCTTCTATTGAGATAGCTTTTGGGAAGGAACCACAATCATAAGATAAGCAATAATATCAAAGCCAGTAGGCTAACATGTGCCCAACCAGCTGTGTTTTGAATTATAATCATATATGCATGAGCAGCTCATTCCCTCTGCTTTATGCTAGAAATATTCAATTATTGTAAAACTAAAACTGTAGGGAAGGCAAGCATATTTAAAATTACATTTATTTTTGTATTTTAATAAAATTGAGTCTAACCAGATGAATTTTAAAAAGAAATTACCATAAGAATCATAGATTTTATGCACATAAACACATTCAACAGTAGCACATTTAATTTCTAGTTCTACTAAATAATAAACATGTAGAAATAGCAAAACTGTTTCTTTTTATAAATGCTTAGTGTTCTTCAAATGGAAGAAAAAAGAGAATTATAACAACAATACCTTTTATCAAACTGAATAGTTGGATTCAGACTCTATAGCTGTGGTTAATGTTAACTATGGTTTTTTAAAACAAATTAATATGAAGGGATGATTATGATTTTGTAAGATGTACGAACATAGCCACTATAGATGTAATTGACCTATTTACCTCTTTAATTTGCTTAATCCAGACTTCTCTTCCAACAAACTCTTGATGGAATACTACAGGAGCAGAATTTAAGTTAAATGGCAGGGAATCATTTGAATTTCCATCAATAAACGGCTGAATATCAGCATTTAGCTGAAAGAAGGGGATTAAAATCATGAAGTTAAGAGTAGGAAATCATTTAACAACAATTAATATTACATGAAGATTGCAAAAAACAAGATAAAATGCTTTGTACCAACACACATTATTCAGGGTTTTCAAGCTGTTCCTATGTCTATTCGATTAAAATCTAACAAGAAGCATATTTTGAAGAAGCATGCGAGAACCTGAACATGCACAATACTATATAAATAAGAATAGGGCCTCTGTAATTACCTGGGATGGAAGTGGGATGGAAGTTAGATACTGTTCCTACCAAGACATTGCCTCCTATACATAATTTTACTTCAAATGTTGGTGGTTTGGATTTGTAGGACACAAAGTGAACTTTAAAAAGTAAACCAAATCTGGTGAAATTTGAAGTGACTTTTTTTTGATGGGGATACCCTGGGCTGAAAAGATGGTTAACTTCTATTTTATCCTTGAATAGGAGTGAATGTCAATTATTCATTAATCAGAGATAAAGTACTATAGACAACTGGAGATCATCTGAGAATTGAATCAGCTCACCGATGTTGTCATCTATATATTTGTGAGCTATTCTCTTCAGGTTAAGCAACATAATACAAAGTGCAGAAAAGTCAAAAACAAGGGCAGAAGAACTAAGAAGTGGAAATTTACCTAAACCGATCTCACTCCAACTTACCTTTCATTATATCTATAACTTCCAACCTTGCTTCTATCGTGTCTACACACTAATCTATAAACTGCCTTTTCTTCTTTAACCAACTCATTTCTCATTTTGAGGATCACATCAATCCCATCCAAACATGATTGTCTCATTCTCCCACTTTCTCTCAACTTTCTCTCGCTTCATACATTTGTTTGGCCCTCATTCATTGTCTTTATATCACAAACCACATCAACATATTCCTCTTCTACCGGTTGCATAAGTTTGTGTTCAATCTATATTCACTTATCATCCATCCATTTTTATTTGACCCTATCTTTTCTTGTTTCACCACACATACTGTAGTTTGTTACTTTCAACAGTCAGGTCTGACTCTTGGTGACTTTATAGCAAGTGCTTTCCATGCTATCCTGTCAAGCACAGCTTCTTTTAGTTGTTCATCTTTGTATCATCTTTGATGGTATCAAGCCAGCAAATTCTTTGCTTGCCTCTTCTTCTTGAGCCACTAACCAATCATAGCATCACCGATTCTCCAATGAATTTGCATGCATGACATGGCCAAAATAAATCAGACATACACATACACACACATGCATATATTCCATACTAAACTAGGTGACCGAGAACTATTCTGCCTAGAGGCTGCTGGATAAAATGTTACAATGCACATTTAATTAAACTCAAGTACTAATTCAAAAGTTCAAGCATTCAAATAAAGAATTTATTTTTATATTGTTGTTTTTATTATATTGTAAGCCACCCAGAGTCCCTTGATAGTGAGATGGGCAGCATATAAATTTAATAAAAATAAATAAATGAACAAATATAAAGTAAGCAGCAACCTTTTCTGCCTGACACAATCTTATATATTTTCACCTATATGACTTTGTTTCTTCCCAGCCTTTAGGGAAGTGGAGCAATTAAGAAAGGAATTTTTGATATTATTGTCATTTACTGAAGCTTCCAAATCTGGGTTGCAAAAATCCAGATATTAGACATTTCTATCTCATTGCTGCCATCTAATGATCGTCCAGAATATAGTCAAAATATAGTAGCTCTAAACTCCAAGTTATGTCCTATTCAAGATATCTGAAGAGGAGACTGTCTTTGCCTTAGATTGGTAGATTTGACCAATCTCTCTTTTGTCAATGTCTGCAGCAATCAACGTTGTCTCTCATCAGCCCTGTTTGGCTTCTCTTCCCTTGTCTGCTCAACCTTGAGCATTCAAAGGTGGAGGCAATATCACATACAGCTACTAATTCAACAAGAATAGAGAATTGGCAGCATAGAAGATTGGCAAGGTGACTATAGCCAGGGGCCTGTTGTGACGATAATAACCAATGCAGCTGCAAATGCTGCAGTCCCCTTACGTTGGCTCCCAAGACTAAGTTAAAATGTGATGATAGCCATCTATCCCTTCCCAATGCCTGCTTGAGAAAGGAAGAGAAAGGCCTCCGCTGTCAAAGCAACAGGAGGGCTGAACAGCAAGAGTAGAAGAGAAATGGTTCCATTTACCCAGAATAGTCACAGTCATTCCTTTTTCTCTCTCCCTGTTTTATAATTAAACCTTTCAATATCAGGTTGCTTTGGCCTCTTACTTACCAAATTGGGAGTGGGTGGGTAAGTGCATACTATATTGGAGCAAGTGTCTGTTAAAAAATCACCAAATAAGGGCAGAAATTACTTCATGAAGAATCATTCTTTTGGAAATGGCCAACACCTCCAACACTCATTCAAATGTCAGCTGATCTTTACACAGCTATTGAGATATGATTATGCTAATATTTTAACTGAATCTTTATACTGATGGTTTCATTTGTTTGTTGTTAACATTACAGTTATTACTTGCCATACATACTACGAACAATATGGGATGCGATTTTCTAGATAAATACATTCCAGGGCGGCCAAGTACTTTCTTTTGTCCCCTTCCACAGATGCTCAGGCAGCTATCATAACTCCCCAAAACTCTCTAATTCCATACTGAGCTCCCTATAAACCTTCTGCTCGCTCCTCCTATTCACTCACATTAGCTTCCTGGGATTAGTTGGCTACTTTGACAGCTGTCTCAGTTTTAAAGGCTGTAAGTATATCGAATCAACTTAGCACAGGGAGATGAATGCTGTGATATGCTAAACGCTTCATATAAGTATTTTTCCATGCAGTTTAGTCACAAATGAACTAAATGTTATGTGTGAGTGTGTGTGCATGCGGCACACGCACATTTTTAAGAAACATATTATCTACAGAAAGACATGCTTTTTGAAAAAGGATGCTGGCTGCTTGGCCATTCAGGAAGCTTTTAAAGAAGAGGGAAATCATACCTTGTGACACATAGACATGTGCTTTCCATACTTAAACGCCATCTTCTGTATCCCTACAGCATGCTTTGCCAGCTCCATTGCAGCCTTGCAGCTTTTTGCCAGCAAAACACAATGAGATTGGAAAACCTTCTCTTTCCAATCTGATATTCTGATGTCGTCTGTGAGAATGTTTTCCTAGAAACACAAAGAAAGATGTTACCCATTCTAAAAATAATCAACAAGGATAGAACAATGTAATTGTTTAATATGTGCCACTTGAAGCAATTCATTCTGCTGGCTTAAAAGATAGAAATTATAGAAACAAATGGTTTTTAAAAAATGTTAAGCTTCTGTGAAATATTCTCAATATCTTTTTCCCCCTGACATTTATCTCCCTTAACTTACAAACCAAGCTATAAATTTCTGTGATCTATCTAGATCTCTATGCTGGGATTGTAAAGCGACTGAATTGTATAGCTAACTACTAATTATCACACCACTAATGTAAGTATGATTACAAAGCAAAGCAAAGCAAAACAAAAATATACATATTAGCCTGGAAGAAAATATGAATCTATAAAAAAATAGGTAGTTACAGGAAAAGCTTTATGATGGACAGAGTTTCTGAACCGTTCCTTTTTTTCTTTCTAGAATCATCTCGTTCTGTTGCTTTAAAGGAGTTACAACAAAAGGGGTTTCAGGACATAAGACATAAATGTACATTTAGAAAGCCAGTTTGGTCTAGTGGTTAAGGCACCAGGCTAGAAAGCAAGAAACCATAAGTTCAAGTCCTGCCTTAGCTATGAATTCATAATTATTGTACAATTTTAAAGGTGGGAAATATACAAACAAACAAACAAACATCAAGGTGCCTTCATATTAAAAGCATTTAAATCTGCCGGGGATAGTCCAACAACTACAGATACTCAAGGTCTTAGGAGAAGCCTTCAGAACCCCAGATACTATTGATTGCACCTGAGATCACCTGATAAACAAAAATCCCATAATGTGCAAACAGAACCTGCATTCACTTTTATGGGAAATGTAATATCCATACACTATAGGTTGATAGGATATATATTATTCAAAAATGGTTCACCAATATTTTAATTATATCTAATACTTGTTATTACTGTAGTGACTTCTCTTTCTTTTCTATTATCTACATGAAGAGATTTAATGGTCTATATGAAGAGTAAATAGCTACAAAAAACCATAGAATCTATTTGGTCACTACCTTCAGGATGGACTGGAAGGGAGCTAAAAATTCAGGCAAAAAGTGATTATGCCATCTACACAATTCTGGCTCTATGAGTTACTTCAATTAAGTTGCTCAGAGGAGAGAACTAAATCTGCATGACACTATAATTTTCTAGTAAGGTATTATCTGACATAAAATTGGTAAGAAATGAAATAAAATCCCTGCATTCAGTTGTAATCTTCCTCCTTTGTGGCCATTGCCAAAGAGTGCTGTGTTGCAAGGAGATAATATGAGACTGATGGGAAAAAGTAGTACAATTCCTCAAAGCCAGCTTGCTGAACGTTGTATCATTTCATTTCATTGTTTACAACTTCCATGAAGGAAGAGATAAAAGGAAAAAAGAAGGCAACAAGGGAAACCACACAATTTACTCTTCTATTTGTGACAGTTCAGCAAGTGGCAATCATGTATAGTTTAGAACATTACCTGGATTTCAAGCACAGTTAAAAACCCAAATAAAATGTTAATTATCTGCCATTTTATGCAAATGTTATCAGCCTTGAAGATGAAATGTTTTGGAATTGGTGAATGAGGACAACAGAGCAATAGGTATCAAGGTACATGCTCTAAAAGCTCGACGGTCAATTGCATGTTCACCTAAAATCTGAATTACTATTTACTTATTAAATTGATATGCTGACCAACTCACTCTGAAAAGTGAATTTATTCATTTTTATTTAAATGAGTATGATTTCATTTAAATGCTGTAAAATCTTAATGTTTATTTATGCAGAAGAAAAGTAACAGATTTTGAAAGGAGTTAAGTTTGTTGTCAAGTAAGGCACGTGTTCATTTTCAGTTTTTACATTTTACCTAAAATGAATAATCTCAGTAGGTTCGGTATAAATGTCTGGCTATTATCATTTGCAGAACTGTATCAACTGCATAAGGCAGCTTTCTTCAGAACTGGCGATTTTATGTGATATTGAATGGTAAGAACAGAAGTGGAAGATGCAGATGGACCAGCTGCCACAAGGAAGTGTATTGTTTCCAACATTGCATAACATATATACGATTGATTAACCAATTCCCAACAGCACATGTCTATTCGTCTATGCGGACGATACAGCAGTGGCCGCACAAGGATCAATTATTGATGAGCTAGCTGGGAATCCTATGGTAGCACTTGTAGAATTAAGACCATATTACACCATCAAGGGAGCTCAACCATCTATGTTGCAAACATCAGCTTTGCCCCTGAATATCTCTGCGGCAGAGCATGCTGCTCCAGTGTGGGGCACATCTGCACATGCAGAACCAGTTGATATCGCCAGGGACAGCATGTCTCAAACCTACACCAACTGAGAAAATATATTCACTCAGTGGCATTGCTCCACATAAGATCAACGGAATGATAGCAGCAGATGCTGAGAGAGCTAAGCAAGAGAATGATTCCTGACATCCTCTGAATGGCCCCAAGCCCGCCAACTCAGATCTAGGAACTGCTTTAAGGCACAAACAAACATTCTTGAGGGTACACAAGAACAAAATCAAATTAAAAGATAGAGGAAGAAGACCATCAAGCAAAGAATAACATTAAAGGAGGATCTGGAGGAAGGATCCGACCTCCCTTATAGTACCTATTCAGGGGACCCTGAATAGGTTGAGAGTTGGCATATAAGTGTAAAATCAATATGTCACGTGAAGGCTCTTAGCAGATAATACCACGCTGTGTGAATGTGGAGAGAAACAGAACTCAGCCCATCTGCTAGTATGTTAGCTATTATCAGAAACATGTACCAAGAGTGATTTATTTTTGGCCAATGACAAAACCAAGAAGATGGCTTCATTCTGGCAGTTTAAAGTTTAGTCTAGACATGGAAGGAGAAGCAAGGGCGTCCAAAGAAGGCATTCAGTCTGAGTACCTATTAATAATGGATGCAAATCAACTGCTTTGTTTATTTTAATTAACATTCTGCAAGGCTTGTCTGCCCACATGTGAAACAGATAGCTTCCTATAATGTCAAATGTATTTAAAATAACTAGTATACGTGCATAACAATGGGTGGATGCTATCCTGAAAATAACTTGCAGACCCAGACATTTCTGTATCAGTCCACAGTAACTGCTATTATAACTATATATTTATCTTGATGCTTAAAGAATAATTACTGAATACAATGCTACAGTATTATGAAAATGATCACTTTTAAATATGGAAACACACCCCCACCAATGTAGGAGGTCCTGAAAGATGTGTGCATATACACACAAAACAGGGAAGCTGCTTTCTCTTAGGATATTTCTAAGGAATAACAATATTGCCTGATATTACAATGTTGAAAAAAAATTAAGATGGGTGACAGGAGTCTCTGTGGCGCAGTGATTAGAGTGCAGTACTGCAAGCTACTTCTGCAGCCCAGCTGCCTACAATTTGGCAGTTCAAATCCCACCAAGCTCCAGGTTGACTCAGCTTTCCATCCTTCTGAGGTGGGTAAAATGAGGACCCAGATTGTTGGGGGCAATAATGCTGATTCTATAAACCACTTAGATAGGGCTGGAAAGCACTATAAAGCGGTATATAAGCCTAAGTGCTTATTGCTATTTCCTGAAGATATAACCAAGTATTATGACATCTCTGTATTTTCCATGTAATTTTATCCATTTATATTTTAAATGTCACACTTTGTAAGAATTAATTTTCTCTTGTAAGAATTATAGCAATGCAAGCCCTCACTTTTGATTTAAAAAAAAATGTTTTGGACTGCCCAGAAGCATGAACATAGAACTTGCTTGCAATATTCTAGCTGGAGAAGTCTGGGAGTTGAAGTCCACACATTTTAAATTTGCCAAGTTAGAAAAACACTGACCTAAATCACAGTGCCCAGTTCCTGGAGGAACATCCTTCTTCCAAGAAACATCTGCCCATCCAACAAGCTCCCATAAGGAGGACTTGCCTCAAGTTCCTCTTTTAAACTCTTAAACTTTGCCATCTCATGGGACCTAGGAAGTGTGCTTTTTCAGTAACCATCCAGTACAGGACAAGCCCCAACTCTGTTTTCCTTTCTACCTTCATATATGCCGAAGGACCGTTTATAAATGAAGCTGAAACTTTCCCCAGTACTAATAGAAACACCATATAGTATGATAAGTTATGACACATACATAATTCAGAAGTAAAGTGAAAAGTCTTAGTTTAATTTATAGTTTCATAAATATATTTAGGATGCAAATACAAAGATAACATTTCTGCCGAAGTTTATATAAATGCAACCACATTTTAAAAAGAAAGCTAAAATATGACAGTTCCTGCAATGGGTTGAAACTGTTCGATATTAAACATACAAGACATATATTATGTGCTAAAGTGGACTAAATACTGGGAGAAAAAAATAGAATTTGGAAATAGGATATTCTGATTCCATCTTTCATTTTCCTTGTAAGTTCTATCTAGTCCCCTCTATGGTTAAGCACTTGCCCCCATTCTCATCCAGATAGGTCTCACATAAGCAGGGCAAGCAGGTCCATTTGTTTCTCAATTAACAAGTTGTGGAGGATTACGGTCTGACTACAAAGAAATCTGGCATTAACTAACAGAGACCTGAAGCAAAGAAACCCAGCAACACCACAGAGAATATAGGGAAGAGGCAATTAAATCTGAAGAGGACGGCATCTCCTTCTCCCAGAACTCCATCCAGGACTTCCCATCTTATCTCCCTTTGCCAGTCACTATGGTAATTTGTCTTCTGTCTCTATAATTCATATGAAATATCCTCAATCGAAGCTACATCCTCAAGCCCTGAAGCATCCTTCCAATCAAACTTTCCCCTCACTGTCAAACAACATTTTGAGTCTGACTAAATGGGCTTTTTCTGCCAGCACTCTTACAGTATACTGTATAGCCCACTCCCAATTTACTTCATTTTAGTTGCAAAAATATTGTTGGCTGTCTGCAAGAATAAGCAATACACATGCCCTCTCCCCAAATATTTTTAGGACGTCATTGGGACCCTCCAGGCAGATTTGGGACATAAGGAGGTAGAGGGGCAAAAATACAAAAGACCCTGGATGCAGTCCAGAATTCAGGTAGTCCTCGATTTATGACCAAAATTGAGCCCAAAGTTCTGTTGCTAAGGGGGACAGTTGTGAGTTTTGTCCCATTTTACGGCCTTCCTTGCCACAATTGCTAAGTGTATCAATTGCAGTTGTTAAGTCAGTCGTACTTTGTTAAATGAATCTGGCTTCCCCATTGATTCTGCTTGTCAAGAAGGTCACAAAAGGTGATTGCATGACCCTGGGACACTGCAACTGTCATAAATATGACTCCATTGCCAAGTGTTTGAGTTTTGATCATCTGACCATGGGAATGCTGCAACAGTTGTAAGTATGAAAAACTTTTTTCAGTACCATTCTAACTTCAAATGGTCCCTAAATGACGTATTTTATTGGTCTATTAATATATGCCTTTGATGTATGTGATTAAAAAGGGTTAGAATAAATGGACCCATAAAATGCATTATATTTTTTTATTCAAATTCCACATGACTTTTCTTGCCGCATTTCTTAAGCGAATCACTGGAATTGTTAAATTAGCAACATGGCTGTTAAGCGAACCTGGCTTCCCCATTGACTTTACTTGTCAGAAGATTGCAAAAGGGGATCCCATGATCCCAGGACTCTGCAACCATCATAAGGGTGAAAAACGGTCATAAGTCACTATTTTCAGTGCCATTCTAACTTCGAATGGTCACTAAAGGAACTGTTGTAAGTCGAGGACTACCTGTACTTAATCAAGTTTAAGCCTGAAATAATTTTAAATACAGAGGTACAGGTAGTCCTCACTTACTAACAATAGGAACTAGCAATTCTCACAGCTAAGTGGCATAATTATTAAATGAAACATCACGCAACCATGCTGGCTTACAACATCAGTTCCGGCTGCAGTTGTTCCAGCGCATTACTGTGGACATTAAGTATGATGTCATGTGAACACAACAGGTGACTCCTGCTGGCTTTGCTTGTTGACCACTGACTTTACTTGTTAAAAGCCAGCTATGAAGGTCGCAAATAGTGTTCACAAGACTGTGGAGATGCTGCAACCATCATAAATGTTCACTGATTGCCAAGTGCCTGAATTGCAACCATGTGACTAGGTGGATGCAATTTCAAGAAGGTGTTGTAAATCTCCTTTTCAGTGCTGTCGTAACTTTGGTTGCTGTACAAGTGGTCAATAAGCAAGGACTGCCTGCATCACAACATGTGCCTTCTTTACTCCATCTCAATTCACTTCATCTAGTCCACTTTAGCATATAATACTATATTTTTCAGAGTATAAGGTGCACTTTTTCCACCCAAAAAAGTGGGTGGAAATATCTGTGCGTTTTATACAACAAATGCTGCCGAAGCCCCGTCCACCCGCCATCCCCCATCTTTCGGCCTCTGCCTCCCAGCAATTTGCCTTCTTGCAGCAAACAGCCTGTTTCAGCTTCAGCACAGCCTGATTATCACAAGCAGCTGATTGTCGGTAGGATCAGCCTCCCAACAATCAGCTGTTTCAGGCTGCAGGGATTGCCATCGCCTATTGCTGCCACCATTTTCAGTCTCTACATCCCATTTTTGCCTCCGCGCATCCTGTTTTCCCCGTTCCGATTCCCGCTACCGGAACAGGGCAAAAACGGGGAGTGTGGAGGCCCAAAACTAGAGAGGCTGAAAACGGGATACGGAGGCCGAAAATGGGGAGCACAGTGGCGGCAATAGATGATGGCAATCCCTGCAGCCTGGGCAGATTTTTTTTCTTGTTTTCCTCTCCAAAAGCTAGGTGCATCTTATATTTTGGAGCATCTTATACTCCGAAAAATATGGTGTCTTGTATTGTGTATTTAATGCAGCCAGTGGAACTCCAGTGAATTCTCCAAGCCATCACGCTATAGAGAAAAGAATAGAAAATAATTATAAAAATATTTCAAAAAGAAACGCACGAAATATGCAATAAAGTAAAAAAAAGGATTCTACATGATTGGAAGTACGTCTTAATTTGTGACACTGCTGTTCGTCACACCCTGTCACACAGACAATATGGCATTGAAAACTTCAGTTAAATCTAAGTCAGAACAATGCACAGGCTGAAAAAAAACACTGCAGTTTGGATCATTCAGTGCTTCAGCTACAAAGTGAGATGATTCAACAATCTTTATTTTCCCATCTGTGTAGGAAAAAAGCCAATAAAATTGTGAATCTTCAGCAGCAACACAGTAACCCTGCAAACATCTTGCATGTGATTGATGTCTCACTTAGCAGATGTCTTACTGCTTGTTGGACATGACAGGACATATTTTATTGGTCTATTAATATATGCCTTTGATGTTTGTGATAAAAGGGGTTAGAATAAATGGACCCATAAAACGCATTATATTTTATTCAAATTCCATAGTAAACCATGTTTAAATGAAAAATAAAAGAGGGCTCCATCCTTATACCACGAAATATACCTTAAAGGGAAAATTAAATGTGAAAGGAGAAAGAAAAATGAAATGAAGATAGATAATAAAAGAGCACAACTTTTTCTTATTACACTATTATTTTTGAGGTAAACTTCAGCTGCAAGCTGACCTTTGTTCTGTTCTGTCTTTTACCACTCAATCTTTTCTCCATTCTTTTTCAGACAATTACAGAAACACATTAAGGAATCTAGCTTTGTCTGAAAGGGCTCTGACAGGTATTACAAAGATAAAAGATAGAACTATATAGAACTTCCAAAGAGATCCATACAGGAAGGTATCAAACTCGATTTCAATGAGGACCGCATCAGGGTTGTGTTTGACCTTGGGAGGCTAGAGTGGGCATGGCCAGGGTGGGCGTGGCCAGCTCGATATCACTCATGTCCACGGTGCCTCTACCAGCTCCCAAGCTCTGCTTTCGGCTGTAAGGGCCTCCTGCAACTATCTGCCAGAGAAAACGAAGTTCGGGAGAGTCCGTTTTTGCTGGCAGAGGCACTGCGGGCTGGTCCTTTGCTGTTTCCAGGGTGGCCCCACGGGTCATATCTAAGCATCCCACAAACCAGATCTGACCCTCGGGCCTTGAGTTTGACACCCCTGACCTACAGCCACACCTAAGAGTGAAATTTTATACATTGTTGTGGCTGTTAAACGAGGCACCACATAATGGACTGGATATCATGATGACTTTGATGATGGTCATTAAGCAAGTCACCACAGTCATTAAGCTAATCCAGCATTTTCAATGGGTGTTTTTCGCTATTTTGTTGGAAAATGTGGGGGGGGGGGGGGGGGACCGTGAGAAGCCACAAATGGTGATTAATGGTGCCAAGCACCTGAAATGCAATCATGTAAATATGCCCAGATGTGTATCTGGAAGTTGTAACTTCAAGGTTGTGTCATACATAGCTTTTTAAAAATCCAGCTTGGTTTTGAATAGTCATTAAATAGTACCAACAATTAGACTTATATACCGCTTTACAATGCTTTACAGCCCTCTCTAAGCAGTTTACACAGTCAGCATACTGCCCTCAACAATCTGGGTCCTCATTTTTCCCACCTCGGAAGGATAGAAGGCTGAGTCAACTTTGAGCCCGGTGATATTCGAACTGTCGAACTGCTGGTAATCAGCAGCCAGCAGAAGTAGCCTGCAATACTGCATTTTAACCCACTGTGCCACCATGGCTCTTAAGTCATGTGAATGCCATTTGCAACCTTCCCATGTGCCTTCCAAGGAGACAGCCTTATACAGGTAGTCCTCAACTTACAAACATTTGTTTAGTGACCATTCAAAGTTACAACACCACTGAAAAAAGTGACTTATGACTACTTTTCACACTTATGACCATTGCAGAACCCCCATGGTCATATGATTAAACTTCGGATGCTTGGCAACTGGCATGTATTTATGAAAGTTGCCCTGTCCCGGGATAATTATGTGATTACCATTTACGAACTTCTGACAAAGTCAATGGAGGAAGCCAGATTCACTTAAGAACTGCAGTGATTTGCTTAAGGACCATGTCACAACATGGTTAGCAACAGAAACTAAATTTTGCTAAATTGTGGTTATAAGTGGAGGACTAGCTGTATTTACAAATACAAAACATACCAAGAAAAAGAAAAAAGATGTTTTATATAATTAGAGCATCTGACTGATAGAGCTATCCTCTGAAAAGGTATTGTAATGACCCGGAGTGTAACACAAACATAACAAAATCCAAAATGTAAATAAATGTCCTTTAATGTCTCCAACTTGGCCACACTGTTCAATAATTCTCAGTTGGAGATAAAACTTATTCAAAAATAGTCTTTAAAAGAAAGCAATACAATCCGAAATTAATGAGCAGACAGAGTGAAATAAAAAACCCAAAACAAACTAAATGAAGGAAATTCCACAACAGACCAGGATAAGTAATTACCAACTTTAAGGAGATAATAAGGAAGGACGCCAACCAAGATAACTTCAGCCCAAAATAAAACATGCTTTGCTTCTGGCAACACTGTGTTGTCACTGTCTTTCTTATATACTATTCTCCCCAACTGCAACTAATGAGGGGGATTATGGCCACTTCCTCTCTTGTAAGCCAAGTTGTTTCCTTCTCCATTCCTCCCTGCATGTCCTAGGATGAAGAGGGGATGGGCCTGGTTCTTCCTCTGACTGCCCAGCTGGCCTCTACCCTTCTCCAGCCTCCTCCACTACCTCCGGAGCCACACCTCCACTCCCTGTCAGCTGTTCCTCCTCTCCCTCAGAGTCCGACTCTACCAAGGGCATGACAGGTATGCACTAATAATTGTAATATGAAGGAAAGTTTTGACTCAGATTAACCCAAGCTTTGTTTTTTAACATAAGAGGAAGAAAGTGATTTAAACACAAGTACATTTGTGAAGTATTGATTTACCTTTCCCGAGCTTGAATTTTCGTAATATATTCCTTGTACTAAGTCGCCAATGGCACTTGACATTATCTCTACCACCTGAAAGAAAAAGAACAAATTTCCAGCAAGATAATTACACAGTTACTAAAGGATGCTAAACTAAGAACACAGGGAGGCTTAAATAAAAAAGCATCTGAATCCTGAAGGCACATTATATATAGGTATATTTTTAAAAAACTATATTTCAAATTAATTTTAAAAAAATAAAGCACTGTTTTTTTTATTTATTAAAATGAAGAGTTCTCAAATTGTAGGTTGAGATCCCCCAAGGGGACTATGAGCAATTTAGAGGTTAAAAAACAAAACAAAAATCAGGCTTTGTGGAGGCATAACGGGAATATTGTCAAAACTCACCCTATGGTTGGTTCCTTATTTTGTCTGAACAAGCCCCAAGTGGGCAGCTGCTATATTACAAGGCTGTATGATGTATAGATTAAAATTTAATTATTAAAAACAGTTATACTTATTTCTTGCCCAAACCCAACACCAATAAAGTATTAGTTTTATTCATGGGGGAGTTTTACACATATACATCTTTCACATTAGTGGGTTGTGGTACTACAAAGTTAGAAAACCACTATATTAAAATATAAATTAAATAAGCTACCAGGCATACAGAGATCATAACAACCTTCTGGGAACTATTAAAAATTCAGCCTGTTACACCTAATATGTTTGTTTTTAAACCCAAAGCAGTTAATCTTTATAACTCAATTCATATTCTAAACACACTGTATTTGCATTTAACAGCCTATCCCTGAAAAGACATTGACTTGTGCACAAAAAACTTTTACCAACATGGAATTGTAATTTAGCAAACTATTATCTTTAAGGTTCTCAGATGTTCCCATTAAAAATTGAATAGAATCCAAAATAAAAAAAACATAGTTTCAGCTAGATTATGGTCTCACTGGAAATAGTATAAGAAATCGGACCTCTGATTACTAAGCCCCCTTTGTTAGAATAGTATTGGAGAATTCAGAGCAATATATTTAATATATACCTACCTTACGGCTATCCTGCCTGCTATAGGTTTATTCTTCCATGATTAATTTCCTAGGTATATGGGTCTATATCAAATTCTCCCTCCCTCTTGCCTAAAATGGTGTCCATTTATTATTGAATTAAGAGTATTCAGTTTCAGGTTTTTATCATTCTTGTAACTGAAGCCAGTATGGAAAATAAAGGCCCAAACGTTACTTCTATAAACCTCTTAACATTCTCGACGACCATTACAGCTTCATCTATAAGCCTTCCCCCTACTCTATTATGTTTAGATTAAAATCCTATATACCTTAGGTATGAAAGAAAGCCACACTGAGCCTTATATGGTTTACTTCTGAGTAAGCATGCACAGCAGTATACTTTTGATCTCTTAAACAAACATGCTTAGCAAGACACCTTTGCAAATGGAACCAATTAATCTTTTTTTTTTTTAAATGATGCACGGGAATTAATTTCTAAGTCTCTTTAAGAACAGCCTCCTTTTCAGAGAGAAAATTTGTCTTGCCCTTTCAGTAATCAGATACTTAAGGAAATATTGTAGCAATCTGAGCTGCAGCAGAACTGAAAGGACAATGATCCTACAGTGTTAACCCAGATGTGTTGAGTTATTTAAGTGGGGAACGGAGAAAATGAGGGACTTTTTGGGAAGGTATCAGATAAGCCTTATGCCCAAATCCAGGAGGATTGTGTATCGCCAATGGGTCTATGAAAGCCTGTAACCAAACACTCAGTGTCAGATTGTATTACGGTTTATACAAGCAACATCTCAAGATTCCTCTGATGGCCGAGACACATAATACAGATCAATCACTCACTAAAAAATATTATGGTTTGTGAAATGGTTGGAGCCCAGAGACATGGCAGTAATATGAAGAAGAAGAATTTACAAAGACATTGAGTCCTACCTCTAAATGTCAAAGTGATAGTATGAGCTTTAACAATGCACCTAGCTGTGAATAGCTAGAGCTGCCCCTTCTCTGAAACTCTAGACAGAACTTGACCCAGAGAAAAGATCCTTTACTTTAATCAACACGCATGGAAGCAAATTCCATGCTATAGTGATTTTGGAGAGAATAAATTTGTAGAAGAACCTAAGGAAATCTTTTTTTTTTTTTGTACAGTTATAGTATGACTTTCCTACAAATGAGTAATAGAGGCCCTATAAAGTGCCTACCACTTTATTAACTTACTGGCAAGTTAAAATTCTAAATGATACAGCTCTGTCTTGACCCATAAGAGCCATTTATTTAGATTGGCAAGTGCTTTCAGCTTCACATGTTAACGTTGTCCTCCCCAAATTTAACTCCCTAAAAAGCATTCTCTGAAGTGAAATCAGGTGATTTTTGTTTGTGTTATTTGACAAGAAATTATACATTATTTAAAGGCCTGGTGTTTAAGATGTAACACAAGAACTACCCAGGCTTTGGTTCAATTTCTGAGCAAATTATCTTCGAAAATGGGTGATAACTCAATGGTAGAATATATCATTCTGATGCAAAAGAATACAATCCCAGGCAAAAGAGTACAATCCCAGGTTTCTCCAGTGCCTGAGAAAACCTCCTCTGTAAATTATTAAAAAACTATTGCTGGTCAACATAAATGATGCTAAATTTTGGTTGGTTTCTAGTTGGTTTCCATATACAGGATTATCTAAAGTGATTTCTAGTTGGTATTCAGTATACAGGGATATCTGAGATTGCAGCAACAATTTCCAAGTTTTTACTCTCAGGACAAAAACGTTAACGAGTATATGCATGTCAGAAAAAAAATCTTAGAAGCATTTTAGGGTTACATATTTGTCCTTGGCTCAAGATAAGTTAACCTGTGTTAAGTTGAATCTCACTTTTGGGTGATTCTATAATAGACTATTATGAGGGAACACATAAAACTGCTTTTTGAAGCTGCACATTTAGATGGTGATAGATAATTCCGGATAAACTGTTTTTAGGGAATCATTATTTAACCTTTTACAGAGAAATCCTCAGTGAGTCTATTAGGTTCTCTGATTCTTCTTCCTTGGTAACTTCCTTTTGGACTTTAAACTGTGTCAGTTGACATGTTAATCCTTTTTTCTGCAGGGCAAACATTTGCAGTAAAGAGCGTCTATTGACTGTTATTATTACAGTTCATTAGATATTCCTAATGTATAATTGAATCAAGAATTGAGATATTTTACAACAAAAATATAAATGACACTGTAGGGTTTAATACTTTATCACTACTTGCTTATGATTTGTTATTTTAATTATTTTAATATCCTATTATATATTTTTAAAACTTAGACATGTAACTCTAGGCTGTCATTTCAAAGGGGAATGATCTCTTTAAGTTTGGTTTATTAAAGGTCATTCACAAAAGAGACATAAATCAGCTGGTGGATATTCAAAGCTACAAACTGTTCCCTGGTCCACAGAGGGTTAATTTATGGATTGTGTACAAATGTCTTAAGTCAGTGATCTATGGTTCAAAATTTCTGAAAATATTCCTTGAAAACAAAACTCTCCCTCATTTACTATTTGTTTTGCCTCTATCCAAGTTCCCTGGTCATAAGTAAATGGAAGAAAAAGACCTTCACAATGACATCTGTCTGGGACAATACTTTTCAGCCTTCTTGGAAATAGAGAATTTGATATGTGCCCATATCCATATTAGTAATGCAGCTCAAGGCAGTAATGTATCAGATATTCAGTAAGTATGTGAATTATAAGATTAGTATTAAACTGCTGAAATAAATACTGCCTTATATCTAATGATTTTACAGGAAGTTTCATCTACGTAAAGACTTTTTTTCCTACCATTACTTCCTATCATGGCAATATAAGTTCTACTCTAGGGGCCAATGAACTAAATCAAGACTAATGTTTTCCATTAGCAGATAGAAAGTATGTTATGTAAATAAACTCACTGGGTAAAACCAAATCTGGTTTAATACAGATCAGTTTCATGAGAACTCACTTTTCTGTATAGTAGCAGCATTTAAGGAGTTATATCACTTTAAAAATCTCCCCATCAATGCATGTTTTGTATCATTAAAATCTGCATGGGATGTTGTTCATGGCACAGAACACAGCACTTGTTACTCAACATAACTTGTACAAAGCTCACTACAGTTATGGTTCTGATCTGCAAGACGTACCAAACATCTGTTCTATTTCTTTCTCTCCCATTTCTATTCATTGAAAATAGAAACAAATAGACTCAAATTCCTGCCAGCATGACATGTGTATAACTGCAGTTTCTTGAGTGATATTTATACACTTGGTTTATTTTTCTGCAGAAGATTTTGCTTGAAATTTTGTAGAGTTTGCAGAACTCTGTTTAACTGGAGCACCTTCTCTGTGCAAACCATTTGAATTAGCATCCGTTCTGTTGACCTGTTCAGTACGTAAGACACCACAATGGATTCAGTGATAAGGTCACCTGAGACCAAGCAGAGTAGGAAGATGGTTGTGTGAATTCACAGATCATCACTTAAAGTGCTTCAGCTATGGGTAAGTACCCAGTTTTTTTTAGTTAAATATGCTCTCTGTGATTCAGATACATGGGTACATAGCAATTTTCTTATCTATAATAGGTCTGGTTCTCATAAGACAGGGGTGTCAAACTCACGTCATCACGGCAGCATCACGTGACGTATTGGGACTTTTCCCCCCTTCGCTAAACCGGGCGTGGGCGTGGCCACAGCGTGACACATCCAGCCTGTGGGCCAGGAGTTTGACAGCCCTGTCATCAGGCAATGAAAGAGAGAGCGGTTCTTCTAAAGGCAGCATCGAATTGGGAGCAAATATACAAGGTATGGGGTGAAGATTTACAGCTGAACCCCTCGGACTATCCAGCAGAACTCTGGCAGAGGAATATCTCAGAGATAAGCTGCTGATATTATTCTTGTCCATGTGGAGCCTAGTTATTTGACCAGCTCATGAGATTTTTTTTTGGGGGGGGGGGGGGGTGGAGGGGGTTAGAGAAAAAGACAGACCATCAAATAGACTTTGGAGGGAAAGAAAGAGAGAGAGAAAGAAAAAGAGAGAGAGAGAGAGAAAGAAAGAAAGGAAGGAAGGAAGGAAGGAAGGAAGGAAGGAAGGAAGGAAGGAAGGAAGGAAGGAAGGAAAGAAAGAAAGAAAGAAAAAAAGAAAGAAAGAAAGAAAGAAAGAAAGAAAGAAAGAAAGAAAGAAAGAAAGAAAGAAAGAAAGAAAGAGAGAAAGAGAGAGAGAGAGAGAGAGTCCTAAGGAAAAAAATGCTGTATGTCCTGGTAAAAAAAATGTCCTTAATGTGATAAGACATCCAAATAATAATGACATTCAGTGATCGGGAAAAATAGTGTCTTGATCTAAGAATTAGGCAGTGCATGAACAGCCAATAATGGCAAGTCCAAGATGCCACCTGGAGCCTGGCACTGATGGCTCTGCTGAGCAGGATGTGCTGGGGGTATAGACAAGGAGTGAAAGGCTTGATGTGAGAGTATCATAACGACCAAAGAGGCGAAGCACAATTTCTGCAGCTTCAAATTTGTATGCTGCTATACAAAGCTTTTGTACCCTGTCCAGTATATCCTCAGTCATATTGTTGAGTAAGTCTGTTCTCATCAAAGAGAAGGTACCTAATTCCAGCCCTGACTTCCAGTATCAGACATAGAACAGAACCAGACATAGCAAAGTAGAACTCCGAAAGTTTCCATAACTTTGGCTACTGACTCAGTTGCATGATGAATCACATCCGACTCCTACTTAGCAAAACATACTGGCTTTATCTGAAAAATAACATCTCAGCCTACACGGTGTAGCACTAAAAATGCTGAAACAGGACAGGGAGATGCAGATACAAAACCATCATTAGCAACTGGTTGACTATATGGGCCTATTGCTGCTCTCTCCCAGCCAAACTTACCTCACAAGATTACTATAATGAAAACATTGAAAAACAGTATGTTAGCTCCAGGAAGAAAGGTGGGATATAGTTCTATTAAATAAAAACAAAATAAATAAATAATTTACCAAACAACAAAATGTATTGTTTAATTCAAATGAAATCCAATTTGACTGCTTTAACTTTGATTTTCTTAGAGCTATAGTCCATTTGTCTTCCACAGCAGGTGGGCTATAGATATTTGCCCATCATTTAGATATATAATTGGAGTTTTCAGGTAAGATGTTGGATAACCATTTGTCTGAAGTGGTGTAGGGTTTCCTGCCTAAGCAAGGGGCTGGACTAGAAGACCTCCAAGATCCCTTCCAATTCTTCTATTCTATTCTATTCCATTCCATTCCATTCCATTATGGAATTATGTCCACAAAATTATGTCCACAATTGAGCCCAAAATTTATGTTGTTAAGTGAGAAGTTTGTTAAGTGAATTTTGCCCCATTTTACAATTTTTCTCCCCACATTTGTTAAGTGAATCACTGCAGTTCTTAAATTAGGAACACGGTTGTTAAATAAATCTATTTTCCCCACTGATTTTGCTTGTCAAAAGATTGCAAAAGGTGATCATATGACTCCGGGACACTGCAACCGTCATAAATGTGAGTCAGTTGTTAAGCATCCAAATGTAAATCATGTGGGCATGCAGATGCTGCAATGGTCATAAGTGTGAAAAATGGTCATAAGTCACCATTTTCAGTGTTGTTGTTGTAACTTCGAACAGTCACTAAATGAACTGTTGGAAGTCAAGAACTACCTGTACTTGGCTATCTATCTGGAAATGTTAGTATTCAATTAGCTATGGCTGTTCACATAATATGTTCACATAATATGTGCCTGAGCTGACTCAAATGGGATTTTAAATAAGGGGTTTTAGATTAGTTGGTTGGGGTACGAAAGTTTTAATTTATTTTAATCGGGGTTTTTAGATTTTTATTTGGGCAGCCTATAATTTAATTCTTTTTTAATCGTATTTATATCTGTGTTTTGTATGTATTTTAGTTGGCTGTTTACCACCCTGAGTCCTTTGGGAGAAGGGCTAAAATTATGCAATAAATAAATATATTAGCTAGGAATGTCCTTAACTTTGTTTGCTTTTTGTGTAATACCTATTTTTGCTATTCTGAAATTAATTGTGCTTAGTTTAGAAGATAAGATCAATTACTATTTCTTCATTATAGCTATGAAGAGAAATTAAGAGAGTCATCAGCAAGATGTACAAGAACAAAATTTTTCGGTGGCATTTTTTGGGAACAGGACAAGCAAGTAAACACACTAACTTAAAATCAAAGCCATGTCAATGCTAGGTTGTCAGAAGTAATAACTTGAGGTAATTCTAAACTATTTTGGTTTCAAATCTGCAAAATGGACCAGCTGTAGTTATCTTGAAAGCAAACCATAGGATGCAAGCCATATACTGTATATGAAAGTTACTGGAAATGAGAACCTGTCTAGAATAGAATAGAATAGAATAGAATAGAATAGAATAGAATAGAATAGAATAGAATAGAATAGAATAGAATAGAATAGAACAGAATTCTTTATTGGCCAAGTGTGACTGGACACACAAGGAATTTGTCTTGGTGCGAATGCTTTCAGTGTACATAAAAAAAGACACATTCATCAAGAGTCAAGAATCATCACGTACACTTAATAGTCATAGGGTACAATAAGCAATCAAATCATATTAGGAAACAGTCAGTATAAATCATAAGGATACAAGCGACAAAGTTACAGTCATACAGTCACAAGTGGGAGGGGATGGGTGATAAGGAGTGATGAGAAGACTAATAGTAATAGTAATGCAGACTTTGTAAATAGTTGGACAGTGTTGAGGGGATTATTTGTTTAGCAGAGTGATGGTGCTCAGGAAAAAACTGTCCTTGTGTCTAGTTATATGGTGTGCAGTGCTCTATAGCGTTGTTTTGAGGGTAGAAGTTGAAACAGTTTATGTCTGTGATGTGAGGGGTCTGTAAATATTTTCACAGCCCTCTTTTTGATTCATGGAGTATACAGGTCCTCGACTGAAGGCAGGTTGGTAGTAATTGTTTTTTCTGCAGTCCTAATTACTCTCTGGAGTCTGTGTCTGTCTTGTTGGATTGCAGAACTGAATCAGACAGTTATAGAGGTGCAGATGACAGACTCAATAATTTCTCTGTAGAACTGTATCAACAGCTCCTTGGGCAGTTTGAACTTTCAGAGTTGGTGCAGAAAGAACATTCTTTGTTGTGCTTTTTTGATGACATTTTTGATGTTAGGTGTCCATTTTAGGTCTTGTTATATGATAGAACCTAGAAATTTGAAGGTCTCTACTGTTGATAATTTGTTGTCTACTATTGTAAGAGGTGGTAGTATGGGAGGGTTTCTTCTAAAGTCTACCACCATTTCTATAGTTTTGAGTGTGCTCAGTTATTGGAGATGAGAACCTGTCTAGTTTCATGAACAAGCATTCATACAGTATAGGTTTTATCATAAAATATAAATATATAATCCATATCACCCATAGCGTCCAGATACAATTATTAGTTATCATTGAACATATAGCAATTATGAACAATTAGTTAAGGAAGTACCACTCCTGAGTGGTAGAACACATGTTCTGCATTCAAACGATTCCAAAATAACTTCCTGTTATCTCAAAGTACAGCTTACAAAGATCAGTCTGAACTCTTAGAATTTCAATATCTAGGTACTGAGAGCAGGCAGCCATCAGTTAATTTTAAGGAAGATATATTTAGTCAGCTTTCTGTAACCTAACACTCTGAAGGTATGCTAAATTTCAGCTGCCATTATCCCCAAGTCTATATAATACTGGGTGAAGAGTCTGAGAGTTTTGAGTTTTGAATTCACCAGATTGGAGCAGTAATCATTAGTTAACACTGGCTGGATCTTGTCCGAAAAGGATCATAATATGTACCATTCAACTATTAGAAGATTGGACAACTTTATTCTAGGGAGCCCTTGGTTTATTGCATTATTTAAATTTATATACAAGCTTTATTTTGTCAGCTTTGGTTCACATTGAACATTTACAATCAAGGAGTGTGTTACATTTCTTTTTTCCTTAAAAGCTGACTACAAAAAAAAAATGAAGACAAGTTATATCACAGAGCATGAACTACATTACTGATTTCTGTCATTTCAAACTGAGAGTGATCAAAGATATTTCATTCCTTTCTATTAGCTGTTTCTGAGAGAGACTGCTGACTGGCACTCAAGCATTTACTGCAGAAGTAGAAGCAATCATGTTCAAATTTATTACTTTTCTCTTAATAAAAACAGCATTAAAAACTATCATGTAGAAAGCTGAATGCTCTCAAGGGGAGATTTAGCTTCTGTTTATATCCTGAATGGGTGGGAAATATATTCCAGTAAGGAGTTTAGTATTCAGAGCAAGATCGGATGAAGGAATATACACGCTCACAATTGTAATTGACAATACTAACTCAAGTCAACTCTTGTAGCTCTTTAGAAAAAGTTATGTGAATTATTGGGAGAGACATGTTAACATTCTCTCTTAGCAGAAATGTAGTTACATATTCATTTTCTAATATTGCTCATATTATTATCATTTTATCTGAGCCTGAAATACAGGCTTTAAAATAATATAGCAAAGGGTACCTTCTACCTTACTTGAAGCAGTTCCTTTTAGCTCAGGTTCACCAGATGCAGCTATTTTCATTGTGGCTTAATATGAATGAACATTTTTAACAACTGATCCAGGACTGTCTCTTCATGAAAAATGCCCTTGTTGCTGGCAGGACAAGGCCAAAGATTCATTTCTTTCTCTCTACTCTCCCACTTACATTTCCTATGTCCCCCCTAAAAAAATCTTTGGAATTCAATTTTACCATTTGAACCCATATAGTCAGAAGTAGGTGTTCCCAAATTCAATCCAAAGGTTCCTCTTAGCTAAAAAACAGTGAACAAGTAACTTCTGAAAGTGATTACAAAAGGAAGGTTGCAAACCCTGTATTCTTAAAGGCACTTTGTCTTCCAGAGTTTCTTTGTGAGGAGCAACTGTATGGAGCATTTGTGGATGATCTCAAGTCATCTCTTTGTCCAGAGAGGAATTATGAAGGCAATTTACTCACTGGCTCTTCATTCTGCTATGGTCACTGGCTAGACTTTTAATGCAGTTTAATTTGGTTTAGTTTCAGCTTTAGCTTTCAGTTCACCATTATTTCTCAGAAGTCCTTTTGTGTGTGTGTTCTCTATGGATTAGTATCATATTACAGAAACTCAGTGAAGTAGGTTTATCCCCCCCCCCCAAAAAAAAGCTGTCTTTTTCATAAATTCCCAGGACTTGTCACAAAATGGACAAAATGTTTTAGAACAGGAATCAAGTTAGCATACTTTGTACTGAACCAGACCCCTGGCTCATTTAGCTCAATACTGTCTACATCCGTTGCCAACAACTATCCAGATTTCAGAGTGGAGTTTTTTTCTAGTCATTCTTAGAATAACCAATGTGGAGGATAATATTGTTGAGTCTTGCCTTTCTCTTCGTTGTGGAAATTTTGATCTATATTCTGTGAAATGTCACAGCAGATTCAGTGTGGAATATCTTCTACAATAAAGAAAAATGGCTAGACATATCTGCATTTTGGAGCTTGGTAGACATTCATATTGCTCAACAGTGAGCATAATATATGTTTGCATTATTTACACATGTAACTGCAAGTTTGCTTTAAGGGAACTGCATATTTTGTGCTGGACACACATTTATTTCTTTTGTTAAAGCCAGGACTACCAGATCTGGGCTGCAAAATCTTGATAACAGAAAATGGTTTCCTGTATCTCTTTGTTGGCATCTCGTGGTAATCCAGATTTGTATAGTCTGGATCTCTAAAATATTCTCATATTCATATTGGCTAGGGTTCTCATCACAAAGCAATCTGGGCACTAGGATTGCCAAAATAGGTAATTTAGTATACTGGGTTTTTCCCTCCTTTCCCCGTCTCTTCTCTTTCAGTTGGCACTCTAGACCAGGCGTGTCAAACAGGTTGTCACAGCATCGTCACATGACATAGTCACATATCGTGACTTTTTTCCTCTTTGCTAAACTGGGCATGGGCGTGGCTAGCACGTGATGCATCTGGCCGGCGAACTGCAAGTTTGACACCCCTGCTCTAGAGTAACCCTTGTTTAATAATACTGTATGTGAATGTACTCATTTATAAATTAGGGTGTCAATTTGTTATAGCACTACAAATGTACGGAAATCAATACTACAACTTTTAGAGGCTTTTGTTCTTTATGAGTTTAATGAGGAGGAGAAAAAAACGAAAATGAATTAGAAATCCTTCTGAGCAAAGAGAGATGTTGAAACATATTAGTTTGGATCCAACAAGGTCCCAGCAATAGCAGCAGTCATCTGCTGATATAGCAGTAGTTCAATTCTCCCCCACTGATGATACATCTGTAGCTGATTCACACAGAATCTAACACTATTCCATATGGTACCAAGGTCTATCAGGAACACTTTTTCAAAGGATGCAGAGACAGTAACAAGAAGGTGTTGAAAAAGCTTTTTTTTTTTGCAAGCAAAATACCATTAAACTGCCAAATGAGTCTCAGTCTCTCTCTTGCCCTCCCTCCCTCTCGTACTACTAACTAATGAAAAATTACTTCTGGCATAAGCTTCAACTGCATCAACAGACTCCTTTTCAAGTATTAATTCTATTTTCGGTGTACATATCCCAGGTAGTTTCCCAGATCATGATTTCATTGTTCACAGTATGTCCCAAATACTTTTTCCCCTGAGATCAAGGATTTGGTTATACTAACAATTAAAAATGATAATGATTTAAAGATCTAAATAATGGAATTTATTTCAGATAAAATTTATTATTGACCCAAGATGTGCCAGTATGCTATGGTAATTATATCTGTATATTGATTGTATTAAATCTTCAGCATACTTTCATCCTAAGACACATAACAACTAATTTCATCAGTGAATTTGTAAAACATAAGATTATTCATTTCAAAATAGAAGTAAACATCAAGTAAAATTTGGCCTGAATTTATTATGAAGTTTATAATATTGCAGTAGAAATTAAAATGTGTCTTCAATATGATGCATAACAAACCCAGAAATATATTGCTAACGCCATGGTGAAAACTGCAGTGCAATTTAGCTAAATGGAGTGCTTAAAATTTAATGTTTATTTGATGGGATTAATTTTGGAAAAAACCACAATTCAGTCTTAGAGATAATTATTAATCAAAACTAGTTTGAATTAAAATACAATAAACTGCTAATATAGATGTAGTCATTCTCTCAGTAAATCTAAGATCATAAGGCAACATTTGGATATCAGAATGGTTATAAACATAATATAACCCTCCAGAAAATGAGATCTATTCTTCTTTGTTGAGATCTTCAATAACACAAGAAGCTTTCATTTAAAAAAATTCACACAATATGTTCTACTGAGCGTCCAAAGCTCACAAAATATTTATCTCTATGCAGGCAGAAGAATATGAGAAATAGTCAATATTGATGGGCTTCCTGAAATTTCACCCCAAATGGCCTGCAATAATGATGAATAGCTACGCTTTGTCCATAGAAAGGGGGCATTGAAATTCTAGTTTTTATTTGAAAAATCTATTAAAAGCCTGTGTACATTCAGCCTCTATTCGAATTTTAAATCACAAATCTTATTTCTCTATGCAGCAGTAGATCAGAGACTGGAAGACTGTGATTTCACTCCCAAAGCACAAAGCCAGCTGGGTGAACCTTGGGCCAGTCTTTCTCCCTCTCTCAGCCTTAGGAAGAAGTCAAGAGCAAACATCTTTTGAAAATCTTGCCAAGAAGAAAATTGCATAAACTTCTCCAAGCAGGAGTCAAGACTAACTCAAAAGTATCCCTCTACAGATCATAGGACATTCCCAACAAAAATTATAACGTTGATTTATGGTTTTGTTCCTTTTCCACAGTAAATGATAAAAAAGACCCTACAGATTTAAAATATCCTCATGAAAAATATACTCAATTAATTGGATTATGTTATGCATTTGTATATAAATGAGAATAATTGGTTTAATTAAAACTAGTATTTGTTTCTTTTCTTTTGCTTCCACACACTGATACCATGTGTAGTTTTAAAATTAATGGCAAAATATAGCAAGACGCTAAGGATGCAATTATTGCTTTTTTATTTCTGAACATTTAACTTCACAATCAAATTTACTTATTATTAAACCAAATTAGCCATATATTACAGATTCTTAAATTGACATGGCCATTTATGATACATCAGTATTTTCTACCAGCTTCACTCATAATGGAATTTTTGGCTAGACCTACCACATGTACATTACATTCAAGCATCATGACAAGCCAAAATCCCCCTCCTACCAATTAGCATTGCCAAAAAACCACAGATGGCCCTATGTACGATTTGCTAGCTTATCATACAAACCAGAGTGCTCCATTTGGAACAAGCCAGAGAAAAAAAGCTATGCAAGAGGTCAGAACAATGTCTTTCAAACACAACCATGTCTATATCCAAAGTATCTTCACAAACAGAATACCCTTTCTGTGGATACAGCTGATACTGTTGTCTCTATAATCAGAAACTTCTCAATGCTGCCAGTTTGCTTTACAAATGAAATGGTTTATTGGATTCTATGCAGAAGGAAGTGCTGTTTGCATAAATCAATGCTATTTATGTAAACAAACAGTTTATTTTGTAAGCAACATATTTATGTCTTTAGAAATATGTAAAGTTAGCATATGGAAATTCATCCACTCTATAAGTAGTACATCTGTGTAATTGGTTATTTTTAAACAACTAATGCCTAACAAAACAATACTGCCTCATATTGATCAGTTGAAGCTATTCTATATATATGAAATGCTATGTTCCATAAAACATTTTTACTTTATCATCCAATTTTTAAAATTGTGATGTATACCATTCAGGAGGATTAATCCAAGAAGCACCATTTTTATATCGATGGGGTGCAGGCCACTAAGTAGTGTTCAACTCACTTTGAATGCAAGTCACTTGAGTGGAACGAACCCCATTTGATTTTGAAACGGTTCTATCAAGTTTATAACAACAATTCAAATCACTTTGCAAATGATTCATGCTTTGAATGCAATGTGATTTCAAAACTTTTTATATATAGTAAACTTTTAGAAGAAAATATCCTTCTGGGTTCAGTTCCAACTGGGGAAAAAGACACTGGAAATATGGAGGCTGTTTGGAAAGATGGTGTAATGGTGGACAGGATCACATGCCTTGGAGCTCCTGAATGAAAAAGGGAAGAGATGCTGAGAGTCCCTGAGTTTTATGCCCTCTGTTGGGATTTGAATTCGAGCTTGTATTCTGATTGGTTGTCTGACTCCCATGGGGCCATGCAGGGGCAACTTTGTAGGCTGTCTTGAGTCCCAGGCTTGGTTGAACCTTGCTGGATGATAATATAATGAAAGGACTTTGGGATTCCTATTATGGATCTGCCTGAAGGAGGTAGATCTTTGTTATGTAGAATAGACTGGCCCAGGCCTTAATGGCCCATTAGCAAAGGTAGGGAGGCTGAGTTTCTACTTCTCTTTTAGGGGAAATATTCTGGCTTTTTAATATATACTCAAATATTTCATTTCTCTAGGAGAGCGGTGAGTTTTAACTTCCAACAAAACTATACATTTTCTCAGGAGATAATGAATTTGACATCCCTGTTTACACTTTTAAATTACACATTAATTTAGCTGTGCACAATGAAAAGACAATAAAATAGAATTCCAGAACTGTTAATAGTAATTTTAGTTAGACCAAAAAATTTTGAAATTGTCACTTTCTAAACATGATCTTCATATGTTACTATGAAAAGGGTATGCGAATGGCAAGAACTGAGAAAAGTCATAATAAGATTTAAAATTGCAGATGCAATCTATTTTGCTTGCAACAACTGCATGCAATTTATAACTGACATTTCAATAGATTCACTCAACAGTGATATATTTATATGGTATCGCAAAAAGGTACATTGTGACAAGATTAGCAACATTCTTAAAGTAATGATTATTTAAGAATCATAGTGTTACCTAAGGCAATTACCATGCACACTTTTAACATCTACTGGGAAAGATCTGAAGGGAAAATAATTGACTTCTCTAATTTTACCCTTGATAATTATAAAATAGCTCTGCATTTCATTATAAGCCAACATTTTCACATGTAATTGTCAGCCTTGATAGAAACAAGATAAATGCTTTGCAGAAAAGCTCTGTCAATTAGCTATAAGATCATGATACAATTAATTTTGGACTTACAGTGCAAAGTAACACTAGGAATCTTAGATACATATACTATACTATTTGCATCAATAATCAATAAACACATCTGTGCTTATTTGCTCTCTGTAAATTGTCATGGCTAGCCTGAATTCACATGACATCATGACTGTAATGAATTCACAAATAATTTAAATTTATTGGTTAACCTTGTTAACAGATTGCAAAATATAGGGATCAGACATGGTATAGTAAGATTTTAAAGTTCAGAAAACTGCATGAAGAACTTTCATGAATTTATCCTGCAAGTTTTCTCCAAGTACCATAAAAAAGCAGCTTACAACATCTTTAAGATACAAGTATTTTATTAACAAGTATTTTATTTACAGTCAGACATGGATTAACAGCCATTTTAAAGGTAAATTCCAACGTGAGCAATTCATAATAATGAACAAAAAATGATAAGATGTGTTCTTTGCCTCCTATGTGCAAAGACTAATGCAGATTCTATTTTTCTATACTTGTCTATACAAGTAATCCTCAACTTACAACCACAATTGAGCCCAAAATTTATGTTGCTAAGTGAGAAATTTGTTAAGTGAGTTTTGCCCTATTTTATCATTTTTCCTGCCACATTTCTTAAGTGAATCACTGGAATTGTTAAAATTAGTAACACAGTTGTTAAGCAAATCTGGCTTCCCCATTGACTTTGCTTGCCAGAAGGTTGCAAAAGGGTATCATGGAATCCCAGGACTCTGAAGCAGTGAATAAATGTGAGTCAGTTGCCAAGCATACAAATGTGAATCATGGAACCATGAGGATGATGCAACAGTCCTAAGCGTGAAAAATGGTCATAAGTCACTTTTTTCAGTAATGTTGTAACTTCAAATGGTCACTGAGTGAACTGTTGAAAGTCGAGGATTACTGTAATATATAATATGCCTATAAAATTTTCTTAACTGGGGACAGCATGGTATCAGTTTTTATCTCTAACAGGTCCCCAAATTAAGACTAATGTTCTGCAATAATTATAAATAATGGAAAGGCAAGCAGAATGCAGAAAAGATGTTAGAGGAGCATTAAAAGGTAATAAGTGTAACTTGTAGATTTATGACTAACTGATATGTTATATAAATACTTAAAAATCTGCGTCTAGTTTCACAATTTCTTAATCCTTGGGATAGTATAATTTGAATTCTGTCATACATACACACACACACACACACACACACACACACACACATATACATATACACAGACGAACCCAATACACAAGCCTGATGATGGCAGATGAGATTCTGCCGAAATGTCACTACAACTTTAAAAGCACAACTATAATGACATGGGAAAATATCCGAACAAAGCTGAATACCATACATACATATATATATACATACATACATATATACATACATAAAACATATATTATATTTTATTATTGTATTAATCTATTTTTTGAAATAGCATGTAGTTTAAAATAGCTTGAGAGTTGGTAGCAACTGAAGTATAATAAACCTAAGTAATTAAGAAAGTAAATAAATAAAATTAAGTTAATATAACCAGCTGCATGAATACCTTACATGGCAAAAAAATAACAGAGGAAGAACTTTTGGCCTTTAAAAACATAATTGTACAAGACATGCAAAAAATAAAAAGGTATCTTTTTAAATATCAAATCAATCTATCAAGCATTTTACAGTTTATATTTCATCAATTTTTTAAGACAGGAGAGAATGAGCTGGTACAAACACTGATTCCACTTAGGTTATATACTATAGAAGTCTGTTAAGCTTTTATTTGTCTAAAGTAGGAACAAAATGATAATATGTTTTGGCATAACTTTCAGAACAAGAAGCTTAATTAGTTGAGAAGTCACATAATTCTGTAGGTCACTGTGTTTTAAATCTGAACTGTGGCAAGCTAAAAATAATTACATCTATTTGCATAGAAATAGTATTTGATACAGAATAACATAAAGCAATTCTACGTTATTGAAATCTATGGCTATTCTTCTAATTTTAAAAACAGATTTGGTAAAAGAGCCAATTCACAAAATACATGTTTGACAGACATGCAAAGAATATGTTTATAGACTATAACTTGGCTATATTGAATGAAATAGGTAGCATGGCCTGTGATTCCTGTGATAATTCTTGTTATAAAAATCCTATTCTACTAATGAATATTGCTGCCAGCCTATCAGTGTTCACTTGTTCCACATGTTTATATTTTTTCATGTTTTGAAAAGATGCTCAATGAATCAAAACTGCTATAATTCATTTACCTTTAATTCATTCTTTTTGCAAGGACAGATCTTCCTGCTAACCTCACTAGTAGTGATTCTTCGGGAATCCGTATGAGAAAGAATTTCAAAGTACACATTTTATATATTTAGTTCATCTGACATAGCTGATACTTCATATCTAGTAAAATTTCAGATGGGGAGAGGGGGATGTATGTACAATGTAAAGTGACACTGAATGCCTCAAAGCACTAAGATTTCTACAAAATAAGCTCACAAAAAGCAGCAATTGAGCAGTTTTTCAAAATAAAATGAATATAAAAATGCTCTCATTTAAAATAACAGAAATCACATTACCTTAGTATTTTGCAGCCGAGCAAGACTTGTACAGGCATTTGCTAGAAGAAAATCACCACTCAGGACAGCCATTTTATTTCCAAATTGCATATCTTTCAATGCTCCATCTGAGGATGTCAGTTCACTGATGTTTACTATTCCACGATGCACAAGGAAAGCTGTGTGGATCAACTCTGTGATCTCTGCAAGAGTTCGTTGGCTTTAAAGTAAAGATCAGACGTAATACAATTAGTTGCAGAACTATTGCATGAGTCACAGATATTATTTAAAAAAAAAAAACAATTTTGAGCACAACTGGGTATTTTATTGTTGAAAGAAATATCCTTCTGGGTTCAGTTCCAAGTGGGGAAAAAAGACACTGGAAACATGGAGTCTATTGGAAAAATGGTTTAATGGTGGACAGCAGGACTACATGGCTTGGAGCTCCAAAGTGAAAAAGGAAGGATGATCACATACTTCAAGGTAAGAAGGTCAAGAAAGGAAGGCCAAGATGCTGAGAGACCCTTATATAATCTCTGTTGGGCCCCACCTTAGTGTTTCCTGTTCCTGTGCAAGAAATGTATCCCATTGGCTGTCAGACTCCCAGCCTTAACTTTGTAGGCTTGGTCTGGACCACATGGCTTCACCTGAGTGCTGGCTGATACAATCTTCCCAGGCCAGGTGGTGAGAGGGGTAGACCCTTTATTATGCAGAATACTCTGGCCTAGGCCTTAATGG
The DNA here is from genome assembly GCA_023653725.1 of Bungarus multicinctus. Lineage (NCBI taxonomy): Eukaryota > Metazoa > Chordata > Lepidosauria > Squamata > Elapidae > Bungarus > Bungarus multicinctus. Next base: position 101,988,498 of record CM042836.1, on the reverse strand, counting down.
CCCATTAGCAAAGGTGGGGGGGCTGAGTTTCTGCTTCTCTGAGTTTCTACTTTACTCTTTTTTAGGGGAAATATTCTGTCTTTTTAATATTTCCCAGGTTATTTCATTTTTCTAGGAGAGGGGTCGGTTCTTACATTATCATGCAAATGTAACATTCACTCTGTTTGGACCTATTTGGCCAATGATCAATTTTGATTACAGTTTCTATCTGAAGCAGAATATTTATTTCTTGGAAAACTTGAAAGAGTTTAAAATGTGAATCCTTCCACTGTTCTTCAAATGTAAGAAAAAAAAGTGAAGGATATAAATTGACCAAAATAGTCTTACGGGCATATCATCATTTTGTATCCTATTTCAGCAGCAGTTGTATTGATTCAATAGCTAGGCTAGCATTGCCACATATCACATTATGGAGGTACACATGGTGGCACGGAACGCAAACATTCTAATCATTGTCAAACTTCGCTGTCTTCCAGAATGAAATAGAAATACAAGTCATTCATATTCTAGAACAGAAAACTGCATTCTGCTCTAATCCAAGGTTTAAGGAAGGGTTAATATATTCTACTGTTGATGTGAATGAGAGGGAAAAGACAGAGACTAATAAGGCTCCTGCTGTCATTGTCAGGGCAGTCCTCCCAGGAAAATGTCCATATCAATTCAACTTATCAGATGGACAGCTGATCAACATTAAACAGATTTGCTCTGGGCAGATTGAGCTGAATACCTGCCATGAATCACAATGAGAGCCCTCTGGTCTCAGCAACTGAGATCTGCCATTTCTGACTTCGGAAGATCCAAGGGCATATGGAGATCTCTAGTGATGAGGACATAAAGCTGCAGCTTCCTCAACAGATAGCTTGTTTTTCCCAAAGGTATATATTAATATCCTGAGGAGAACAGGTTCTTTTTTTTAACCTGAAACACCACCTTTCGTTATCCAACCCAAATTACTACTGTCCTTTTTCTTCCCCTATTAAGCTTTTAATGAAGACATTTTTTTCATTGTTCAGCTCGTCATACAAAACTTCAACAATACATAAATGTAATATTTTCTAACTCTCCCTTTCTATTTTACCCTTCCTTTCCATTTACTCTCCAAATAGCATCTATAACATTTAGCTAGCCACATTAGAATTCAGGTTCCTTTATTTTTAATTGAAATAGCATAGAATTCTGGTACAGTGAGAAATTATTAAATAGCCGTAGGCAATTCCCAAGGATTTGAACATCTCCTAGAGAACATCAGATTTTTTTTCCAGCAGTTCAGTTCAGATTAATGTTTAAAGGAAAACATTTCCATATAAATTCTAGAGCATTCAAACATTTAATACATCCACCTCCAAATTAATTATAAAACAATGACTTTTAAAATCACAAATATTAAAGTACGGTACAAAACATGTAGACTGAGAGAATTTTATTTATTTAATCAAGGAAGGCTAAGTATTTATAGTATAAATACTTATAAATACTAAGTATATATAAATATATACAGTATTTATAGAGCTTTTAAATGCATAATTTGCAAGCCAATTCTACGGAACATGTGTAGAAAATAATTAAGCAACTCCTCTTTCTCAATCACACTGCCCAGTAATTGGAGAGCTGAAGGCAAAAACACCCAATACAAGACACAATTATTTCACAAGTGTCATGACATCATTGCGCAAATGATGTAAATTAGATATCATTTGCATTGTGTTATGAGAGACATGATGGCTCTTTTCCCTTTATGCAATCCACAAATACCCATGGTTGAAGGCAATATGTTCTAGCCTACCTTGAAGGCTAGAAATCCAAAGTCACACTCTCTCTCTCCCTCTCCATCCCCTCTCACAGAAAGGGAGGGAGAGGGAGAGGGAGAGAAAGAAAATGCTCTTTGGAAAGGCATAATAGCAAAGGAAAGTCCAAGGAAAGCTTTAGGATGTTATATGGAATTGACTCTTTTCTTCTACCTTCTATTTTTTTTATTATTTATTAAACAAATTTATATAGCTGCCCAACTTACACATAGGGCAGAGTTTCTACAAGTCTACAATATCTTCAAGTTTACAATTCTGGACATTGGTTGTAAAAGAGAAGAAAAAATAGGTTATAAAAAAACTAGGAATAAAATGTTTAATCCAAGACAAGCTTTGCTGAGTTCATTAAGGCGTTCATAATTAATACACAAACATAATATTGCAATCTTATCAAATTATTTCTTCACAAATAAATAATGAAGATAATCACAAAGAAAATATTGTAGATTGAAGTTAACGCATGGCACTAAGAAGTAACATTAAGAAATATTGCCTAAACCAAGAGTGGTCAAGAATAGCCATCTGATTGACAAAGTGGGGACTATCATCCTTTTTTTCAGTATCAGTATTTAATCCTGGAACATATTTAAAGGAAGAAACGTGAGAGAGAGCAGTGGTTCCTTTCTTCGCCACTAAACAGTCAAGATACTGTTCATACATTTTTAGAACAAAGCTACTAATTCAATCACTCTTATGCAGCCTTTTGCCTCTTGCACTGATTTCATTTCAAAATTAATAACTGTCAAATATTTTCACTCCATTCCAATGTAGAATAAACAGCTCCGTACTGATCCCCATCAAATCATTCCTAAACATTATTTCCATAGGCAACAGCATTTGCCTGGTATCCTGCTATACAATAAGTGTGATTTAATATTTGTAAACAGAGACTCCAAAAAATGGTACGTTGAAGAAACATGGCAAGAAAATTTAAACACAAATGAAGTCATAGCTAATTCTCAAATTTAAAACTATTGGCCATGACAAAAAAAAGTTGTAAAATCAAGTGTGACTCATTTAACAACCACTTTTTGCTTAACAAAAGAAATTCTGGTCTCAACTGGGATTGTAAGTGGAGGACTACCTATATATAAAATCAAATAATGCAGTTCTTAGTGGAAGTAATATATCATGATAAAAAGGAGAGCAATAACTCATTTAGGCAAAATATTTACGATTCCTCTGTTTATTAAAAAGTTTTCAAGCTAAAGCCTGATGTTACTGGAAATTACATGAAAATAATTCATACTTATTAAAATTTATGTCCACTTAATCACTGTTATGACCTAGTTGAGTTTGTGTGTATGGAGAGTGGAAGCCAGTGATGGACCTGGCCGAACATAAGGCATCGCGACCTTAGGTGAGGTGAGACCGGCGGAGGAGCCTGGAAGAGCCAGCAACCCAAGTGCTGCTAGCTAGTTCGCCTCCCCCCCTCCTGAAGTGCACCAAGAACAAAATGAATTAGCAATCTAAGCTGTCAGCACTGCATTGTGTCTAGCATGTGTAGATTTCACTGACATGTATGCCATCCGCTAAATAAATAAAAAATTGTAATGACCAGAAGCATACATAGTCATCCAAGTGCAGTTTCACTACCAATTGCAAACATGGACGTTTTCTGTCCTTTGCTTTCTATGACATGCTTAGTGGAGATTCCTTGCCATCCATGTTCAGATGCAATAAGTTATTTAATGAACTTTTCAAAAGGCAAACAGCTGAACCGGGGCATTTGTATCAAAGCCAGGGGTTTTTATTATTAATACTGTAAAGGAAACTGCTAGATATTTTACTATATTTAAGGTATGCCTGCTATTAGATAATGTAATTTAACAAAGAAAGTTAGTAATAGAAAAGCTGGACTAAGTTAACCAGAAATTCTTCAACCTTTTTGCAAAACAAAATTCTACTGAGTGGATTCTCATTTTGTGCAAAAGATTATTGATTCCTTCTTTCTGCTGGCAAACTTCCACACCTGGTTCAAAAAATATTACAAAGGATGGTCAGAGTTGCTGTCTTAATTATGTCTGCTGCACTGGCAGATAGCCACACTTATATATCCTTGTGAAAAATAACATATGAAAATAAAATGAATGAATGAAAAAAACCAGAGATTGTGGGCCTGGGATAATGATAGACATGAGAATATGCAAGTCTGATGGAGAAAACAAGGTTCTAGTACTTAATGCAGCCACTTGCAAACAGATGGCTACAAGGAAAGCGGGAAAAGCCCTAATCCAGCATGGCCAAGGTAATGCAGCAGATGGTTGGCAGAGATGCCTCTAAATACTATCAGCATCACCTGTCTGGGCTAGATTTATTCCCAACACACACTCCCAAAATACAATCCTCATTTTCAGAACTAACAGATCAGACCATCTGTTCTTGAAGAAAGATGGTGAGGAATTGCGCGGGTGGATCCCCATAGGTGGTTCTTAGTTGTGTAGGTGGCTTTTATCTGCATATATGGATACTGATGGAATCTGATGTAGACCTTCATTCTACTTCTCATGAGTCGCAACACTGACCATCTATAAATCTCTTGTTATGTTTTCCAAGTCCTTTACACAAGTCCTAACCAGGCAAGTCACATTTATTAAAAACAGCATGTCAAATAGTTCACAATTATAGACTATATCAATATATATTATGCCAGATGGTAATGAGCCGTCTACAAGGACCTATCCATCCAAAATAATCATACAGATTTCTACAGCATTGTTCAAGAGGTTATGGTTTATTACACAGTACTCATTAGACTGCCACCATTAGCAATTTTTTCTTCATTTGTATCTCATTTAAGATTCTACTTTCACAAGCAAATTCAAATTAGTACACAAGGTTAAAACCATTATGGTCAGGAATAAAATTATCCTGTCTTTTTATGATATAGCAACAGTGGATCAAAGCTCTCTAGTCTAGCACATTTTAAAGAACTAGTCAACTGAGTTTTAAGTACAATAGAAATATATTGACCATATATTATGTCAGATAACTTAAAAATGAGTTAATAGTCAGATTGTTCTAAATACACATATTTTAAACTAGCAAAAACTCAAAAAAGTCATGTTTATTTTTTGCTATTATTGTTTGAATACATTCACAGAAAACTAAAAAGAAAAAATTAGTGCAGATAAGACAGTATCCTATCTTTATTGGTGGAAGGAGATGATTGAAAGAATTGTAGCTTTAGGGACTGTTGAATTTGGCACTCCTGCTTTTATATAGGTGTTTCACTTTTATAGGTAGTAATAGTGGTAAGATTATCTTTTACTAGTAAACAAAGAATCCAGACAGAGTACAAGTAAGGAAATACCAAACACAATAAAGAAACTCTGGCACCAATAAAAATGAATTGATGTTTACGGCACGTCCTTTCAGAGACTGTCCTTAATCTTTCAAATAATATAATACTTAGTTTTGTTGAAATTGTCCACTACTCTGGGGGTGGGAAATTTCAATTGAATGAAATTGCAACTTTCATTCAAAGCACCATACATTTAGGTATTGTATGGCTATTAATATTTTCTCTTTTTTATCTATTTGGAAATTTCTTTTATTCATAATGTGTAATTCATGAAAATTGCTAACTATCAAAAAAAGTCAGTATGACATATGTGTTGCAATGTGAGACCTGTTTTTCTTGGATCAGCTTTGACAATGAAATACTTGAAAGGAAATAAAATGCTCATATTTAAGGAATCAAGACCTTCCTTTGTATCCAAAAAAGCTTTCAATAGAATATTGTCTTTAAAGAACAACTTATATTATCGGGCTCATGTATTTCCACAGCTGGAGTCTTAAAAGGCTTTCAGTTTTTATTTATTTTATTATGAATGCTTTTATGCCACTTCAATGATCTAATTCTAAATGGCCTACAGCACAACATACCATAGAATATGACAGAATAATTCAAAAATATCAACGTTATCAAATAATAATACTATTGAAGAGAGCCATGATATCTAAACTGCAAAACTGCAAATGATTGCCTAAATAGTAGAAAAGAAATAACAGGGAAATCAACTCTTTGCTTCCATCTGGTGATTGTTTAGATTTTTGCAGTCCAGATATGGTAGCCCTAATGTTGAAAATAGTAGTAAAATGTTCCTGAGAAAATAGTCCCTGGGCACCATTTACCAGAAATATGAACAGCTGATGCAATAGTTTGCCATTCTGCAAATTGCTAAAGTTTGCAAACTGGTGAAAAAGATGAATCTGGAAATCAGTAATTTAGTGCCAGAAGATACCTAGCTTTTAATAGTGGTTTTTTTTTTAAAGCAAAGGTTAAAAAGTATGCTAGCATGCTCCAAAGCAAAAAATGTTCCTCATCTTTATTTTCAAAAATATCCTTGGATTCTACTGAGGCCCACTGGCGTAGTTAGAAAGTAAAACCTACACTTCGTTGTAGATGGGGCAACCTGCATTGTTGACAGTGAGTTCCAGGCAAGGCCTTTTTAGAACATGGTATCAAGAAAATTGTGCAGCTCTGCATTCTGATGAATTGAGAGTTCTACAATTGGCAGACCAACTGTGGAAACCATTTTCTGAAAGGACAACCACTTCCCCCACACACTTTCCACGGCAGCTATTTTCTTTGATTTACCTGGGATAAGCTATCAGCATGTCAAATGTACCCATTGATCCCAAAAGTCAGGGACTCCTGTGATAATCAGGGACCAACTTTTCCAAACAGCAAGTTCAACAAATTTAACAAAGCTGACACAAACAAAATTCATAACAAAGGTTGTGCTTTATGGTGCTTAAAACAAAGCGAATGCCATCGCAGGCACCAGATCTTGTCTTTGGTGAACTCCTTAGCTGTGATAGTCCCAACGTGATCGTTCTCATGAAAACAAAAAAATTAAACAACTAGCAACTACATTTGTAAGTATTTGGAAATCAGGTTGCAACCTTGCAGAATTTATTATTTTGTGTGTGTGATAATTGTTTATATCATTTATTTGGAGGGAGGGCATTCTGCTTTAGGCTCAAACTTAAGCAATTCAGTAAAGTTTATATGCAATGACTGCATTAGATTAACTGAATGAAAGTAAACAGATTCCCATTAATATGCATTGCCAATTATGTACAGACACTACCAAGCCTGTGAACAGATGCTCATCTGTCCAAGTGTTTCCCCGAAATATTTCCACACAGCTTTTTAAAATACATAACTACATCAATGTAACTGAAAAGTGATAATACCAATGGATTCAGTCCTAACAATGCATGAGCAGAAATATATTTCTGGATTTAAAGTGGCAGTTGTTTCAAAATATTTGTTTCATTCTTCAAATCAAGCAAAATGAAATAGCTAAGCATCCCATGAGTCAAACACATAATAAAAACAGTGCAATAAAAATTTATCTTATTCACATAAGGGAAGAATGTATTGGAACATGCTAGTACAAGTTCAGCCAATCTTACTGCTTGGTTTCCAAATTATGAAACAAATGGTCAGAGGGAGAAAATACTGAATTACAAATAATCATGGTTTAGTTATTAACACATTTCTTTCTTAAATGTGCATGTACATGTAAATCCTGTGCTGCAGGGTAAACTTTAAAAAACACCATGTTTCCTGAGTAAATTGTGCAATTACACTGGTCACTTTCTAACAAGTATCAAACAATCTCTTTTATTTCAATTGTTTATAGAGACCTTTCATTCCATTGCTAAGAGATAAATGTAGCAGTACAAATGTTTAAAATGTTAATTGACTTCATTGTTCAAACTACAAAAAGAAAAAAACCCCACTTAGCTCAGGTGATTATTTTTCAAGAGTTTAAGCCTATCTACAATGTTAATTTTCTTTTAAAGCTGTAAATTTTAATATCTCAGACAGCCTTGATGGATCCTTGCCAGTTCTGAGCACCAACAGCAGTGTTTTATCAGAGAAAAACACTTTGGTGGGTTATAGCTTTGAGAACAAGCATTTGTTAAAAGGCAAATCCTGGAAGTATGCCATAAATTATGAACGACAAGAATATGAAGATTTTCACATTTTCTTCACAACATTTAGCATTTGTGTCTTCTAGCCCTTTCCTTTAAAAGTAGGGGATTTGGAAAAATATAGTCCTGAAGCAAATGTAAATTATAATATAAATGCTCTGATAATAATCAAGGGAGCCAGAAAGTAGCCTTTGAACTCCTTCCCCAATCAACTGGGCACCACTCTAAGCAGCGGAAAGAAAGAATAAGAACCCTTCCTGAGTAACAAAACTGCTGCTGCCTTCAGGACAAGGTCATATTCATCAGATGCATCTTGGAATATTCGAAGCAACTATCTTCCATCAAGATCCATTTTGGTCTAGTGATTAAGGATCAGGCTATAAACCACGTGACCATGAATTCTACTCCTATTTTGGATAAAGCCAGAAAGATTGCCTTGGGTTAGTCACATTCTCTCTGTCCTAGGAAGGGAAAACCACTTTGGAAAAACCTTGACAAGAAAACTGCAGGGGCTTATCCAGGCATTAGCACCAGAGAGGATAGCCCTTCCCCATTCATGTCTTTTGTACAATTTGAGGGTTTTCTTGAACTCAGAGCTCCAACTCAAAGATTAGGTGACAGAGATACCCAGGAGCACCTTTGCCACGATCCATCTGGGGTGCCCTTCAAACAGTCAGTCATGCTTTGGTCACCCCATTAGAGGACCACTGCAGTGCACTCTACAAAAGCTGCAGCAAATCCAGAATGTGGTGGCATAGTCTAGCGCTACTGAACACTGCTTGCCAGTTAGTTTCCAAGTACAATTCAAGAGGATGGTTCTCGGCTATGAAGCTTTCATGGCATAGGGCCTGGTTATCTATGGGACAGTTATCTCTGATAGTTTCTGTCCACCATGAACAATCAGATACAGTGCACATGATATGAGTCCCTACAATCAAAGAACGTAACCTGACAGAACCTAGGCCTTTTCTATCATGGTATCTGCCCTTTGGAACAGCATCCCTGGAGACACCTACAGGTAGTTCTTGGTTAAACATGGAAAATGAAACCAGAATTTCCATCACTAAACAAGATGGTTACAAAGTGTATCTCATGACCTCACCACTTAGTGATGGCAATTCTGATACTCCCCACTGCCATTGTTAAGAGAGGATTGTGGCTCAATAAAGTGAGTCCCAGGCAAGCCAGAACATAAGGTGCAGTGCGAGTGCGGTAGCAGCAAAGATGGTTGCTGCCAGGTATGGGAGGGTGTGAGGGGCTTACCAAAATGGCTTGCAACCTTCCTTACCAACTTCCCCATTGATTTTATTTATGGGAAGCTGTCAGGAAAGGTTGCAAATGGCAACACATGACTGCAGTATGCTGCAAGTATTGTTAAGTGTGAGTCAGTTATCAAGCACCCAAATCATGATCACATGATCATGAGGATGCTGTGAAGGCCACAACTTTGCTAGTCTCCCTTTTCAGCATCATTGTAATTTCAAAGGCTCACTGAAAGACTGGTCAAGAAGAGGACTACCTGTATACTTCCAAAATTCTTTTATTTCTTTTAATTGATTTCTATTGCTTTTGATGTTGTATTTGACCCAGAATCTTCTGGAATTGGGCAACTGTCATAAATAAAATATTTATTTATTTATTTGATTTATATACCACCCCCTCTCCCAAAAAGGGACTTGGGGTGGTGAAAACAGCCACAATAAAAACATACAAATAGAAAAGTTTAAAAATTAATTAAATACATGGCTAAGACTAATAAAACCCGTAAAAAATTTCGAATTAAAAACCCTACTCATAACGTTACGCCAGACCGGCCTGTTGGAAAAGATGGGTCTTAAGTGCTCGTCGGAAGGCCCGTAGGTCAGTAATGGCTCGCATCTCCACCAGTAGCTCATTCCAAAGGGAGGGTGCTCCCACAGAGAAGGCCCGTACCCTTGGGGCCGCCAACTGACATCAGCCAGCTGGTGGCACCCTGAGGAGGCCAACCCTGTGGGAGCGCACCGGCTGGCGGGAGGCCGATGGTGGCAGCAGGCGGTCCCGCAAGTACCTGGGTCCCAAGCCATGGAGCGCTTTAAAGATGGTCACTAGCACCTTGAATCACACCCGGAAGGCCACCAGAAGCCAGTGCAGCTCGCGCAGGAGCAGTGTAATATGGGAGCTCCGAGAAGCCCCCAAGGTCACCCGCGCGGCCACACTCTGCACCAGTTGAATGGATGCTCTTCAAGGGGAGCCCCATGTAGAGACCATTGCTCTAATAAAGACATACTTACCTAATAGCATAATTACCTAAGCTCCCTCAGTACCTGGAGGAAGCGACTTACCTCGATCCATTCCAATCGGACTTCAGGCCCGGGCATAGTACCGAAACAGCATTGGTCGCGTTGGTCGATGATCTCTGGAGGGCCCGTGACAGGGGGTTTTCCTCTGTCCTGGTCCTGTTAGACCTCTCGGCGGCTTTTGATACTATCGACCATAGTATCTTGTTGCGGCGGTTGGAGGGGTTGGGGATTGGGGGAACTGTCTTGCGATGGTTCTCCTCCTTCCTCTCCAACCGCTCGCAATTTGTGTTGGCGGGGGGGAGAGGTCCACCTCTAGGCCCCTTATTTGTGGGGTGCCTCAGGGATCGGTCCTCTCCCCTCTCTTGTTCAACATTTATACAAAGCCGCTGGGCGAGATCATCCGTGGTCTTGGGGTGCAGTGTCATCTGTATGCAGATGATACCCAGCTTTACATCTCCACCCCGGACCACCCCAACGATGCTGTGGAGGCTATGTTCCGGTGCCTGGAGGCCGTGCGGAACTGGATGGGCGGGAACAGGCTCCGACTCAACCCATCCAAGACCGAGTGGCTGTGGTTTCCGGCGGCCCGATATAGTCAGCTGACGCCATCGCTGGCTATTGGGGGAGAGATTCTACCCCCCACAGGGAGGGCTCGCAATTTGGGTGTTCTCCTGGATGCACGGCTGTCTCTAGAAGACCATATTGTGGCCGTCTCCAGGGGGGCTTTTTATCAGGTTCGCCTGATCTACCAGTTGCGGCCCTTCCTAGATCGGGACGCCTTACGCACGGTCACTCACGCCCTTGTCACCTCTCGCCTGGATTACTGTAACGCCCTCTACATGGGGCTCCCTGCGGGGAGCACCCGGAGACTCCAACTGGTGCAAAATGCGGCCGCACGGGTGATTATGGGGGCGTCGCGGAGCTCCCATGTGACGCCTCTCCCGCGTGAGCTGCATTGGTTGCCGGTGGCTTTCCGGGTTCGCTTTAAGGTTCTGGTTTTGACCTTTAAAGCGATCCATGGCATTGGGCCAGGCTACCTGCAGGACCGCGTTCTGCCGGTGATCTCCAAGAGACCTGTGCATTCCCACAGGGAGGGCCTTCTCAGGGTGCCGTCGGCTTCTATGTGTCGTCTGGCGGCCCCCAGGAGTAGGGCCTTCTCTGTGGGGGCCCCCGCCCTCTGGAATAGTCTGCCCCCAGAGATACGCACCAACACGGACCTAAGAGCCTTCAGACAGGCTCTTTGAGCAGGCTGGCCTAGGCTGACACAAGATTTTAACTTTGTCTCTCATTTTAAATTGGGTTTTAATATTTGGGGGTTTTAATTATTTATGGGGGAGGGTGAACTTTTTAAATTAAAACAGCCTAAATTATTTAATTCATTTTAATTTTTGTATAGTGTATTGGGGTTATGATCGGCTGTGCACCGCCCTGAGTCCTTCGGGAGAAGGGCGGTATATAAGTACATAAATAAATAAATAAATAAATAAATAAATAAATAAATAAATAATATATCTGATCCAGTGCTCATATGAGTCTTCACTTACATAGTGAAGTATTACCTACAATGGTTAGTAACAGACAGTTTGAGAACTGTTTCAATCTATGTGCAATTCTGCAATATTGTGATCTGCAGTCACATCTGATCTTTATCTAAAAAGTGGCATTTCCATGAGTCCTGATCAAGATCACACCAACTATATGTGTCAAAGGGAGTCAAGCCTTATCAGCTTTACAATTCTGGAAATAATAGCCCCTTACCTATGGCAGCAAGAAAAAAAATTGTTCTAAAACTATTCTTATCTTATCTCAATAATTTTCTAGTAGGTACAATGTACAAATAACATTTTCACTTAGGTCTTTCCAATTACCTAATCTATTCTGTGAGGAATAGTTAGCACCGCAAACTGCTAAACATTTCTGCAGTTAGTAATTAATTCTGTCTCAAGATACTTGTCACTGACAAGATATATCTTGGTTAAAAGGCAACGTTACTGAGGAGATAGATTAGGCCAACAAAACTCCACAAAACGTGTGAGCGAGTCCTAATATAGAGCAGCAGAGGTTAGAATCCATTATTATAGCCTGTCATTAACAAATCTAAAAGTCAAAGACCAATTAACAACCCCATAAATATGATATATTACTGTAATATTTGCAGCTGAGTCTTACTATTCAACTCTCTCTATAATCTCATTCTTCAGAATCGCAGCAATTTCTTTATAGTTACTTCAGTTCATGTGGACTTTCACAAACTACACAGAGCCCTCAGTTTCCAAACCCCAGAACTATTAAATGAGCCAAAAATATGAATTTCTAACGTATAAAAAGAATGAATGTTAACTAACAGCTATTATGGCACCACACTCAGGCTTGAAATACATAACCAAAAATTATATAAAATTCTATTAAAAGCTGATGATAGAAACACTGTTCTTCATCCAAGTTGAATCCTAGCTACAGAGCATTTTTAGTGAACATTTCTGGGGAATTTCAAGTTTAATTTCAGAGGAAATTGAGTAATAATAGCTCATGACAGAAAGCAAAGTTAAAATAGAAGAGTATATGCAGCAGGATATTTAAGCTTAAAAAAACTATCTCTACATTTTTCAAGTTTTGTATTCTCAGTTGCAAGTTACATCTCTTTTATCTCTTTCATACAACCCTGATTCTTAGTCAAGCCTACAAATTTACTAAACACTGAATCAAGCATTTTTTTTGGTAAATTTTCCAAATAGTGCATACAGGTAGTTCTTGACTTACAACCGTTGGTGGCATTCTATCGGTTTGGCCCGGTTCTAGCAAGCCGGTTGTAGTGATGAGCAGCAGAGACCAAACCAGTTCTCTCCGCTGCTCTGCTGTTGGGCCCACCCACCCACCCACCCAGGCTCCCATACTCACCTTTATCTGCTGAATTTGAAGCGCAGCTGTTTTGCGCGGCACAGAAGAGTGCCATGTGGCAGTTGCTGAAGTGACTGGGATCATGCAGACTTGCAGGAGCCGAGCTGCGCCTGCGTAAATACCTCTGCGCTTGCGCAAAATGTGTGTTTGGCGCACGCGTGCACGCAAAGTGCGTGCACACGTGCAAAGCACACCCACCAAGCCACGCCCACCAAACCGGTGGCAAAAATATTAGAATCCCACCACTGCTTACAACCATAGTTTAGTGACTGTTTGAAGTTACAATGGCACTGAAAAAAGTGACTACTGCGGCATCCCACAGTCACAAGATCAAAATTAAGATGCTTGGCAATTGTCTTGTATTTATGACGGTTGCAGTGTCCCAGTGTCATGTGATCATATTTTGCAACCTTCTGACAAGCAAAGTCATTGGGGAAGCCAGATTCATTTGAAAACTGTGTTACTAACTTAAAAACTGCAGAGTCACTTAACAACTGTGGCAAGAAAGGTTGTAAATGGAACAAAATTCAATCAGCAACAGAAATTTTGAGTTCAGATGTGGTCATAAGTTGAGGACTACCTGTATAAACTCAGAACTGAAATTCCCTTGGCTTTACTTTTAAAGTTACCTAACTGCAGAATTTTAACCACTTATTTCTACCCATCCACCAAAATGTTGAATCTCAGTTGACTAACTTAGTGATCCTAACACTGTAGCATCTAATAATGAGAAGACTAATTGTAATACCTACTGATAAAAATACAGAAATTGCAACACTTGAGTCCATTAGCCTTTTGCAGCATGCAAACGGCTCTACCTGGGTTCAATCTTACTGTTTTTTGAAGTTCTCAATGAATCTCTAGCTTCCTACTCACCAGCACCTCTCAAATGCGTCTCCTTCGCTCGACGACTGAATCAAAATTGGGCATGCTCAGACGGAGGAGGCATGGCCAAACATCTGATTGATTCCGTCTCCAAGGGAAGAAGTGGAGTCTACACCCAAGCACTGGATTCTCCGTCCTGTGCACCGGAGAAACTATTAATTCAGAAGTTCGTAGTTAAATGTTAATTTACTACTTTGGCTCAGTTTCATAAAATTATTAAATTGAACCACATAAAAAGTTATTTGGCCGTTGCAGAATTTTGTATGTATTATTTATACATTAAATGCTCCATAAGAAGTACGCACTGATCTGTAGTTGAGAAGATTTAATGAAACCATTACAGATACTTATTTCTGAAATTAATTTTGGACTGAAAGAGCCTTTACTAGATAAGAGTTAAAAATTTGGTTCAGGTACTGGTTATGGTTGACTTACAACAGCAATTGAGCCCAAAACTTATGTTGTTAAGTGAGAATTTATTAAATGAGTTTTGCCCCATTTTCACAATCTTTCTGGCCAAAGTTATTTAATGAATCACTGCAGTTGACAATTAATAACCCGGTTGTTAAGTGAATCTAGTTTCCAGATTGACTTTGCTTGTCAGAAGGTTGCAAAAAGTGATCACATGATCTCAGGACGCTGCAACAGCCGTAAGTATGAACCAGCTGCCAAGTGCCTGAATTTTGATCACATGACCAAAGGTTTGTAACTGTGAAAATGGTCCTAAGTCACTTTTTTCAGTGCCATTGTAACTCTGAATGGTCACTAATTGAACTGTTGTAAGTCGAGGATTATCTGTACTCATAGTAAGGAATACTACTCACTGTTCCTTCCATACTGAGGTATATGAGATTCAAGCATGAAATATAAAGTCAAATCACCTAGGCCAGGATTGTCAAACTCCCTTCCCACAGGCCAGATGCGTCACGTTCTGGCCACGCCCTGTTTAGCGAAGGGGGGGGGGAAGTCCTGATATGTCACGTGATGCTGCTGTGATGCCGTGAGTTTGACACCCCTGATCTAGGCTTATGAAGATCTTTTGGATAGCAATAGCCTAAAATTTCCACTTACTTTTAAACTGAAAATATCATGAGCATTTAAGAAAAAATAAATAAAGCTACTACCTTTCTACAACTTTATTTTTGTTCTAAAAGAAAAGCGATGAGCAATACATTTTGAACAGAAAAATTAAGTTGAGTAAAAGAGTCTGTCCATTCCCCATGCTCTTTTTTATTTAGACAGCATCATCCTATATTGCTGCTTTCATTAACAAAAATCAGGGAAAGTAATGTGTGACTGCCCTGAATCATGACCCCTAGCTTATTAATCACTGAAACAACCACATGAGATTTCACACTCATTACTTTGGCAAATAGCAATAAAGGGTATTAGAGACAGTTCATGGGTTTTGAAAAAGTAGTCAACTTCAAACATCCAACAACTGACCAATAATTCACCCAACATTTCTCCTGGAATGTTCATGAACTAATTGTTTAGAACAAAAGTAACGTGATAAAATATATAGCAATTTTTAGACAAGCAAACATTTACACAATGTTCTTCAAATTATGGGGAAATTCAATCCTTTTCCTGACATACTTCTCCCCTCCTTTATGAGAGGAGTAAGAAAAATGAAAAGCAAAATCTATTGTTGCTTGAATTTAATTTCCATTTCAAAAGAATGATGGGCTAAGCTCTTTTTTGCTTTCCAGCATTTATAATAAAACATTTTCAGGCTAATCAGAATGTTAAAAAATAGTTTAATGGTAAACATGAAATATAACAGGCTTGCCTAGTTTCAGGATATATCATATAAGGAAGGCAGTTTCCATGTATCATCACTGACTTTTAATGAAAGTATGCATAGCTAGCTACATATAGCCAAATATCCATGTTAAGTTATTGCCTAAGTGCATAGGTAATTAAGATACGGTAGTGCAGTGGTTAGTCAAGGAAATTATTAGTCCAATCTATTTCACAAGGTTGTTGGGATGAAATAAGATAGAGTTAATAACACATTTTTAAAAATATTTCCTGCATCCCTAGGAATAATTCTGTGAAGATATTTCCCATTGCAACTACAATATGTTTTTTTAAGAACAGGCTATAAAGCGCAAACAATAGATAATTTAGATAAACACTGAAAATAATTTTTCCATACTGTAGAAATCTTTAAAACTCTTGATTTTTATTCACTACTCTATCAATCTATTGATCCATCCATCCATCCATTTAAAGTAAATATATATTGACATAAAATGACAATTTATATGTACCTTTAGATTATCTAAATACTTGCCTGGAATATATCCCACTGACAATATCATTCTGAATAGAGTCTTCTGTTGACAAGTTGGGGCCAGCAGCCTTAGACACAAGTAAAACCACGAGACCTCTCATCTGCAAATTGTTCCTGGTGTCAGACACAAAGCCCCTAAAAAAGAGGAAAAAATAATCGAATAAGTCCGAATAGTCTATAGAATTCGCCTAAATTCATTTTTTGTCAAATGTGTTAGCTTCACACAGTATCAAGTACTCATTATTCATAAAATATTCCCAAATGGGGGCCTCTCGAGTTACACAGGTAGTCATTGACTTACATCCATTCATTTAATGACCATTCAAAGTTACAACAGAACTGAAAAAAGTGACTTATGACCATTTTTCACACTTACAACTGTTGCAACATCCCCATGGTCATATGATCAAAATTCGGGCGCTTGACAACTGGCATATATTTATGACAGTTGCACTGTCCAGATCATCATTTGTAACCTTCCCAGCTGGCTCCCGACCAGCAAAGGTAATAGAGGAAGTTAAATTCACGAAACAGTTATAAGATTCACTTAACAACTGCAGTGATTCACTTAACAACAGTGACAAAAATGTTGTAAAATGGCACAACTCACTTAGCAACTGCCTTGCTTAGCAATGGAAATTATAGACTCCGCTGTCATTGTAAATTGAGGACTAGAATTATAATTCTTTTATTGGCCAAGTGTGATTGAACACACAAGGAATTTGTCTTGGTGCAAATGCTCTCTGTATATATAAAAGAAAAGATACATTTGTCAAGACTCAAGAATCATCAGGTACAACACTTAATAGTCATAGGGTACAATAAGCAATCAAATCATACTAGGAAACAGTCCATAGAAATTGTAAGGATACAAGGGACACATTTACAGACTACCTGTAAATACAATTTGAATAATCATTTAAATACTGAACAGATTATTTTGAACATGCTAAATAACAATCATTTCTGATCATGTAAAGATATTTTAAACCATGATTCAGGCCACTTTCTCAATATTTCCTATTCTGAGACCTCTAGATTGCCAAAATTACTAGTCACACAATTCCCAATTACTTTGTCTTTTGACCATTCTAGCTGAGCATTCTGGAATTCGGAGCTTTAAAACTTGGCCAACAATGTGTCTCCCTTTATTCCAAGTTATACTTTAATTTTTAAAGATTTTCAATTAAAAAAATAACTAAATTGAAAATTGGTGTGCCAAAGCTAAGTGCCAGCCTCAAGCTGAATTGTTACTTCCATGAATGTTTCTTGTGACCTCTATATACACCAGAGGCCTTCGTAAGATAGTCAAAATGACACAAGATTAAATCACAGGGCTTTATTGGAAGTATACGTAAGTATATATTCAAAGAGTATTAAAAATTTGGGCTTGAATTCTTAAGGAGCAATGCAAAACCAACTTCTTTCTGAGAACTACAGAAATTATTAAAAGGATAGAATAGAATAGAATAGAATAGAATAGAATTCTTTATTGGCCAAGTGTGGTTGGACACACAAGGAATTTGTCTTGGTGCAATACTCTCAGTATACATAAAAGAAAAGATACATTCGTCAAGAATCATAAGGTACAACACTTAATGATAGTCATAGGGTACAATAAGCAATCAAATCATATTAGGAAACAGTCAATATAAATCGTAAGGATACAAGTGACAAAGTTACAGTCATACAATCACAAGTGGGAGG
This sequence comes from Bungarus multicinctus, assembly GCA_023653725.1. Classification (NCBI taxonomy): domain Eukaryota; kingdom Metazoa; phylum Chordata; class Lepidosauria; order Squamata; family Elapidae; genus Bungarus; species Bungarus multicinctus. Next base: position 101,970,673 of record CM042836.1, on the reverse strand, counting down.
GGATAAGTGATAAGGAGTGATGAGAAGATTAACAGTAATAGTAGTGCAGACTTTGTAATAGTTGAACAGTATTGAGGGAATTATTTGTTTAGCAGAGTGATGATTTTTGGGAAAAAAATGTTATTGTGTCTAGTTGTTCTGGTGTGCAGTGCTCTATAGCATTGTTTTGAGGAAACTGTTGAAACGGTTTATGTCTGGGATGTGAGGGGTCTATAAATATTTTCACAGCCCTCTTTTTGACTTGTGCAGTATACAGGTCCTCGATGGAAGGGAGGTTGATAGTAATTGTTTTTTCTGCAGTCCTAATTATCCTCTGAAGTCTGTGTCTGTCCTGTTGGGTTGCAGAAGCAAACCAGACAGTTATAGAGGTGCAGATGACAGACTCAATAATATGTTCATTATGATGCATGAATATATAAAAGTGAAATACCACTCACGCATCATCACAAAATCTCCAGAACTGTAAAGCCTACACACTTGAAATTTGGCATGTATGTTCCTCTTGGCTTCTAGATGCTCACTAAGAAAGGATTTTTCAAAATGATCATCAGAGCATTAGTATTTCATATATTATTATTAACAGGCTCCGATGCTAAGGAGTTCTACTCCCCCTCCACACCTGAAAACAAATCTGTTCCAAATGCAAAACACAAGCAGAGGAGATGAGTTTCAGTTTCAGTTTTACTTTTAAGCAGCTTTAGTACAGAACAGTTGACCTAAGCCATGCCCAGGCTCCTTGCCATCTCCTTGCTCACACAGCAAATACTGTTTCAGTTTCCAAACAGCCCTCAACTCTCTTACACATTGACAGTACGATAGCCAGATGAATATTGATGGATGTTGATAGGCAGAATTCCGTCCCCCTTATTTTCCTCCCCAAAAACTAAGCCCGTTCACATACTTTTGTAGTGAAGCATGGGGATCTGGGCGCACTTCGTACAGTCATCTCCGCCCTCGTCATCTCCCGCTTGGACTATTGCAATGCTCTCTACATGGGGCTCCCCTTGAAGAGTGTCCGGAGGCTGCAGTTGGTTCAGAATGCGGCCGCGCGGGTGATCTTGGGAGCCCCTCGGAGCTCCCATGTAACACCGCTTCTCCGCAGGCTGCACTGGCTTCTTGTGGCCTTCCGGATCCGATTCAAGGTGGTACTGACTGTATTTAAAGTGCTCCATGGCTCGGGGCCTGGGTACTTACGGGACCGTTTGCTGCCATCACCAGCCTCCCGCCGCCCAGTATGCTCACACAGGGTTGCCCTCCTTGGGGTGCCACCGCCTGATCGTTGTCGGCTGGCGACCCCAAGGATGCGGGCTTTCTCTGTGGGGGCCCCCTCCCTGTGGAATGATCTGCCCCCGGAGATACAGGCCATTGCCGACATCCAGACCTTCCGGCGCGCAGTTAAGACTTTATTCTTCCAACAGGCCGGCCTGGTCCAGTAAATGGTTTATGGGGTTTTAATTTAATTTGGTTTTTTTAAAAATTTTTAAATTTTAACTTTTTAATTTAATCCTGGAATTTTAAATTTTGTAATTCTATAATTGAAGGGATTCGGCCAGATTCGTGTTATTTAATTTATTTTTAATTGTATATATTCCATTTTTAGTAGGCTGTACACCGCCCCGAGTCCTTTTTTGGGAGAGGGGGCAGTATAGAAATTTAAATAATAAATAAATAAAATAATAAATAATACTATAGCGAGGTACTATATAGTACTATAATAAATTAGCATAACCTAGATAACTAGTTGATCTCAAAAAAGCTAACTAGGATCAGTCATGGAGACCAACAGGGAATCTCAGGGCTATGTGCTAGATTGAAAAACCAAACAAAAATTCAAAAAGGCAATGACAAATTATTTTAATTGTTGCCAAGAACACTATATTAATTTTGGAAAGCTTTTATTTTTTGAAATAACAATGTTGAACTAGCCAGATGCAGCAGACTTAGTTGTCTTTAAACCAAAAAAATAAAACTGAATAAAACATGGTTCTGAAAAAACCAATATGAATTTCTTACATTTGATTCTGTTTATTGGAACTTCTTGACATATGTTTGATCTCTGACTCATTGTATTTGTATTTAGTATTTCTCACTGTTATAAAACTACTAAAGCAAGAGTTTGTGTATCAGAGGCATTATATTCAAGAGGAAGGTTCATTTTATGTAGTATATACAGAAGGATGTGAAAATGCAAATAAAATTAATATACTATGGCATTAGATATTGTATAGTTAAGCAGTTAACCCTGAAGGTATTTGCAAATTGTACAACTGATTTAAATGAAATCAGTATTCAAATTAGGTGCTCAGAATTCTAAAGTTAGAAGAAAAGTTCTGTCAACACATCCATCTTCATTGAGATTGAATGAAAATGTAAATGAAGTCAATTACCATATGACAGAAAATACATAAAAATAGAATATAGAGACAGTGAAGCACCAATCACTGTATATTTCATTTCTGTGAGAAAATAGCTAATTCATAGCAAATCCATGTAGAGAAATAGTGGACACTATTAAGCAAGAACATAGGCACAAATTCATATAATGTCCTTGCATATGATCTAAAATTTAAATCTAGTGTTCCCTAAGATTATTTATGTTTCCTTTCCAAATTGTGAGCTAAGAATTAAACTTTTTTCTAGCCATCCAAAGTTATAAACAGACTTTATATTAAAGACATGGAGTTGGTCTTCACTAAAGTTAATTGCAAGAGATTTGAAACAAATAAAACCCCAAGGTAATCCTCCTTTAGTAATCAGAAGCTACGGCAATCACTTGAAATGGCTTCAGGGGTCATATTCACATTCTACCTGAATCCATGTCCCCAGAGATATTCAACCCATGTCACAGGTACATAAAAGTCTTCCAGATGGTGCAATTATTCTTGATGGGTATGTAGCAGAAGACAGGTTCCTCTAGGGGAAAAAGTGGCTGGAAGTAGCACAACTGGGCGTGCACACACACACACACATACAACTTAACATTAGAATCAGATTCCTTCCTAAAACCTTGGGCAAAATATTACCACAAGTATAAATATAAACTCACAAGATTATAATGTAGCTTATTCTAGTTTGTCCAGCTGATTATTATTAAACTCTATGCCTTCAAGCTAAAATTGAATTAGACCTATACAACTCTCCACTGCAAATCTAGGTTTTCAGAGCAATTAAACAATAGGAGGGAAAATACAATTATTCTCCACGCTATTCTCGTGACAAAAATAAGTTTTAAAATTAACGAATTGCTCTGTAAAAGCATAACTCTTTTAATGTTCTTGACTTGCTATGAAGAGGGGAAGCCTAGCTTAGAAACAAGTACACCATTGAAGTGTGCTGATACAAAGACTCGCACCACCCACACAAACAGTAACACTGGATAATAATTTTTATGCTAAAAGAATTACACCTCCTACTACTGTCCATCTGTTTAAGAGAATAAATCAACCAAACATAAGCATTCTTATGAAAACTCTGCATACAGTACTTACATTTCCAATGTTCAGCTATTTCTCTTCTCAGTAGAGGTAACATAAACCTATAATTCCAGTGGTTTCTATTCATTGAAATGTTTTTGGCAAAAAGAGGAACAAACTTTGGAGGATAATTTATACAAAGGCCATTCAACAATTACATTTTAGCAATCATATCTATGGATTATCAGACAAATCAGTGTACAGTGTAAAAACTAAACACATACTTTAACATTTTCTTAGAAGAATTCAAGGAAGAAATTAAAACATGATTGACAATTCGCATCCACACTTTAAAATACAATATAATTTTAATGGCAGCATTTACAGAATACATTAAATGTGTTGCATGTGACAAGGAAAATAAAGTGAATAATTGCAAATTACCTATAACATATGTCTAAAAATATAGAGGGTATAAATGAATTTCTGTGCCTTTGTAGAATGTTCATTAAAGATTAAGAAATTTTAAGGCACACAAATGCTGGTAGAATAATACTCAATAAGTACATGGACTGTTATAAAGAATGAATATTGAAAAAATGTAGAAAATGCTCCAATACAGGAAGTTTATTTTATTTGTCAATCGCTTACAAGATAATAGGCATAAGTATAAACATGAGTAAGAATACAGGAAATAGGTACAAATAAATGGGGACAATAGGACAGGGACGGGAGGCACGATGGTGCACTTATGCACGCCCCTTAAGTTTTTAAGAGATTGGACAACCACTTGTCTGAACACGGTGGCTCAGTGATTAGAATGCAGTACTGCAGGCTACTTCTGCTGACTGCTGGCTGCCACTACTTTGGCAGTTCGAGTCTCACTGGCTCAAGTTTGACTCAGCCTTGTATCCTTCAGAGGTCAGTAAAATGAGGACCCAGATTGTTGGGAGCAATACGCTGACTCTGTAAACCTTTTAGAGAGGGCTGTAAAGCACTGTGAAGTGGTATATAAGTCTAAGTGCTATTGCTATAAATGTGCACACAGGAACTGTTAGGAACTCCTAATCCAAAACATGTTTTCACAATGACTCTACATTACCTGTGGAGGGAAGCTGTATAAGCCTAGTAAATGATGCCACTACTTGAATATGTTTCCTATAGTTACCTTCTGAACCTGGATTTCTGGACAGCTCTTGTATCAAAGCTGTGCAAAGTATTTGAAAGTGTTCTACAATTTCTATTTGCATATACTGTATAAAAACCATCTTTTTTGTACTGTTAAAGCAGTTATGTCTTTCAGAAATTTTAAGGGGTGGCTTAGAAAATTGCTTAGTTAATACATCTGTCACTTAAGATATCTCACTAAGAAATACTGAGCTATGAGACTTTACTATGGCTGAGTTACATCTTGTAATTTCCTAAATTTAAACATTTTCAACCATTTTTATCTCTTATTTGACCCTACTAATCCAGATTATAATATGAAGCAATCAGGAGCACAAGATACAGGATGTTTATTGAAGAAGCTCAAAGAAAACAAAAAAAGTAAACAGGTTAAAAAAAAGCACCTATACAGAAATTCCAGTTTGTTAAACCTATATTATGATACGTTTAGTCTGTTGAACAATCCCATCATCCATATAATATTATTGTGTACAAAAGCAGATGACAGTTTTAGTAACTAAGTACTATTGTTTTCACAATATCAAGCAATCTATTAACTGTGAACAAAGATTACATTTTTCACACAATATAGATATTGAACCCTTTACAGTTAATAATTTGTGGAAAAGTAACTTGAAAATTCTGATATATTTCCCATAGATGTGTTCATCCCTGAGAGAGCTCAAGATTTCAAAAGGTGAGACATTTCAGCAACTTGTGGTTTTGGAAATGTTCGTTTCCACAGCAACCAGCATCATTTTCTTTATATAGCATTATAAACAGATGGCAAAAAGAATGCCTGTGTTTCTTTGCCAGCATGTCAATAAAAACTTTATTACGATAGTACTGTATATTTGAATTATTTAACAATCCAGGTATACTACCCACAGAACTTATTATTGCAGTCAAATGTTAGTAAATTTTCATTCTCTTTATATACATTTTGTTTCTTAGTTATCTTTTGTTAAATTCCTTCTGACACCTACAATTTTCATAATACATTGTTTTAAGACAAAAGCATGAATCTTTGGCAGGAGACCTACAAAAACCTGAATGGAACACTTAATGAAATGAGAACTGATAAATTGGTCCCTTTTAGACTTAATGCCAAATCAGGATTTCAGTTACATGAACAATGCAACGGCCCTCAAAATTGCATTACCATTTTTTTTTTCTCTACTCTTCCCTTGCAGGCTGCATTCTCCTAAAGAAAATCATAAAAGAAAACATTTTCATGTGAACATGAAACTAAACTGTGCACGATCACACTCTGCTCATCTACCATCTACAAACTCAAACTATTTGATGTTCTAGATATGATATGAAACCACAAGTAGTGGATTTACAATCACAAGTGGGGCTGGGAAGGCTGTCATAATTCAGTGAGGTAAGATGTCATGTGACTGCAGTGACTTCCAATGGCAATCCTGGCATACACATATCCCGCCCCAGTGGCAGTCAGGAACCAGGAATCACAAGTTGTTAAGCAATTCTCACACCACCACCACCCCGCCATCCAAGCATTCTGGGCTTGGTCCCTTCCAGCTAGGAATCTCAATAAGGGAAGGAGTGCTTGCCTCCAAGTCTGCTTTTTGACTGCCCTGCACTCTGCCTTCTGGGGCTGCAAACAGCCCCAAAATCATGCAGCTTTGGGATTGCTTGCAATGCCCCAGAAAATCTCAGCCAATCCAGTCCACCCCAACATTCATAAAGCTGAGCTGCCATACAAACTTCATCCATGTTCAGCTGAGTCACACTATTGAACTAGCGTATTGAAGCATGCAGATCTTCTAAGCTCCACCTTACTTTCTACCTGGACTTTCCAGATAGGTGCAGTTAAAGCGTATTAGACACCCAGCTTTGATCCACAGCTGGGAAAATAATTAAGGACACACTCAAGTCATTTTCATCGAAACATTGAGACACAACAGATTCTTTGGAATACGCAGAGACCCAGCAAATTTAAAGTATCAGCACAACTTTATTGGTTATAATGTGTATTTCCTCTTTCTTATATGAACACACAGACAGAGATTCATCCACACGTACCCACATCCTGCTCAACTAGCTACCAAACCCTAGCTAAAGCAGGGGTGGACAACTATAGCCCCTTTATGATCTGTTTTCTACACCTCCCAGTATCCCTGAGCCACCATAGTTGCCTCAGGAAATTTGACAGTTGAAATCCACAGGTCAAAAAAGAGCCATAGTTGTACACCCTGAAATAGAGGGATAGAAGCCACCACGTTTGGGTTCAAAAATGACTCAAAGAGCGGGCAGGATTCAGGAGCCAATTTACCTTCCAAATCCTTGCTTTTTCATTCAGAGGACTGGCTGCTACTCTTGCTTGATTAACTTACAAGTTTGGTAGCTGTTGATGGGACTTTTGGGAGCAGGGTGTTCCATATACTCAAGCCCCACTTTTTTGGCCTGGTTCAGATGATATTTTTTCCTTTGTTTCCTTAACAACCTGGCTCCTTCTTAACTACCTTCCCAAACGGAACTTTTAGACAAGATTCCTGGCTTTTGTCCATCCTGCTTAGATGTTGGCTTCTTTCAGTATGGCTGCTTCAGCCTGGTCTCCCACTGCTATCTTTCCAAAAGCTTTCTGAAGGAAATGCAACTTTATAAAGACATTGCAGTTCTATTGTTTATTTTAGTTCTGGAAATATTAAAAAGAGAAAAGACAATATGAGAGGATCATAGGAGTAAAGATTTAAAAAGAAACTTATGAATTAAAGGGTTTCTGAGGATGATTTAGTGCTAGTTCTGAAAGATCCCTGAAAGAGAATTGAAATATTAATGAGAAATTTTAAAAATGGTACATTAGCAAGTTTTAAAATTAATAAATAGAAGATGAAGATGTTAACAAAAATATGAAAACAGAAGATCAAACAGAACTGATAAGTAAAACAGGCCTTAAGATTGAGAAGTAAATGTTTGGGTATCATTATGACAAACATGAACCATATGTTATTTCAAAATAATTGGGTTAAGATATGGAATGAAGTTAAAGATATGTTAAGATGGGAATAATTACAATTGTCATTGTTTGGGAAAATTCCTGTGATAAAAATGTCTTCTTGAGTGATGTTTTCATTTCAGACAATAACTGTTTTGATAACTGATGCACCATTTAAATAGTAGCAGAAGAATATATCTAAAATGTGTGGTTGAGGAAAAAACTATGAGTTATAAGGTGCTACGAAATGCAAAGGAAAGAAGAGAACTGGGTTTTTTGCAGCTAGCTTTTTGGTTTCAATGCAAGAGTCAATGCTATTGAAAAACAAGGCTTTGAAGTTAAAAGGATATGACCTGAGATTTGGGTAGCGTGAATATGTGATTAAGGTTAATACGGATTTTAAAAACCATTATGTTAGATTCGCCATGTTGAGAATATAAAATAGATACAAACTCAGATTGTGCCCCAAAACACCCCTGTGGCTCTCAACACAAAAAGAAAATAATAAAAAAACACAAATGGCTAACTTATCATGAAATATCAGAATTTTGTCAAGGGGTATGTAAAATAAAATTATGACACTTGATTGTAGAGGGATGTAATTATCAATAGTTCTCTTATATACAATTATTAGAAAGATGTAAAATAGACAAAAGAATTTATGGTTTTAAACATTCTGAGCGTGAAACAGAATGGTGAACATGTAATTGCTAAAATGTATACTCTTTTATTGAAAGGCTGTATAATAAAATGGGCTAAAATTTTTGGTTATAACAGATGGAATAATGGGTAAATATGTGGCTGAAAGGATTGAAGTTTATATTGTTATAACCTTAAAAAGAATTTTTATAAGATGATGTAAGTTGGTATTTGTCACCAAAGAAATTATCTAGAATATATAAAGGTACTTCAAATTTATGCTGCAAATGTGAACTTTTTTAATCATCTTTGAGGCACATGTAAAAAAACTACAAAATTCTGGATTCAAGGATCTTACAATTCAAAGGATCTTACAATTGAGATTTTCCTTTTGGGATTGGTACACAAACTGTTGGGAAAAAGTCATAGAATTTTGTGTATGGAACTGCAGGGAGATTATTCTATGCATAAAAATGGAAAGATTTGGCATTACTTGCAATGGACAATTGGTTGAAACAATAGTGCATTTTGCTGAGATAGCGATATTGACTTCTTTGAGGAAATATAGTATCTATATTTATTATTGACTGGAAATTCCTTATAGACTTTTTGCATGAAACAGAAAAAAATGAAATGATTTATAGTTTTAATGATTAAACCAAATAGATTATAGAAAGGAAGGAGGTAATTTGTAACCTTAGAGTAAGAGGTAAACTTACCACTTGTACTTATAACTGCTGTACAGAAAATAGGAAACTTTACATTATGTAAAATATATATACGTTTTTATATTTTAAAAATATTTAATACATTTATGTATCTGCAACAGGACTGCTCCATATAAAAGATAGTAGTTGTTCAAGGTTCAAAAACCTGATCATGTCGAAAATCTACTTGAGTAGAGAAGGAAACCCACTCAAGATTTATATATGGCTTCGAAGAAAGGCATGTGAGTATAAGGAAGGACTCCAGAAAAGTAGCAGCAGCATGCAATTTCTCCATCCAGTTGTAACATTTGAGTATAGACATATTTTTTTTCTTTTTATGACCCTTTAATCCCTTTATTTGGGGTGAAGTCGGGATACCTGAATGGAGCTGAGCTTTTATTGGTCGGATACCCTTCCTGATGCCTACTTGGAGTTTGCAGCAGATATTTTCCCTTGGCACCCTGATAGAGAAACATCTGCTGCTGCCTAGGATTAAACTCTCAACCTTCCCAGTGGGAGGCAAGCATCTTCACCTCTAGGCCACTGTTCCACTCTAAATATGGATGTATATTTTCTAATAATTTGGAAATATTACTGGTTCAAATACATTGCCTATATCCTTAGATTGGTTGCGCTGATGTAACTGTATTAATCTAATTCCAGTACAAGATGTTAATGTTCATTTTATACCAGAATAAAAGGGGGCAAGAAGCAACAAATGAGCATTTAATGGTAGAAGGAATACATGGTTTCTCTGCAAATATTTTGCTGACTTTATTCAACATTCCAATTCTTCCTCTTCTATTCTTCACTTGTGTCTTCGTCATCATACTTTGAGGAAACCAATTTTAATAGATTTTCTCAAGGATACCAATATGTTATTGCTGTATATATCTCATATGAGTGACTGAATACTCCAAATCCCTGTGTAAATATGAAAAGATCTTTAGAAGCAGACTGAACTAGCCAAGGATATCAGTTCAAGGAGGCACCACAAAGAAAAGCAAATTTTAAGTTTATTATTTATTTATTATTATTTAATTTATTATTTAAATTTATATACCGCCCTTCTCCCAAGGGACTCAGGGCGGTGTACAGCCCATCTAAAACCCACAAATATACAAAAATTAAAAAAGTATTAAATTAATCGGCTGATAAATGAGACTAAAAAGACCCCGCCCCCCCCCTTAAAACCCCAATTTAAAATTAAATACTATGGAGACCAAATTAAAACCATTATCTCAGCCCAGGCCGGCCTGCTCAAAGAGCCAGGTCTTCAACGCGCGCCTGAAGGCCCTCAGGTCCAAGCCGGTATGGAGCTCCGGTGGCAGAGTATTCCAGAGGGCGGGGGCACCCACAGAGAAGGCCCTACCCCTCGGCGCCGCCAGACGACACATAGCGGCCGACGGCACCCGGAGCAGACCCTCTCTGTGGGAACGCACCAGCCTGTTGGAGATCACTGGCAGAATGCGGTCCTGGAGGTAACCTGGTCCCATGCCATGGGTCGCCCTAAAGGTCAAAACTAGAACCTTAAAGCGAACCCGGAGAGCCACCGGCAGCCAATGCAGCTCGCGCAGGAGAGGCGTCACATGGGCGCTACGCGACGCCCCCATAATCACCCGCGCGGCTGCATTTTGCACCAGCTGGAATCTCCGGATGCTCCCCGCGGGGAGCCCCATGTAGAGGGCATTACAATAGTCCAGGCGAGAGGTGACAAGGGCCTGAGTGACCGTGCGCAAGGCACCCCGATCCAGGAAGGGCCGCAACCGGTAGATCCGACGGATCTGATGAAACGCCCCCCTGGAGACGGCCGCGATGTGATGTTCAAGTGACAGCCGTACATCCAGGAGGACACCCAGGTTGCGAGCCCTCTCTGCGGGGGGCAAAACTTCCCCCCTGATAGCCAGCGAAGGTGTCAGCTGGCTATATCGGGGCGCCGGAAACCACAGCCACTCGGTCTTGGATGGGTTGAGCCGAAGCCTGTTCCCGCCCATCCAATCCCGCACGGCCTCCAAGCACTTGGACATAGCCCCCCGTTGGGGTGGTCTGGAGTAGAGATGTACAACTGGGTGTCATTTGCATATAGATGACACCTCACTCCAAGACCACGGATGATCTCACCCAGCGGCTTCATATAAATGTTGAACAAGAGGGGAGAGAGGACCGACCCCTGGGGCACCCCACAAAGCAGGGGCCTAGAGGTGGACCTCTCCCCCCCCACCAACACAAATTGCGAACGGTCGGAGAGGAAGGAGGAGAACCATCGAAGGACGGTTCCACCAATCCCCAACCCCCCCAACCGTCGCAACAAAATACTATGGTCGATAGTATCGAAAGCCGCCGAGAGGTCTAATAGGACCAGGACAGAGGAGAACCCTCTGTCACGAGCCCTCCAGAGATCATCGACCAACGCGACCAATGCCGTCTCAGTGCTATGTCCAGGCCTGAAGCCCGATTGGGACGGATCGAGGTAAGTAGCTTCCTCCAGGTACTGGGGGAGCTGACGCGCCACCACACTCTCAACAACCTTCGCCACGAAGGGAAGGTTGGAGACCGGACGATAATTGTTTAAAATAGCTGGGTCCAGGGAAGGCTTCTTGAGGAGGAGCCGCACCACTGCCGCCTTCAGGGCGGCAGGGAGCACCTCCTCCCTCAAAGAAGCATTGACAATCCCCTGGAGCCAGCCTCGTATCGTCTCCCTGGCGGCCGAAACCAGCCAGGAAGGGCACGGGTCCAATAAACAGGTGGTGGCATTCAGCCCCCCCAGCAACCTGTCCACACCCTCGGCGGTCACAGGATCGAACTCCTCCCAGATAACACTCACAAGACCTGCCCCGGACACCTCCCCCGGGACCACCCAATTGGAGTCGAGCCCCTCCCGAATCTGAGCGATTTTATCATGCAGAAATTGGGAAAACTCCTCTGCCCTACCCTGCAAGAGGTCATCCCGCGCTTTCGGTTCAAGTAGAGAGCGGGTCACTCTAAACAGGGCGGCAGGCCGATTTTCTGCTGACGCAATAAGGGCGGAGAAATACGAAGATTTCGCCGCCCCTATCGCCACAAGGTAAGTCTTAATATGAGATCTCACCTGTGTTCGGTCAGACTCAGAACGGCTCGCCCTCCAAATGCCCTCTAGACGTCTTTTCCGGCACTTCATCTCCCGTAGCTCCTCCGTATACCACGGAGCCAAATGGGATCTGTGCCGGGTCAGAGGTCGCAGGGGCACAACTCGATCTAGATTCCTGGCGGCCGACCCATCCCAGGTGGCCACCAGGTCTCCAGGCAAGCTGTAAGCCAGAGACTCAGGAAATGGCTCAAGCTCCCTCTGGAACCGCTCCGGGTCCATCAGGCGCCTGGGGCGGAACAATCTAGGTGGTTCCGCCTCCCTGCGGTGGGGGGTGGCAGAACGGAAGTCCAACCTAAGGAGGGAATGATCTGTCCATGACAAGGGTGTGATAACTAACTCCCCAAAATTACAGTCATTCAACCACTGCCCAGAGACAAAAATCAGGTCCAGCATGTGTCCTCCAATGTGAGTGGGGGCAGAAACTAACTGGGTCAGGTCCATGGCCGTCATGGAAGCCAAGAACTCCCAAACTAACCCCGAGGTTTTACCGGACGATGGCAGGTTGAAATCCCCCATGACCAAAAGCCTGGGGGTCTCAACCGCCAGCCCGGCTATCACCTCGAGGAGTCCGGGCAGGGCCGATGAGACGTGGCAGGGAGCCAGGTACGCCATCAAAAGACCCATCTGAACCCCTTGCCCCCACTTCACAAACAGAGATTCACAGCCAGCCATCTGAGGGACAGTGGCCTCCCTAGGATGTAGGGCCTCCTTTATAAGCACCGCCACCCCTCCACCCCTTCCCTGAACCCTAGGCTGGTGAAATGCAAGGAAACCTGGTGGGCACATCTCAACCAGAGGAACATCGCCCTCTGGGCCCAACCAGGTTTTGGTGATACCTACCAGGTCCGCGGCCTCCTCCTGAACCAAATCATGGATCAGGGGAGCCTTATTAACCACGGACCTGGCATTGCACAACAACAGCCGGGTATTCAGGGCCTGAGAATCCGGACAACCAGGGCTGCAGGATGGGTATGGAGGGTCGGAGCGCGCTACCGCTTGCAAACATCGGGAGCGCGATCCCCTTACCGGATACGGCCCTCTACCCCCAGCATATCTACCCCTCCCAGTCACCGTGCAAATAGAATTAGCCCCCAGCTGCCCACTCCCAATCTGCCACCCCGACATGGAAACCCCCGAGGCCCCCCAGGCGCGTGGGCCGGACCGGCTGCCCCCAACTCCATGTGGGCTGTCTCCCCTGCCCACCCTGGATCCATCCATCCCGTTAAAAAACCCCATTAAAAAACCGCCAATCCCGGGTTTCCCGCGCTTCTTCTTTCCATTTCTCCGGCTTCCACGGCCCCACCATCGCTCCGGATCCCAGGATCCCTCATAGCGGAACGTCTTTGACAGTCTTGAAGGCCACTTAGGGAGAGGGGGACGTCCCTCAGGGCCCAAAGTTCCGCCCTTGAATAAATCCGTGGCCCCGGCCACCCCACCCCGACAGTCCCGCAGCGTCCATAGTCTCTGTGGTGATCTCTGTGATGGAGAGATCCAGGCAGACTGGGGTACACCCTTCTCCCTTCCGGCCGCCCCACCCCTGCCACGGGTGGGACCCCCGGGGGAAGAGGAGTCACAGGCAAAGTCAATCCCCCCCTCCCTGGGCCCACCACCCCTGCCACAGGTGGGGGCCCCAAGGAGGGGGGGAGACCGATCACAACGCCTTCCAACCACCGGTCTGCGCATCGTCCTCAAAGCCATATTATAAATGTTAGGAGAAAATCAAAAATATAAAAACCAGTTATTTTAATAAAAATCTAGTATCTGACCACTGTCTTGAGCTATTTGCTTGAAACACCATACCCAGCTACCATAAGAAAAGAATTGCAAAACTTCAAAACTTCAAAATATCAATATATAAAATACTTCATTCACAATTGCTGCACAAACCAAAATATATTTGTGCATTAAAACGAAATCTAACTAAATCATGCTCAGAATATAGACCAATTTTCAGGGCAGTAGCAATAGGACTTAGACTTATATACCATTTCACAATGCTCTACAATCCTCTCTAAGCAGTTTACAGAGTCAGCATATTGCCCCCAACGATCTGGTTCCTCATTTACCGACCTCGGAAGGAAAGCTGAATCAACTTTGAGCCTCGTGAGATTTGAACTGCCAAACTGCTGGAAGCCGTCAATCAGCAAAAGGGCGTTGGTACTTACCTGATACGCCCTTTCTCGGTGAGCTGCTCCGAGCATCCAGAGATTGAGAAGTGCTTAAGTCTTTGGCTTTGATAGGCTGAGCTTAATTGGTAGGACGCCATGGCTCCTCCTCCATCTCCTTCCTTGCGTCCCCCAGTTTTGGCGAAGACGAGAGCAAAAAATTCTCCGCCCTTGCCAATGTCAAGTAGGTTGATGACATAAACATTAATGAAAATATCGTTGATCGGAGCAGAGTCAAACAGACAGAAAACGGGTGGGGCTGGATGCTCGTTGCAGCTCACCGAGAACGGGCGTATCAGTAAGTACCAACGCCCTTTTTCCATTGAGCTGCTCTGAGCATCCAGAGATTGGGACATACCAAAGCTTGGCTTGTCCTACGGGAGGATCCCCGTCTGATCTGAAACTCCTTCTTTGTCCAAGTGGACCTGTTGTAATACCCTCCTGCCAAACGAAGCCTCAGCAGAGGCAAATACATCAATTTTGCAGTGCCTAATGAAAGGCGATGGGGAGACCCATGTAGCTGCCCTACAGATCTCGGTGATAGGTGCCTGGGTGGCGAAGGCCGCCGAAGTTGCTGCGCTCCTTGTAGAATGTGCCGTAATACCACTAGGTATCGACAGCGAGTGAGCTTCATAAGCCTTAGCAATCGTGGCCTTCAACCATCTGCCTATAGTTGAAGGGGAAACTTTCTGCCCCTGCATAGCTGGCTGAAAAGAGACAAAAAGGGCCTCAGACCTCCTAAAGGCAGCCGTTCGATGGAGATAGATACAGATTGCCCTGTGAACAACCAATCGATGCCAGAGGACTTCTAGACCCTGGGAAGGCATGGGACAAAAGTTAGGAAGCATTAGTTCCTGTGCCCTGTGAAAGGTTGAATTGACCTTTGGTGTGAATGTGGGATCTGGACAAAGAACCACTCTATCCGCATGAAAAATACACAGATCTTTGCGTGCCGACAAGGCTGCTATTTCCGAAATGTGTCTTGCAGACGTAACGGCCACTAGAAAAACTACCATGTAAGGAAATGAAGACATGTGGATCTCAGGGGTTCAAAGGGACACTTGGTGAGAACAGTGAGAACCTTGTTAAGATCCCAGGTGGGATAATGATATATTGTTGGAGGACATAAATTCACAGCGCCCTTAATAAAACTCCATATGCGCGGATGATGGGAAATCGAAGCAAACCCTTCCCAGCACACTACCGAAGTTATCACTGCCACCTGCCGTTTTAGCGTGTTGGGAGAGAGACCTCTGTCCAAACCCCCCTGAAGAAACTCCAATACCTGAGCTACTGATGGTGAGCACGGATCTATTCCGGATTTGGTACACCATTTATGAAAGGTAGACCATGTAGCATTGTATATGTGGTTCGTAGAAGGACGTCGAGCCACCTGAATGGTATGTATTACCCTATCTGAGAACTGTTCTTGACTTAGATATCTCCGCTCAACCTCCAAGCGGTTAGCTGTAACCATTGAGATTCTGGGTGCTGGATTGGCCCTTGGGAAAGCCGAACCTTGTGCGGTGGAATCTTCCAAGGGTTGTCCGTGGACAGCCTCTTGAGGTCCACGAACCACGGCCTTCTGGGCCAGTGTGGAGCTAGAAGAATCAGTTCCGCCCTTTCTTCCAACATCTTCCTGATCACCTTGGGCATCAGAGGCAGAGGTGGAAATGCATAGAGGAGACCCTGAGGCCATTGACAACAGAGGGCGTTGAAGTCCTCTGACCTCTGCGATGGAAATCTCGAGATGAATCTGAGGAGCTGTGCGTTTTGGGGAGAGGCGAACAGATCTACCCCGGGAAACCTCCGAATCATCTCCTGGAAGAGATCCGGATGCAGGCGCCATTCTGAATGATCGATCATGGCCCTGCTCAACCAGTCTGCCTTTGTGTTGGTGGCCCCTGAAATATGCTCCGCTGTGATGGAGCCCAGATTCTTTTCCACCCAGTGAAACAGTTTCTCTGCCTCCTTCATAAGCTGTTTCGAATGAGTGCCCCCTTGTCTGTTGACGTGTGCCTTCGTTGTGATGTTGTCCATGAGTATCAGTATGTGACGCCTGCGAATATGGGGAAATAAACTGTGAAGCGCCATGAGAACGGCTCTGAGCTCCAACCAACTGATGTTGTTCAAACGCTCTGTTGCCGACCACAGACCTTGGGTTGAGATGTTCTGGAAATGCGCCCCCCATCCAGACAGACTGGCGTCTGTGGTAATGGTAAGTCTGTGTGGCTCCTTGAGAAGGGATCCACTGTTGATTTTCAGCACGGTCCACCAATGAAGTGATAGACAGACTCTTGCTGGAACCAAAACTCTGTGTCTTGAATTGCTTCGCCCTGATCTTTCGTAAGGAAGTAAAAACCATTGAAGGGACCTGGCATGGAAACGAGCCCAAGGAACAATAGAGATAGAAGAAATCATTTTTCCAAGAAGTTTTGAAAGATCAGCTAGGGGAACCCGTTTCAATGTCCTGACTTGTAAGGCTAAAGTCCTAATACTTTCCAAACGCTCTGGGGATAAAAATACCCGTCCCTGAATTGTGTCTATTATCGCTCCTAAATGAGCCAAACGGGTAGAAGGAACTAAATGGCTCTTAGCCCAATTAACTGAAAAACCATGTCGTTGGAGGACTTGCAATGTAGTTTGCACATCCGATTCCACCTGTTCATAGGAATCAGACAAGATCAAAATGTCATCCAGATAACAGTGTAGTCTTATGCTGGAACTCCGTAAATGAGCAGCTACTGCCGCCAGGACCTTTGTAAAGGTCCTCAGGGCCAACGCCAACCCAAAAGGCAAGGCAACATACTCAAAATGTCTGTTACCATAACAAAATCTGAGAAATTTGCAGTGAGAAGGTCGAATTGGAATGTGCAAATAGGCCTCCGTTAAATCTATGGAAAATAAAAAATCCCCTTCTCGTATCCCAAGGAGAATAGATTGCAAGGTACTCATCTTAAACCTACGATAAACAGAGAGCGGTTAAACCGTTTTATGTCTAATATTGCTCTCCACCCCACCTCACCCGAATTCTTGGGTACTACAAATAGAAGGGAGTAGAAACCCTGACCCCATTGATCCCTAGCCACCGGCTGGATGGCCTTAATGTCTAACAAATGATTGATTGCTGCCTCCATCAGGGCCCTCTTATTAGAATCCCTGGATAGGGACATGTCATAAAGGAATTTGGAGGAGTAGATGAAAACTCCAACGCCAGGCCAAACCGAATGCTATCCCGAACCCAGGAATCCGATGTGGAGGAATCCCAATCATCAGCGAAAATTTTTAAATGACCCCCAATGGGAACAGGATCCCCTGTATCATCTTGAGCGATGAAACCCCTTGTTTCCAGAACCCCGAAAGGATCTCCTCCCTTGGCCTCCCCTACGAGGTCTGTCACCAAATTCTTGTCCGACTGTTGGACACCCTTAAATTCTGGAACTCTTTGGAATCTGGAGGAGAACGTCCCTCGATAGTAGGGATGAAAGGAACTCTTCCGAAAGGACTGATAAGATCTGGTATCTGGCCAACGTGAAAGGGAGGGTAGAATTTTCTTCTTATTCCTGGTTTTGATTAATAGCGGGTCCAAAGCGACGCCAAACAATTTTTCATTTGAAATTAGGGAGGAAGCGAGCTTCCATTTATGTTTAGAGTCAGCCTGCCAATTTTTTAGCCAAAGCAGTCTACGAGGCGTAACCTAGGAAGCCATGGCTCTAGCCGAGAATTTAACTGAATTATATGTGGCATCCGCCAAAAACTCTTACAGCAGCAATCAGTTTGGCAATGTCCTGATGTGCCCTAATGTTGGAGTTTGGAATCGAGTCCCTAAGATGACGGAGCCATCTGAGGGAAGTTCTGGTAAAGAATGACGTGGCATTAGCCGCCCTGATTGCCCACGCATCAGATTGGTGACTCTTTCTAAGAGCTATCTCAAAGAGCTATCTGTTTTAAGCGCATCCTCAGATTCTGTAGGAACTGTTGAAGGGGATGCCAATGCCACAGTAGGATCATCCACAATAGGAGTATTCAGATGATTTGAAAAATCTGGTGCCAAATTGAAGAATTTATCAAAATTTGTGGGCAGGGGGTACAGTGCAGCGGATGACCAGTTTTTGGAGAAGATCCGTGAACATTTGTGGAACCGGAATGACTTCAACTTCACTAACAGGCTGGGAGAAAACCAAATCCTCCGACTGTTCCTGAGTTTGTTGTGGAACAGATAGGGTCTTGTCCAAACAAGCAGTGTTTTTAGCCTTATACAAAAGAGATTTAAAGAGATGTGGTTGGAAAAGGTCAGTAAAGGTGGGTTGGTCAGGCCTGATGTCCTCCTCATCATCAGACATGCCCCTTTCTGGGGACTCGTCATCCAGAGGAAATTCGCTATCATGAAGGGAAACGGCATCTAACTGATCCATGTGCCCCACACCTTCTCCCTCCTCCTGACTGTGTCGAGAAGGGGCCTGTGAAAACAAAGAGGGTTCGGTTTGGGGGGGTACCTGGGGGTGATGAAAATCCCTTCTGGTCAAGGATCGTACAGAATGAGCGTCACATTCTGAGGCTAATGTCTGTCTGGTCCTGATGGACTGCTGAAGACCAGCGATACCTCTGCTGATCGCTACCTCCATCCATGACCTCAAGGATTCTGGAACCTCCTCTGGAAGAATCTCTTCCTGACGTAGCTCGGCCGCTGTGGGAGTGAAGGTTGCTTCTGGAGCTCTTCTCAGAACCTGTGAATGGCTGGGAGCCGTGACACCGGGTGAACAAGATGGCAAGGATAAATCTAAGGATCTAGA
This sequence comes from Bungarus multicinctus, assembly GCA_023653725.1. NCBI lineage: Eukaryota > Metazoa > Chordata > Lepidosauria > Squamata > Elapidae > Bungarus > Bungarus multicinctus. The sequence continues at coordinate 101,951,700 of CM042836.1, read as the reverse complement.
TATACTTTGAGCCTAAGTTTGAGTAGATAAGTCTGCAGGGAGAGAAGGCCTCTCCTTATCTCTTGTGTGCCTCTCAATGTGCCTCTCTAAAGCCTTTTGATGCCTGGAGGCGTCCTTCTCAGCAGCCTTTGAGGAACCCTTGGTCCTTTTGGACTAGTCTTGGGTTCATGACATAGATTCCCCTCTGCTTGCCATTGTGGAACACCAAAAAATAGCTCTCTCTTACGCAGACAATTAATATGTAAATATATGGGTTTTATGGACTGTTGGCAGGTCTGGACTCCTGAACCCCACCTGGTACAGTGAGTCCAATCAATATACTTCTCCCCTCTTTTTATTATTTTATTTTATGAATGTTTTTTTAAATATTATTTTTTTAAACCAACTATCAAATCTATATGTCTATAAATAATAAAAACTATCTATAATCGAATTAAACCAAAAAAGACCGAATGGAGAACTGAGATATATACACAAGGAGGGCTTATATATCTAAGATTGCCCTGAAACAGAAGTACCACAAGCCTCAGGCCTGAGTAAACTGTTTTGGACTGTGAGGGTAGCCAACAAGGTTAAAGAAACACAAACTCCCAAATCGGAGTTAAAAGGGAGTAAAGTCTTTTCTGTAGCCTCTTCCCTGTTCGGGAATTAAAGGAATTAAAACCCTCTCACAGTGAACTGGCCCAAAAACTAAAAAAGGGCCCGCACAGACCACCAGATAAGGTCTGGCTATGGGAACACGCGCGCAAAAATGGCGGACAGTCCCAGTCGATGGCGCAGACACAGGCTTTGGCGCCAATTCGCATCCAGCAAATACGCCGCTACACAGTAATGTTGGATCGGCGGCAGAAAAAGAGAAATGGGGTGGGGGATAAACTGCAACACCTACCGCCCTTCGTTCTCCTGGGGAGGAATGTATTTGGGAGAGCAACGGGCAATGGCAAGAGAGGGGAACGCCTGATTAACAGAAAAGGATCAAATAACGCTGGGAAAACTCAAGCGGCAGAACGGGACCCTAGCCGGATGATCGCAACCGCGATCAGAGCGCCGATCACGCTCCACAATCACTCTGGCCAAATTTAAATACTTTTAGACGAATTAGATGTGAAAGAAAACTTTTAGAAGAAGGCCAATTCAAGAAGAAATGATCACAATAGCACAATTATCACCTCAAGAGTCTGCTCCGATCAAAGAAAGCTGCCTATCTCTCCAAGGCTGAGCAAAAACTGGGGGACACAAGGAAGGAGATGGAGGAGGAGCCACGGTGTCCTACCAATTAAGCTCAGCCTATCAAAGCCAGAGACTAAGCACTTCCCAATCTCTGGATGCTCAGAGCAGCTCAATGGAGAAAATAGCCTGCAGTACTGCATTCTAACTATTGCACCAACACAGCAAATGAAATATGAATCAGTTGAGCATCTTCTTGACATGGATTTGAGACAAATATTACAATAAAGTCAAATATTCTCTCTGGTGCTATGTACTCTTATATATAAATTGGGATGGTAAAGAAATATGTTGCTATATATTGATATAATAGCTGCCAAATTCTTTGATAAATAACACAGTCCTATAAACAAATGCATCCCAAGTATTTTGGTAGGCTGAGTTACAAACCTTCTGCTACCCACATTTGCTGTTTTAGAATACAGAGGCAAAGAGAGGGAATGAAAGAAGACCAACACTGTAGAGCACCTATATACAACTCTGCTGAAATGCACACAGCAATCTGAAACTTGTATATAAGAGCCACCCACGATGAGACACACTTTTGCTAAGCAACAAAGGATCAGATAAGCTACCTAGAAAGATGCAAACATACATTGAGAGTGCTATATTCAGAAATCATCTCCCAGGTTTCTTATTCTTTTCATCCAGTGATTCATATATATAATAAGTACAGGTTTATTTTTTTATATTCTGAACCAAAAATTGTTTGTCTATGCATATCTACCCAATTTTAAATTGGCCAGGCTACATTTGAGTTCCAGAAGAATTCCTATACATTTTTATATTTTCCAACAAGTCTTTAAGTACTTCATCAAAATTGGCAAGTCCCATTTTGGCATTTTTGTCACACATCCTGTGACAGTATTTACACATGCCACACTGACCAGATTGGCCATTTACAATAATGATAACAAAAACAAGGTAAAAGGGTTAAAATTCCACAGTAAGGTTAAATAAGTCAACACAGCCATCATTCGCCATAGGAAATTTGGACCTAACCTTTAAAGATAGACAAATCAATAACAGTTCTGCTCTGCTCTGATTTATAATAGCATACAGATATTTAGATGAAACATTTAAAGAACTGAAGGTGATTCATACTAATTACCTTATACAACTTACATTTTAAATTTTAAAGAAAGTGTAAGGCCTCATTAACTGTCTTTTTAAAATAAAAGCTAGTTATTTTGGTAAGAATTTTAAGAATTGTTGTCTATTAAAAAGTAGAGGCATGTAAAACCATACCAGCACATCCAAAATCTCCTGCCAAAAAACATAGGAAAACTGCAAACCAACGAAAAAAATACTCTGTTCTGCCCTAGGCTTCCCCAAAAAGCACTAAGCAAACTCTGAGTCCGGGCAAAACCTCTTTTATTAAATGAATGTGAATTTATTGCATTCACATTCAGCCAATGGCCTGACAAACAGTCTTGCAAAGGTATAATTATTGGCTCAGACTTTATCTATCTTGGAAAGCTGCCCGGTAAATATTTCCACACAGTAGTGCTGACAGGGAAGGGCTGGGCTCAAAGTCTCTAGGTTACACAGACAAATCTTCACAATGCTGAAACAAATGAACATACGAATTGTTTCCTGCAAAAGCCCCCTTCCCTTTTGCTCCTCTTTTAATCATTATGGGAGGGGCCATTCATCATCCACCTGTGGCCTGACTCCCATGTCGACCCTGAGTTCTTAATTGTTCCTTCCTTTTGGCAGTTCTGCACATGCGCAGGCTGGGAACCAGTTCCAGAAGCTCCCCCGCCTCACTGCTGTCCGAGCCCGAAGACAACTGATGACTGCCAGCCTGCCCTGGCCCCATCTCTGCCTTTGAGGCAGAGCCCTCATCTGAGCCTTCCTCAGCCTCCAGGACAGGCCCAGGTTCTTCCCCAACCTCCTTGCTGTCTGACTCTGCTGCCAGCTCCATCAGCTGCTGGCAGGCCACAACATACTCCCCCATTGGGGGAGGAACAAGCACTTTACAATTAGTGCCCTCCAATAACTGTTTACATTCTCTTAATTGTATCGACTTTTTTGTTTTACTTTATTAGATCCTGAAAATCTCTGTATGGCTAGCCTTCGATCATTACTGGCTGAGAACTCTACACTTCTCCACATAAGATATTACAAGGGCTGGGGGGAGACAGTGAATTCTGTGGTGCTAACATATATACCTATTTTAACTGACAAAAGGATATATATACTAAGGAACAGAAGGACAAATTCATTGGGTCATCAGCTATCTTTTAATCAATTATACTGAATCAATAAAACTTTTTTTTTGAAAATTGTTATATTGACAAATTACTGAGCATCACCAAAGTTTTAATTTTCAGTGGTATATCTTTAAATCAAGTTCCTTTGAATGTACTAAGACACAACATCCAAATTTAATACCAAGACATTCAATTCACTAAAGCAAAATACTCTTGATATTATGTTTCATGTTTCTTCCTGAGAAGTTAATCCAAGTGTACTGAAGCCTATAAAAAGTCAAAATATATCTGGCACACTAATACTTTTTTAAAAGCCTCATAAAATCATTTTACCTGTGTCAGCTAGGTAATAAATAGTATTTTTCTCTATCTTTTGAAATCACTATACTTAGTTCCTATATTTTTATTGATTCTTTATATTATACATTAAAGGTACTTTTGATAAATTCCTTTATGACACAATAACACTAACATCATACCTATTTTTGGAAAATTCAGGTAGTCCTTGAGTTACAACCATTCATTTAATGACCATTCAAATTACAGCAGCACTGAAAAAAGTGACTTATGATCTTTTATCACACTTACGACACTTGGAGAATCCCTATGGCCATGTAATCAAAATTTGGACACTTGGCAACTTGCTCATATTTAAGATGAGTGCAGTATCCGAAGATTATGTGATCATTTTTTGTGACTTTCTGACAAGCAAAGTCAATGGGGAATTTGTTTACTTAACCACCATGTGACCAAACTCTAGCAAAAAAGGTTATAAAATAGGGCAATTTAACAGCTGTCTCACCTAGCAAGAGAAAAATTTAGCTCAGTTGTGGGCCTAAGTTGAAGACTATCTGTAGTTGCCCCAAATTATTTATCTCAGCATTATTAGAAATCCATTGTAAGTAAAAGAAAGTATGATCCCATCTATTTCATTTCATAAAGGAATAAACAGAAAGGTAGAAAAGATGGGTCAGTGTAAATAATATGCTGCATGCAAACTAACAGTATGATCATAATGTAGTTCCAATGGTAAAAAAAAAAGACACATGAAGCCAACTCTCCACATCACAAGTGAACAATTTTCTTGATTTTTTTTCAAAAAGAGAGGCCACAAAAGTATAAATCTCCAGCAGGAAAATCTTGATGAAACTAATTCCCTATGAACTTCTGCACCAGACTGTAATCTTCTCAAGAACTTAGCCTAACTTAATGCTCTTTGCTCTAAAACATGCAGAAGCAACATATTGGTAGCATCTGCTCTAGAGTTAATTCCAAGCAACTCTAATTTAAAAGGACTTCAGACAGTGAGTGTTTACTCAGCACAGGTAGACCAATACTTAGATTCTAAACAAGGAGGTATCATATATTTGGTCAAAGAAATACAAGAAGCTTTGGACAGCAGAAGAGTTCTAATTATGGAAAAGCTAGTCAGAAAGTTAATAGAAGTGGGGGGGGGGATATGAGCATTTGGATGTAATAAAATACTCCTGGCAAGACTTCAAAGGCTTACTAGAAATGTACCGGCCAACAAAGACCAGTTGAACACTCACCTGGCCGTGTTAAGCAACGGGTGGTTGGTTCCCACCAATTTGCGCATCTGCATGGCGATGTTGCTCAGCTCGTCGCTCAAGAGGCACCGGAGGCTCATGAAAGAGGTTGGGTAGCCCACAATTTTCTCGGCCTCCGAAACCACTTTGCTCCAATAGGAAGCCGAAGAAAGCGAGGGAGAAGTGGAGAAGAGGCATCGCCGCTGCCTGGGCTTTCCACATCCTTCAGCCCAGAACCGGACAAGTATCCGGGAGGAACTTTTAACACAAGGTGACAGCCACGCGGGGCGCATCATCACTTCCAGAAAGCCGAAGCCACCCACGCAGCTCTTGCGGCCACTTGTCCGTCCCCGAAATTTATCTGTACAATAAACAAGCAGGACCCGCTACAGGCTTGATCATCGGTATCAAGTCCTACTGCAAGTCCTCCATCCTCTTACTACCGGTAGTTTTGCTTCTCTCCGCTCGTATTTATGCGCGCCTTACACTTCTGCCCCGCTCCTTCTTGGAATCTTCTTCGTCCTATCACGGAAGAGAATTAGCACTACTGCGTCTTAATAAACTCCTTAAAGTCGGTGGGTGGGGTGGAAACTCTGCTCTAAGTAGCCTTCCCGGTACCGAAGCGGCACGCTAATCTCATGGAGGCAGCCATCTTAAGTGTCGCAAAATAACAGACAGGAATTGGGGAAGTTACACTTTTGCACCGTTTCTTTACCTTACGGTATTGCCTGGGAGTACAGTCCTCTCTGGAGGAGGACGGGTAGTTAGTACTGTTTGTAAGTTCCAAATTGCCACTGGTCTGGTCCTCCAGGCTCACCATAAAGCGGAGCGTAAAGTTCGCGATTTCTGAAATACAATCGCCAATCCAGTTGTATAGTAAACACTCTGAAAGTTATTCCTTGAGTTCTACTAAGAATCGCCGCCTCTTCTGTAGGAACTTCATAGAAGAAACTTCACAGAAGTATGCTGTGAGAAACCATTGTTATGTATTTTTGAACCCATCCAGTTCGCTGGGATTTTATGTATTTAACTGACTCGCTGAATAACCCGTTAAATAAAACAGTCCCCGCTCGAGAAACCTGAATTTAGAATAGTAAAGTTATGTGCGCGTTTATATTAAAGTAAGACTTTTTTCAATTAAAGCATGTCTCCATGGAAGTAAATTATGCAAATGGAAGCAAATTATTACTAAATTGCATGACACCTGTCTTCCAAAAACAGAACTCAGTCACCCTTGGACAGTTGCATTTCAGCAACTTATTTTTATTATTTATTTATTATTAAACTTATATACCGCCCTATTTCCCTAACAGGACTCAGGGCGGTATACAGCCGCATTAAAATACAGTGCAAAACTAAAAACTATTAAAAGACCAAATATAAAAGGCTGAAAGCTAAAAATAGAGGGCTAAAAGCTAAAACCAGACGAAACCGAATTAAAAATCCCCTAAAAACCCTAGGCCAGACCGGCTTGATGAAATAAATAGGTTTTCAACACGCGCCGGAAGGTCAAGAGATCAGGGATGGTCCTCATCTCCGGGGGTAATTTGTTCCAGAGGGAGGGTACCCCCAACGAGAAGGCCCGTACCCTCAGAGTCGCCAGCCATCCAGCCGGCGGCACCCCGAGGAGGCTGACCCTATGGGAATGTATTGGCCGACGGGAGGCCGATAATGGCAGGAGGCGGTCCCGCAAATATCCTGGTCCCAAGCCATGGAGCGCTTTAAAGATGGTAACTAGAACTTTGAAGCGCACCCGGAGGGCCACCAGGAGCCAATGCAGCTCACACAAGAGTGGTGTGACATGGGAGCCCCATGGGGCTCCCAACACCACCTGCGTGGCCGCATTCTGCACCAGCTGGAACTTCCGGGTGCTCTTCAAGGGAAGCCCCATGTAGAGAGTGTTGGCATAGTCTAGGTGGGAGATTACGAGGGCGGAGGTGACCGTGCGAAGCGCACCCCGATCCAGAAAGGGCCACAACTGGTAGATCCTACGGACCTGACCAAAAGCCCTCCTGGCGACGGCCACCACATGGTCTTCCAATGACAGCCGTACGTCCAGGAGGACACCCAGAAGTCCTCTCTGTGGGGGCAAGGATTTCCCACCCCCCACAGCCAGCAATGGAACCAGCTGACTGTATCGCGGTGCTGGGAAGCACAGCCACTCAGTTTTAGATGGGTTGAGCTGAAGCCTGTTCCACCCCATCCAACACCACACGGCCTCCAGGCACCGGGCCATCACCTCGCTTCATCGGGGTGGCCCAGGGTAGAAATGTACAGCTGAGTATCATACTGATGGAATTCTACCCCAAAGCTACTAGTGAAATCAGTTGCACTTACTCAAAGTAAAGTTAAAGTTACAAATTTCTTCATGAAAAGCACTTTTTCCAGCTCAAGATTATGAATCGTCTTAACTATGGAAATTTATCCATGATGTATTACATTGATACATTATATTGATCTGTAGGAAGTTAGCAGCCACCCCTCTCCTAGAAAATTGAAATAGCCTAGGAAATACTTAAAAGGCAGAATATTATATCTCCCTGGATGAGAAAAGGAGAAATATGTTTTAAAGACAAAGCAGCTTCCTGCAGCTCCCTGCCCCCCCTTCAGCTCCAGGGTGATGGGATTAAGGATGGCCCTCAGAAAATGATAGGATTACCAATCTCATCACATGTTCTGGGAAGATTGCATTAGCCAGCACTCAGGTGAAGCCATGTGGTCCAGACCAAGCCTACAAAGTTAAGACCCCCACCCCTGGGAGTCTGACAGCCAGTGGGATTCATTTCTTGCACAGGAACAGGAAACACTAAGGGGGGGCCCAACAGAAGTTATATAAGGGTCTCTCAGCATCTTGGTCGGCCCTTCTTCCCTTCTTATCTTGAAGCATGTGATCATCTTTCTCACTTTGGAGCTCCAAGCCATATGGTCCTGCCGTCCACCATTAAACCATCTTTCCAAATAGCCTCCATGTTTCCAGTGTCTTTTTCCCCACTTGGAATTGAACCCAGAAGGATATTTCTTTCAACAGATCTATGATATATTACATGGATAAGTTGTTTACTTATGCACAAAGCGGTATCAGCTCAAATGGTCTTCATAAGAGAACATAGATTGCACTTGTGTTCATACTTATACAAATGAATGGTAAAAGGGTTTTCCCTATTTTAAAAAATTAAGGTGACTGCTATGCTGTGTTTGCATGAACACTAATCCATAAACTAGCCATCCATTATTTTACATAGATGTTATGTGAATCCATTCTGTATACTTAATTTATTGTTAGGTGTATCATATGACCCTAAACATTTGTTAGTTAAGTCCATCAGAAATATATTGTGCAAACACAGCTGGATATGTTTGTTAAGCAAATGAGAGTGGCACACTACCATGATTGAGTTCTACCAAGGTAGTTTGCTAATGTAATGGAAAGTATATAACAATCCCAGGAATAAAATTGTACAAAGAAAAATGTGTAACTCATAGCATATATACTTTAGTTGTATAGGAGATTCTACTAGTCATTCGAATTCTTTAAGTGTATGTGTGTGTGTGTGTTGTATTAAAAAATAATTGTATTATGTTGAAAAGTAAAGCAGAAAAGTTACCGAGACAAATATTGCACATGTCCTGTTCTGGGCAGTGACCTTAACATGGGAAGTTATTGCCATCACTTCTAACAAATATTCCAAATTGTTTTATTTAATGGAATGGAAACAATTTATATTTCTTCCTCTACTACGAAATATCTGTATATTAAACATAGAAACATACAGTATACATGGCTGCCTTTATTATTGATCTGCAGATTGTTAAAGGAAATTATTTGGTCCTGTTATTAAGTCAAAATCCTAAAATAACAGAATAGCAATGCTGAAACAAGAACATCTAATATAATTTGTGTCATATTTGCTTAGCTACAATTTTCTTCACTCACAACTTGCTTATCAGATGGATTTTGCTTCAAAAATGAGTTGAAAGAAATATTTTTAGACTTTCAAAATATTCCAACACTGCTATAAATCCAGTGTGCCCTTTTTTGGCTATAGATGCAAATCTAAGGATTTGTGACTGTTTTAGGAATTGAATTAAAGACATTCAGCCTTAAAGACCTCATTTTATGGCTGTGCATGTTTCAAAAATGATTGAGAAGTAAGCATAACACATTTCTGTGTTGGAAGTTAAAATGCACCCCTCTCCTAGAGAAATGAAATATTTTAGTATATATTAAAAAGGCAGAATATTTCCCCTAAAAGAGAAGTAGAAACTCAGAGAGGCAGAAACTCAGCCCCCCTATCTTTGCTAATGGGCCATTAAGGCCTGGGCCAGTCTATTCTACATAACTAAGATCTATCTCCTTCAAGCAGACTCATAATAGGAATCCCAAAGCCCTTTCATTACATCATCATCCAGCAAGAGTCAACCAAGCCTAGACAACTAACCAAATTGCTCCTGCATGGCCCCATGGGAGTCTTGACAACCAATCAAAACACAAGCTCTAATTCAAAGCCCAACAGAGTATAAAACCAAGAGACTCTTAGCATTTCCTCCCTTTTTCGCTCAGGAGCTCTAAGGCATGTGATCCTGTCTACCATTAAACCATATTTCCAAACAGCCTCCATGTTTTAGTGTCTTTTTTCCCATTTGGAACTGAACCCAGAAGGCTATTTTCTTCCAACGTCTGCTGTTCTTTGAAGTGGCTGGTGTTCCCCCACCCCGGCTTCTGCATGGGGGAGGGGGAGATATTCAAGTACTTAAAAGTTGCATTGGTTTTAATGACTCAACTTTTCAAGAATTTACATTTTTTTCAATTTACATTTTTTTCAAGATAGTGTAAAAGCCTGAAAGTGGGTTTGCTTTAATGATTAGCAGAAAGGCGCTATGTTTATATAAGGTCCAAATGATTTCTTCCCAATCATTTTTGAAATGGCAATTTAAATATATTAAATCCATTGCGGCATTAAGTCATGATATGATTTGTTTGTTTTATTGTACAATGGGGCATAAGTTACCTCTTCAACAAACCCAAATTAACAAAATATAGTTTTGCTTGATATGTAAATCCTTTTCTGATGGTAAGCTAAGCTTCATACTAATTCTGTGTTTTACAATTGAACATGGTTGACTTTTTAAAAGATGTGCATTGGTTGACTCTGAAAATATGCTATCAGTATACTGCTAGACACACTAGAGAATTATGATCCCCATCAAAAGAGTTTGTAAATTTCCATGTCATTATATATCATCACATTGCTAAAGCATACTGAGCAGTGCTATGCAGAAGTACACACCCCAAATAAAAGTTTGAACTGATGTTCATGACAGATGGTGAACACAGCTTTTTTTTAAGCACAGACATGTGGATTGAAAATAAGTAAGCTCTATTATTTAATGCATTTTTATGCTGCTTAATAAGTGTCATCAGTATCAGGTACTCCAGTATGTTTATTCACCTTACGTTTATTGGTTTTGTTTCCTTTAAGCAAACTGAAATACTACAAAGTTAAATGAAGCATATGTTTCACATCTGACCAGTATAATTATATAGAGAATGTCTACTCAACATAATTCATGGTTAAAGGATACATTGATACCTTACAGTAATATTTTCTAATTAGTCCACTATGTGATTAACATAGTCTTTCGAAGTGTAACCTCATACTGGGGAAAATCAGCCTTCAAGGGTAATGCAGCTACTTTTAAGAGCAAAACAATTGCCGGGTTTCATTCATTCTCTAAAACATTTTAGGGTTTAACAGATCTCGTATGATTTCATATGAATCTTTTAAATTCTGGTAATTATGCTAGGGATTTGCAGTAGATACTTCCTGCTGCAACTCTTATATGTCCCTATCAGCCCATACTAACTGAGAATTGTGGGAATAGCAGCTGAACCCATTGGGGGAGTTCTTGGACAGAGAAATCATGTTAACGACTAGGTTGGCCAAAATAATATATCACAATCTGAGCACCTAAACAGCCTCCAGACTATTAGAATTTCCCAAGAGCATGTTATAAACCCAACTAACATAAATTATACAAGTTATACAAAAAGTATTTAGTTATTTTATAGGATACAAATTGTAAATTAGCACTGCAAATTGCAATGACATATTTCTGTTGATTAATAGTTTAAGTCAGGGGTCGCCAATCTTTGGACCTCAGGGACCACCAAATTCATAATTTTAAATCCCAGGGTCCACTAACTGGTTCTGTGGGCATGGCCTAATTTGTGGGTGTGGCTTGGTGGTCATGTGACTGGCTGGGCATGGCTTGTATGTAAATATTATAAATATTTATATAAATATTGAATTTTTTATTAAAAAAGAGCAACTTTTACCCAAAATCAGGCAAAGCAGGCAGGCAGATTGAATTGCTCACAGAATCACAGATTCATTCAGAGATCTATGTATCTGCCAGATAGATCTATCTATCTGCCAGATCTATCTATTGGCTAGCTCAGTCTGTCACATAAAATTTGCTTGCAAGCAAACTCATAAAATTTGCTAGAAAACAAACTCACAAAATTAACTCACAACACACCATGTATGTAAATATTGAATTTTTTATTTAAAAAAGAGCAATTTTTATCCAAAATCAGGCAAAGCAGGCAGGCAGATTGAGTTGCTCACAGAATCATTCAGTGATCTATCTATCTGCCATCGGCTAGCTCAGTCTGTCACATAAAATTTGCTTGCTGTGAGCCTGCACTGAATAATAGAATCTTCAGTCCTAAGGGAGGTTCAGCTATGCTTAAAAGCAGAGCCAAAGATCTAAAGACTAGCTAGAAAGCAAGAAATCCAACCATTTCCTGCTTCCTAGCTAATCTAAATCTCCCACAGCAGAACAGTTGATGGTTGGAAAAATAGCAATTTAGCAGGCAAGTTTGCTGGGTAAGGAGTGAGTGGGCGGGGCGGGTTCCCATGGGCCATGTGGGCGGCACAGCTTTGTGTTTCTGTAGAGCCTGGATTAATTGCTTTGGGGAGATGCTCTGGGGGTGAGATGTCTCTGCGGCCCACCAAAAAAATTTTGCAGCCCACTGGTTGGCGATCGCTGGTTTAAGTTATTACTTCATGACATTTTTACTAAAGGATTTAAATATTCAATAATGTTAGATTTCTTCTCCTATTCTTAAAAAATCCCACAAAATAATACTATACCAGATCTCGGGATTTATGCTGAAGTCACTACACATTGTAAATTAATACATTTAGTGACAACCTTCTAACCTAGGTAAATTTACCAGATTATTAACTCACAAGAGTCTCAGTGGAAAATAGAATTAGTTCACTGAGTATATCTACATCCCTATGTGTATGAAAAACTAAGTATTGACATATATACAGATGTGTTTATTTTATATAAACCTAAGCAACAAGCATGGAGTTTACATAATATGCTTACATAACACTTAGTTCACAAAAATAGAAATAAGTTGGTTATTAGACCCTTTTTGGCCTGTGGACCAATATTAATATTTAGAATATTAAATAGAATATTAATTCTAAATATCTTAAGAAAGCAAAAGAGTAAGAGAAAGAAAAAAGAGTTTGTGAAACTACTCCAAAATAAAATACTGAGGAAATAATTTTACATTTTATTTTTAGAGATCATAAAAGTACAATAAAAAGATACATTAATGCAAATACAGGGAAGATTAAGAAAAAATATACTGATGAAATGTACAGATAAAATGAGGTAACCTTATAGTTATCACAGTTGTAATTCATTTTGAATTTAAAATATGCAAACTGTAGCAAGAAATATGTTTACAAAATATCACAATAAAAAAAATCTTACACTGTATTTGTTTCCTAACACATGTAACTATACACAGTACAAAGACTAATATTTAATCTGTGTTGGTTCTTTATTTCCTGTTATAATTACCTGTTCCACAAAATACAGAACACAGAAATAATTTGCTTCTTGATTGCTGACAGAGGGGTGGAAAGGCTTATTGCATTAAAACTACTCTCTGAAAACTTAATGCTTATAACTAAATCTTTTACAAACTAGAATGTTTTGATTAAATAGATATGCAAGTGACCAACAATTATTACAGTCAGCTATAGAACATAGGTAGCAGTGTTAAACTGACCCATATTTAATCATTAAAACCATTGTCTCAAAGTTAATTGCAGTGCTTGTTATTGCATTGAACAGTCTTTATTACATGCTTTCCATTGTGCTAGTGAAGAAGCTTGTGAATTCATCTGTATCAAGAATGGAATCAGGTCAGAACCAATGAATAGTTTTTCAAAGATATAAACAGTCTTAGAAGTCTGTACTTCAATGAAGTACTGTAGGAATGTAGTTGGCATGGTACTAGAATACAGGGATTAAAATGAACAATCAATTTGTTAAATCACGTTTTTATCAAATACAATTTACACGAGTCTTTTAAAAAATGCTAATACTCAAAGGATTACAGACAGTGGACTCATTTGCACATTCCCCTAACTGTGGGGCAGCTTGTCCCAATAACTTATTTTTGCTTCCATGTTCTCATACTATACCAGATCTCCAGATTTATGCTGAATCCACTACAAATTGTAAATTGATACATTTAATGACAACTTCTAACCTAGATAAATTCACCGGATTATTAACTCACAAGAGACTCAGTGGTAAATAGAATTAGCTCACTGAGTACACCTACATTCCTATATACACAAAAAACTAAGTGTTGACTTTCACACAGATGTGTTTATTTTACATATATCTAAGCAACAAGTGTGGAGTTTGTCTCAACCCGTCCATAGTTAAAGTCATAATTCCAATTTTAAAGTACTGTATTTCCTCTTCTGACCCCTTTATTGGTTGTAATTAATCACTGTTACAAAAATGTAGCTCTTAGTGGCTGTTTTAAAGGGGCTGCAAGTTGTCATCTCTCTACTCATAAGAAACTGCTCTCTTGTAATCGTTTTGTTATGGGCAATAGGAAATAGTGGATACCTAGTTTAAAGCAGAGTTCTCAGCTCATGTAGTGTCTGACCAGTGCTTTCCAAAGCACTTAGCAGAACTTATGCCACTGCTTATAAATAGGAATTAGGCATCTTTATGATATTTGTTTTTTAAACATGAGTTAATGAGAGCTAAACCTGGGCTTAAAATTCAGGACTAGCATTCAATTGAATGCTCTGTGGACTGCTCATACTGTGTTACGCAGAAAGCAACCTTAAATCAGGAAAGAGAGCCAAGTTTTACCAGTTCTTTATTGCTAGTTTTGTCCCCACTGATTGCAACTACAGATTTTATGCTGCTTCTGCCAACAAGAAGTTTTTTATTTTTTTAATTTACAAGTAGTCCTTGTTTAGTGACTGCCTTCTACAGCAGCTATTCAGTTATGATGGTGATGAAAAAGCAACTTTGCAACCATTCTGTGCATTTATAATTTTCACAGGTCCATAAAGCGGAGGAAACTTAAATAAGATCATAAGCACAGTCACAGTTTTGCTTGAGCTTTGCTTAATGACTGAGTTGCCCAGTTCCAATTGTAGTTGTTAAGTGAGGACTACTACTTGTATGGGGGGGAGCCATTTTGCCTTCTTCATTCCAGTTTTTTTGCTATCACAGATAAATTCCGGGTATTGCCAGAGACAGTAGACTCCCTGCTGGCCCCAACATTACTTTGAGGCACTAATATTTCCCTATCCATTGTTCCTATTCACTTCAGGCTTATCTCCATGCTTTTACGCTGTCCGACTATTTTCAGATATGGGTTTAATTCTCAGTCAAAAGAGCACTACATCCAAGTTTAGAAATAGCTCAACTGATAGATCACAAACATGGAATACCTTTGCATCTATTATTAGTTAGAGACAATTTGACAGGTAACATCCATTCCAAGCTGCACAGTAGTGATGATGTTTCTTCCACTAATAGACCATGCTTGGTAAGAGAGGAAACTTCTCTGGAGTTTTTTTCCCCCTCCTTTGCTGGTACTTTGCTTGTGTGGAGTGACCATTCAAAGTTACAATGGCACTGAAAAAAGTGACTTTTGACCATTTTTCACACTTACAATTGTTGCAGCATCTCCACAGTCATGAGAGGCCAGGTGAGGAGATGTGTGCCTCAATGTGAGTGATATTGAGTTGGACATGCCCAGACAATCATCACGCCACACCCACCACCTAAGCCACACCCACAGAACCAGTTGTTAAAAATTTGAATCCCACCTCTGCTCTAAAGCAACTGTCTAGGTTAATTCAAAGGTGTTCTAGAGATATCATAACAAAGGGAAGTATAGATACTTCAACTTTTACATAAGAACTCTAGATAGAATATTTATAAATCTTCCTTCTAAAGGACAAAAGGCTAAGAGTTAAAGAGGGTTATTGATAAGGTTTTTTGTGATTCTAAAACTGCCTCTGGCTTTTATATTGCCTTGAATGTTGGTGATCTAAGCTAATACTTCATCATTAGATTGCTTACCCTTCAGGTTCTGGATTGCTCCATTAATAGATCTGCCCTTGCGTACTTAGGTTAATGTTTCTTAATTAAATGTGCAATGTATGAATCTGCTGTCTCTAATCAGGTGGAGGAAGAAAGCTTCTCTCCTTTATTCAGTCACTCAGTGAAAGCTCATGGGCAATGAGATCAAATTTTGCTATTTTTAAGCAGACCAAGCTAAATTGGCTTTTCATTTGAGGGGGCGGGGAAAGGGGGTAGATTCATAAAGTCTTTGCCCTGCCCATGTGAATGACACAGCCTATCACTAATGGGAAAATAGTCTGATGGGGATCTGAGAAAATTTGGAGTATAAATGTTATAAACAGGGTTGCTACACCCAATATGCAAATTGTGCTCTGCATGAAGGCATTCCAGGTGCTGGAGAGGGGACCAATTATAAGGTTAAAAAAAAAGACAAAAAGGTTCATCCATTAAAACCAGTGACTGAACCTGTAATCATAACCTAGCAGGTCAGCACATTTTTTTTGTTCTATAATTATATTTTAAATTCAAAATTATATTTTGAACATTAAAAAGTGGGGAGTGCTACATGAAATTCTAGCAAGAGCACTTTGTATGCCAGAATATGTCCTATGTAAAAAAATGATATAACATCCCCATTTAAACAAGGTATCTATAAATGATTGGTCTCCTTGCTGGAAACATACATTTCCTGTAGGGCAGGGGTGTCAAACTCAAAACCTGGGGGCTGGATCCGGCCTGCAGGATGCTTATATCCAGCCCACAGGACATCCCTGGAAACAGTGAAGGATTATAAAATTATGTTTTATCTAAAAGGTGATTTGGATGCTTTAGGTGAGCCAGGTTTTGGTTAAATCCAACTTGACTAGAGACTCTAAATATTGTATCTCCCATATAGCATTTAGATGGGTTGAGAGTTAGCTTTGTTGTTTGAATGGTTGTAAAGACTATTTGCACAAAACATCCAAATGGGCTTCCTTAATGTTGCTGCATATTATCGTACAATATCACAAATAGTGACAATGTACTGAAAGGGAATTTAAGCGCAAGAACCTGGTAGCCATTTCATTAAGCATTGTTCTGAACTTCTCCTAAGTGATGGTAAAGGTGTTATTTCCTTGAAGGTAATCCTCGACTTGCAACTATAATACAATCTGCCTATTATGGTCATAAGATTATAAAGTGGATCATCTCCCATTACCAGTTAGATTCTGTGATCTTATTTTGCCGCAGTGATTAAGTGAATGCCATGGCTGTTAAGCAGCATTTTTGCCACTTAACTATGGGAAGCTTTTGCCAAAAAACAAAAATAAATGCAGAATTTCGGCAAAAATGCTCTAAATTGCACACATGACCATGGGATGTTGCAGATAGCTGTAGATGGTTGCTGAGTGCCCAAAATGCTGTCATTGACCATGAGAGGGTGGGGTAGCCATCAAACTTCAGAACTAGGTCATAAATACTTTTTCAGGGATCCCTCATAACTTTGAATGGTCATTTAAATTACTGGTCATAAATTGAAGATTACCAGTATTATTTGCTTTCTTGATGAAATCTGATTTCATTGACAACCTCTTGATTAAGAAAAGCCACCAGCTCTTGTATATTATATGAGGCTTTATTTTATGTCAGTGATTCTAACAAAGACTGAAATTTAAGTTCCGTCTTTGAATACAGCATTGATTCTTGATTAGACCTTTCCTAATATGGAGATTTTATCCACTCAGCTCTGAAAAAAATAAATGATGCCCTTTTCTTCCTAAAGGTAAAGGTTCCTCATGTTGTTTCCAACTCTGGGAGACAGTGGTCATCTTCATTACAAAGCCAAAGAGCCAGTGCTGTCTGAAGACATCTCTGTGGTCATGTGGCCGGTATGACTAAACGGCAAAGGCGCATGGAACACTGTTACCTTCCCACCAAAATGGTCCCTATTTTTCTACTTGCATTTTACATGCTTTTGAACTGCTTGGTTGGCAGAAGCTGGGACAAGTAATGGGACCTCACTCCGTTACACGGTGCTAGGGATTCGAACCGCCAAACCGTTGACCTTTCTGATCGACAAGCTCAGCTACTGAGCTACTGCATCCCTTTTCTTCCTAGTGATTATCCAAAACAAATGTCTCCCCCCACCAAAAAAACCAAGCCCCCACTCTTGCTACATACTACATGTCTATTTTCTGTGACTCTTAGTTTAACTATTTCATTTCTGGAGGACTTCTTTTCCATTCTTAATTTTAAATTTTATTTAATGTTCTTTACATAAGTTGAAACTAAAAATCTACTAGAAGTGACTTAAGCCAAGACAATTAACTCTTTCTATTCATTATTGAGATCAGTAGATTGCCATGGATCTATAGCTTGCCCATTGTTATCATCGTTTTTCCTTGCTGTATAGCATCTTGTTTCTTCCTTAAAACTGCAATGATAATACAGGTGCTGTAAAACTCAAAGCAAAACATCTATTAATTCTTTTTCCACCATGTACATAGCATGATGTGATGAAACATATTATACTTCTTATTAGAAACAACATTTCCCAAATGAGGAATTTCTGCATGTTTTTTGTCAAATACATTTTGTCAATCTGGAGTGGAGAAGTGAGATGCTGCCTATTTTGGCAAAAATGCTATTCAGACACAAGGCTGACAGAGGGGATGGATGGGGTGCAAAGTGGGGAGAGCTTTCATGGAAGCAGATGCTCCATACCATTCATGGCCTTTCCAATTAACCTGAAGATGGAATAAGATAACAAAAGCTTGAATAGGTCCCACTTTGACATGAAAGAATCTCTCCCCCCGCCAATGAGTCAATAATTAGGCCTATTCTTTTCGTTTAAAAACAAAAGAGGAGGAGATTTCTCAACTTGTTCCAGTTTTCCACACCAATGTTTTGAAAGAGTGACTCATTCTGGAAAAGGAGATATCAAGTCACTAAAACAGTAAAAATATAACTACTCTACCTCTATTAGTCTTGAGGCAGCCATGATCATTGGGAGTCTTACCCAGGTTCTCTGTGGTCAAATTTCTTGCTCTATTTTCCTATAATGCTCCAATAAACTGTTGCAGAGTGTGGACACAATCTCTGCCAAGGCTGCCTAAGTGCTGAAGGAGGTCAAGCACAGCAGCCTCCTGTTTTCAGAGCAGAGAAACTATCCAGCAAAAAGAATGTTTGTTTACTGAATCTACAGCTGGATAATTTTATAGAAGTAGCTAAGAAATGCAGAGATTAGGGCAGAAGAAGAAAGAGGAGAATCTGTGAGATTAGAAATTAGAAATTAGAAATGGTGACTCAGCATATACAAGAACAAAATAAACCAGAGGGGGAGGAGTTCTATAAAGAAGAAGCCAACACTGAAGGATAAAACGAACAATAATTTAAGCAGAGGGGAAAGGAATTAGAATTAAAAATTTGTGGTCTGATGGGATGATAAAAGGGAGAATGGTTCAGAAAATGGATAAAGGGACAGGGAAAAAGCAGAAAAAGGAAAGGCAAAAGAAAAATCAAAAGAGGGAGAGAGAAAAGTTTAATAATGAGAAATGGAATGAGAAATGGAGGGGAATAAGAATGGGAAAAATTAAGAGAAAAGATCAGAAAAGAAAGAGGAATAGGAAATAAACAAGGATGAAAAGTACATTATCCAAAGAGTGAGAGATAATGGGTAAAAAAAGGATAAGGAAGGAGATTCCGCAAGGTAATATGTTGTGATGTATAAGAATATATTGAAAACAGTATTTTGTAATGTATAGATGATTCATAAGGTGTTTGAGAAAATATAACGCGGAATCTGAAATATATATATATATGTGTGTTAGGTTTTTCAGCTGATAAATAATTAAATAAGGGAGAATAGTATAGATCTATTTCAAGCTACTTAGCTCTCATCAGCTAGCCATACCCTTACTGGGATTCAAACCTGGGAAGTATTACATGTGAGGCAGTTGTAATTGCCATTAGGCTATATAGTTGTAATTGCCATTAGGCATATATATATATATATATATATATATATATATATATATATATATATATATATATATATATATATATATATATATATATATATATATATATATATATATTTGTGTTATATACTAGATAGGGAGATTGATATTAAGGTAGAATGAAGGTGGTTAGCTCAAATTATTAACCAGAGGGGATAATTATATTTACAGATAAGGATTGATAAAATGACAAATGTGACAGAAAAAAGTAATATGAGAAATAATAACAGAAACAAGATGAGAATTTTAGATAGCATTGTAAAATAAGATATGAGAATGTATTAACATGAATTGGAATTGGATAAGCTTAATATTTAACAATAATAAGGATGATGCAATATGAAACTAAACAAATATAATGAACAGGTAACTATGGTCACGTTTGTATTGAGATGCGAAACCTGGAACCACACTGCTTACCAAATGAGAATTTTTTATTTTTAAAAATAAAATAAAAGCAGGGAGAAAATTGGATAATGGAATTACTAGGTATGTTTAACTGATATGATGGTAGGCATTTGGAGAGAGTTTTGAAAGGTTGAAAATAAGCATTGAAGGATTATGAATTAATGTGAAATATATGCATTGAGAGATATGATTAATATAATTAATTTTACCTATATTAAAATGTATGATATATTGATGCCACGCTGTTAATGTATTGTTGTGCATATTCAGATTTAAATTAAATTTGGAAAAAAAAAGAAAATCTGCTACATTTTAGAAATGTAAACCTCCTCATAGAAACTTTAAAAGGAATATTCAAATTCATGTTTCAAGTGGACAAGCAACACTATCTCTGTATTCTTTCTTATGTTGTGAAACACCAGGAAATTACATTTCATTAACCAATTGATTGATTAAAAATTTAACTCAGATAATCAGTTAAAATTATTCTCCCAGTGAATCAACAGTCTCCAATTAGCCATGAGATTTAATCATCGGCACATCACAAATACTAACAGAAATGAACATGGAAAGGACCTCTAATATAATTACTTATATTTCAAATATTATGCCATTAATTACCCAAATATTATTTAGGCTTAAGGATGTCAAAATGAGTAAGTCCAAATCACAATAAGAGTTCCAAATAATGCAACCCAACAGTATTATATTAAACCACTATTTTAAGTGATATTCTGTTCAAATGATAAAAGTAGGAAACAAACTGTGACTCCAAATCACAAATCACTGTTTGTGTCCATCATCTTATACTCTGGACCAGTTGCTTTCATGGGATTTCTGCAAAAATGTCCTGCTGGTTTCTATTTGTATAAAAAGTGAAATCATAGGATGGCACATTCCCAGTCATAGACCATTAACTTTTAACTTCTCAACATGTCTAGCAGATGCCAAGGAATGCCATTTGAAGAAGTCTTGAATGGTTGCTTCAAGAGATGGATTTCATTGAAATAGAGATTCCAGTGACAATTCCTGCAGATTCTGCAAGACCACGCAAAGCAAGAACAAATAGAGGCATTAAAAGAGACAGATGAAATATCTTGCAAGCAAATAATCAAGCTCAGAGAACACCAAGTACTTTACAGTTCAAACAACAACAACAATAATGCTTACTCCACCCATGGTTGTATTTGTATATGCACAGATACAGCTAAAGGATGAAGCTTTTATAAACCAGCTTTTTGATGAAGCAAATCTTTTTCTAAAACAAAGAAAGTTAATGTTTAACATTCAATTCACACCTCATTAAACCCAACTGCAAAATATCCATTGATTTTAATAAGTACAACTATAAGCTCAAAACAAACAGATCCTTAAAAATATTAGGCTGTGAGTTTCCTTGGCAATAGTAAAATCCTACCAACTCAAATCTCAACACACTGTGGGAAAGAAATCATGAATTGATACAATGTCACATTTATATCACTGTTATTCATTCATTCCTTGTAGATCTTTCTTGGACAATTTACAACAATTTTCAAAACATTTGAAATGTTTTGAAAAGCCAACTTCCACTGGTGGCTTGGTGACAGTTTACACATTGACCTGCTCATAGCAAGGAAGTTTTTTCTTCTTGATTTAGCTTCCACAATTAGGAATCCTTCACAGATGAAGCTTTAGTCTAGATTACCAGATTGATGAAACAAATGTAATAGTTTCACAATCTGTTACTGGCTGCTGGCAACAATCACAATGGTGTCTTAAGTACAAGTGAAATGCTTGTCTTACACAATAGGAATTTTCTAGCTTCCTATTAAATAAAGAACATAGATACTGTAAATTGTACAGACATACATTTTACTATTAAAGGAGAATATTTGTAGCTCAGGGAATTCCAACTGACCCCTCTACAGCAAGGTTTCCCAATTGTGATGTGTTTCATTCCCTTGAGAAGTGCAGAGAGATTCCACAGGAGGTGTAAAAAGCCCTTTGTTGAACTGTACATTGTTACAATAAATCCTTCTTCCACAAAGTTTCATTGTATTGTTTTCATTGTTCATTTGTGTTTATTTTTGGGTTTTTCAGGGAGGAACGTACATTACAATTATAGTAAAAGGAGGTGTGATGGCAAATAGTTTAGGAACCTCTGTTCTGTAATATATATATATACAATAAATAATGGTGAGATGTTTTTAAAATGAATATTGTATTAATATGGCAGAACAGATGAATGCATTACAATTTTGTATTCCTGTAATTATGAAAGACTGTTAAGCTCTACTGTATCATTACATATGTATATCTCTACATATCCCAAGCAGAAATAGCCTTCAAATCTGGAAATAAATCGCATTAAAAATTGTCTGGGAATTTTTTTTCTAAAAGAGCTTTACAGAGTGCAATCTCATTTCTTAACTAAATCAATTTCAGAACAAATCCAGCAGAATTTGTTGTGAATCTGGATTTTTTTAAAAATTAAAATTCTGCCTTAGAATGCTCTTTTTCCTATAATCAGGGCCCCACTAGTACCAAAGAGCCAACTGTAATAAATAAAATGCAGATCAAGAATTGAAACCAAACTTAATTTTGACAGATTGTGCTTTTTTTTTTTTTAAGGAGCTTTTTTGCACATTTTGGATAATTTTCTCTTTGGGTATTGTGCATATATAGATATAGATATATAGATATAAATAGATATAGATATAGATATATATTAAGATCAATTTAAATTTTAAGATCAATTTCAGACCTAATGACAAATTATTTCATAATTATGATTTGCACTAATGGAAAATGGACACCTCCATATTGCATGGTATCAGATAATTATGAGCTACTAAGGAGTAGGTGTGAATATAATCAGTGCATTCTCCTTCCGCGTGTACCGTTAATCCAGCAGTTAGTTCTAAGGATCTTCTATCATACCATTCGTTCTCCATTTTCTCTCCACAGAGGTGAAGTTAAGTCATGTCTCTCCGAAACAAAGCCTTCATAGAGAGAACTTGGTTCGAATCAGTTCTCGAATAGAGCAAACGGGAAGAATGAGAGGATCAGTGTTAAGACGACTCCGGGGCGATGGCGTTTCGGACTCCCAGATCTATAAGGGCAATTAGTCTGGAAGAACTGAATGAAAGGTTTGGGAAAGATAGGTCGTGTTTAGTTTCCAGATTTTAATGTTTAAAAATAACATTCGGTTATGGGATACCTTTGGAGTCCTTTCCACTAATTCAGAATATGGCTATGGAGATTAACTTTACCACTCACACCCACCCACAATAATTTAGTTGATTATTGGCATAGATGGAACCTAATATGCTGGGACAAGAGACTGATGCCACGCATCAAGCGAAGCTTTTCTCGAGGATTAGTTTTGCGGGACTGGAGACGATCCTCCCGCCAAAATCAAAACAAAGCAAAACTCTCCGTCGGTGTAATAATGTCTTTGCTCGTCGAATACTAGCGCCGCTCGTTTCAGCGGCCCAGCTCCCTCCAAACTGCCGCCCACCCACGAAAACCTCAAGCTCCGCCTCAGCTGGAGAGGTTTCAACGCGACTGTAGATACGTTCCCAGCGCCGTGGGCAGACAGGCGTGGAGAGCAGCCTGGATTTGCACCTCCCCCCCCCCTTTCTCCTAAAGGTGGAATTGCGTAGCTGGGCTGGCTAGAGGGCTGCCAGCCAGCGAGTCTCGAGCACTCAGCATCCTCAGGCTGCGGGTTCCAGGGCGCTCTCTCTCTCTCTCTCTCTGTGACACACACACACGCACGCACAATTCCTCGTCACAATTTCTTAGGTTCCTTCAGCCCCGCTGCCACTACCGTGGGCCACTTCGGCAACCTAAGGCGACCTTCAATTATCTCTCTCTACTCCGCTTTCTTTCTTTCTTTCGTTCTCTCTTTCCCTCACCCACACACCACACGCTTGGAAGCCAGCCGCGCGCGCGCTACCCAAGTGCGCCTTTGTAACACAGGGCGTTTTAATAAAGAATCCTGGCCGTTTCGTCCCGTCATTGCACGTTTCGAAAGGGTGGGCAGGCAAGAGCGTGTCGCCGAGGATCGTGTGCGGTGACCACCACTGACCAACAACAACAACAAAAAAGAGCTCGGGGGGGGGGGGGGAAGCAAGGAGCTGAGGAGTTCCTTGTTGTGTTTTCCACAAGGGACAACAGTCCCTCCGAAAGTGGGGGGGGGAGAGAGAGAGATGATGACAATTAAGTATAAAAAGCCCCCTCCCCGCTTCTGAGCCTAACTAGCAGCAGGAGAAGAAGAGGCGGAGGGTTTGATGATATTGGAAGCCCCGCCCAATGCCTGGGCAGGGGGAGGTCCTGCTTCTCTCTCCCCCCCCCCCCCCCTCCCGCGCACGCCCGCTCTTTGGAAGGAACTGGACTGGCTTCTTTCTTTCTCTCCCTCCCTCCTTACTCCCCTCCTTCTCCCTCGCCGCCCCCTCCCCATGCACGCACAGAGACCCGTCTCTTGCGCTCGGTCCTGCAGACAGACAGGGAGACAGAAGATGGCTGACTCGTCAGGGCAACCCACGGTCCGGCCCGCCCGCATCCCCAACCCTCCCAGAGCCGCTTTCTCCTTTGACACCCGTTGACGCTTTCGCCCAGCTCTAAAAGCCGCCCCCGTCCTCCCTCCCTTCCTCTCCACAACCTTCCGCCCCCCCCCACGAAAGCTTTTCCCAAATAATACCAGCAGCCATTTCATCTCCACCAAAGTAGATACATACATACGCGCGGGCGCGCGGGCCCACACACACACACACACACACACACACGCACACACACACAACGCACACCAAACAACAAAAATAATAATAAAAAAATGGCAGAAATGGAGAAAGAAGGGAGACCTCCAGAAAATAAAAGAAGCAGGAAGCCGGCTCATCCCGTGAAAAGGGAAATCAATGAAGAGATGAAGGTACGTCTCTGCGCTCCCCCTTTATTGTCACTCTGTCGGATGCGAAAAGGGAAGAAAAGGGGAAGAGGGTCGTAGAGGCGGAGAGGAGGCAACCTTGTTGCAGACAATCCCCCCCCCCATACTACGGTCTCCCCTCCCCCCATGGGAGAAAATGTTATAAATAAAAGACCTCTTGTTTTGTTGTAAGGAGAGGAGGGGGGGCTTAAAAAACCTCAGATGGGGTTGGCGAAAGGTGCCTGAACTCCTCCTCCTAACTGCACAGTTCACAGGCGAGAAAGCCAGATTCCCTAAGCGGATCTGATACGTTGATGGCTATAACCACTATTATTTATAATATTTTCTTCAAAGGAGTTCAGTTCCCTTCTAAATGCCCATCCTAGCCAGATAATCTAGAAGCTGTTAAAAGTTACAAGAGAAAGGGAAGTCATTTAAGCACCCTCTCCCTCCGGCCCCCTTTCCAGTAGCCAGCTGCAACTGTGTAATTAAATTGTCAAAGTGAAATGTTATGGTCTGAACGGCACATCATTCTTGGGCTTAGACACAGGATCTCTTGTCTTTTCCTTCTGCCTTTTACTTCTGCGTCTGTTTTCTGTGAAGTGCAGCACAGTTAATCAAAGAAGCAGAGTGTTGAATTGAAAGCTGTCCTAGAAGGGTGCATGAATATGTATGTCTCTGTGGGTACATACATTTCTTTATATCATCTATATCTGTTTGGAGTGATTGTGTATGGAGGAGGTAAAATCAGCATCCTCGCAGGAAATAGTGTAAATCCAGCTGTGTCCCAGAGGTAATTCTGTGGGTTGGCACTCTAGAGGCTAATATCTGAGAAGTTGCCTAATAAATAAATAAACAATATTCACCTGGGTGAAAATGAAATCACTATGTGATAGCACTGTTATTGTTCTTAGCATTAATTTTTTATGTTTCTCACCTATCTTTCCCCTAAACCTCCCCTATGAGGCTGAAGTGAAGTTGCTTTGCTTCAAATAATAAAACAGTATAGTTTTGAGGTAGGATAAAATCCATTCCCTCAAGTTGCATTTAGTGAAATGGAGCATTCATAATCATTCTGTTATGGAAATATTCAATATATATTGTTGGTATGTAATGATTACAAAAGCTGTGTGTGTGAAATTGAATATGTATCATCATGGAATCTTTGCCTAAGTGGTCCAAGGCTAACAACCTAAAGGGATCAACAAGACCGTTTTACTTATTGAGCTTAGCAAATCAATTTGGAAGAGGATGCTCAGTTTCTTGTTTAATTTTTAAACTCAATTAAAAGTGTTCTCTGTTATTTGTATTGTTTCTTTCTGTGACATATTGAAGGTTTGTTCAACAGCAGATGGACATTTGAACAAAAGGTTGTGATGGTATATGTAAGAACAAAGTGCCTTGTATATCTATAACGTTTATCAAGTTTCTAGGCATACATACTGATGCCTCTTTGTATGTAGACTTTCTATCTTAGGAGAAGCTTTGTGTACACTCGAATTTAACAGTAATTGCTTAGTCAGACCTTGTTTGAATTTTTATTTTGGTAAGGGTAGAGAGGAAGGGGGACAGTGGGCATGGAACGCTGTCCCATTATGCACTGTCCGTTTAAGACAGTGCTTCATTCGATCTGCAGTTTTTAAGTTTCATAGGTTCTAGTATTACAAATTAGCTAATTTTAATCAAAACATATGAAATGCTATCCTGGCTGGATATATAAAGGCTGACTATGCTGGATCCTCTGGGTTTGTTTTGTTTACTTTGGCTGCAGGCACACTTGGTGGTTTGGGAGATAGTTGTTCTTCTGCAGTAGAACAGATGTTTGTCTGAAATGGTGAGGAAGAAACAAAAACACTGTGTGTGAAAGGAGGAAAATTACACAAGATTTTCTTCTTTTTATGAAAGTCTATTAAGCATTAGTGCTAATCTTAATGCAAGTAAACCTCTCTTTCCACTAAGCCTCTGATAATGGAAGAAAAGAAATAAGAGAAATAAGTATATCAGAAATTCATTTATATGAGAAATGTAACCCAAGGCTATGGATCTGATATATAGTTTTGGGAATAGCTTTTATAGATTGCACGGTTGAAATGTAAACAACAGCAGAAGCTTTTAGGCAGCCTTCGCCACATCCTAGAGTTAGTTATCTTATTAACTCTTATTCTGTGTTTTTATAACTAAAGTTCTGAGCATCTTGCATCTTGTTTTCTTCTAGGTACATTGGACATTTGCTTGTCTTTCTTTCAATAATTCTTCACTTACTGAAAGAAAGATATACCAGAAAGATTTCCTCCTCTTCACTAAATTAAAAAGTAAAGTAATTTAACAAATTAGTCATATTGTACGAAATGTATGCGACGTCTTCTGGTGAATACAATGTGTCCTTGTGTAGGTGCACATCTGAACTGTTCAAGCAGCTTGACTGCTTCCCTTCATCTGAACTGCTTTCATGTGGACTTGTGTAAAATAAGCTCTGCTAAGTAATCACGACAGAGCAGAAAGAAAGGAATGTATATAGCAATAGACAGCCTAAGCTGTAAAAACTGAAACCTGAATCCTAGCAGCAGATCGGATATCAAGGCTGTAAGGTAGAGGGAGATGAAGAGATGGAGGGGAGGGAGAGAGGAGAGGAGAGGGCTGAAGGAATGGAAAAGTCAGCTTGGAAAGTGAAGGACTAGTAGGAGGGCCCCCTCGGGAAATTTGGCTCAGGGATTAGGGAATTCTATCACGGTATACAGTGACCTACTCAAGTTTCAACCCATGTTGGATTGAATTGCTTCCATTTGCTAGGAGTAAGAAAAAAAGACCAGCGTGTATGTGATTCCCTCTCTCCACCCTCCTTCCAGTAATAAAAAGCCACTGGGTACAAGTGTCTATTTTAAGTACAGCAAATACAAGGCACTATGAATGACTAATAAAATTACCTCATCACACAGATTTTCTTGAAGATTTGCTCTTTGACAGAGCCACATATTTGCTTAATAATGATGGAAAGAAATTCAACCACACTCTGTCACATCAGTAATACCAATTGCTGCTCTGTTTTAATAAGGTTGAAAACTGATGTTGTTTGCTGTTTCATAATGGTAGATATTAGGTTACATTTTTGTTATCTCTGGCCTGATGTACATGACAGTTGTGAGAAACTTCAATTTGATACAAAACTACATGATTGCTTGGTTTCTCTTTCTTCAGTGTAAATTTCACTAAAGAATTCTGACAGAATATTTTGTTTCACTGTGACTATCAGTATAATTCTAATTCTTTCCTTTTATTTGCCTTCCATATTCTTAGAATTTATTAATATTATTGTGTTGTATGGTAAATTGCAAATGGGGGAAAATTATAAATCCACCTTCTACCAAATTTACATCCTTCAAAATTTCATTCAGCAACTCTTGGAATTTGCAGCCAAAGACTGGGCATTTTAGGAATAGTGAGTGCAAAACACCAGTTTATAGGATTGCTAAGAATGTAACAAACTAAATATCAAATAAAACAATTCACTTAGCAGTGTGAATATGTAGATTTTTAAAAACCATAGAGAAATATAGTATGTTCCATTCATAAATCCTCATCTACTTCAGACTACTATGAACATTTAAAATGGTTGTTTTATACTAAATGAATTATGGTGACATGGAAACTTATTAAATAAAGTTATAAATGACAAAAAAATAAGAATCATGATTCGAAAAGCTTACAATTTAAAGTTTACTTGAATGATCTGATTATATATAGATGCTAGCACTGAAAATTTTGCATTCATCTGCACCTTTGGGGTTTTTTATAAAAAAAGTCTTGAGATGAATGACAAATCTGTTGTATGATATTCAGAATTGATTTTATGCACCTAAATTGATTATTTTTTCAGATTCAAGTAAGTAATTTAACTAAAATAGATGTCATTCTAGATTATTTCATCTGTTGTCATTAAGTGGCAAATTATTGAAATATTCTTCTAACAACTGAAAAACTTAAAACTGGCTATTCATTTGAAAAAGACAAAAGAAATCGGTGGAATCCAAATTTAATCATGCTTCAAGTAGATTATGTTAAACTGATGGATTGCTTAGCCATATCTTTCACTATACAAGACATATGGAGATTTAAAAGTTACTTTGGAGAATAATTAAATAGAAAAGAAACATGATCCCCTGATAAACTGCTATGAGACATCATATAAGAAACTATATATTTTGATAAGGAATATTCACAACAGTTTGAGAATCCTTATCCAGAATATATAAGAATCTACAAGATAATTAAAATATTGTTGGAAATTGATCTATACAGGCTAGTGTGCATTTATTTGTCATGCTGGCATCCATTTGTAATATCCAAAAAGATTTAATGGAAGTATATCACATGACACGGATATATTTTTCATTTATTATATGGCTCCAGATTCATTTTCCATGTTTCAAATCAATATGGCAAGGGAGGAAACAGAAAAAAAGAAAAAATTGCTTCTACTTAAAATTTTAAAAATAATTAGTAGCATTCTGTTTAAAAAAAATAAAAGATTCAATTTCCTTTGCATTTCTATCCACATTTGTCTGGTATCATTCCCTCATTTTCTGATAGAGAAAAAGCTGTATATAAAAATGTGGTGAAAAATTACATTTCAGAAATAGAACCAATTATCTTTTATGCAACATAAAGAGTTATATTATCTGTATAATGATGTTACAATAAAATGAATTTTAAATGAGCATGTAGGAAAATGAAAATAATTTTCATTACTTTTTAGAGGCTTAGTCTCATCAGACTTCTTTCCACTTTCATATATGAGAAAAATGTACATGAATAGTCTTTAACTTCCCAAAACAGTATTTTTATGCACTAAAATTCAATAAAATATACAATTAAATCATGCAAATTAAAATTATTGTAAAATGTGGTTTGGGCTGTATACGTGAAAATGAGCAACCACACAGAAAAGCATTTTAGCACTATACTTTTATTTCTTTGCTAATACAAACTGAATAAAATGTGTTTTAATGTCACTTTTTTTGGTAAAAAAATTATTTATGCACAGTTGATAGCATCCAAGCAATTGTTTGCTTTGTCAATCCAGGTGTTCCAGAGAATCTGGCTTTTAATTATTTCTTGGCTATAACTATTTGATTGTATATTAATCTTGGCATCAGGGTTTTGAAAGCAAACATGTAGTGTCATAGCATGAACAAATATATCTTTTTTTCTTACATTTTAATTTTAATTTTCAATTGAAATCAGTTATAACCTTCACTTAAGCTCCCTCCCTCGGCAGTCTAGGCACAATAACTCCACAATCAAGAGTTGATTATGTACTGTTCTGAAATGCAGTGTTGACCTCCATCTTTTTTCTCATTCCTTGGTCTTCTTTCTATGCTTCCCATTGTTTGCTTTCCCCTGCTTCTCCACAGTTTCTTTTGGGCCAATTAAATGCATTTTCCAGCTGTTTTATTCCACTGGAATGATTGTGTCCAAGAGGTGACTTATTGTGTCTGTTCTCATTGTTCATTTGAAACCAACCCCCTTATTCAGAAATCAGTTTCATTTTGTATTACTCCCAAGTAGACGTTGTTTATATTTTCTGTCTTTTCCATGTTAGAAGAAAAACCTGTCCGGGTTCTGTCTATCTGATTTTTTCTATCTTTATCCTCTTTCTCTTAATCTTGTTTTTTGTAAGACTTCTGTGCCATTAGAGATATTATTGGGCTGTAACACAGTAAGTAGCTCTGCTTCCTTTCAGCATCTCTTTTTCCAGAAATTGTAACACAAATAGCAGAAGAAATATCAAGGTCCAGATCTCTGTATTTGAACTGCTGGTTTCGTGTTTGATACTATTGCAAAAAAGGAAGTTCAGTGCAGTGGCTCTCATGCACTCATAATAATTTCAGAATGGGAAGGGCCTTTTCCCCCTCTTTCATTCCATTTTACCTTGCATGTATTCATAAGACGGCCTGTAGCCAGTTCCTTTGTCTCTTTCCATATCTCCCTTCTGCAGAACTATTTTCTATGAATCCAAGAGTTTTTTCTCTACTCTAGGATTGGCTTTTTACCATTAGCCAGGGGACATTTCCAAACTTGTCATTTATAGCATTTTACAGATTCATCCAGTCATTACTGCAATACTGTAAAACCAGACTTTATTGTTCATATAATATCATAGCAACTGTTGAATGGTGCAATAGGATGCGATAAAATCACTAGTGTGGATATGGCAAATGAGGCATCTCCTTTCAGCAGGATTCTGTTAGCTGTATCCTGTTAGATGTGCGGACATTCTCCAGTGTTGTAGGACAGAATTTCCTGCTATGATCTCTAATTAGTACTCTCTAGGCTACCTTATCATAATGGTGAAGAATTTTAGCACTTTATTGAGATGAAAAAAATTGCCATTATCTTTCCTTAATTTTAGGCATAAAAGTGTTTTGGCCTAACTGAACAACGCTATGTGTCAAGTTCCTCTCCCCTTTAATTCTGAATTAGTTATTCCATGAAAGTTACTAGTTTTATTATCCTATTATTACCTCATCATTATGAAGTGAAGGGGAGTTTTATCATACATACATGCATGCATGAATGCATACATACATACATACATTCTGCACAATATTAGTACAAAAGTAAATACTGAATGCTAGTTGTAGCCACAACAGTAAATAAAATTTCCTTCAAATTGAGCTCATCTCCTGGTGACTTCAAAGACAGAGCCGTTTAGTTTCTTTGGCAAGAACATAGAAATAGTTTCACTGGCTTTTCCTGATGATTTCTCATCCAAGAAATACTACAGTAATCAGGTCCAATTATGCTTAATGTTTTAGGATCAGCCAAAGTTAGGTGGTTAAGTGCTACCATATAACTTTCTGACAGTGAGAACAATCAACCAATGGAACACCTTGCCCTTGGAAATTGTGGGAGCGCCATCACTTGAGACTTTCAAGAAAAGATTGGACTGCCATTTGTCAGAAATGATGTAGGGCCTCCCACTTGGGCAGGGGGTTGGACTAGATTATCTACAAGGTCCCTTCCAACTCTGATTATCTGTTAAACTTGGTAAACAGCAACAATGGTTAATATTAATATTAGCTTGATCCTATAAAGATTCACAAGATCCCATAAAGATTTACAAGAGTTTAGAAATCTAAGCAATGTTTAAAAATGGTAGTGTTTGTATGACACATTAACCTAATTATAGTTATATGACACATACATGCTGAACACATAGGATGGGTTCAAACAATATGTTGGAGGAAGGTTGATTAGTTTGTAGTTCAGTACTTGATTTACAGGTATGCAGTAGATGCCATAATGATATCTCATGTGTCTTATTGCATCACAAATTATGTAGCTTTTGAAAAAATGAAGACATCATGTGATCAGGGGTAATATATACAGTTATATACAGACATATGTTTTTGGAAAGACATTTAATATAATAGTTGTCACTTGTCAACCTTAATTGGTTATAAAGCGAAATGTCATGTGATCACACTGGCTTACAATGTCAGATGATAACAGACCCTAAAACACACAAATAAAATCATTTTCCTTTTTAGGAGTGTTTTCTTTTTTTTAAAAAAAATTGAACGCTGCTGAAGTTAGCATATTGGAACTTTGACTGTTCAACTAAATGATAAATTATGAAAGTAGTCCATCTTTTTGAAGCCTCTTGAGTGCTTTTGAAAAAAATAGATGATATTGCTTTAAGAGTTACATGAATATTAATGGGTTTCGTAAAGCATTGGCATCTTTTTTTAGCTTCCTGCAGAAGATGAAAAAAAAAAGACTTGTTTTAATGAATAGTAGAGATGTCCCACATGTGTATTAATAATGAGGTCCAAATTATTTTTAAAAACAGCAGGGCTTTAATAAAGAAATAGGAAAAGAACACATAGTAAAGGGTATTTAATGAATGGTAACAGGTTTGTAATAGGGAACCTGTATAAAAGAAAAACAAAAATGGAATGTGAATACAGTGGTTAAGAAACATTTTTAGCCATAAAGCTAAATTAGGATGATGTTGCAGATGCTGTCCATGGTGGCTGAGAAGTGAGAGTGAAATATGTAGAACAACATATCAAACATTATTTCTCATAAGAATGCTTTTGATCTGATCTCAGTATTTAGAACCAAATACCTAATTCTTCATGTCCAGTGTGAATTTAAGTTCACATACTCTTCCCAAATTCTCTTGGTGGACTCTGAGAAGAACATCAATTTTTTTTGCTTATCTTTTACTTTAAGCACAGTTAAAATAAAAATTATCCTATGATAGTTTCAAAAACAATGGAGTCAAGAAGAGTTAATAAAGGATTACCACTGGTCATGGCACAGAATGTCTCATTAGTATAGTCTCTTGTTCGGCTAGCCATAATTGTGGCATTAGCTCTATTTATTTCTATAAGCATTGCAACATTTATCATGGCAAATGGTTCTTTAGGGAAATAAATGGCAAATTTGTTTTAATTTCTAATACTTAAATCCTCTTTTGATTGCAAAGTACATAGTTATTTTGTTTTTCAATCCATAGACTCATGATTAAGGAATGTATGAGTTGGGAAGGATTTTATAGATAATCTAGCAAAATTTCATGGTTAGTGCAGGAATCTGTTAAGACCATTTTTGACAAATAGTCATCATAATCTGTTGAAACACTGTTCATTTAATCAATTTTTATGGTTGCTCAACTCACAATTGAGTATCTAAGACCAAATTAAAACAGCACAGAATTAACCAAAATCAAATAATAAATTAAAAAAAAACATTTGAGACCAACCCACAGTAATTTAAAACCACCATTAACGACAGAATCATCCATCACCCTGGGCCAGTCCTGCAGAAAAGCCAGATTTTCAAGACCTTAAAAAGTAAAGGTAAAGGTTCCCTTCGCACATACGTGCTAGTCGTTTCTGGCTCTAGGGGGGCAGTGCTCATCACCGTTACAAAGCTGAAGAGCCAGCGCTGTCCGAAGACGTCTCCATGGTCATGTGGCCGGCATGACTAAACACCAAAGGTGCATGGAACACTGTTACCTTCCCACCAAAGTGGTCCCTATTTTTCTACTTGCATTTTTACATGCTTTTGAACTGCTAGGTTGGCAGAAGTTGGGACAAGTAACGGGAGCTCACTCCATTACATGGTGCTAGGGATTTGAACCGCCGAACTGCCAACTTTTCTGATCGACAAGCTCAGCATCTTAGCCACTGAGCCACCGCATCCCCCAGTGACCTAATACAGGGCCAAAGGTATTTCAATCCCATGCTCTTTATACATGATAGTTAGAACTTTGAATTGCATCCAGAAGACCATCTCAGAAAGTAATAGTGTTACATATATGTATTGCAGCAAAACTATACATGCCACTCTATTCTGGTTATAGCACCCAGTGTTCTTTAAGCATAGCCTCAGGAAGAATGTGTTGCTCATGTTCAATTGGGAGATGATCAAGGCATGAGTGACTATGAGAAAGACCCCTTGATCCTGAAACATTATTGAAATATATTTTCAATACTCAGCCACATTAGTCCTTCTTTTTGCAAAACATTAGTTCTCTTCCTCTTCTGAGAGAAGGCAACTGTTAAGCTATTTTGCTTTCTGCCTTCTTTTTCTTTGTTATTGTTTCTCCACTTTACCTGTTGAACAGACCAATAACTTCCTTGGCTCTTCAGTTTTGGAAATATATTTTCTCAAATTCTTCTTATTATATTTTGCATTACTCACCAGCATCATCTCATTTTCAGGTTTCACCTCCATCTCTATAAGCTTGACATATCAATTTGTATACCATGTTGATTATCAGTCCTTGCTATCCATTTTTTATACATCTTTTGCTTTTCAATTTGTCAGTAAGATCACTATTCATTTATACAATCTAATTTAAAAAAATATTTTTTCCTTCTGATGAGAATCATTCATGCCTTTGTGTTCAGTAAGCCATTTTGGGAGGGTCTCATATTACACATCAATTTGTTTATACATTAGAATTTCAAATCATGATATGTGTCCAGTTTCTGCCTAAGTTCATTGAAATCTGCAATCCAAGATATGTAACTGACTTTTCCCAACTATTCCCCATGTTATCTTGATTCTATGAGCACGATGCTTTTCTCCACTTTGGTGGAGATGATACTTTAGTGTATCAACCAATTTTTACTTTGTTGGGATTAATTGAAGTCCATTATTGCTGCTAAGGCCTGCTGCCTTGAACACTTGATTTAGAAAGGCATTATTCTCATCCTATGCTAGGTTAGGTGATTTGTCCTACATTTCCAGAATGGTTTCAGTTCGGTTTCTTACACTTTTTTACTTTTATTCAGATGATTTCAACAGACTTTCCACATCCATAAACAATGTCTTCCTTGGTATATAGATTTTTCATATAAAAAGCCATTCCACTTCCACTTTTGTACTGGGCAATTCTTAACATAAATTATTAAAGTGAAAAATATTAATTTGCAACTTAACATCAGTATGTTTGCACACATCGCTTAGACCATTTCCTTATCTCTATAGAGAATATTAATTGCAGTAATGTAAATGAAGTTTCTTTTTAAACAACCTCCTTCCCTGGAAAAGCATTCTGAATAACTGAAGAAAAAAAAACTTGAAAAACTACCATAGCCATGACGCTTTGCATTTGTAGCATAGAACTATGATATTTACCAGTTATGGAAAGCATAAACACAAATGTTTAGGATGTCACAGATGATACTTGACAATTGATACAGTGCAATACAAGCTTCTTGAAATTCCTCTTAAGTTATTTCACTTGAAGACCAATTATTTTAGTCTCTAATAATGTAAATCCATGGACTCATCCATATAGTTTGCTTGTTGTAGCACAAAGAGACTATTTGCTTTTCCTTAATAGTATATCTTGACAACATAATCTCCATCACATTGCCAGGCATCTCCTGAGGTAGACTGAAATCTGTTCAGGGGGTTCTGGAAGGAAATCGGTGGTTTCCTTGCTGTTATGGCAAAAGACTTCTCATCTGGTGAAAAGAAGAAGGGCCCTTGGAAATGAGCAATTTTCTGGGGTCCAAATTGCCTGGGAGGTCTGCTGTGGTACTGACCTCTCCTCCAGCTTATGGATTTCCATATCCATGTATGCTAAGACTTCCAGAGAGACTGAATACTTTCCAGCACAAATATTTTATTCTTCCTTTTCTGGGGTTCAGAGGTGGGAATGTCGACCTCGTGTAAGACCAAAAGCAGATCTACCAGGACATTAACTTTCCATTGATAAGCAAAAATATCCTGACCACAGCAAAAAAAATGGAAGCAAGGGAAATTAACATAATATCTAAGCCCACATCAATTTGGTGTGACTTCCATAAATGTAAATCAGATGGTGCTTTGAACTTGCATATAAAAAAACCCAAGTCATATTTTTTTAAAATATAAAAATGTTTAGAGGAGGATTTTAAAATGATTGTATTGTACCATTCCCAGCCAAAATAACTCCTTAAAGGAATATGATGTTTAAAGAAATATGATGTGATGTCAAGCCCCTGGAAGAAGACATTTTATTGAAGCGAGATAACCTCCTGGACTCTGCATACATGGAGTTGCTTTTTTTCAGTGCTGGGCTTAGAAAAAGGGAACCAACAGCTGTACTGAAAATGACCCAAATTACATTCTGTGAAGGCAGCAATATTATTGTGCTTACTTTCCTCTCATCTTGACAATGGGAGAAACATGGCTGTGTGGAAGAACCTTACCAGTGCCAGTTAATGAAATCCATAAGCAAGAAAACCCTTCCCCTGGGGGCTAAATAGCAAGGCAGGTTATGCTGGAGGCTTGTGAAGTTCCTTGTGGAAAAAGGTGGGGGGAGGAATTGTTGGACTCTTTGCCAGGTTATGGGATGCAAGAAGAGGTTTAACCCATAGAGATTTATTTCAAGGTGCAGTGAATAATCAGAGTGCTGCTAGAGTTTGATTTGAATGTGCTTATACAATATGGGATGTTGCGAGATAAATGGAAGAGATGCTGCCTAGTGACCAATAAGATAAGAGAGGGAGGAGCCCACAAGAATTTAATAGAGAAAGAAATTTAGGAAAGTCTCACCCTAATTGATCAGGCAGTTCAAAGTGACAATAGGAAATGTATATTTTCAGACTTACAAGGTTTTGTTTATTTATATGGCTACCCATCTCTCAAAAACAGGACTGGTAGTGTATTACAGTGATAACGTACTGTTTCTGTAGCCTTGCAATAAATTAGAATTAGCTCATCTGGTCTGTTTTTCTGTCTGGTTTATCTGGGAAGATTGACATATAGTTTCCTTCAAAACTATTTTGTCTGAGGTCCAATTTCCATTTTGGATGGGACTACTAATTATTTCTTTATTTACTCTCCTTCTGAGACAGTTTTATTTTCTTTCTTTCAATTTTATTCCTACAAACTCTCATTGAGGGGAAGAAAAGAAGGTGAAGGCAACAGATATTAGCTGAAATCCTTTAACTGCTACATCAGCCATGACTTCCCGACTGAATGGAACAGAGCCTTAAAATTATAGGAAAAATTTATAATTGAATCTAGTAAGAATGTTAGATAAGATTTTCTACTGGACAAGTCACACATTAAAGATATATCATGCCATCTGCTGAAGAAGTACCTATAAATCATTGTTGCTTTGATGAGAGATCTATCTATGTCTATCTCAAAAAGTGATAATGAAAGATTACAAAGAACTTGTATTTATTTTATACATCTGTTTTTATAGCTCTATGTAAATTTAATCCTTCAATAACTATAGCCTTTGGTCATGCAGCATTCCTAAACACATGTTTTACATTAAGAAACTATATACTGCCAGTAAATTCAATGAGACTACTCATGAGATAATATTTGGCAAGTGTTTTAAGATCTTTGCAGCAGCAAAACTGAAGTTAGCAATAGAACAATATTTTCAACATATTGTATAGTAGAAATAACATGAACTATAATGTTAAATATTCAGACAGGTTTTAAGACTAATTTTATTTAATATAGTCCATTCTATATAGCTTTAGGAGTTAGAGTGTTTTCCAAATACTACAATTAATTTTAGGCTATAATTAATAGTTACCTTTACTTCATTTTATAATAACAAAATTTCTTATTAAACAAGGAGGCAGTTAAAGACAATAATTGTGGATTATCTAAAGAAATATAACACACAATTTTTGGACATGGGTGGGCTTTCTTTGATACTGACATAGACATTTTCAATTATTATTTTTATAACAAACTTAGTTGCTAGAAGCCTTCAAAGCCTTCTATATACAGGGCACAAAGTAAAAAGGACGTAAACACGTCTGATTTTTTTCAGATGCTGTTGCAATTTCCATCTAAGTAACATTTTAGGAGTGCTTAGCAGGTGCTTCCAATTTGCCCACAGGCTGGAACAGGAGATACAAGACAGCATCCACAGGTACCATAGCATTTAGCTAACAAGTGAAATGCACCCTGCTAACTTAAAAGATATAATACTTTAAAATATTATCCAAATCTCTTGTGTGGTTACTGAAATCTCATAACTTCTGATGATCTTGAGCGGTTTTGTGCATATAATGATGCTGGAAAAAATCCTGATCATTTTGCATTAGTTGGCTTTGTTAAACTTTCTTCCACTAAATTGACTATGATGTGGAAAATAAGGATACAGAAAACGATGGTACAATGGATTTACAAATAAAACCAGCTGATATTTTAATAATTAAAGGAGGCACACAAATAATGAACCAGAAGAGTGACTTGGAAAGCTGCCTTATCTTGGATTTACAAAAGGGATGTCATAATTAAGCTGTTTCTGAGAGGAGACAAAGAGAAATTGATAAGAAACCATCTTGTGGGACATTATTTGATGGGATTAAATATCAAGAAAAATAAACAGAAGGAATTCAAAATTGACTTATTTGATTATGATTAATATATATGTTGTGGTTTCTGATAGCTATTAATGGAATTTATTTTTAATCAGGGATGAACAATGAGGCTTCAAATATGTTATAAATGGAGACAGATTTTTTTTGTTTGATTTCTTAGAAAAAAAAGATAAGTTGGAATACAAAATGGATTTATTAGATCAATGTAAAAATATAATGTGTTCTGCCAGCTCCTAATAAACATTTGCAGATTAGAAGTAAATTAAAGTTTTTATAATTTAATTTTTTATAAAGGATGATGTATGGGAAATATGTATCCTTTTTTATTGAAATATTGGAGAAGGTGTTAAGTTATTGAATTTATTGTTGCCTGAAGGGAGGGGGGAGTCATCCTTTATATATCTTTTTTCCTTATTTTTTCTATCGTTTTGTATGTATCTTTTTCTTTCCTTTGTTTTTTTTATATTTTTCTTAGTTCATATCAATCTTTTACCTTTGCATTAATAAAAATAAATAATAAAAATATTTTTAAAAATGATGTTTTTTATCTATAGAATCAAAGATTGTGTTGTAAATAAAAGTCCAAATTGCCCCCAGCTATTCAGCAAAGACATTTCCCTTTCAAGACTTTAGAACAGGTGGGAGGCCTTAGGCTACCAGAAAGCCAGGATTGCAAAGAATCAACAGCCTGTTTTATCCATCCTGTTATTCTGTGCTTTCAGGTTGGGTCTATTATATAACTTTCTGCATTATAGGTAGTCCTTTTTGGGGATTTTTTTACACTGAATTTCCTCTCTGAAAAGATCTTGGGACTGTTTCTTTCAATGCTGTTACTGGGCATTGAGAATCTGATTGATAATTTGATAGTGGTAGATTGTTTACAAAAATGATTTACTTTGTTTCAGGTAAGAATCTTCAGTCTGCACTAGAAACCACCAAGTTGTTGATCAATAATGCATTTCAGCAGAAAAGTATGGCTAATCATCTGAATTTCAGATAGAGAAGTGCAATTACAGGATGTATTTGGAAAGCCTTGTTCCAATTACTGAATGTTAAGATCCATTTATTCTCTGCTCTTCATAATCTTTCTACTTTAGATCAATGCTTCATGTCAACTATCACCAGAACAAATTAGCCTAACTATGGTTGTATTTGTTTTTAACAAGTTAGTTCATTCTTCTAGTGATATATCATCATTTCAGGTGTCTTTTGGCTTTTAACTCCACTGCTTAACCAAGGCTACCCCTTCTGTCCTAAATGGTTCAAATATTTATAAGAGATGCAGGTAGCACAACTACTTTTCAAAGTGTAGCTAGAATTTTCCAAGACTTCTTACAAGTGTGCTGCTGATCATCATTAATAGGCAAATCCTATTGTTCCTTGGGATTATCAAAGTTTCCATTAGATTTTTTTTTTGTCCTCCTTGTTGCCCTCCAAGAAATTGGATTTGAAGTTTATTGGTCCCTTCTCTGTAGAAAGTTGGATTAGCCCAGTGGCATTTTGCTTCCAATTGCCAGTCTTGATCAAAATATGCCCATTGTTCCACTACTTCCTGCTAGTTTTGGAGTGCTTTTCAAGGCCCTTGCATTCATTAACTATCCCCTTCCATCTCTCATTTTTTTTTGAGGGAGGAAGAATACAAATGAAATGCATTTTGGAATCCCAAAACTTATGGTTAGATTAGAATATTTGATTCATTGATATCAAAAGACTATTCTAAAACTGCCCAAATCCTAGAAATCAGTCTGTCATGTGCATGCATACGTGTGTGTGTTTGTGTGTGCTAATGATGTAATTTTATATCATTTAGTGTTGCAGCCAATCAAATATTTATTAGGGTATAATATCCCATCCTCCTCCTCTCTTACTTTCTCAATTACAATCATAATCTTATAGGGAGGGTTTTTTGGCAATTGGGCAAAATCTTAGGCATAAAACAGTTCCATATTTGATTGAAGCTTTTTTTGGTTATATATGAGTGGAAACGTGGGTACAAATAAGCATAAATGAGAAACTCAATAAGTAGTATTTGTGTGGTGCTACATTTTCCTTTACATTGCTGCATTATTATGTCCAAAAAAAAAAAATTTCACCCTTGGGCTTTAATTATATAGACACATCCTCCCACCCCCAATAACGTGTGTGTATGTGTATTTCAGACATAGATGCAAAATCTCTTAGATTATATAAAGAATGTTATATATTATAGTAAAGTGATTATCTGTCTTCTTCTATTTGGACCAATTAAAATCCTGTTTCAGGCTGAAATAAAACACTAACATGGCATTAATTGTGCTGGGGGTAATCTCTGGTGGGCTTGGGATGGGCATGGAGTATCCATCCTGGCCCTACTTGATGTCTCAATGGCTTTCAATACCATGATCACGATATCCTTCTGAGACAGCTGTGGAGGTTGGGAGAGGGAAGCACTGTGATTCAGTCAGTGTTGGTGTGAAGTGTTAGTAGAAGGGGGAGAAGTCCAGCCCAAGGCTCCTGTTTTCTGAGGTGCCACAGAGCTCAACTTTCTAATTACTAATTAGACCATGATTTCATGATTGTACCATTTCAGTGTTGAAAGATCTGGGTTAACTGCCAATTGCAGGTGGGAAGAAACTGGGGAAGTGCCTTTGTGCAAGTGGAAAGAAAACAGTATATTAGTTTACCTGAATAAAGAAACTATTTATAGTTAGTAGAAAAGTGGGAAAGTCCACCCGAAAAATAATAAAATTTTGGAAAAATGCAAGACAAGCTAGTAATGCAGAGTCCCACAATGTTTAACAGATAGAAAAGAAATGGCTGAGACTACTCGGGAAGAACAATATATGAGAGTGGGAATTAGTGGTTTCTTACAAAATCTGAAATATATCTGCATTATTTTCTATAATTATCTGCATTTCTATTTTATCAGATTTTGTTTAAATGAATCTTTGCTTGAAGTGGTGGCTTGTGTACTAATTTGAATTGCTGTACTCTAGTAAAATTGATTGACTAGTGCCTTTGAAACAATTCCAGTTTTTCTATTGCTTTCCTGGTGTGCTTTAAACACTTTATAGCAGCTCAGGATATAAAGTTTTATGAAAAATATGTGTTAAATATATTGCTGACTATCCATTCATGTGCAGGGAATGATAAATAGCTCTCTTCCCTCTCATATTTTTCTTTAAATTACAAATTCATGCAGACCTGTCATAATTACATACGTCATTCAAAGATTTAAATGCTTTACATTCTATGTATGTGACTTGATAAATGAACGTTAGTCTAGAGTAGGTGGGACAAAGCCACTATTTCACGGTACAGTGCAAATAGATTTTGATTTATGTATTCATCTTTTGGCGCTAAATGATTATTGATTGCATAAATAAGTAGGTAATTCTTCTCTTTCAGAATTTTGCAGAAAACACTATGAATGAGCTCCTTGGCTGGTATGGTTATGATAAGGTTGAATTAAAAGATGGAGAAGATATTGAATTCAGGAATTACTCTACAGATGGAGAGAGCCGACAGCACATTTCTGTTCTCAAAGGTAATGGCATTTAAGGTTCGTTTGTTCATGCTAAACAGAATTAGCCATAACAGCTTTCCAAGTTCACCTATGTGGAATTCTACTTTAGAGTCTTAAAAATGGCCTCACATATGATCAGGATGATGTCTTCTATAAAAGGAAGAGCAAAGCATAGTAATATGGCTCTGCAACACAACAGCAATTTTTCCCCTCACATAACCAACTCCAAGAAACTATAATTCCAGTGGGTATTGACAAAATCAGAAAAACCCAACACATCTCTCTTTTCTTCCTCAGAAGAAAAAAAAATCATTTTACTAGAAACCTACAACCTCATCTCCCCCCAAAAAAACCTTAACTTAAATCAATGTAATGAAATTGCCCATGTCACAACACAGTAGTCAGAGATCCTTATCAATAGAACACAGACTTTAGATGTAACAATCACATTCAGGTTTTCATCCTTTGCCTTCAGAGTTTTCTCTTCTGCACATAATACAGTAGCTCATAGCCCCACATTTTGATCAGCTCTGTGTCTCATTTTGTTACAGCTTTTTATTCATGTTTGGACTTGTCCATACTGAGGGTAAAATACTACACAGTAATTCTTACTAACTTCTTGCAACTTCTCCCATGTTATACGTTATTTTTATGAATAACTCAAGGTGGTAAACATACCTAATATTCGTTCCTTCCTCTTGTTTTCCTCACAACAATAACCTTGTGAAGTGGATTGGGTCGAGGCAGAGTTACTGGCACAAAGTCATGCACTGTATTAAAACACAGTGTGTGGTTTGTGTAGTTTTGATTTAATGTAATGCATGAACCCACTTTTTGTAAACTAGGATACTATCACGTGTTCAGTCAATTATATTTAAAACAAACCATGCCCTAATGCCATATGATAATCTAATGTACATGGATATGAAACATGTTAGTGGAGAAAATATAATTAAATTGTTTACTAATATTATCCCTTTCAAGATTAACATGCTTTGTTCTGAGTTGAGTAGCATTATTGTGCTGTTTTAATCATTCTGACAAAGTTCCATCATTGAAATGACCTCATTCTTGCTCAATACTCAATGTGAAACACTTTGGAAAGAATGGAAAAGTTTCTAGTAACACCTCAAGTAAGGTCAAAGTAAAACTCCATCTTGCTAATAGTGTGAAGGTCAAGGAGGGCAGAGAAAAGAGCAAGAAATAATACTTGAAATTGACATACATAGGATATTAATTAGATTCAAGCATTGCACTACGCTACAATATAATTTGTTTAGTTTTGGCTGAGCACTATTAGTGCATCTCCTTTGAATCCCACATTGTCCTAACATGTTAAATTGTAGAAGTAGAATTGAATTGAATTCTTTTTAATGTTAGTTTGGATGTCTGAAATTTTGAGGGTGGTTATAGCAAAGAGTTTTAAGAGGAAAACTGTTTTGTTCTTCTTAATTCTTGCTTTTTTATTTGAAATGCAAATGTTTACTTATGGATGAGTGGAATGATGCATTCCCAATAACAGAATTCATAGTTTAGAGTTGCATTTAGTTATTGAATAATTTTCAGCGCGAGAGAAATGTGTATCCCAATACTGGATAGAACAAGACAAAAGTACATTTTTTGTTTTGTTTTCTTCCGTTTAATCATACTTGAATT
The DNA here is from genome assembly GCA_023653725.1 of Bungarus multicinctus. Lineage (NCBI taxonomy): Eukaryota > Metazoa > Chordata > Lepidosauria > Squamata > Elapidae > Bungarus > Bungarus multicinctus. Next base: position 101,907,935 of record CM042836.1, on the reverse strand, counting down.
ATTGGAGATTGTCTGGACGAATCTCTGCAGATTTCTTGGCAAGATTTTGAGAAGCGGTTTGCCATTGCCTCCTTCCTAGAGTTGAGAGAAAGTGACTGGCCCAAGGTCTTCTAGCTGGCTTTGTGCTTAAAGTGGGGCTAGAACTCATAGTCTGCTAGTTTCTAGCCTGATGTCTTAAATAATTTTAGAATATTGTCTAGAAATCAATCTCCTTTTTCTGACCCATTAAAAATGAAGTGTTAATGGTAACTATTTCTGGAAAACTTTGGGGGCTGCAATTCGAGGCTTTTGTGGGCTGCATGTGACCCTGGGTCTTTAAACTTCTGTATATATTACACTAGCTTGATACCCGTGCTTCGCTATGAAAGTATATGGTTGGGCTTAGTTTTTAGGAGGAAAATAAGGCAAAAAAAAATTCTGCCTCTGCTTACCAGCATCCATCAGTATTCATCTGGCTAGCGTCCTGTCAGTGTTTGAGGCTATTTGGAAACTGAAACAGTATTTGCTGTGTGAGCAAGAAGGAGACAGCAAAGAACCTGGGCGTGGCTTAGTTCAACTGTTCTGTACTAAAGCTGGTTGCTGCTGTGAAAGTAAAACTGAAACTCCTCTGCTTGTGTTTTGCATTTGGAGATTTCTTTTCAGGTGGGGAGGGGGAGTAGAACTCCTTAGCATCAGAGTGTGTTAATAATAATATACAAAATACTAATGCTCTGATAGTCATTTGGAAAAATTCTTTCTTAGTGAGCACCTACAAGCCAAGAGGAACATACGTGCCAAATTTCAAGTTTGTAGGCTTTACGGTTCTGGAGATTTTGTGATAATGCGTCAGTGGTATTTTGCTTGTGTGTGTGTGTGTGTGTGTGTGTGTATGTATGTATGTAAGTAGGTAGGTATGTAGGTATATATGTAGGTATGTAATGTTAATACCTACTTTTTCCCCTTTAAAACAATAGCCACTAAGGGAGGAAAGAGATCAGGATCATGATAGGTAGAGAAGAAACCTTATATTGCTGCCATTTTCATTTTTTATTTGAACTACAGCAAGGGGGAGTTATTTACTGTCTATACATGTATAATTTCAATTATATTTTTGCTATAATTATCATTGGCATCATCACCATCATTACTGAAAATCTAGCCTGGAAATTCTTCCTTGATCTTGGTTTATAGATTATTTATTGATGCAGTTTCATTGTAATTGGCTGCAGATGTATGTTTGTTTTTTAAAATTGTGGCTATATAATTGAATAGGGGAAGAAAATATTTTAGTCTCCAGTGAATTCTTTGGAAGAGTTAATATAGATCATAATCTGTGATACTATAACAGGATGCCACCATTGTATTAGGTGATTTGTTCCTATCCTTTAAGTTGTGTTCCCAAACTGGCTCAGTGTTTGTGCAATTGTAATACTATGGGTAAGCTAAGAAGCATTGATTACAGGCAACAGTTTCCTCCTATAGCAAATCTGATGTCTTTATGCACTAGGAATCTTACTGACATATCTAGTTGGGGAAAAATGGCAGTTTGAAAAGAAATGGGGTGAGGGATCCCCATCTCATGACTTTCTGTATATACAGCATAACAATTTAGTATGCAGTAATTGAAATATAAATAACAAAAGGACTTAAATATAACTTACTCATCTTTTTGCATTTTGCATTGTTGAGAAGTCTCAATGAAACTGACAGATGTGGGAAGGATACATCCACAGGTCAGCGTTCCTAGTCTCCTGTGCTTCTTGCTAATGTCCTAGCAACATTACTTTCCTTAGTTAGAGCAATAGTCTTACGCTTTGAAGCAACTTATCAACTTTTCCTTTTTGTTAATTTTAAGTTTGGAAAATTTTGTCAGGACCACTTAATTGTTGGCAATTCCCTTTTTCAAGCCAGAAACAATGCCATTAACCCAACCAAGTCACCTGGTCCAACATTTTCCCTGACCCAGTATGCAATGGAACAGGCATATCCAAAGCAATATATTTATTTCCCATTAGCAAATGAAGCAATTTCTGTGAAAAAGATGCCCTCCTCTTAGTGTATGTAAACATTGCCACTTGTCAAATTCTCTTTCTCTTTTTTGTGTGGCAGGAAATCTCAAACGTTCTGTCTGCCTTTGTTGTGGCAAGATATCGATGAAATATAGAATGAACAACTTCTTGAAATCTTTGTTACTTTCTGAATTCCTGTTTTATCTTTCCCTCATTTGAATTCAATGAATTTTTCCTTGAAGTGCTTGCCTATTTCTCTTTCAATTGAATAATGTGCTAAATTCATATACTGTATGTTATTGTTTCGTATTTAATTCTCAATTTATTATTTACTTGCTTTTATATTTTAGTGTAAAATATATTGATTGGTTAATAATTATATACAGTATTTTAAGTGTTGAAATTATTAGACTATTATCTCCTGGAGAATTGAGGCTATGGGAGAACTTAGTTCATAAAATTTGAAAGCAGGATTACTTTGCTTTTGATGCTTTCCATTTTTGGTTCCTGTACTGATAGCAATGCAACATTAAATAGGATTCTGCATTACTGTGATAAAATTATCATGCACAATAGTATTATAAACCCTACCATGATCTCCAAACTTCCTAAATGTAAATTTATATGAGAGAATGCTCCAGCCTATAGATCACAATCATATTCATATTTTCCCAACATACATGGAGATACAGCTGAAGACCTTTAGAATAGAATAGAATAGAATAGAATAAAATAGAATTCCTTGTTGGTCAAGTGTTAATGGACACACAAGGAATTTGTCTTGGTGCAAATGCTCTCAGTATACATAAAAAAAAAGATATTCGTCAAGAGTCAACAATCATAAGGTACAACATTTAATGATAAGTCATAGGACACAATAAGCAATCAAATCATACTAGGAAACAGTCAATATAGATCAAAAGGGATACAAGCAACAAAGTTATGGTCATACAGTCACAAGTGGGAGGGGATGGATGATAAAGAGTGATGAGAAGATTAACAGTAATAGTGCAGACTTTGTAAATAGTTGAACAGTGTTGAGGGAATTATTTGTTTAGCAGAGTGATGGTGTTTGGGAAAAAACTGTCCTTGTGTCTAGTTGTTCTGGTGTGCAGTGCAGCAGCTACATGAGACTTGCAAGAGATATGGTTGTTTTAATCAATTGAAGACTGGTGCTTTAGCTTGCATTAACACACTCCTGAATTATATACCAGACAATTAAACCCCAACCTCAGATCAGTATGTATGAAAAACCACATTTACCCTTCACTGAAAACTGAATATATAACTGCTCTTTGCTTAGTTTCTTAATTGGTATTGCTGTCTTCTAAGGTTGCAACTTATGAACTTAGAACAATTATTTTGCCACTAGCCATTTGCCTCTTCTTAAAATATAGTTGTTCATAGGTAGTTCAGTCCTTAAGAATATTACAACTGCTGTGGCAGGTACTTTGAGCAAAGTATGTGATTGCTCATAGAGCACTATTAATGCATCTTCCAGTTCAACTGCTAAAACTACCAGCTCTGAGAAGGGTCTGTGCTGGAATTCTGTATAGTCCTATTTTAGCACTTGAAAAATATTATAATTAGCAATGAGATGACGTACGGATGGGGAAATAGAGAAAAGATTGTTCATTGTGTGTTTCTGCTAATAGTGGAGAGACAGTATTGTGAGTGACAATTAAAACTTCCTTCCAGAAACTTTTATGTGGAGTTTGAATCAAATGTGTGTGTGTGTGTGTGTCTCTGTGTGTGTGTATGTGTAATCTTTTTGCTGAGTTTTCCTTCATACAAAATGGGATAATCTTTCGTCTGTTCAGAATAGTGGGGCAGATTTGGGTTTTCAAGTACAAATAAGAGTAGATGAATAGATGTTGGTTTGTGTATGCTTTTTTCAACATTTCCACAATATATTCAGAACACATACTAGCTGGGTTTAGAATTACCCAGGAACACTTCTTTAAAATTGGTAATAAAGATTCCAAATCAGGACTATAAAAATCTACATAAATACTGCTTAGAATTTTTTATGGTGTCATCCATAATTTTATACTCTAGTTCTGATAGCCTTATTATATTAGGAGTATAAATATTTATTTATTTATTGTAGGCAATGTGCAACAAAATACAACCAAAATATTACATTGCTGGTCTACCAATGTAATATGGTAGATCAAAAATGTAGGCGTTGGATATGATACTCAGATGTATAGCATCACCATCTGCTAACTTGTTTCTTTTCACGTTATCATTAAGATCTAAAACTCATCTTGTAATTTACATGTCATTAAGATCATTGAGGTCTAAAACTTATCTTGTCCCTATTTCCCACAGTTCATCTGACTCAACTTTGTGAAAACATCAGGTCAGGTCAGGTATCAGATAATTCTGTGTCTTCCTCAGTGAAGGAACCATTTTCTGTTCATCTGGCTTTAATTCTGCTTTTTATCTTTATCTTGGTCATCTTTTTCACCCAGCTTTTTTTCTTCTGATATATTTCTAAATTACTGATCTTAATGCTGAACAGTATGCTGCTCAGAATCTTTTCCAAGGATTTGTTTTTATGAATTTGGATGGCTTTGGCTTTTCCCATTAGAGCAAGTCTTCTCTAATAGCTTTATTGACACAACTCATTATACATGCATGTGATTTCTTGCATTAGGTTGCACTTTTCCTGCCCTACAGTAGGCATTCTATCTGAGCTATTATCGTAGTTTTGCATAAACTCTAATCATCCTGGGTTTTTTTGATTTTCCATTTTAATTTCCTTTTTACATTCCTCTACTGTTAAATAAGTTCTCAATTTTAGCAAAATATGACTGTCCTGGTCTTCTTATAGAAATTTCTTCCTTCTCTAAATATTAGGATATGTTCTCTTTACATTTAGAGAATCAAATACATGTCATTTCCAAGATGTTTAATTTTATATAAAGTGACAAAATCAGAGTAGTATCAACAGCAGTATTTTACATCCTGACCAACTTATGATATGTGGACTTCGACTTCCTGAATTCCCTATACATGTCTTGATAATATGTGGATACTGAATGTGTGGATACTGAATTAAATTGTTGTAAATAGAGCACCTATATTTTAATGCAGTATTTAAATGAGAAATAATATCTACATAATATTATTATAAAATGTTGATCTTGTCCCATTTAGCTTTGGGACTTCACTCTGAAAGTGTAGAATTGGGCAAGATTAATGAAGTTTATGGTTGTGTTTAGATGCTATGAGTTTTTAAAACTCTGATTATAATCTGTGTCAGATCTGACTTATGTTTCCTATTGTATTTGAGCACTATTGCTAAGTGCAGTTTTGGGAAGATTACTGATATATTAAACTACAAATTAGGTTCATCCTGGAAACCTGACATAGTTAGTTTTGGCTAAATAAGAGTATATTAATTCTCATTGTTAATCAAGTTGGAAAACAGTACATTTACAGTATCTGATCAAAACTGTAATATATTTTAAAATTAATTATTTTTCCTTTACAGAGAATTCTTTGCCAAAAACAAAATTACCTGAAGACAGTATTATGTCACCATACAATATAAACACAAACTATCCAGGGCTTACCACAGGAAATGGAATCTCAGACTCACCAGCAGGATCAAAGGAACATGGCAATGTACCCATTATTGTACCATTAATTCCACCACCTTTTATAAAGCCACCAGCAGGTAAATAATTTATTCTGTAATGTTTTGCTTTTCTTAGATAATGTTATTAAATGTTTTAAAGTTACAAACTAAAAAGTTTGGGAATACAGGTAGTCCGCTACTTATGACAACAGAACCCAAAATTGTATTGCTAAGCAAGGCAGTTGTTAAATGAGTTACAGTCCATTTTATGACCTTTTTGCCATGGTTGTTAAGCGAATCACTGCAGTTTAGTGAATCATGCGGTTTTTAAGCGAATCTGGCTTCCCCCATTAATTTACTTGCCAGAAGCTCCCTAAGAAGATCACAAATTACAATCCCATGACCCTGGGACGCTGCAACCATTGTAAATACATGCTGATTGCTAAGCACTTAAATTTTTATGATGCGTCTATGGGGATGTTGCAATGGTTTAAAGTGTGAGAACTGTTCATAAGTCACTATTTTCAGTGCAACTGTAAATTTGAATGTCACAAAACGAATGGCTGTAAGTTGAAGACTGCTTGTAGAATATTTCAAACTTATAGTGAACAGAATTTGTTTTTGGAAAATACTAAACTGCCCCCAAAAAGGCATGGTCTGGATGAACATCATTGGGAGGAGAATCAGAATGTTCTGGAGTGGTTCCACTTTTTAACAAGTGAGTTTCGCATATGCCTAACAGCAAGAGCTTTCAGTACAAGACTGAACACCCCAAGTGTGATCATGGGAGAGGCACATAGCTGTCAGAATTTTAAATCTGTGTCATATGTAGCCCTGGGGAGTCCATTGTAACTTTGAACAGTCAAGAGACCAGTCATAAGTTGAGAACTGCCTGAACTTGCAGTCAGAAGAATCCTTTTCTTTAGAACGGGGTAGACAATACGACCTTAAATGTTTTTCGATTACAATTGCCACAATCTATTGTCATCTACCATGCTGGCTTGCTCTAAAGAGATCTGGATTTGTTTCCACTGCTATATTAACAATGTCTGGTTAAATCTGCAGATTTTTTTAAGGGCACAAATAGGCCTATTATGATATCAATATTAAATATCAATATTTAACAAAAAGGTTTTTAAAGTTTTGTGAAATAATTTAGGAACTGTATATAGCTGAAGTCTTTTAGGCCAATGGTCCCCAACCTTTCCAGCTCTGTGGACTGGCAGTGGCAGTGGTGGGGGAAGGGGTGTGTGATGACCTGGAGTGTATCACAAACGTAACAAAATCTAAAACGTAAATAAATGTCCTTTAATGCCTCCAACTTGGCCTCACTGTTCAATAATTCTCAGTTGGAGATAAAACGTACTCAAAAATAATCTTCAAAAGAAAGCAATACAGTCTGAACTTAATGAGCAGATAGAGGTGAAATAAAAAAACCAAACAAACTACAACGACGAAATTTCCACAATGGATCAGGATAAGTAATTACCAACTTTAAGGAGATAACAAGGTTCAGTCTGTTGGAAGGACACCAACCAAGATAACTTCAGCCCAAAATAAAACACACTTTGTTGTAATCGTCTCTCCTATATGCTAGTCTCCCCAGCTGCAACCAATGAAGAGGATCATGGCCACTTCCTCTCTCATAAGCCAAGTTGTTTCCTTCTCCATTCCTCCCTGCATGTCCTAGCATGCAGAGGGGTTGGGCCTGATTCTTCCTCTGACCTCAGAGTCTGACTCTACCAAGGGCATGACAGGATGGTTTCACACATGTGCTCGCCACTTGTGCAAATGCAGCTTTGCAAGCTCACCCATGGCTTGCACAGCCCAATTACAAGCAGGCCACACCCCAGGACCAGGTTGCAGCCTGGGGTTTGGGACCTCTGTTTTAGGCTATAATAAAATTCAGTGCATTCTTAAGATTCAGACTTTTGACTAGAATACGGTTCCTAAAGTGTTTGGCATCACACCTGCCTTTGGTGTAATCTTAATGTACATAAAGATAAAGTAAAGGTTCCCCTCGCACATATGTGCCAGTCATTTCCAGCTTTACAGGGAGGGCAGTGCTCATCTCCGTAAAAAAGTTGAAGAGCCAGCACTGTCCGAAGACATCTCCGTGGTCATGTGGCCAACATGACTAAACGCCAAAGGCGTACAGAACACTGTTACCTTCCCATCATAGTGGTCCCTATTTTTCTACTTGCATTTTTACATGCTTTTGAACTGCTAGGTTGGCAGAAGCTGGGACAAGTAACAGAAGCTCACCTGTTACGCGGTGCTAGGGATTTGAACTGCCCAACTGCTGACCTTTCTGATCGACAAGCTCAGCATCTTAGCCACTGAGCGTCCCTTTTAATGTGCATAATACTCTTAAAAATCCAGAATGAATAAAATGAACAATGAGAACAATACAGATAGCCTCTTCACATAAGAACCACAATAGGGACCATCAACTCTGTTGCTAAGTGATGTTGTTGTGCAAAACACAACGTAACCTTGCCAGACTTACAACCTCATTTGTCCTGCAGTTGTTAAACAAATCATCCATGGTTGTTAAGTAAGACATCATGTAACTGCAACTTGCAATTTTACTGCCACTGTCTCCATTGACTTTGCTTGTCGGAGTCTAGCTGTGAAACATGCAAATGGTTATCACATAATCACGGAACACTGCAAGAGTCATAAATGCCTACTGGTTGTGAAATGCTTGAACCTCAATCACATGACAGTGGGTGTGCTGTGACAGTTATACGTATGGGAACAAGTTATAAACTTACTTCTTCTTGACTATCATAACTATGAATGGTTGCTAAACAAGGCAGTTGTTAAAGACTACCTGTACAGTGAAACGTGGGGAAAGATGGATTATTGCAGCAATAAACAATGTAACAAAAAGGTTCTTCAAATATCCCGTGGACTCTGTCTGCCCTCTCCAAGGGAGATATACCTCACAATTTGAGAATATGTGGTCTAGAAGGGCTGGATTTAAAATTAGTGGTTCAAAGCAGGGGTCTCCAACCTTGGCAATTTTAAGACTTCTGGACTTCAATTTCCAGAGTTCCTCAGCCAGCTTGCTGAGGAACTCTGGTAGTTGAAGTCCACAAGTCTTAAAGTTGCCAAGGTTGAAGACCTCTGGTTCAAAGGATATATGAATGTGAGCAGCCCAGGTTTGTTTTGTTGTACAGGTAGACCTTGACTTATAACTATGAGTTCAATGACTGTTCGAAATTATGACAGTGCTGAACAACAACGTATGATCAGTCCCTGAAGCTAAGGCTGTTGCAGCACCCCTCTGATCATATGATCTTAATCTTACAGAATACAGAATAATAGAGTTGGAAGAGACCTTGGACTGGAGGTCTTTTAGTTCAACCCCCTGCTCAAGTTTTACCAATTCAGACAAGTGGCTGTCCAGTCTCTTCTTAAAAGCGTCCAGTGATGAAGTACCCACAACTTCTGAAGGCAAGCTGTTCTCACTGTTATGAAATTTCTCTTTAGTTCTAGGTTGCGTCTTTGCTTGCTTCATTTCCATTTCTTGTTTCTTGTCCTGCCTTCAGGTGCTTTGGAAAATAGGTTGAACCCCCCCTCTTCTTTGTGGCAGCCCTTCAAATATTGGAACACTGCTATCATGTTACCCATGGTCCTTTTTTTCACTACACTAGACATACCCAATTCCAGCAACTGTTCTTCATGCATTTAAGTCCAGAGTTCTCCAACCTTTCTAGCTTTGCAGACTGGCAGGGGGTGGGTGAGTAAGGGGATAGTTTTGCACAAGGTAATGAGCAATCACACACTCGCTTGCTGCTCATGCAAATGGTGATGCGCCCACGCACTCTCGTCTGCCACTTCTGCGGCCCGGTTCCAAAAGGCTCATTAGTGGACCACGGCCCGAGGGCTGGGACCCCTGTTTTAGCCTTTAGGCCTCTAATCATCTTCATTGCTCTTTTCTGCACTCTTCCCAAAATCTCAATATCTTTTTTATAATGTAGTGACTGAAATTCAATGCAGTATTCCAGATACGGCCTTATTAAGATTTTATAAAGTGATACTAATGCTTCTTGTGAATCTTGATGCTTGGCAACCCATTTGCATTTATGACCAGTTGCCAAACACTCTGCAATCACTTGATCACCATTTGTAACCTTCCGTGCCAGTTTGTCCAGAAAATCAGTGGGGAAGCCAGCAGGAAAGATTGCAAGTCATCAGGGAAAATCTCTGCCCACCTGCACACTCTCCCCAGCATCTTACCTTGCATTGACCTCTTGTGCACCACCACACTGCTCCCTGAACTTCCCCTGCATCCCTGCTCATCTCCCACCCCAATTCCTCCTATCTGGCAGCAGCCACTTATCTGCCTGCCAGCCTGGGATTTGAAACTTCCTGCTGGCTTCCCGCTGACTTTGCTTGTGAGAATTCAGCAGGAAGTTGCCTTGCCTAACCACTGTGGGATTCAGTTAACAATGGCAACCAATTCTGAAGGGATTGTTATATGATGTGGTCATAGTTTATTACTGCATTTTTTGGCAATGGAAAGTTCTGGTCCCAATTGTTGTTTTAAATTGAGAACCACCTGTATAAAAAGAAGAATTCCAAATTCAAAGATATGTGGGCAAGGATCTGTAAATGATACCCCCTTATTTGTGGCTTATCTCCTACCTGGTGTCATTTTTCCCCCCATGTTAACATTTACCTTCAGGTTTCCTTCCTTATATTATATTGCTTAAGGTCAGTAATGTGCAAAACCATATCTTTGTCAAAGCTAGCTTAATAACAGGAATAGTAGAGGGTGCATGAAAACAATCATTCTTGTTGGAACGGTATAGAAAAACTCTTTTAAATGCTGACAATGGTGGGGCATTAGAATTTTGAGAAAACACTGGTGGTTTTTTTTACATTTTTGTAAAAATAAAACCATCATTTATTTATTTACTCCCGGCTAATTTTACACTGGCCACTACATTTTTGTAATGTCCAGTGTAAACTTAGCCCAATATAAATAATAAATGATGATTTTCATATACATGACATAAAACGATGATAACTAAAAGTAGCATATTCCTATCTCCCATTTCAAATGAAATCCACAATTTGGATTACTTGTGAAAGCCTTTATATTAGAGAAATTTAATTTCTGGAAATTTTGAAGCAATATTTTCTGAGGCTTGGGGCCACAGTGAGGGATGTGAGAATTACTATATATATAAAAAGTACTTATATTACTACTTTTTACCATGGGCATTCTGTAGTGCCAAGTAGGAACAAAAGATGGAACAAATATACTAGTAGTGAGGTTGTGTTGCTCGTTTTGTACATTATGTGCCTATGGTTAAGGGTAGAGTTTGCATTGTGACATTAATTTAGTTAATCGGATGAAAACTTTGGTTTCTATGAATGTCTTTGCCTTTTATAGTTGTATAACAGTTTTATTATTTTGTTAAATATATTATTTATTTTTGCTCTATAAAGTATTGGTCTGCAAAATTATATATTGTTTATTTAGACATGCATACATTTATTTAAAACATGCTTTTAGTTTTTTTGTAAATGGGGCTTCTGCTAAACTCTTAAGGAATATAGCTTATCTATTTTTGGCTTTTTAGGAGAAGCAGAAAGGCAAAAGTTGTTGCTGGATACAGAAATATATTCTGAAACATGCTAGTCTGAACTTTGTCTTTAACTAATTTCAGGGAAAAGGAGGTGGAAAAATCCCCAAGGCTCAAATACATTTTGTCAGCTCAAATGTTGTCTATTTGTCACAGTGTCTGTACTTGAAATATTATCTATTAGAAGTTTCTACTTCTAGTAATTCTTTATTTTTGAAATTTTATCATTTTTATGGAGTTTTGAAAACTGAAGTTTTGCCTATATAGATACATGCTTCTCTTATTCTATTTCTTTCTTCTTTTAAAAAGAAAAAGGAAGTATTACATAATCAATTTTCATGGTTTTGGGAAAGTAAACAAAACCCTCTTTTTCCATATTGTTCCTCTCTGTTTGGTCCTTCATGAACATTTTCAAAGTACAGTATATTACACCTTTGTTTTTGCTAAATGTTGCATATGCTATATGTGATAGCTGTTCTACTTATATTTATGCAACATCTAACAAATTGCATGATGTTACTGATACAATGCTTTTCCCACTAATATTACTTTGAATCCATTTAGTAAGAGTCTTGTCTAAATTATCTATGATTTTAAGGGATAAAATCACAACCTTGAATTGAGCCCAGGTAGCAACTGGCAACTCAGGTTAAAATTTAGAATATGATATGATAATAATATGGTATACAGGTTAGCAGTGTAAACATCATTTTACACTATTTAAAGCTGTTCAAGGTTAGTCCCAAACAATGTATAGTAATAGTCTAGCCATCGTGTAACCAAAGCATGGTTATCTTTATGCTTTTACAACCAGCTTAGGAACTGTTTTAACTGATGCAGTAAACAACTCTATTCAATTATCTGGATTTAATTTCAGCTTCTTCAAGGGTACTCAGTATTACCTCAACAGCTCAACCGTGCTTAGTATAGTGAGCATATTGACGACTCTTTACTGTACTGTAAAATGTTATGTGTCCTCTCTCATCAGGTTCATATATCTATTAAGGGGGCATTATCGATTGGGAGAATGCCATCATTGTTCCTGTATACAAACTGAAAGGTACCAAGAGTGAATGCAAAAAATTTAGGGAGATTAATGTCTTAAGTATGCCTGAGAAGATGTTTGGCAGAATTCTGTTTGAAAGCGTCTGAGACATGACAATGAATAAAACTTGGAGAAACATCTTCATTTAACGACTCCATAATCCCTTGCAGGGTGGAGTCTGGGCAACTGAATGGAGCTGAATGTTTAATGGCTGGATGCCCTTCCTGTTGCAAATGCAGAGTTTTGTTCAGCAGATATATTCTCACAGTGCCAGAGAGAGAAATATCTGCCTCTGCCTAGGATCAAACTCACAGCCTCCTGATTGTGAGGTGAGAGCTCCCGCTCTAGGCCAGTACACCACTCAATGAATAAAACCAGGGGAATACAGTGTGGAATTATCTGAGCAGAAGCTGTGAAGACCACATTTTCACTCTTCAGCAGATCATTCACAAATGCATAACTGAAAGAAAAAAAGTATTATATATTGGTGTTGTTTGATATTGTATGACTGCATTTAAGAAAGAGAATAGGCTTGGATTATGGAATGTTTTGTACAAATATGGAGTTCCTAAAGTAGATTAAAAACAGTGGATGAGGGAAGCAAAGCATGCACTGGATAAGTGGAATGCTCAGTGGATGATTAAACAGTGAGCAGGGAGTAGGACCAGAATGTGTGATGTTTCTCTGAATGCCTAATGTACACATATTGTGGCAAGAAAAGTTGTAAAATAGGGCAAACTCACTTAACAAATTTTTCACTTAGCAACATAAATGTTGCGCTCAATTGTAATAGTAACTCAAGGACTACCTGTATTTATGAATAAATATGTAAAGTATGTTGATTTGAGATATGAATATGCATGTAAATTTACGTATAGACAGGACCAAGTTATAGATTGAAAACACAAATGATTTGTAGTTAGTGCTAACTGGGCTGTGTGATGGAGGAACATGAACATAAAATGAATATATCAAAACCCATAGTAGATAAATTTTGTCAGGGATTTGTGTACTTGATAGAATATTTACTAAAGATGGTAAACTGGATGGAGAAGTAATAGGATGTAGATAGTATATGGTTTGTAATCTGTTTCAGGATTCTGCCCATTTTGTTATACATAAGTTAAGAGTTTGTTATGTCCAGACAAGCAGAAAAGCATGTTAAATTCAGGAAGGAATAATTAAGAAGTGTCCATGATAAAAACAGAAGAGATAGAGTCAAGAATAAAAACTTTGTAAAGGTTGCTGAATGAACATGGACTGACTATAAAGTGAATGACCGGTACAAAAAAGCTTCATAAAGATGGCTTGGTCATATAGAGAAAATGAATAAATAAATAAATTGTAAAACTAGTTTGTGAAGGAAGCATGAATGGGTTAAGAGGAAGTATAAATACTAAGATAGTTGTGGCTGAATGGAGATGATGAGATCCTCAAAAGGAGAGATCTGAAAAAAATTTAAAGAACAAGAAGAACTGTCTGAAGCACTGGGTGGACAGAAGGAAAACAAGGATCTTTACAAAGATAGGTCGGATGTGAGGGATCTGAAACGGAAAACACAGGTGCTACTTTTATTAGTGCCTTCTTAAAGAAGTTATAGCTTTGCCTGGGTTGTGCAATAGTTTCATACTTCCAGGAAAATAAGCTTTTGAATTAAAAACAGAAAACCTCCTCTACTCCAAAGCTGTGCTGGAATGTACAGCTGAAGGAGAAGTGGGGGAGGAGAATCTTAGCAATTGCACCATGGTTTCTGAGGGAGGAAACAACATGTTCCAGAGAAGAACCCAAGATAGGAGACTGTGCAATCCTGAATTGGATGGGAGAGAGGAAATGTTTTAGGGTAGCCACACCCTAGAATGTTCCAGGGTATGTCTATTAGGTTAGAAGGTTATAGCTTTAGTTTGACAAAAATCTGTCTGTTAGGTGTAAGCAAATAAAAACTAGACACATTTGGATTTTACTGTGATGTCTTTGGGCTTGGGTCTCACAGAAATTGTTTGTTGCATCCTTTCAGAATCTTAAAGAAAACATTAATTTCTTTGGCTTTATAATTCTTAAATGTGTGTGTGAGAGAGAGAGAGGAGAGAGAGAGAAAGGGCGGGGGGGGGGAAGAATTGTATAAACACTGCTTACTCACTGCTTACGTACAGCATGGTAGGTAGATAAGCAGGTAAATGTAGAACCGCAAACCATTTCCCCAGATTACTTTCCAATCCAGATCCAACAGAAGAAAATGGAATCATTGCCTGGTGATCTGTACAATATTTGACTAGCAACATACTAGAAATATCCAGTCAGTTACTGCCAGAATATTATAGCATAAAAATGGTTCATGCTTTTCTGAAAATACCTTCTGGCTCAAGAGGCTTTTGTGGATGCCCAGGGACTAGAGGGGGAAAAGAGAATTCTTCATTGACTAAAATTATTTTTTCCTTCTACAATACTGGATATTTACATATATTTCAAGTATGCAGAAACATTGTAGGAATAATATTAGAATAATTTAGAATCTGATTAAGTTGGACTGAATTTGATGTGTTGGAACAATTGTTAATCTTACTTCATGATAAAACACATCTATACTTTTTATCTTGAAGTTTCTCTTACAAACTCTTCTGCAAAAATTTCAGTAAGTTTATTGAAATAATTTAAAATGGTATTATAATGGGAAAAAAACCTAACCCTGCACTATTTTTTTTAAGGAAAAAGATGAGACCTAGTATATGTAGTTTGTTTTAAACAAATTAGCATTTGCTAGAATTTATTTGTTTAAATTCTAAAATTCTTTCATAGTGGTGGTGGTATTCTTACTGAGTAGAGTAGGGGAGGAGGGAATGTAATTTGTGGACAAGTTGGCCAAAATGACTTTTATTAACTTTTTGGTTGGCAGACTCTTGGGTAAATCATTCATTTTAAATAGAAAAGCAGCTAGTGATGGTGTAGAGCAGGAAGTCATTGAACGTTCTTTTTAATTAAGACTTAAAATGGCACTGCAAACTTTTGATGATTAATTGAAGCATGCGGTTGCCTGCTGCATATTTAGTTATTATAATGTGATAATTTTATCTTGTTATACAGACTGATCCCACGGGGAGCATGATTTAACACTGTGAACACTGTGTTTATTGCATTGTTCATTAAGAAACGTACAAAGGCTGGTAAACAATAAGAAGACAGTAATAACTATCTCTATAACAGTTTAGTTTTGACCCATTTCCACCTAAAAAGTTATAACCTTGGAGTAGGAAATATAACTCGGAACGCCCTGAAAAACTCTGAATAATAGAGGCAATCATTTTAGTCCTCCAACAGCAAGGAATTTGCGTTGATATTACTACTCTGTTTACAACAGCACAGATGTTTATTGAGATAAACAGTGCAGATATTTTATTGTTTGTGTTTCCAAAACTGTGTTTGCATTTTTTAACACATGCTGTTCTAAATATGTTTTGACAGCATCATAGAAAAAGTGGTAGGTAACTAAAAAGATTTTACTCTGGTATAGTTCATTTTGAGGATATTAATATGAAGATTTTATATTTTTGGCTAGAGATAAATGAACTTGTTCTAGATTTCAGGCACACAAAAATGATAATTAATGGTATCAGTGGTTCTGAAAAACTTCCAGAGTAATAATTTTAGATGATCTTTATTTTATATACATCTATGATATAGGTAATCCTCAATTTACAACAGTCCATTTAGTGATTGTTTGAAGTTACAATGACATTGAAAAAAGTGACTTACGATTTTCTTCATACTTACAACTGTTCCAGCAATCCCCATGGTCATGTGATCAAAATTCAGACACTGGGCAACTGACTCATATATATGATGGTTGCATTGTCCTGGAGGTCACCTTTTGCGACCTTCTGACAAGCAAAATCAACGGGGAAGCCAGATTCACTTAACAACCATGTTACTCACTTAACAACCACAATGATTCAATTAACAGTGGTAGCAAGAAAGGTCATAATATGTAGCAAAACTCACTTAACAACTGTCTCACTTAACCACAACAATTTTTGGCTCAATTGTGATTGTAAATCAAGGACTACTGTAGTTAGAACCAGGATTACTGAATATCTCCTGTTCATTTCAACACATAAATATGGTATTTTATGATGAAGAATTTTTTACTTTGGAATAGTTTTTTTCTTGAGGATAAGTTGGTAGGGACATATTATTTTATAAAGTTAGTCAGACTGCTCTGAAATATTGGCTAGATTTTCAGTTTCACTGAAAATGTGTCTTATTTGTAAAGGAGAAATAATTCCAGATTCACTCCAGTTGTGGTATAGATTTAGAACTTGTTCCTGCCATTCAGAATATTTGTGTTCATTGTTAATCATGCTTGGATGCTTAGAAAAAGACAAAAGGGAAACAAGTGATGCCAACCAATTGCAAAATATTGCTGGTTGGTCTTTGTTGTTTGAGAATGTGAACCAGGTAAAAATTTTTTCCATGAAATTCAACATTCTGTGGCCATGCTTACTAAGATTTGTAATTATTATTTCTGCAAACTTCAGGCTTTTATTAAGCCTGCTAATATATTCTAATCCTTGTCTAGCTACAAGTGATAATCCTTGGCAGGATTAATTATTATAAGGAAATACCTTTTAAATAGTGCACTTTCTCCTTTTTTATCTATAAAAAATACAATAATTTACCATTAACACTTTTATGCTCTTTATGTGTCACTGATACCATTTGATTCCAAATTCTTGTCTATTTTATCTGTCTATTGTGTCTGTGATCCTGTGTTTCAGTATAAGTATATAAATGTGTTTTTGCTAATGGAAACATTGAGTAACAAATTACTATAAGATGCATCTAAGGGTACCTCATTCCAGGCTATTGGCAATTGTGACCACTTGAATAGCTACAGGCAATAAAAACACCAAGATTGAAGAAAACACAAGGCAGATAGTTATAAGCAGTGATGATGTTACCTAGTTGGGTAATGAAACACCTGCAAGCAAACAACCAAGTTCAGAGAGCACCAATAACTCCACAGATAACAATTACTAGCTGTTGCGATCCAACTGTGTGATATATGGAAGTAGAACTCATGTTAGTAGGCCAGGTTGATTGGAATGGTTTGAAAGAAGCATAATTTAGCAATTTGAAAAATTACTTGGTAAGTACTTTACAAGTTTTTCCTTGCAAAAAAATATCAATTATGATTTTAATTATCTCAAAGAATTATTTGTGTCATAAGACCATGTCCCATTCTTTTATTTCACTTTTTTTTTAATTTCACTATTTTTCCTCATAATTAAATATATGTATTGAGTAATTTACATTTCCTTTTACTCCATATATACTTCATCATCATGCCTACTCTATTGTTATTCTATTTTGGAGTAAGCAGGGCTATGCAAAGCAGAGTATAAAAATAAGGAATGGTAAGCATCAGAAATTAACAGCCGAGATAAAAGAAAAATAATGTCAGAATCTAGTTGATATCAATATAGCCAAATTTTTCTTTTTCCTTTACTTGTTTTAATTTCTTTATTTAAGATTATTCTTTAGTTATTAGAACTAGAATCTTCATGGAGCATCTGGGACATTTAAAAAAACATCATAAAAGAATCATAAATCTGAGATGGAAAGATGGAAGACCCAGTGGTGGTCACATGACTGCAGGACAGTGCAACCGTGTTAAATACATGTCAGTTGCCAAGCACCTGAATTTTGATCACGTGACCATAGAGATGCTGCAATAGTCATAAATGTGAAAAACAGTCATAAGCCACTTTTTTTCAGTGCCATTATATTTCAAAGAGTTACTAAATGAACAGGGAGGGGTCCTTGGTGGTCTCTGAGCTTGCTTGTTTTCTTGCTGAGATTTCATTACCCTAACTAGGTAACATCATCAGTGCTATAAATGAACAGTTCTAAGTCAAGGACTACCTATATTGCCATCCGGTTCATCCCTAAGTGTTTGCTAATCAGAATATCTCATCATGTTTTTCAGATGTTTTATTGAAATCAAGCTATGTATTATGATTACAAGATCCAGATTATGAACTACTAAGAAAATGCCCATATCAATAAGTTAACATTAGTCTGGGACACTTATACCTCACAAATCCATCTATTATTGACTCTCTAGTGATAACCAAATTATTTTCAAATGCTTACAAATCAATCTCTTCATTATCTACTCTATAATCTTCTATGGACTTGATATTGCAATGGTTGGATTGTTGTGTATTGGTTTCCTTGCATTTCACCAGCCTAGGGTTCAGGGAAGGGGTGGTGGGGTGGCGGTGCTTATAAAGGAAGTCCTTTGTCCTAGGGAGGCCACTGTCCCTCAGACGGCTGGCTGTGAATCTCTTTTTGTGAAGTGGGGGCAAGGGGTTCAGATGGGTCTTTTGATGGCGTACCTGGCTCCCTGCCACGTCTCATCGGCCCTGCCCGGACTCCTCGAGGTGATAGCCGGGCTGGCGGTTGAGACCCCTAGGCTTTTGGTCATGGGGGATTTCAACCTGCCATCGTCCGGTGAAACCTCGGGGTTGGTTCGGGAGTTCTTGGCTTCCATGACAGCCATGGACCTGACCCAGTTAGTTTCTGCTCCCACCCACATTGGAGGACACATGCTGGACCTGATTTTTGTCTCTGGGCAGTGGTTGAATGACTGTAATTTCGGGGATTTAGTCATCACACCCTTGTCATGGACAGATCATTCCCTCCTTAGGTTGGACTTCTGTTCCGCCACCCCCCACCGCAGGGAGGTGGAGCCACTTAGATTGTTCCGCCCCAGGCGCCTGATGGACCCAGAGCGGTTCCAGAGGGAGCTTGGGCCATTTCCTGAGTCTCTGGCTCATAACTCGCCTGGAGACCTGGTGGCCACCTGGGATGGGTTGGCCGCTGGGGCTCTAGATAGAGTTGTGCCTCTGCGACCTCTGACCCGGCACAGATCCCATTTGGCTCCGTGGTATACGGAGGAGCTACGGGAGATGAAGTGCCGGAAAAGACGTCTAGAGGGCATTTGGAGGGCGAGCCATTCTGAGTCTGACCGAACACAGGTGAGATCTCATATTAAGACTTATCTTGTGGCGATAGAGGCGGCGAAATCTTTGTATTTCTCCGCCCTTATTGCGTCGGCAGGAAATCGGCCTGCCGCCCTGTTTAGAGTGACCCGCTCTCTACTTGAACCGAGAGCGTGGGATGACCTCTTGCAGGGTAGGGCGGAGGAGTTTTCCCGATTTCTGCATGACAAAATCGCTCAGATTCGGGAGGGGCTCGACTCCAATTGGACGGTCCCGGGGGAGGTGTCCGGGGCAGGTCTTGTGAATGTTATCTGGGAAGAGTTCGATCCTGTGACCGCCGAGGGTGTGGACAGGATGCTGGGGGGTCTGAATGCCACCACCTGTTTATTGGACCCGTGTCCTTCCTGGCTGGTTTCGGCCGCCAGGGAGACGACACGAGGCTGGCTCCAGGGGATTACCAACACTTCTTTGAGAGAGGGGGCGCTTCCTACCGCCTTGAAGACGGCGGTGGTGCGGCTCCTCCTCAAGAAGCCTTCCCTGGACCCAGCTGTTTTAAACAACTATCGTCCAGTCTCCAACCTTCTCTTTGTGGCGAAGGTTGTTGAGAGTGTGGTGGCACGTCAGCTCCCTCGGTACCTGGAGGAAGCTATTTACCTCGATCCGTTCCAATCGGGCTTCAGGCCTGGACATAGCACTGAGACGGCATTGGTCGCATTGGTTGATGATCTCTGGAGGGCCCGTGACAGGGGGTTTTCCTCTGTCCTGGTCCTATTAGACCTCTCGGCGGCTTTCGATACTATCGACCATAGTATCTTGTTGCAACGGTTGGAGGGGTTGGGGATTGGAGGAACCGTTCTTCGATGGTTCTCCTCCTTCCTCTCCGACCGTTCGCAATTTGTGTTGGCGGGAGGGGAGGGGTCCACCTCTAGGCCCCTGGTTTGCGGGGTGCCTCAGGGGTCGGTCCTCTCCCCTCTCCTGTTCAACATTTATATGAAGCCGCTGGGTGAGATCATCCGTGGTCTTGGAGTGAGGTGTCATCTATATGCAGATGACACCCAGTTGTACATCTCCACTCCGGACCACCCCAACGATGCTGTGGGGGCTATGTCTAGGTGCCTGGAGGCCGTGCGGGATTGGATGGGCGGGAACAGGCTTCGGCTCAACCCATCCAAGACCGAGTGGCTGTGGTTCCCGGCGCCCCGATATAGCCAGCTGACACCTTCGCTGGCTATTGGGGGGGAAATTTTGCCCCCCACAGAGAGGGCTCGCAACCTGGGAGTCCTCCTGGATGTACGGCTGTCGCTTGAACATCACGTTGCGGCCGTCTCCAGGGGGGCGTTTCATCAGATCCGTCGGATCTACCGGTTGCGGCCCTTTCTGGATCGGGACGCCTTGCGCACGGTCACTCAAGCCCTTGTCACCTCTCGCCTGGACTATTGCAATGCCCTCTACATGGGGCTCCCTGCGGGGAGCACCCTGAGACTCCAGCTGGTGCAAAATGCAGCCGTGCGGGTGATCATGGGGGCGTCGCGTAGTGCCCATGTGACGCCTCTCCTGCGCGAGCTGCATTGGTTGCCAGTGGCTTTCCGGGTTCGCTTTAAGGTTCTAGTTTTGACCTTTAGGGAGACCCATGGCATTGGACCAGGTTACCTGCAGGACCGCATTCTACCGGTGATCTCCAGCAGGCCGGTGCGTTCACATAGAGAGGGTCTGCTCCGGGTGCCGTCGGCCGCTATGTGTCGTCCGGCGGCGCCGAGGAGTAGGGCCTTCTCTGTGGGGGCCCCCGCCCTCTGGAATACTCTGCCGCCGGAACTTCGTACCGGCACGGACCTGAGGGCCTTCAGGCACGCGTTGAAGACCTGGCTCTTCGAGCAGGCCGGCCTGGGCTGAGATGGTTTTAATTTGGTCTCCATATTATTTTTAATTTTAATTGGGGTTTTAAGGGAGGGGGGTGGGGTCTTCTTATTTTTACTAATCAGCCAGCATTAAATTTAATACTATTTTAACTTTTGTATTGTTTGTGGGGTTTTAGATGGGCTGTACACCACCCTGAGTCCCTCAGGAGAAGGGCGGTATATAAATTGAAATAATAATAATAATAAATAAATAATAAATAAATCTTCTATGTCCCTCTTTTGAATAAAAGGACATTTACCCTCTTCCACACATTGAAGCACCCAGTCTCAAAGATAATAAATATAATTTAGTCAGGCTATTAATAAATTCCTTCAATGCTATAGGATGCTGGGCTACAAAGTTCAAATATATTTAAAGGTAAACAAACTTTCATTGTCTTATTTCTATCCATCTCAGTCTCAAGATCCTGCTTTTCAGGCCTGATGGAATGTAACTGAACAATGATTTTTCTTAGTGACTTCTGCCATGAAACTGGATTTAGCTACTACTTGGTAAAGATGCAAAAGCGGTGTACTCTTCTCTTTAAGGTCTACAGTAAGGTGATGGCTGAGATCATCTGAAAGCATGGAGTGAGATATTACAGTGCATTGATGATATACAGCGTCACATCTCCATTCCTAGTCACCCAAGTGATGCTGTAGAGATTCTGTCTTGGACTCTGGACACTGTGAGGATTTAAAGGGGACAACAGGCTTCAATTTAACTTTAGCAAGATCAAGTGGCTTTCGGTATCATGGTCCTCTGCTTCTGGGGACTACATACATATATTTAATTTTGTGAAAAGGTAGTGGAGAAGAAATATGACAGTACTTTACAAATACTTCAAACACAAAAGTCTCTCAAGATTGATAGGTCAAACAACTAGGCATGTACAGTATTCCTCCACATTTTTTTCTCTTTGCCGCTCAATTCTTCCTTTTTGTTATCCCTGACAAAAATTATTGCAAAAACATGAAGCTAGAATCAGATTTTAGAAGAAAGAGATTGTTTTCTTATGTTGTGCTAATCCTTCAGAAACAGACAGCAAATCAAATCTAGGCTTACTATGTCCCTTAAGTAAAAAGAGCTGTCCAAAAATTAAACTGTTAGATAACAAGCTGTCAATAATATTGCTGCTGAATTGATTTACTGCTGGGAAATGCTTTCTTTGAAAATCTAGTAGGGGCTATAAAATCAGCCTTAGCTTGGCGCTTAACCACTAGACCAAACTGACTCTGATGTTTAAAATATAGTTTCATTTTTAATGGTGGCTCATGTCTCAGACTATATGACTGTTTTTAACAGTTGCGACCTTTGCAGCATTGCCATGATCATATGATCAAAATCCAGATGCCTGGCAACTGGTTCATATTTATGACCATTGCTGTGTCCCAGGGTCATGGGATCACCTTTTGTGACTTTGTGGCAAGCGAAGTCAATGGGGAAGCCAGATTCACTTAAAAACTGGATTACTAACTTATCAACTGCAGTGATTCACTTAGCTGTGGGGCAAGAAATGTCGTAAAATGGGACGAAACTCACTTAACAAATGTCTCACTTAACAACAGAAATTTTGGACTCAATCGTGGTCGCAAGTCGAGGACTACCTGTAACTATCAAGAGCGATGCCATGTTTATCTTAACTAAAAGGCTTCTTTATAAATATCATAATATTAACACATATTTGGAAAAACTCTCTAACTAGTTAAAAAAATTAAGGAATGAAGAAATAAAATACCACTGTATTATTTTAAATATGCACTGATTAAATGATTTTTCTAAATGAAAAACATACTTCTTAGCTATTTTACATTGGCCATTTCTCTGGCTGCTTCTATGGTTAATATTTCTTTACTTGCTTTGCTTGTTGTTGAATAACGGCACGAAACTCTTGAAACCTAATTATATGAAACTGGGCAGGATTTATCCGCTCAGAAGAGTGTTGCAAGAACTATGCTTGGAAAATATTTCCAATTCTGCCAAGAAATAAAAATGATATTGGTGAATCTCAGGACAGAAAGGGAAGTGGGGGAGGAAGCAACTTTGTCTTCAATTTGGCACGTGGGGCTCTCTCACAAGACCTAATTTCTGCAGATTTAACTCAGTTTCAGATGACTTTTAAATCAAAAGCAGGGTAAAAATTGATTAAATAAATGCATTAGGAAAAAAATCAATTGCCATTTGGTATTTTTCAATGTAACTATTTTAGAATTCAAGTGTTATCTACACAGAGAGTCTGTTGCATACCAGGTCTTAACTTACTGTCCAGAGGGGGCTGGGCCATTCTACCAGCCTGTGCTAGAATAAGGAAGACTGTTATAGGGAGAGCTGTGTAGAAAACACAGAGCTTCTTCAGATTAGTGACAAGTGGCAGCCCATGTAGGATCTCTTGTTCTTCCTTTTTTTCTCCCAACATCAGAAGCTAGAAGCAGCAGCATATTTCAGCACACCATGCTAAACTTGAATTAGGAAAACAGGCAACCCTGCATAAGGACAGAATGGTGATCCTGCTAAGCGATAGGGACAAGGAAGCACTCCTATGTGAAGTCTGCTAATGGAAACCTGATTGGCCCTGGACTTTCTTGTTTTTCTTTGAAGATGTTTAGTTTTTCTTTATGTATACTGAGAGTATTTACACCAAGACAAATTCCTTGTGTGTCCAATCACACTTGGCAAATAAAGTATTCTATTCTGTTCTATTCTGTTCTGTTCTATTCTATTCTATTCTATTCTATTCTATACTTCTTGGATGAGAAATGAAATGTCTTCAAAGAAAAACAAGAACGTCCAGTTGCCTCTTGAAAAGGCACCTTTGGGACAATCATGACCTGGATTTTATTTATTTATTTATTTATTTTAGGTTTTATATACCGCCCTTCTCCCGAAGGACTCAGGGCGGTGAACAGCCAACTAAAATACATGTAGACAAATATAAATAGTTAAAAAGAATTAAACCCTAGGCTGTCCCTATAAAAATCTAAAAAACCCCAATTAAAATAAATTAAAACTTTGTACACCCATCCCAACTAATCTAAAAACCCCATTTAAAATCCCATTTGAGTCAGCTCAGGCCGGCCTGCTCGAAGAGCCAAGTCTTCAGGTCACGTCTGAAGGCCCTCAGGTCACTGCTCGTTCGTAGTCCAGGGGGCATCCCGTTCCAGAGGGCGGGTGCCCCCACAGAGAAGGCCCTGTTCCTCGGGGTCACCAGGAGACACATAGAAGGCCCGGAGGAGACCCTCTCTGTGGGAGCGCACCGGTCGGTGGGAGACTACTGGCAGAATGCGGTCTTGTAAGTAGTCTGGTCCGATGCCATGGAGCGCTTTAAAGACCAAAAACAGTACTTTAAAGCGAACCTGGAAGGCCACCGGCAACCAATGCAGCTCGCGCAGGAGGGGCGTCACGTGGGAGTATCTTGACGCCCCCATAACTACCCGCGCGGCTGCATTTTGTACCAGTTGAAGCCTCCGGGTGCTCCCCGCAGGGAGCCCCATGTAGAGGGCATTACAGTAGTCCAGATGGGAGGTGACCAGGGCATGAGTGACTGTGCGTAAGGCGTCCCGATCAAGAAAGGGCCGCATCTGGCGTATCAGGTGAACCTGATAAAAAGCCCCCCTGGAGACGGACGTAATATGATCTTCCAAAGACAGCCGTACATCCAGGAGGACACCAAGATTGCGAGCCCCTTCTGTGGGGGTCAAGATCTCATCCCCAATAGCCAGCGACGGAGTCAGCTGACTATATCGGGCCGCCGGAAACCACAGCCACTCGGTCTTGGAAGCGTTGAGTCGAAGCCTGTTCTCGCCCATCCAGTTCCGCATAGCCTCCAGGCAACGGGCCATAGCCTCCACAGCATCGTTGGGGTGGCTTGGGGTGGAGATGTAAAGCTGAGTGTCATCAGCATAAAGATGGCATTTCACCCCAAAACCACGTATGATCTCTCCCAGCGGCTTCACATAGATGTTGAACAGAAGAGGGGAGAGGACCGACCCCTGAGGCACCCCACACATGAGGGGCCTAGGGGTGGACCTGTCCCCCCCCGTCAACACAAATTGCGAGCGGTCCGAGAGGAAGGACGAGAACCACCGCAAAACGGTGCCCCCAATTCCCAACCCCTCCAACCGCCACAATAGGATACTATGGTCGATAGTATCAAAAGCCGCTGACAGATCTAAGAGGACCAGGACAGAGGAATAACCTCTGTCACGGGCCCTCCAGAGATCATCTACCAACGCGACCAGTGCTGTTTCGGTACTGTGCCCGGGCCTGAAGCCCGATTGGAACGGATCTAAATAGAATGCTTCCTCCAGATACTGAGGGAGCTGACGCGCCACCACACTCTCAACAACCTTCGCCACAAAGGGAAGGTTGGAGACAGGACGATAGTTATTCAAAAGAGCCGGGTCCAGGGAAGGCTTCTTGAGGAGGGGCCGCACCACCGCCGTTTTCAGGGCGGTCGGAAGCGCCCCCTCCGTCAACGAAGCGTTGACAATCCCCTGGAGCCAGCCTCGTGTCACCTCTCTGGAGGTAGAAACCAACCAGGAAGGGCACGGGTCCAATAAACATGTGGTGGCATTCAGCCTCCCCAGTAATCTGTCCACACCCTTGGCGGTCACAGGATCAAACTCCTCCCAGATAACCGTCTCAAGACCTGCTCCAGACACCTCCCCCGGGACCACCCAACTGGAGTCCAGCCCATCCCGAATCTGAGTGATTTTATCATGCAGAAATCGGGAAAACTCTTCTGCCCTACCCTGCAAGAGGTCCTCCCGCGCTCTCGGCTCAAGCAGGGAGCGGGTCACTCTAAACAGGGCAGCTGGCCGATTTTCTGCCGACGCAATAAGGGCGGAGAGGTGTGAACGCTTCGCCGCCTCTATCGCCACTAGGTAGGTCCTAATATAGGACCTCACCTGTGTCCGGTCAGACTCAGCACGACTGGCCCTCCAGATGCCCTCCAGACGTCTTTTCCGGCATTTCATCCCCCTCAGCTCCCCCGTAAACCACGGAGCCAGGTGGGATCTATGCCGAGTCAGAGGTCGCAAAGGCACAACTCGGTCCAGAGCCTCAGCGGCCAACCTATCCCAGGTGGCCACCAAGTCTGTGGCCGAGTTATGAGCCAGAGTTTCAGGAAATGGCCCAAGCTCCATCTGAAACCGTTCAGGATCCATCAGGCGCCTGGGGCGGAACCATCTCCTCGGCTCCGCCTCCCTGCGATGGGGGGTGGCGGCACCGAAGTCCAGTCTAAGAAGAGAATGATCGGACCATGACAAGGGTTTTATAACTAAGTCCCCAGCACGATCATTCAACCACTGACCAGAGGCGAAAATCAGGTCCAGTGTGTGTCCCCCCGTGTGAGTGGGGCCAGAAACTAATTGGGTCAGATCCATGGCCGTCATGGAAGCCAGGAACTCCCGGGCCACCCCAGAGGTTTCCCCGAGCGAAGGCAGGTTGAAATCACCCATGACTAAAAGCCTGGGGGTTTCAACCGCCAGCCTGGCTATCACCTCGAGGAGCCCGGGCAGGGCCGATGACACGTGGCAGGGAGCCAGGTACATTATCAACAGGCCCATCTGAACCCCCCGACCCCACTTCACAAAGAGAGACTCACAACCAGCCGTCTGAGGAACAGTGGCCTCCCTAGGACAAAGAACTTCTCTAATAATCGCCGCCACCCCACCACCCCTTCCCTGAGATCTCGGTCGATGGAATGCTTGGAAACCTGGTGGGCACATCTCTACCAGAGGGACGCCACCCTCTGGGCCCAACCAGGTTTCGGTGACCCCCGCCAGGTCCGCACCCTCCTCCTGAATAAGATCGCAAATCAGGGGGGCCTTGTTAACGACGGACCTGGCATTACATAACATCAGCCGGGTACTCAGGGCCTGAGACTCTGCACAACCAGGCCTGCCAGACGGGTCGGGAGGGCCGGAGCGCGCCACCGCTTGGAGACAGCGGGCACGCGATCCCCTAACCTGATATGGCCCTCTACCCCCGTCATATCTGCCCCTCCCACTTATGGTGCCAATGAGACCCGCCCCCTGCTGTCCAAATTGTGTTCGCCCCCACGACTCACGACCCTCTGGGCCCTCCCAGACGTGCACTCCAACCTGGCTGACTCCAAACCCCCCCGGGTTATCCCCCAAACCCGGACCGGGTATCCTCCCTAACCCCAATAAGTCACCATCCCCCAACCCTCTCTTCGTCACCCTCCCCAACCTTGATAAAACCCCGAATAAAAATTTAAAAAGTTTAAAACCCTCTCTAAAAATCCCTTTTTGATGGCCATGCCACCTCTCCGGATCCCAGGAACCGTCCTTGAGGTAGGCCATCGATAGACCGGAGGGCCACTCCAGGGAGTGGGGGACCCTCCCGAGAGCCCGTAGTTCCGCCGAGGAGTATGATCTTCTAACCCTCACCGTCGCCGGATCGGGGACCACCACCGAGGACATCGGCGTCCTTCGGGCCGGCCAGTCCCGCTGTTGCCCCTGCCATTTGCGTCCCTGGGGGGGGCCTCCAGCCGCAGAATGGCCACAGCGAAGTCTCCACCCCCCCCCCGCGGCTGCCGCGGTACCGTCCACTATCACCGACCGCGGCAGCCACAATGGCATGTAGACCATCTTCGGGGCCGCCGACATCCAGACAGGGGACCTCCAAGGAGCCCCCGACCCCGGGGCAGCCCCAACAGCATCGCTGCCGCCGCCGCCCCAAAAGATCACCCAGGCGGCCTCCCGGTGGCTCTTCCAAGGCCTGGAACACCTCCAAACCCCTCAATGGATGGGGGCCGAGGGGGGAGGCTGGGTCCACGCCCGCCATCACTGCCGCCGCGGCCATCGCGGCCTCCGCAAAATCGCCGCTGCCACCGCCCCAAAGGATCACCCGGGCGGCCTCCCGGAGGCTCTTCTAACGCCCCGGACGCCTCCGAATCCCTCGATACCCCCTCCATACATGGGGGCCGAGGGGGGAAGCCGGCTCCACGCCCGACATCTCGGCCGCCGTGGCCTCCACGCCCGACATCTCGGCCACCGCAGCCTCCACGCCCGGCATCCCGGCCGCCGCAGCCTCCGCAGCCTCCATCGAATCGCCGCCGCCGCCGCCCCAAGAAATCACCCGGGCGGCCTTCTGGCGGCTCCTCTGACGCCCCGGACGGGGCGAAACCCCTCGACACCCCCTCAGCACATGGGGGTCGAGGGGGGAGGCCGGCTCCATGCCCGGCATCTCGGCCGCCGCGGCCTCTCCGCCCGGCATCTCGACTGCCGCGGCCTCCGCGGCCTCCACCAAATCGCCGCTGCCGCCCCAAGAAGTCACCTGGGCGGCCTCCCGGCGGCTCTTCTGGCGGCTCTTCTGTCGCCCCAAATGGGGTGAAACCCCTCGATACCCCCCCAGTACATGGGGGTCGAGGGGGGAGGCCGGCTCAACCGGCAAAAGCGGGCGCTCGGCGGAGCTCCCCTCGAACGGAGCTGCCGGTCGCCATCTTGGAATACGACTCTCAATATGACTTGAGAATCTCCATACACACAATACCTTGATGCAGAGTTAGAAGATGAGCAAGCTGTTGCCCTACTTACCTGCTCTATTTGTCACTAAAGAGCAAACCATCGAAAAGTGGCTTGTGAGTTGTGAGTGAGACCCCTGTCATAAAATAATGGGTATTCATTTCTTCAGCAAGTCTACTTTGCCTAAAATTCCTAAATATTTTATTTATTTATTTGATTTGTCAATCGCTTACAAAATAATAGGTATAAGTATAAACATGAGTAGGAATACAGAAAATAGGTACGATTAAATGGGGATAATAGGACAGGGACGGGAAGCATGATGGTGTACTTATGCACGCCCTTTACAGACCTCTTAGGAATGGGGTGAGGTCAATAGTGGATAGTTTGATGTTAAAGGAGTGGGGGTTTGAGGATGTAACTACAGAGTCAGGTAGTGCATTCCAGGCATTGACCACTCTGTTACTGAAGTCGTACTTTCTGCAATCAAGTTTGGAGTGGTTAACATTGAGTTTGTATCTATTGTGTGCTCTTGTATTGTTGCGGTTGAAGCTGAAGTAGTCATTGACTGGTAGGACATTGTAGCAAATAATTTTGTGTACTACGCTTAAGTTCAACTATAGGCAGCATAGTTCAAGGTTGTCCAAGCCCAAAATTTCAAGCCTGGTGATATAGGGTATTCTGTTGCGAGCAGAAGAGTGTAGTACTCTTCTTCTGGACTTGCTGACTTGTATTAATGTCTGATATACAGTACGGATTCCAGACAGATGAGCTGTATTCGAGTATCGGTCTAGCAAAGGTTTTGTATACCCTAGTTAACAATTCAATATTTCCAGAGGAGAAGCTTCGTAAGATTAGATTTAAACTCTTAATGCCTTTTTGGCAATGCTGTTACAGTGAGCTCTGGCGCTTAGATCATTAGATATGAGTATTTATTTATAAGTATTTATTTAGCTTCTCTTCAATGCATGTAGATAGTATGGCATTTACTAATGCAGTTTCCCTACTTTCTCAATAAATGTTCACTAACAAAACTGATAACATGGAAATGAGTTTATAATCTTTATAAGTAGTTGATGCTGTTGTTACTGTCTGGAAGTATAATTAATTGGGGGGGGGGATGGAAATAAATATAGAAAGTCCAGGGCTTTCCCAAAATACTAAAAGATCTTAAAGTTGCAACATGTTCAAGCTGTTTATTTACAAAATAGCTGTACTTTCCATTCAATTAAACAATAAGGGATTCCTGGCCATCTCGTTTAGAAATTAGCAGAAAATCCAAAAGGCGCAAACATCTATGTTTGTAAAAAGGTAGACATGAAAATTGTTCTTTTATGGATGTTTGACACAATGCTTCTTTTGATATACAAATACTCTCCTTGTCTTTTTTTTGCAGAAGATGATATATCAAATGTACAAATCATGTGTGCCTGGTGCCAGAAAGTGGGAATCAAACGCTATTCTTTGAGTATGGGGAGTGAAGTGAAATGCTTCTGCAGTGAAAAATGCTTTGCAGCTTGCCGGAGAGCATACTTCAAAAGGAACAAGGTAAGAGAATAGGATTGTAATGCACACTCAATCTGATTCTAAACAATATTTTAAATAGTATTTTAATGGCATATGTTTCTCCTCTCCTCTTCTCACCCTTTTCAATCCTGTTTCTCATGTGTATTTCCTTCTGAGCTGCCAATACATTTAATAAAAGACCCTGTTATCAGTTGCTTATCAGTTAGGCATTCTATATAGGTAGACCTCGACTTACAATCATTTGCTTAGTGATTGTTCATAGTTACAATAGCACTGAAAAAAGTGACCTATGACTGGTTTTCACACATGACAGTTGCAGCATCCCCATGATCATGTGACCAAAATTCAGACGCATGGCAACTGACATGTGCTTATGACTGTTGTATTGTTCTGGGGTCATGTGATGTGATTGCCTTTTGTGACCTTTTGGCCAGCAAAATCAATGGGGGAAACCAGATTTACTTAACAACTGTGGCAAGAAAGCTCATGAAATAGGACAAAGCTCACTTAGAAATTGTGTTGCTTAGCAGTAAAAATCTTTGGCTCAATTGTGATTCTAAGTCAAAGACTACCTATATTCTATAAGGGCCAGTGTATTGCCAGATAAAGCTATTTGTGCTGGATTATATAAGGGCCACAAATATTATATTTACAGTCTTGTAAATCTTGTTGCCAACACTGGTAGAATCTTAAAAATCCAGTGTTTTCAAAGCAGTAGGAATGCAAATCTTATTCAGAAGTATGTTAGATTACATTAATATAAAAAGGTGTTGCTTCAGCTGACAACAGGATTAGAACATTGATTCTGAGGGCTTTTATAATGACTTGAGTTGTCTGAAATTTATGTTTTTCTCTCATTAATTAATTTAGCACATTTTAAAATATTTCAGACATTTTGGTTATTCATATTATTCATAACCATTCTAGGGACCATTCTGAAGTATTTAATATTTTATTTTATCTTGAACTGAAATGCAGGTTTAATATTCACTAAGAAAATTATGTTTTACAGTTTATTTAAAGCAATGGGAATAGCTTTCATTTACGTATAGTTGGAAGCTAAGGGTTTGAAATAAAATTTATTCCACATGCTACACCCAATATTAATAAATGATGAGGCATCATTTATTAGTATAAAGCATATATAAATGATACTAATGTACCATTCATTGAATCAAATTGTATACCTTTATTAACAGAAATATGATTTGTTATTGCTGTAATCAAATTTTTATAAATGCTGTAATACAAATTATACTTCTAGAGAAATTTTAGTTGTATCACAATATTTGTCAAGTCTATAACAGTGAGATCACTTTGAATTTTAATTGTGTTTACTTATAATGGACATTGAAGAAACATAAAGCAAATATATTATGTTTTGATACTACTCTTCATTAGATTTCCAGAACAAGTTACATCACAGAAAAACCAAAGTAAAAATATAGGTAAAGCATATTTTTAGTATTTATAACATGGGTAAAATTAAACTGTTATAATGTAATCAAAAAAGGAAATGGGAAATTGGGGGAGAGATTCTACCCCCTACAGGGAGGGCTCGCAATTTGGGTGTCCTCCTTGATGCACGGCTGTCTTTAGAAGACCATATTGCGGCCGTCTCCAGGGGGGCTTTTTATCAGGTTCGCCTGATTTACCAGTTGCGGCCCTTCCTGGATCGGGACGCCTTACGCACGGTCACTCACACCCTTGTCACCTCTCGCCTGGATTATTGTAACGCTCTCTACATGGGGCTCCCTGCGGGGAGCACCCGGAGACTCCAACTGGTGCAGAATGCGGCTGCGCGGGTGATTATGGGGGCGTCGCGAAGCTCCCATGTGACGCCTCTCCTGCGTGAGCTGCATTGGTTGCTGGTGGCTTTCTGGGTTCGCTTTAAGGTTCTGGTTCTGACCTTTAAAGCGATCCATGGCATTGGGCCAGGCTACCTGCAGGACCGCATTCTGCCGGTGATCTCCAACAGACCTGTGCGTTCCCACAGGGAGGGCCTTCTCCGGGTGCCGTCGGCTTCTATGTGTCGTCTGGCGGCCCCCAGGAGTAGGGCCTTCTCTGTGGGGGCCCCTGCCCTCTGGAATAGTCTGCCCCCAGAGATAGGCACCAGCACGGACCTGAGAGCCTTCAGACGTGTGTTAAAAACCTGGCTCTTCGAGCAGGCTGGCCTGGGCTGGTACAAGATTTTAATTGTCTCCCGTTTTTAAATTGGGTTTTAATTATTTGGGGTTTTTTAATTAGTTATGGGGGAGGGTGGACTTTTAATTTATTACAGCCCAAAATTATTTAATTCATTTTAATTTTTGTATTGTACATTGGGGTAGGATTGGCTGTATACCGCCCTGAGTCCTTCGGGAGAAGGGCGGTATATAAGTGTTTGTATAAATAAAATAAATAAATAAATAAAATAAGAAAAGAAAGTAAAAGGAGAAAGGTATTAGATTATTGATGGTTAAATAAGTAAATAACTTTCCACTATTTGCTTTAAAAGTTTGAATAAGGTAATAGTTCTGAAGTAGTCATCAGACAATATTTCAGAGCCATAGTTTATCGGAAAAATGCTGTAAAACTAAAGAGAACATTTGTGTAATGAAAAGTAATGGGAAAAAATACTTAAACACAACCATTAAATAAAAAGTTTCCTGTGAAGGGCTGTCTGATCTGGGCTGCAAAAATCTATTTGACCATTAGATGTCAGCAAAGAGAAACAAAAATTATTTGACTGCTTTTCAGTGTTTGACAATCATTTATCATCATTGAAGAGCCTTAAAAAATTCCAAAAACTGGAAACATTTATATATTTGAAATTAATATGGTAGATAAAATGAGATA
Source organism: Bungarus multicinctus (assembly GCA_023653725.1). NCBI lineage: Eukaryota > Metazoa > Chordata > Lepidosauria > Squamata > Elapidae > Bungarus > Bungarus multicinctus. The sequence goes on along the minus strand of CM042836.1, from coordinate 101,874,961 downwards.
AATAATATTGAAATGATAATTAAACATATGCTTGTAAATAGCGTTCAAAAGGAATGGAGTTAAATTTTAAGTATATTTTTTGGAGGAAGGAATGAAATATGTTTTGAAATATGAAGCTGAAAATATAAAAATAGAAATATTAAAAGATAATTGTAATTTACTGTAAAACTGCTGATTTAAAAGCATTAAGTAGAACGCAGTGAAATAAATGACAAGAAGCCCTTTTTTTTATTTTTTTTAATCTGTAATTCTGGTCTGTGACCATAATAAAAAATTTTTTTTCTATTCCAACGCACTCTTAATAAAATCAAGCCCTAATGTTTGAAAACATTTTACATAAGAATGGCTGTTAAATGATTTGAGTTCATTTTGCTCTTGTTCTTCAAGCAGTTGTGTTGTTTTTTTAAGCGCTAGTCCCCTTCACTAAATTATCCGGCAGTATGTCACTTTCTCAAACACTAAAACAAATCAATAAATAGCTTAAAAAAACAAAAAAAATGAGCAAGCCATTTTTTAATTCTGCCTTTAGCTCCCAGAACTTTCAAATACCACACTTTTCTTAAATTTAATACTTGTAAATGGTAGTTTAAAAATATTTCAGGATTCAGATGAAAGAATTAGTATCATGAGGAATTTAACTTTCTTGTGCTTGCATTATACTATTTTACCAGAAGTAATTACACCAATATAATGTGGGATGCAGAAGTCCGTAGAGTGGGCTGCTTTTTAAATGCACCTCTCCTATTGGATGATGATTCATATTAAATGCATGCAGTTTTTGCTTTAGGATCCATGTAAGTAGGTGCACACACAAATTTTCAATCTATTCCTGGATTGAAAATATTCCCACTGTGTTGTATCAGATAGGTGTATAATTAAATTTTGAGATAATGAGAATTAGATTATAAAATAGAAAGAACATGATGTAAGATGCACTGATTAAAATTACTTTTCATTAGGAGATTAAAAATATCCAATTTTAAGATATGAGTGGAAACAATCTCACTAGAGATATTCTACGGAATGGAACATTTAATAATGAAATGTTTCCTGAAGCAACTCTCCCTTGACCTGAGATATCTGTGTTTGTTTATTTATAACATTTATATGCTGCCTGAATCCAGTCATTGGCTGTCTCAAATATTGCTTTTCTGGGAAAGGTGATCAAGCAAGTAGTAGTAAGATCATAACTTCAAAAACATTTTCATGATGCTAGTGTTCTGGATCCACCTTGGCCAAAATATTAGCACTGACATGTACTGCCTTATTGGAGGGTGTGAATGAAGCACTTCTGCTTAATAGAATTAATTGCCATTACCCATGGTGTCTTTTTGGATGACTGGACTTGACTGGCCTTGGCCTTGTGGATCCTATGTTGTAGATTAAGTATGTAAGTCAGTTCAGTTTATTGTTACGATAACACATTGCATAATGCACAGAGAGAAAGACAAATAAACTTTTAGCAAACTTACATTTTGTCCAAAATTCCACTTCAGGTAGCCCTCGACTTACCATAGTTCATTTAGTGACCATTCAAAGTTACAATGGCACTGAAAAAAAGAGTTATGACTGTTTTTCACAGTTATGATCTCCAGCATTCCCATGACCATGTGATCAAAATTCAGATGCTTGGCATCTGGTTCATATTTTATGACAGTTGCAGTGTCCTAAGGTCATGTGATCTCCTTTGCGATCTTCTGACAAGCAAAGTCAATGGGGAAGCCAGATTTATTTAGCAACCATGTGACTAACTTATCAGCTACAGTGATTCACTTAACGACTGAGGCAAGAAAGGTCATAAAATAGAACGACTGAGGCAAGAAAGGTCATAAAATAGAACAAAACTCACTTAACAAATGTCTCACTTAACAACATAATTTTTGGCTCAATTATGGTCAAATGTTGTGGAGTACTGTAATGTGACTAAAAGATGTGTAAAACTAGCTCCCAAACTACAACTCAACAAAAGGTCTTGAAGGTTTGATCGGTATATATTTTGAATTTTTTACGATTTTAAAAGACATCAAAATAGAAATGCCCACTTGATCACTACGTAATATGAGAGAACACATTTTCTAGTAAAAATTCTATCCATTTCACTTTGAAGTCCATGTCAATAATTTGGCTGTGTGTTTTTGTCTTAATCACATCATAAAAAGATCAGCGTAGGACATCATGTGTGATGTTCTCCATCTGTCTCTGGCCATTAGGACAAAAATGCTACTCTTTAGATATTCTGTGGAATTTGCTTTCAAGGAAAGAATGAGAATATCATTTAGACATATATTTTGGTAAATGAGGCTACTTATCAGATTGAATAGGTACTGTATAGAATCTGTTTTTCTTAAAATGAGGATACCAAAGGGAGAAACTTGATCTATAAATGAAGACTACATTTCTGCTTCCAGAGCCAATCATGCATCTTTCATGATCTCAGGATTTAATTTATCCTGAGTGGCCTTTGCAATATGTAAGACTGGACATATCCTGCCCACTGATTTCCTCCACAATAAGGGCAGTAAGAAAGTC